>CM031237.1:450133211-450734282 GCA_018340775.1 Taxus wallichiana var. yunnanensis | reverse complement strand
GTAATCTTTTGAGGTTAATGAGTGAAACACGATGAAATTGAAACACGAGGTTGTAATAAGGAGTTGAAATCATGAAGATGTTTTGATGCAAATGAGGAGCCATTTTTTTCGGTTTCTAAAAATAACATATGTCATGCCCCTTCACATGCTAAAAATAGTAAGTACCTAAAATTTCAAGTTGTGATCACTCAAAGCGATAAGAAATGGCGTGCGAAATGGAAGGCATGCCCAAAATTGACAATTTCTCAAAAAAAAGAAAAAGGAAAAAAATAACTTTATAAAAATAGAAACTTGCTAAAAACATCAAGGTATCATAAACAAAGGAGAATGAAATTTCTTCAGAAGGTTGAAATTTCAAATAGGTGACATGTCCCAAAATAGCGAGGTCACAGTCTACCTACTAAAAAATAAAAAAATCTTCATTTGGATACGCCTATTTCTGTTTTTCACCTTTTTTGCTTGATTGTGTGTGTTCTTAGGACTCATGTGGCCTCCTTCTCACGTGAGTTGTCACTCTCTGTGAGGTGAGTGGTCGATTAATGCAAGTCACACATGAACACACCTGTTTAGGTGATCGTCATGTTATCTTATAAAGCACCAAGTGACTGGGGTTATCATTGTTCTTCTCGGGTGTTGTGTTTCTTACGAACACCTTATCGATTAGTACGATATCTTGCATTTTTGCACACTCTTCTTGTTTCCAATTATGTATCATGAAGGATGATCTTTCGGGCTTGAGCATCGCGAGATCGCATTCTGACATCGCCACTTCTTCTTGGGAGAGAGAACTGTTTTAACATGGCATGCTTCCATGGAATGCTACTTTGCCCTACTGAGGTCTTACAGAGACTTCTTGCTTGGGCGATTCTTGCCCCAGCGATTAGGTCATCGTGAGGACTTTAACTCGACACTTACACCATGTTGTTTGTCATTTGATGTTGGTCGTCTCCTGAAACCTCTCTACTGCATTCATGTGGTAGACTAAAATCCTCCCACCACCACATCAGAGCATCTTTGATCCCCTATTTAGAGACTCTTACCCTCTCACGCCATTATAGAGCTCATTTTTTACCATGTTCATGCTTCCATTCGGTCTTAGCACTTGTGCTCCATTAAAACCCTTTCTTTGTGACGGATCTGACCATTTCCCCTTGTGTTCCCTCGCATCTTGATTGCTCGGTTGATGACACTCTCCCTACACTTGTTGCTTCCATTGAATGGCACACTGCTTCACCTTGGCCTCTGAAGCATCTCTACTGTAAAAGAGTCTTCTCGTTGTCTCCTCTTGTTCTTCGTATGATGGGAGTTCCAGTAACACATGGCTCGAACACAAACGATTATTTTGATGATGAGGATTTTAGACCGGTTTTACGATGTCGAGAGTACCCGCAGAGTACTTCCCTGCCTCCTGTCACTATTCTAGATTGTGTTGAAGCCCACTCCCATCCGCTCATCGAGACATCGGTCAATATCCATCTTATCCTCCTTCCCCAATCATTGTATGACCCTGCCTTTCCACTTCAGTGAGTGAGGACCCTTGACTCATCTTCCTTCATGCATGGATGACTTATACTTGTTTGACATCGCTCTTATTTGTTGAGCCCCCTCGTAAAGATAAGTATCTGCCACAACCTTGATTTTGTCTTTTTGTAGAGTCCACTTGTGATGCACTACTGAAGTTCCTCATCCTTCTTGGTGTTTCGGAGAGAGTTTCATAATCTCCTTTGTTGGGAGTTCCCCTTATGGGACTCTTATCACTTCCACATTTTAAGGAGATCTTCATTGATCCACCATTATTGTGGATCCCATTTTATATTGTGGGGTTGTTACTGTTGCGCTTCACATCGAGCATGGACATCCTCTCGTGGGTATTCCTCTTCACATGCTTCTATTAGTTTACATGCATCGTAGCATTACCCCAGAGTCCTCGATTGGCCCCCATTTTGCTAGACCTAAGTCCGCCACCCCGTAAGAACGGACTAGAGTATTTTCTTGATGCTTACCTTATTTCCTTTACGCGAAGTGGGTGGAATTCGAGCGCTTCATTTGTGTCCTTTCCTAAGGACAAACACATAATTATTCGGTGACTTTGGCTCTTCTTTTTAGTCTAGAGGTAGAGGATCATCGTCACTTTGTCACTCTTACGGCAGACTTCCTATAGTTACGAGTTAGAGGATCTTTTCATGGCATCTCTGCACATTGTTCCTCTTGTCTCCCTCTTCTCCTCTCTTCATTTTCTTTTGAAGATTGCCTCTTTGTATATGGGTACCTTGCTCGAAGCTCCTGATCGGTGGCAGGGACCCATGTTTGGCATCTTTCTCCAAATTAAGTGTGTTTTCTCTTTGGTGGATGTTTTCCCACTAGGTTTTCATCCATTTGATTTGGGACCCTTTATTTGTGCATGGGTACCTCATTAGGATTTTTTTGTGTTAGGAGCCATTTCTTTCTTAGAACATTTACCTCATCCCTACAGTTATGGTGAGGGGTGTTGGTGTGATTCATTTTCCACATCATTGGGTGAGTCATCTCACTTAGGTGAGATCCATGAGTCTGGCGTGTCTTTTAGGGGTAATTATGAGATTCCCTTACATGTCAGTGCATCAATTGTGTCATTGGGAGTTACTTTCCTATTCTGGGAATGTAACTCCCCCTCTCCACTTAAGTTGTCATGATTGTAGAACTAGGGGCTACTCAACACTCTCTATATGTACACCCGCTTCAATCTATGAGATTAGTGACCAGTTTGTGGATTATAACGAGGTTACCCCACGTTATCAAATCTTTCTAAATGTACTACCCGGTTGATGCTCACTCTTCTCGAGATTTCGTCATCATACGTTTGCGCTTTAAATGGATATTTAGCATCGAAATCCTCGTGATCCTTCGTGCTGCTAGTTTTCACACCACCTCTTTGATTTCTAAACACTCATTGGGAGGGTAGAGCGCTGTTCATACATCTAGTAGAAGAATGTGGTTATGACCACCATCTTTGGATAGATATTAAAGTTGTAAATCAAAGGATCTCTTTCCCTTCTCCTCTTCTTTCCATTTCTTCATTGAGCTAGGATTATTATACAATCATGGTAGCTCATTTCCATCTTTTGTTTACTTGAGTGATAATATTTGTAAATTATAAAGATTATCTCTGAAAATTATAAGAGAGTGCTTAATTTGTCTCTTATAAGGGGAAAATGAAAGGTCACATGTGGAATAGGAACATGAAAGAGTCATGTGGGGTAGGTGAAATTTCGATTCACAATAACTTATAAATTGGGATGGCTTAAGCTTCATTCCTAAAGGATCATAGATTTTTAGGAAAATTTCTATTTTGTAGCAATTATGGATTGTGGTTTTGGATGTTGAATTTTGTATCACCAACACAAAATAAAGTCTACGTTACTTCCATTTCCTTTGCTCATGAAAATTTCTATTCTCTCTTCTCTGATTTTGAAAAACACCTGTAATCTTGAGCAATAATGAGAAACTTGATGTCCTTTTAATGAACCTAGAGAAGGCGTATCTAATGTGGTTTGTTGGTCTTATTATATGTCTACATTGTTGCTTTCCTCCCAACCTGAATGTTGAACTACTCACAGTTATCACATGTGTGAACTCATGTTATTTCCTACTCATGACCAATAACCATCTCTCTAATTTCTTTCCTTTATCCCTCATTGTTGCTTGATTTCACTCCCTCGTACCACGTATAAGCACTTTGCCATGTGGTTCGAGTGAAGTGTGTTTGTGTGATCTTGACAACCTATTTGGCCACCCCACAATATTTAGATACGATTCCAGAATGAATATTCTGACATTTTAAATAATGGGAGCCTCCCCATACATAAGGAGGCGTAGCCCCATGAGCGATTGGTGAAACACATAATTTCCCATCAATGATTATTTCACTAGTGACCCTTACCCTTTATTGTAAATATTTTGTAACTTTTGTGGAAGATAAAATTGGCAGACTTGTGACTCTCCTATCAACTGCTTGATGAAGTTACTCGAGTTGATTGAGGTGTTGGTTCAAAATATCATCTCTTTAAACATTTGGTAATGATACAACTCTTGCGAAGAGATATTCACTAAGTTGAATACAAAACTTTTCACATAGAACTCCCTTCGAAGAACATGGCGGCAAATAAGTGAGGGTGTTTATCAGCATGATCCTAGAATGCTTGACAAGCTGTGGAGGAGGTAAGTGCAGCGAATACTACTCCTTGATGAGAAAATGTGAAATTTATAACAAAATTCCATGAAAAGAGTTACTTATTTTTTCAACTCTCCTTGAGAGGCATTATAAATAGGCTTCAAATTAATTGGGAGAATCATGACTAGTTTAAGAGGCCATTAGAGGGATCAAAATGGATATGTTTAATATGTTTTCTTCCTTAGAACATTATAAAGAAATCTTCTGATAAGGTACGTGGGTCATGTATGGACAAATGTCCCTATCACAGAAACACATAGTTTTGAATTTCATCCTAAAGAACCCTTGGTCTAAATATCCTAATGTGGGTTGAGTTCCTCTATCTCAATCTTTCTTTTTGACCATTGTATAACAAATCGACTTGGATGGATTATTTGGTGTAAAAACAAAAATGATGAGTTTCTAATGTTCGTATTCACTGAGAGGCGCGTGCTGAAATGGGTTTTGACTAACCCACTTCTAAATCACTAAAATTCTTTAAGCATATGGTTTGAAGTGTTACGACATTTGAGTTTCCTCAATAAGCAAAATGTTTATTCTATTATCGAAGAAGGTTGCCTTATTAGAGATTGTCAAGTGAGAAAGGCATGCGATTCATTTAGAAATAGTGATGCTTGAAGGGCACTTTATCTTTACACTGTGATTTTAATACTAAAAATGCATTAATTTCCTTTTTCCGTCATCACCATATAATTAATGACCTTTAGATTAAATAACTACCATGTTAGATAAACTATGAATTACTTGTATTATTATTATATTGCTTAAATAGAGTATGTTTGTTTGTTAAGCATAGGACTATGAAATCAAGAGACATTGATTTCCTCCTCGATTGTGTATATGGGTGATTTTAAATTGGTTTAAAAAATCGGTGTGTTTTTTTTTTTATCAACATGGGGTTCACTGTGACTAGTTCCTTGGAAGATCCTTTTAAGGCATAAGTGTAACATAACTTCTACTGGAATCGAGCTAAGTGGGATAAAGATTATGTATCCATGATAAAATATTGAATGCAAAATTCTTTAAAACCGAAGGATCTCCATGTGTGATTAGTTTTGGAAAGCATTACAGAATGCCTCTGTTGCTCTAACATCGAAGGATTGGATCTCCGCTTGTGGTTAGTTTGTGAAAAGCATAACGTTGAGACCTCTCGAGTGCCTCTTGTAGCGTTGAATGATTTGTCATTGGGCATGGACTAAAGCTTCTCGACTCTTGATACGGGAGATATCCCCAATCACGCTTAATGACCTTCCACCTACTCTTGAAAAGTCCTTATGTGTGGTTGAGTTGTTGATAAAGGCATTTTTGCTTTTAAAGAACCTTTTAGCTCGATGATTATGGCATTGGTCCCGCTTGGTATCTTAGTCAAGAAACTGTTGGTGAACTTTCCAGAAAGGTATAAACACATTATTGACTTCAGCTATTTTTTTGGGTTGATGGGAACTTGCTCAAAATTTCTTCTCGGATCCATCACGATTTTGCCATGGATGGTGAAATGGAGAAAGACTTGATCGATTCCCTCTTGGAAATAAATTATTTAAAGTTGATTCATGAATTACTTATGCATAATAGACTAAAATAGAAATGAAATATTACTCTTCATGAGTGTATGTGGATGTAAACTTGATCTGATAGTTGGAAATCCAAAGCGGATTAACGCTTAGCTCCTCGGTTGGAGATTGATCTAATGCACAGTTTCCCATAATAGATAGGAGTAAGTTCATTTGAAACATAAAGTTGGCTTATATTTTTTTGTAGGAATATTATTCTCACTCGAAAAAAGATGTTATGCATGTTTTTTAACAACACTATTTCTCAAAGAATAGTTAGAATTTACTTTAATTTCCTTTTCGATGTGTTGTGATGAATTATGGGACCTCTTTCACGTCTAAGAGGTAATGAAGATTTAACTTGAACACAACTAGTTGAAGTTGACCTCAAATTTCTCAACTTACTTAAAATAATGAAAAATTGTATGACAAATTGAAAGCTATCATGATATCACATGATTTTTGTTGGTGTCTTGATTATGCTTGTAGAAACAATCCAAATGTGTTTATCTATGTGTATCTTTTTCTCTTTCATCTCTTCAATACTTCGTAATCTTCTTTACATTTTCAATTAAAAAAATCTAAGAGATAAACTCCTTAAAATGATGTGACAGCCCCCTTCCCCTCTTATGATTCTTGTTTGAAATTTTATAAAATTTATTTTCCTCACGTAAAAAGAAAAAAAGAGGAAGTGAATTAATTTTTATTTTATTTATTTAGTCTTTAGTGGGGTTAAGTTTGAAGACCTTTATCCACTGTCACACATTTTTTGGATGACTATAATTTTTAATATTGCTCTTAAAAATACAAAACAATGTTATTTATAACGATTAATTTATATTTATTTCATTATTTTTACGGCCCAGAAATGAAAAAAAAAAATCAAATCTAAACAACCCTTCTTTGGGAAGGGTTTAATTACGATCATCAAATCCCCATTCACCTCAATTCGTTCCCTTGTTTCTTTTTAAAAAAACATTGGGCTCTCTAGGTACTTAGGTGCGAGAGTGTAAGTTAAGTAGAGCCTACGCATTAGACCACATGTGGGTTTAATTATAGTCCTTTGTTGGGAAGAGTAATTGTCATGTCTTTGTCACGCTCCATTGTGTGTCTGAAATATTTGAACTTTTGTAGCACTCTCATTTATTTAATCTATTCTTATTTCTTGTGGACCCAGTGACAGACAACGTCTTTGTGGGGCATAAGCGAGATTTGGCCTCAGGAGCGTGGGGTGTCAGCCAAACTCGGGATAAGACTCCATATTTAGATTGAAATAAAAGCAATGTTTTGACACTTTAGAAGACTAGGAGGTGTGGATCCCACTCCCATTCCCATGAGTTGGTAGACTAGTGAGAGGTTGTGGGGTCGAGTTTCCAACAAAGTTTTCGACATTGGGGAAAATAATTATCAGTAAGCATGAGTGCCATTTCTGCCTTGTTTTTTCATTCGATCTTGGGGTGACTTTGTTTAAAGTCGTTGGGGAGAGGCTGGCGTGTGTGGGACCATTAGGTCAACGTAATCTTGATTCCAATGCAAAGTTGAACTTTACACACGCTCATTTATGTTGTTTTTGTTTGGTAATGGTCCTCATCCACATCCACAGAAGAAAGAAGACGCCTTTGCCTATTTCACCCTATTCTAATCATTGACACCATTTGTGTGTTATTAATATTATTATATTTATTTGTTGAGTAATTTTCGAATGATGCATCAAGTACTTATCCCTTCCACTTCCACCAATATGTGTTTGGCGGTCAACAACACTCAACTTAAGACTAGTATTTATTTATTTGGTAGCGGAGGCATCTATTTTACAATATTAAAACATTAGTGATGCATGAAGGTAAGGCCTTAAAAGACATGTTCCTAACCTCTGCTTTGTATTCAAATATAAAATCGGACCACCATATATCCCTTTTATTGCGCTCACGGGTCATCTCCAATGAATAATGAATAAATACCTTTCTTTGTCGGATATGGACGATTGATTCATGATATCTAATGTGACGAAGCAATGGTTAAAGTCAAATATGAATGAATATATTGAAGGCGGTTGTACCAAAGTTAGTGTCCACATTATTTCAACTGTCATCATTTCACAAGATTGGTAATGCCACCTCAAATATCCACTCCCTTTTCAAAAATCTCGCTGCAATTTTTCCCAATCAACGTTATTTTATATCGACAAATTTTCAATGATGGATCGTCGGTTGGAAACACAAATCGCACAAATTTTCCAAAAGTCCATTTTCTCATTATTTTATTTTATTGTGCTTTTAGATAACAATCACACTAAACTAATTATAGTTCCATATTAATACACATAAATTAGAATACCGTACCTAATTATATAAATACAAAAATATTTAGAACATTTCACATCATGAAATACTAGTGTTTGAAAAGAGTTTGAGAGTTAAAAAGTCATGCAAGATAATACTTAATTTTGTGTGCATACAAAGATAATGGTTAGTAACAAGCAGTAGATGACATGTCCATATAATAAGATGAATAAATTATTTTGGCATTTTAATCCCTATTTCTACATAACAAGCTTGCATCCCAAGTGCAAGCCACAAGAGCACCTAACTCTTTGCGTGCCAATATATCCTCTAGATTATTCTCCCAAAATACTCACATGAGGAACTCAAAGGGCCAAGTACTTGCTTCTTTGGGTTATGGGTTCATTCACCATTAATGGTTGCTTATAAAGTTCGGACATACACTTCGATTATTAAGCTAACCAAATTCATTAAACATATAACCCGATAACAATAAGCAATATACATTCAACATATACAAGATAATACCACTTCCATAAATGATAATATAAACAAAAGTAAAACACTACTCAACTCATTCATAATTGGATCATCTTCATTTAGAGAATGTGTTACAAAGATGAATTCAATGTTCCTTACGATAACATAATGATGCTAATCTCCCTACCTTTATCTCTATGGGCGCAAAGCCTCCTTTTATATATTACAATCATGGTTCAAATTGGTCTATTTCCCACCCAAGCTATAAAAGCTCAAACCTAACCTCCATTAATGTTTTATCACATCCATTAAAAGGTTAAATCGAACTCAACTTTGCTTTAGTAGGCGCATTGTGATTTCCTTTGTGATTTATGTTGACACTACTTGATCTCGAAGCCATTTAACTCCTTTTGTGCACGCCTTCTTTCATGTGTCTTGGCTTGAATACATTACTTATCCTAAAATTGGGAGTCAACATCCTCCCGTATTAATTACATTCTCAGTCCTTGTGAAAGTGTTTTGAAGGTTTATAATTGAATTGACCCGATCCTTGTGGACCTCAACTTTAAATGCATGTGACTTGGTGGTTCTTGACCTTCATTTTGTCCATTATTCCTAGTGGTTCAACAAATAAACCCCTGATGATTGGGCTCCCAAGGTTCTCTATACGATTTCTCCATTGGTTGTATCTTGAATGTGAGTGCTTTGATTGCTTCTTTGGTAGGTTTGTACATTAGAGGTGAGTGCTTTGCATGCTTCTTAGACCTCGATTTCTTCCTCCATTACTTTTCATTATAACAACAAATCCATCTCCTTACGCTTGGCCCTTATTTGTTAAGTAATACTTTGCCCACTTTGAGAATTTGAGTTCTTTTCGCCTTATCTCAGCATCAAAAACCTTATTTTTCGACACCATATTATTTCTCTCTTTGTCCACAAACCTCTCATCTCTATTACTTGATCCATGAGGTAAAAAATTAAAAAGAATTGGTCACCTAGTTTTCATTTTCCAGTTTAGCTCAAAGAACACTTGTTTGCATACAACTAGTTGTGCTTACGAGTGCAGTTGAGGCTGCTTTATATTTTTTTTTACAAGAGAAGGTCTATAAGTTTCTCTAGATAGCTCACTTGGGTCCGGTCCCTCAGGATTTCTTCTCCCTTGAGTTAGGGCTCCTCCTTGATTTGTTTACTCAAATCATTGCGGCTCTACTATAGGTTATCTACCCTTTATTTTGACTCATATTATTTCTTTTCCACCTCTTCCATCTACACCTTTCTTCTTTAGTGACATATAACAATTTATTACATGTTGGTGTGATACCCCAATTTCTAACTTCACAAGAGCATGCCCCACTTATTCCTTTGTTAATTTATTAGGATTGAGGAGCAGAAGGCACGGCTCCCTGTTATGGCATATTTATCTTTAACACATAGGATTCCTTTGGGAATTTTGAACTCTCACTCATCTAAGTGGTTATCCATGTGAATGAGAGTTATTTTCTAGCTAGTTTTGAGCCATTCTTTGCATGTATCGCCTCCTGAAGATAGAGCTCCTTGTCGACCATATTTTATTGGTGGAGGGCCTAAATGATATTCTCTTCACTCTCATCTATGATATTATCCATGTTTATCCTTGTTATATCCTCCTTCTTGGAGATCATTTTTGAATTTAATACAAAGATCTCAATTTTTATACCTTCCACACTTATGTGCTATGGGTTGCCTACAATTTTATGCCATTGTTCCTCATGGGAAGTGAATTGATCACTTGTTCGATCGACCTCCTTATTTCTAAAATTTCTCATTAGTCCCTTAAGGGGGTCTTTGGTCTCTCTCATTCTTGGTTTCTCACATGAGCTTCCTTCATCAAGTTCTCTACTCATGGTTTATCCTTGGGAGCCCCTCTTCGTGATGGTGATGCCAACTTGGTGGGTTCTTTGCTTTGGTGGCGAGCTTAGAGAGTAGTTCCTTAAAAAGGTATTTGATGTTGTGATGGTGGTGTTTGTTTTAATGTACCGGAGGTGTTTTATTTACGTTGGGGTTTTACTTTAGAAGGAACATCTACTTATTTGGAGTCGGTAATGGTGTTTTTGGGCCTTCCCCTTTTCCATTTCATCCACACTTCCCAATTGGGGTTATAATATTAATCAAGAAATTGACTTAATAGAAACTGCGAAAAGAATAATAGTCATGACATATAACTTATGTTTAAAACATAAGCATTGTGAATCACATCTTTGCGATATAATAGTGACCCAAATGCGCCACTTGCCTTAATATAAATCAAGGTGATCTCTTTGAGATTGGTTACATATGCAACACAAAAAAAGTAACCTATAGAAACAAGTTTTATATGTGAGCATATTGGGATACGTGATGTGAAGTTTAACCTCAAAACATAAGAGAATGTATATGATAGTTTATAATTCCTCCTTGAAGGTGTAATTGTCGTGGATTCATTGAAATAGTGGGAGTGCTAGGTGAAATACATATTCTCAATAAAGATAAGTGATATTTTAGTGGTTTTTTAAGAAAGGTTTTCCCACTTAAATCTTGTGTCTTATGTTCATTTACTTTCATGTTTACGTATACTGACGATTTCTAATTCATTTTGTAATGTAATTCATTATAACTTATTGCACATTCATAAAATATAATCTTTAGTAATTTAATATGGTGGATCTATAATCTATGATATTATTTATCCCCGCATTTCCTAACATGGTATCAGAGCTAGTGTTTATGCATGTGTAGGATAGATCTAGTTGTTTGTGGTTTATAAGTGTGAAGAATCTTAGAAATTTCAAAACTTATGAAACCTTGTTTTTACTTCGTGGTTTTCTCAAGGTCTCACGGTGAAAACCTCCATTCTTTGTAAATAATTCAAATTTGGAAGTTTTGAAAGTTCAAATTAAGTGTGGAAGATCAAAATCAAGTGTGTACTTGTGTTCCTTTATTTTACATCCTTCTAAGTGATTGGAATTTTTTTGGCCATCGGTGGCTTTGCTTTATTGTTTTCTAATCTTTAGCGACATTCTATGTTTTACGCGATTTATTTAAGTGTTACTGTGAGTTTTCCTTGGTTACTCGGGGCTTATTTGTGTCTTATGCGACTTATTTAAGTGTTGCGCGGATTTTCTTTGTCTGTGGCTCTCTACTCTGTTACGTAACTTTTAAATTTTGAAAAAGCTATATCTTCTTATCTATTTCCTTGCGGCCTCTCGCGGCTTGTTCTTTGTGTTTTGTGGCATCCCTTCTTGGTTCTCATACCTTGTTTGAGTGTGTTTATTAAGTTACGAAGCATTCTAATTGTTTTAAATCTATAGAAGTAAATTTTCTTCTAACTACGGTTTACGTGTACTATAAAAGCGTATAACACCTAAATCTTACTTACTATTTTAATATGGCTAGTTCTTCTAACTTTTCCATGGATAAATCTCAGTTTTTAATACTAACTATTGTATTTGGAGAGAAAACTATACTTGAAAACTTGAGTATATTCTCCTAAAAATCTCAAGAGGTCATGTTCATCTTATTGCAAAATATCAAAGATGAATTCTTGTTGAACATAGGAAATGCAGAAGTCTCTAATTAATGCATGGATTCATTACAAAACTATGCATGAAGGTAGTCATCTTTCTAAGATAATAAAACTAATCATGGAACTATTTACAACTCTAATGAAAGGAGATGAAAAGATAGTCAATTATCTAGCTAAGATTAAGAACATTAAGGATCATTTAGATGGCTGTAATTGTGAATTATTTCAAGATAAGTTGTTGTATTTTATTATTCAGATTAACATACATGAAAAATTCAGAAATTACATTTCTATTTTGAATTCTAAGTATCAAAATGAATCTGATTTACCTGATTTAGATACCTTGTCTTCTCTACTCATTCAAGAAGAAAGAGTAATGGAGAAATTTGACTCAAAAGAGAATGCCTCTCAGGAATTGTTCTCCCAAAATCAAAAGTCATTTAAAATAAGAATAACAACAATACTAATCAATCAGCAATCAAACTTTAAATCTAAGTTTAATCCTAAGAATAATCAAAAGTTTAAGGTCAAGTTTGATGGCACATGTACTAAATGTGGTAAATTTGGTCATAAAGCAACTTATTGTTATTCTAAAGTTAATAAGATTCATAATAATGTTAACAATAATAAATTCAATAGTAAAAAATAAGAATAAAATTAGAATCAATTTAAAAATCAAGGTAATAATGTTGAACAAACTATTTCTCTTTATACTTCTCTTTCAGCCTCTAATGACAATGAATGGATCTAGATAGTGGTACATCTAGGAATATGACATATATTCATGAAATTATTTCTAATGTTGTAAAATGCCATGAGAATATATATCTAGGTGATAATTTTGTCATTATGTCTGAATGTTGTGGTAATGTTAAGTTAGCAAATGAAACCATTAGTAATGCTTTATTTGTTCCTAACTTAAAGAAAAATCTTTTATCTTATTCTCAATTAACTAGAGAAAACTGCAAAGTTGTGTTATTAAAAGATAAATGGTATGTAAAGAATGAGCTTGGTAAAATTATTGTTATTGGTTTTTAGAAGAATGAATTGTATATTTTGAAGGATTTGTTGTTGAATCTTGTCTTTCTTATTCTTATTACAATGTTGTTCAATTATGGCATGAAAGGCTTGGGCATGTCAACTTTAAAATTTTATTTAAAATGTATCACCTTAACCTTTTATAGGATTCCACAAGATGAAATAAGACCATGGATCTTATGAAAGTTGCTTGCATGGTAAACAACATGTTGAACCAGTTCACATACATCATGAGTCTAATTCCTCTAACTTGCTTGAGTTAATCCATAGTGATGTAAGAGGTCCTTTAGAAGTTCCTTCTCTTAGTGGAGCCTTGTATGTTGTTAGTTTCATTGATGAATTTTCTATAATGACTTGGTCTTATTACATTAAGAAAAATTGAAGTTGTCTAAGTTCGAGAGTTTAAAATCTTAGTAAAAAACATGGCTAATCTAAAATAAAGAGAATCAAAACTAATAATGGAGGTGAATATGTCAATAAGAAGTTTGATGAGTTTTGTGTGTCTTGTGGAATTCAAAGAGAGTTAACAACTCCATATTCCCCACAAAAAATGACATAACTGAAAGGAAGAATAAAACAATCATAGAAATGGCTAGGACCATGCTTCATGCGTCCAAAGTGCCTAAGTTCCTTTGGGATGAAGCCATGAACACTACGATGTTCATATCCTAAATAGAGTTCCTACTAAAGATTTGCATCAAACTACACCTCATGAAGTCTGGACCAAACAAAAACTTGATATCTCTCATTTAAAGATATTTGGTAGTCTTGCTTCCCTTCTCATTCCTAAAATTAAAAGACAAAAACTTGATCTTACCTCCTACTCTTACATTTTTGTTAGGTATGGCAGTCACACAAAGGATTAAGAGTGTATGATCTAGTCAAACATGTGATTATAGAGAATAGGAATGTTCATGTTCTAAAGAAATTATTTTGTGAAACTTCCTTTCTTCCCTTTGCATTTATTGAGTCTGAAACTCTTCAATTTGATAATCCTTCTTTAGACAATATGAAAACTAATTTCCAAGAGGTGGTCATCCTTATTACGATATGATGGATGTAGATATTGAGGGAGTCTTCTCAATTTGTGTCTCAATCTAGAATTCCTAAATGGGCTCAAAATTTGATTTCTAATTCTCAACCTAATAATATGATAAAGATGACCCATAACCAACATTTTTATCATGCCTTGTCAACTTTGTATGAGTTGAAACTCAATCTTTTGAAGAAATGAACTTAGATGAAAGATGAATTAATGCTATGAAATTTGAATACAATACTCTTATAAAGAATAAAACTTGGGAATTAGTCTCTCTTCCTCATAAAAGAAACATTGTAGGATCTAGATGGTTATATAAAATTAAGTATAACTTTCTTTGGTAAGATTGAAAAATTCAAGGCAAGATTAGTTGTTAGAGGGTTTATTCGAAACTTGGTTTAGATTATGTTGAAACCTTTGCTCTTATTGCCAATATGAGAACTATTAGAATTATTTTAGCTTTAGTTGCTCAACATGGATGAGAGATTCACCAAATGGATGTGAAAAATGTTCTTAAAATGATTTGAAAGAAGAAATTTACATGCATCAAGTCAGAAGATCTGAAGAACCTGGTAAGGAATTATATGTGTGTAAACTTAAAAACTATTTGTATGGTCTTAAACAATCTCCCAGAGCTTGGTATGCTATGATAAATAGTTTCTTTCAAGATCTTGGTTTCAAAAATTATTTTGTTGACAATGATTTATTTGTAAAATATGAAAACAATCATATTATTATTATTATTATTGTTGTTGTCTTATATGTTGATGATCTCTTAATTACTAGTAGTGATAAAAATATAATTCTTAGAATTAAAGAGAAACTAAGACAACGTTTTGAAATTTCTGATTTAGGACTATTAAATAATTTCCTAGGCATGGCTATTTGTTAAAATCCTAAATCTATTGTTGTGTTTAAAACACAACATGCTTCTAACCTTCTTAAAATATTTAACATGATTGATTGTAAGTCTGTCTCTATTCCTATGGAAGTTGGAGTTAAATTAGATCCAAAATTTGCTTGTGATAAATTTAATCCTACTTTATATAGAAAACTTGTTGGTAGTTTGATTTATTTGACTATCACTAGGCCTTATATATCCTATGTAGTTATAATTGTTTCTAGATTCATGCAGGATCCTTATGAGGACCATTGGAAAATGGAAAAAAAGATTATAAGGTATATCAAATGTACAATAAATTATGGTTTGTATTATTCTTCTTGTGATGATGTAAATTTATTTGCTTATTGTGATTCTAGCCATGTTGTTGATATCATGGATAGAAAATATACTTTGGATATGTTTTCAAGTTGGGTGCGGAGTGTAATCACTTAGAGTAGCGGAAGCGACCAACATTATCTATCTCTTTTAGTGAAGCAGAGTATATAAGTGTTATGGAAGTGGTAAAGGGAGCTATATAAGGCTGGAACTATTGTTGGATGGACTTCATATGGGCGTTAAAGGAAGTATTCTTCTTCTATGTGACAAGGAAAGTTACATTACTCTTAGAAACAATCCAATTTACCATCAAAGAACCAAGCATATTGATATTCATATGCACTTCATTCGGAGAAAGTTATGAATGGTGACATAGACCTCAAGTTTTCTTTCTCCATGAATATCGGGTTATAGACATTTTTACAAAGCCATTGTGTGCTACAAAGTTCTGCAAATTTCATGCTATGTTGGGCATTTCAAAATTTGGTTCAAATGATCATGTGAATGACCTTGATCTTCACTTTGAATCAGATGAGATATGGCCTTTCAAAGTTTCCCTTGAGGGGGAAATAAATAGGAATGAAGATGGTTTGCATGTTTTTTGTAATTTCACCTCTTAATAGCCTAATTGTGTCAATTGTAAACTCCATATACTATTTCCATTTTGTCTTGTAATACTCAATGAAACATTAGATATGAGATATTATTGTTTTATAAAATACTCCATAATCTTATGTAAGATTTCATATGTAATCACTTTATCTTGATAATTCTTGTTGTTCATGTGTACTTTGCGGTTTTTATAAAATCTATGGAACACTTGCTCTATGTCCACTTCTTGAAGTCTGCAAAATACTAAAGCAATGTACCATGGCTTTTCTAAAACCCATGGAACACATACATTGGTTCGTGGATTGTTTAAGTCCATGGGATCTGTAGTAGTGTACCGCGGGGTTGCAAAACCTATAGAACAACTGAAGTATTGTACCACGAGTTATAAAATTCGTAGAACAAATGTTTTATTGCACACTAGTTTAAATCACTTAAAAGATTTATGGATTGTAATTCCTTTTGTACAAAAAGGTGACTTGACATGTGTTATTTGGAACAAGATTTATATATTTACATGCTAGCCTAAATCTTCATGTGATGATTTATGGATTATAAGTCATTTTGTATAAAAAGGCAATTTTGCATGTTTCCCTACTTAACATTAAGGGGAGTGTTGGGGTTGTAATATTAAACGGAAAATGACTTAATAGAAACTTGCAAAAGACTAATGATCATGGCATATAACTTATGTTTAAAACATAAGCATGGAGGATCCACATACTACATCAACACTATTTAAATTTAAAATATAAGAGTGACTCAAACAGGCCACTTGCCTTGATATAAATCAAGGTGATCTCTTTGAGATTGGTTACATACACAACACGAAAAGTAACATATAGAAATGCATTTGTATATGCGATCCGATTGAGGATACATGATGTGAAGTTTAATAACTACACATGAATGGATGTATATGATAGAATGATGTGAAGTTTAATCTCTACAAATGAGCGAATGTATATGATAGTTTATAATTCCTCCTTAAAGGTGTAATTGCTATGGATTCAAGGAAATAGTGGGAGTGTTGGGTGAAATACATATTCTCAATAAACATAAGTGATATTTAAGTGCATTTTCAACGAAAGGTTTTCTCATTTAAATCTTGTTTCTTATGTTTATTTACTTTCATGTTTATGTATGCAATATAATATCTAATTCATTACATAATGTAATTCATTATAACTTCTTGTACATTCATAAACTATAATCTTTGGAAATTTAATATGACGAATCTATAATCGGTGATATTATTTATCCCCACGTTTCTTGGCGTTCCCTTCCATTATTATTTTCACACCTCACTTATGAATGCATTTCCAATTTTTACACTTCTCCTTTTTAGTTTGAACTCCTCTTCTTTAAAGTGCATGACTCTCCTTTGGAGTGGCTTCTTGGTCTTTGATTTTTATTACAGAGATACCTACGTACTAACCTTCGGGGTGATAATTCATTTTCTACTAAGCATGCATGCCTCTCCTTATCTTCATTGATGGCCACTTTCATAGGTGGTCTCATTTTAGTCAAATCCCCATTGGATTCACTATTTACACTATCATTGTCGTGGGTACTTGAGAAGGTATTTTAAGACAAGGATATTCTCATTGATCTCTTGACCTTAAATTATTTGAACATTGCATTACATGTCTTTATCCAGTGTGCACTCAATATAATCGATTGATATTTTAAATGAGAATTTGCAACATCTCAACTACTTGTTTCCGTGTAGTCTTATCCTTGCCAACTAGTGGTGTTCCAAGACCTAAACTACTACATAGTTTTGGTAAACATTGAAAATTCTAGTGGGATGTATTATTCATTACCAAAGGCTATTAGGAACTAATTACACCACTTGATCATTTTGTCCTTATAGGGTTGTTGCATATCACCACGTATAATGTTGGAATTACTATCTTGCGGTGAGGGTGGTATTCTTATAATTCCCATACTGTTTCACATAACTATCTAGGATGTTGATTTTTTAAAATCAAAATTAGGTTCAAATTTGTGATCCACCTTAAAGTTTCTCCATTATCATGTGCATGAATTATTCTCTCATTGATATTAGTAAATATGTTATTTTTGATGTTGTATTGTTTTTTCTTAAAAATAATCATTTGTGCCATGTATACACCAAAATTGGCTAATATTGTTTGACTTTCCCATCATGAAAACCTTTAAACTGATAAATCATGTAATGATGAGTGTGAAAGGGTCCTCCATATTTTAATGGCCATCGTGAAATTGTCTCATTTTAGTTCAACTACTTGGAAACTCTGTCGATTATCATTATGTTCTCTAGCATGGTGTGAATGTTTATTCCTCAACATGAGATTTCAATTAGCTTGTTTAGTATCCGAGTGGTATTTTCTTACTACACTTGACACGATAGAACTAAGCCCTACACACATGTGACAAAATAAATCTTCCAGTGAGATGATTTTCTTAAAGAAGCGAATCCTAAATAGTTAAAAAAATCCTATCTTACGTAAGTCTATCTTGATTTTGATGTTCGAGATGACTACCTAATCCATGTTATTCTTCATAAGATATTCATTCTCCAATTCTATCTCATTCTTTTCATGGTGGTGGTTTCGAGTATTCCACCTTTCATTGATCCAACTTATAAGTTTATTTATCAAGGGTGCATTAGTAGGTAATGCATATTGGGAATCCTTGTGGCTCGACTTCTATTTTATATTCTTTGAATTATTCAATTATATGAGTTGCATCATGTACTTTATATGGTGGTTTGCTCTTGTTATTTGTTTTACGGGGGATATGGACCATTACATTTTTATGCATGGCATCCTAGATGGATGTGTCCCTAGATTTACTATTGGCATGTTGGGTTTCGAGATGCCCATAATCTTGCATGTTTGAGCTTCATTGATTGTTAATGACAAAACCCTAACCTATAAATTCCTCCTTTTCCTCTATAGGTGGCTCAATCTATTAGGATGAATTATTAGAGCCTCGGTTCACTGTAATCTCCTTTTGATACTTATTTTATTTTATCTATACTACTTCTACAACCTTGACCAATAAATCTCTCTCATTTCCCACCTTGTCCTAGTTTCTTCACACTTGCTAAATTTAGGTTCTCTTACCTTTCACATTTTAAAATTAATTGACATGTAAGGAATGATGTTTAAATATGTTATGTTGGTAGCATCATTGTGATATCATCGGCCCATTTCATCCATAAAGGTGACCTCGATTATGTTGCCCACACTTTTTACACTTAAGGCATTTTCCTCTCTACTTGTTTTCCCTTGTTCTCCACTTATGACATCACACTTAGGCATGAATTTCCCTCTTTTCTACACATTATTTACCTTTTCTTATTCCCCATAATTACTTACTTCCAAATACTTAGTTTATTTCTTATGCACATATTCTTCCTCTTTTGATTTTTATTCTCCATGTCAACCCTTTCTTCCCATACTAATTGACCAATGGTCCTCCACCGATCTCCATAATAATATATTTTGATTGGAAGTTCCTTCTCTTCTCACTCAACAACATGTTTCTCTTTTACTGCAAACCCTATTTGTAGATCAATCCATACGAAATCCTCCTTTTTGTTCATCAATTTTCTTTCTTAAAGTATATGATGTTACTACCAATTTAAATGGTTAGTGCACAAACCTTCCTTATTGAATACAAAAAAAAAAAAACAAATGAAAAAGAATTTCCTTGAATTGATATGGATGATTGATACATATTTGCGGGTAGGATGACCTCTACATCGTTATTCATGGGTCCTTATACTTGTTTACGGATGGTATGGTTTTAATCAAACACCATTGAAATTTCTTAGGATAATCATTTCTCTATTGAATGTGCACAATCTGTCACACGTTTGATTCTAGGATATCATGGATGATGTAAGGATCCATCCATCGATGTGAAAATTACCTCTTGTTTACCATAACTAGTGTTTACACCGTTTTATGTTTAATAGATTTTGTTATGGAAATGCACTACTGATACTGAAGAATGTAAGGTTAGGAAACTAGGAGCTATTATGATAAATTAATTTCCAACATTAATTGTACTGACATCATAATATCATATTGGTTATTTGATGCATAGATCTGACTCAAATATCTGAAGGGAAGAGGAAATTAGATATCCAAAGTTGTACATGAAGTATTTGGGACAGAGAGACTAGA
Source organism: Taxus wallichiana var. yunnanensis (assembly GCA_018340775.1). Classification (NCBI taxonomy): domain Eukaryota; kingdom Viridiplantae; phylum Streptophyta; class Pinopsida; order Cupressales; family Taxaceae; genus Taxus; species Taxus wallichiana. The sequence goes on along the minus strand of CM031237.1, from coordinate 450,714,133 downwards.
GAATTTGTGAGTGTATAGCACTGGAAAAGATTCATTGCTGAAATACTACGTGACTTGAATATACCACTGGTGTAAGGCCGTATGGCTTGGTCAAGATGTTGGGGATGGAGTCTATGCGAAAAATTTGCAACTATAAAATATCAAATCCAAAACATGCGAATACGGATCTAACATCCACACAAAATCTCTGACAGTGGAAGTATAAACAAGAATAATCCAAATCACACAAAAGTACACACATAACACAACATGTCTTGTGGTTCACCCATATGTGGCTACATCCACCAAAGATAGATATATCATATATATAATATAACAAGAGATTACAAACCAAATCTTCTACACAAAGTACATGCATCTCTCTGAGTATCTCTTCCTCTAGATCTCCAACCGGATCTACATGAGTACACTAAACCGTGCCTCCATACCACCACCACTGTGTCTCCTCCGGATCTCTAACCAAATCTACGAGTCCACTACAAATGTGCATATGAAACACCACCGAGATCTCACATAATTGAAGGTACCTACATCATACCCTTTGTGCTTACCAAGCTCTCACTATCTTCTATGAATCTACATAAACAAGACCTCTAAAAAAAGTCTACCAATGTGCACCCTGAAACAAGTGCACCAAGAAGTAAGTCACTCTTCCATCAACTTTGCATAACACAATGCAAACATGAAGAAAAATTCCTCTAGAATACTAGATTCATATGGATTAACAATACATCATGATCTCATGGATATGTAATACAAGATCTCACAACATGTGGATCTACAAGAACAAAACAATAACAAGATCTCACAACAACTTGTGGATCTAAGAGTTTTGCATACTTATGCTCACGATCCATTACATGAGACTAAATAATACAAAGGAAATACAATAGAAGATAATACCATCTTCTCACCAACAATGTACTGCACTTTCCTTCATTTGAAACTTCACTCCATGAAATATCTTGCCTTAAATGCACGATCTACTTTTCTTTTTCTTTTTCTTCATCCTTTGAAACCAAGGATAGCTCAATTATTCTCTTTTCTCATTCCTATTGTTCTAACCTAGTTTTCTAGCTTATATAAGCTTATACAAACTTAGGGCACCTTAGTATGCATTCACAACATTTAAATCAAATTTAAAACAAAAGCTAGATTAAATTCCCGTGAGTTTAAATATAAACTGTCACACATAGGTAATCGGCGCCGGTTACCCTCGATCAGCGCCGATTCTTGTGTAAACCGAGAAAGATGTAAATAATTCTAGCATGTGAAGCGAAGCAATTAAGCTCCACGATCCTAACAATCTCCCACTTGGAGATAAATTTTTGAACCTATACTTGTATCATACATCACCATTCTCTATATCTGTGAAGACCATCTATTCTTTCCTTGACAATTCTCTCAAAAATAAAACCGGGAAGATCAAACCACCTTCTCAAACCAAGAAGATAAAACCATGACTTACGAAACACTGCACAAAGCTACTTCTGACTAATATGTGACACCAAGCCTCAAGCTCCCATTGAATCATAACACCATACCAATTATTGATATTAGGAAATCAAGCCAACGAGCTCCTCGTACGATAAGACATCATGACTAACACACCTCAAGAGCTCCCGGTCGAACTAAATTGCTGAGCCTCTACTTTCTGACCATATCCATACCTATAAAATCAACCATGTTCTCCATCCATCTATCCATGTCTCCATGACCACTAATGCAAATAAGCAAGACAAGTCAAAAAAGTGGAATATGCGAAGAAAAACAAGATCTTGGGTAAAGACAAACCAAATGAGTTCTACACCTGACGGTGGGTGATCGATCCTGAAACTGCATAACTCAAAGAATCCAAATGTTACCAAAATATTTTGTAACATTATTAAATAAAATGTAATATTATTAATAATGAGTTTATAGAACTCATATTAATAATATAGTTGTAATAGTTTTATTATTAGCGAGTTGTGAGAACAACTCACATAACTATTTTAGTGTGAGAGATATCTTAGGGATAAATTTGAGACATTATAGGGATTGTAGAGATATGTGGGTTGTTTAGGATTGATGTTGAATCCTTCTATTAAGGAGAACATCCTCCTATATAATGTAAACTCCATCTATGTAAATATATCCGGAATGAATGTCGATAAGAAGAAGATCATTATTCCGTGAATAATAATATTGAGTTTTCCTGTGTAAAACTGATCCAAAATTATTATTTAGTATCAAAGCAATGTCAGATCTATGGTCATTTCACATAGAGGAGATTTTGTGTTATCTTTCATGTCATTTCCCTTGTCAATAATGGCATATAAGTTTTTCCTCAAACACATATTTATTTGGTGAACTTCAAGTTCGATTATATGAGTTTTAGAAAGTTTGTTGTGCGCATATTATCTGACATCTTTAGTCGATAAACAAAACAAATATTATTGTGTGCGGTTGTTAAGCTTGTTGTACCCACGTGGATATTTCAAGATTCAATTTTATTTCTTAGAGTGCTACCTGAAAGCTCCATTCTTTTACGTAGTTTATATATTGTATCTGCAGCATTTGTTGTCTTATATCGATTCCATTCCACTTGGATTGCCATTAAACTAGGCTTGATTTGTATCTCAATACGTTGTTGCTCTGCACCTCGAAGCCCACACTGCTTCACAAGTTCATGGTCGGTGGATGAGCCCACGAATAGTCGAGATCTTGTGAGATCTTTGCCATTGAAATAAATCCATCCATACATATCTTCACCACATACGATTTGTGCTCCATTTTACTCGACAAGTCATCACCCATAGGTTTATAGAGAACTCTACCACATATAAATTGCTGACTTTAGAAAATCTCTTGACAAGGTGTAAGAGTCTAAAATTGTGTTTAGGTTTACCATTTTTAATTTTGGTTAGGGATATAGTTTTAATGTCTAGTTATAGCTTTTTAGCTATATTAGAGTTTTTGTGTTTTCTTGTCATTATTATTATTTGTGCATCAATATTAGAATTCTTAAGCCTTAGAAGCGTCAAATGTAAGTATTGTATTTCATCTTATTATAGAATTAGGGTCTATAAATTAAAATTCATTATATCATTGTGGTGTCGATATAGTCCATTGTCTTTATAAATGTCGTTATTTTGAAGTTTAGAGTCTTGATAGTCAAATGTATTATATTGTAAAAGTCATTTGTCACCATTTTGTCTTGTCGATCGTAAGCTATTTGAGTCGTAGTATCAAGGTCATGTAAAAGAGTCAGAATTTTCTTAATGGTATTTTTGTTGTCAAATAGGTGATTTTAGAATATTTGTTTATTGTCTTTTTTATTAGTCAAAATAGTCAAGTTGTAAATTTTTGTAAAAATATTTTTTTGCCTTCTGAGATGCATTTTCGGTGTTACCCAATATCTGACAAAATAAAGAGTTTCACATTGCGAGAGAGAAAAATAAATCACAATGTGGAAACTATTGAGCCTAAAAAGTCAATATTAGTTGAGCTAGCATCATGTTTCATGGAGGACAGAGGAAACAGAGGCTGTAGGTCAATCAACGACCTCTCGTCAGTCACTAATGATGGGGCCACACAAAGCTGTGGTGGCAATGTGTGTGTATGTGTGTTTTATTTTATTTCATATTTTCAGTATGATTTCATAGTTCCTAGTTGAATAAGTGAAATGTTCACATTGAGGGGGGGAACTAGAACATGGTCTCAATGTTCAATTTTCCCTCTATTCAGTTTGTATTTAGTAAGTAGTGGTTCCTACATGATTCCCTAAAGGAAAGACATAGTGGATAAACAAAAGCACAAGGAAAAGAAACATCATGATATTGAGGTTGTTGGTTGTCCTGTAAAACCATCCTTTGTTGAGGTTGTTGGTTGTCCTATAAAACCATCTTTGTTGAGGTTGTTGGTTGTCATGTAAAACCATTCTTTGTTAAGGTTGTTGGTTGTCCTATAAAACCATCTTTGTTGAGGTTGTTGGTTGTCCTGAAAAACCATCCAAATCATGAGCACACATCGACGGCAAGAGCTGCGAGAAGGAAGTGTGATTGTTGTTTCTATAATGTCAACATTAGGGGAGTGTATATTGGGAATTAATAATGTTAACAATAGGGGAGTGAATGTTACCAAAATATTGTGTAACATTATTAAATAAAATGTAATATTATTAATAATGAGTTTATTAATAATATAGTTGTAATAGTTTTATTATTGGTGAGTTGTGAGAACAACTCAAGCAACTATTTTAGTGTGAGAGATATCTTAGGGATAAGTTTGAGAGATTGTAGGGATTGGAGAGAGATATGTGGGTTGTTGAGGATTGATGTTGACTCCTTGTATTAAGGAGAACATCCTCCTATATAATGTAAAATCCATCTATGTAAATAGATCCAAAATGAATTAATAAGAAGATAATTGTTAAGACTAATAATATTGAGTTTTCTGTGTAAAATTGATCAAAATTATTACCAAACAACTGCGATCTACAAATCCAACCATGAATAAACAACTAGCATGTCCAAGAAAATCATCTGTAGATAACATTTCCCATGAAGTAACATAGTAATCAAGAAGAAATACAAACATCCCTACTCATGCTCAAGGCATCCAAGTGCAAATCAAACATTTACATGATCATAAATTCATAAAAATGAATCTATCCACATATACTGAAACTCACCATGTACATCCATTCATATCTTTAGGCTCTCAGGAAGCTCTAAGTCTGCCATTGACTAACTCCAAATTTGAATATGAATCCTATGCTCATCATGTCAAATAACAAACATCCATGCTAAACCATGCCACTAATACCAAGTGCAAATACCAGCAAAAATGTCATAAACATACTCTACCTGCATCAACCAAGATGAAAGAAAAACAAGGAACCATCTAAAAATGGTATATAAACTATGTTGTCAAACTGTGACCAAACCAACCATGGTTTCCTAGCAAGACTCCGTGTTGGTCAGAAAATGCATCGCGTGGACGAGGATCTACATGAGATAGGCAGACCAACGGTGTGCGGGGCTTAGCCCCTCTTTGAGGCAATGACGGCTTTGCTCGCTGCTCTGTTGGTCAGAAAAAAGAAGGAGAAGAGAAAGAACAGATCCGAAGGAAGAAAGAAATGAGTTCCAAAGCGGAAGGGTCGAAGATCTATGCTTTGGGCTTGGTAGTAAGCAGAGCCAAACCTACTTGCATAAATAAACAAAGCAATCTTGATAAACAAGTGACGGAAAAGTAGATATGAATTCAACGAGAATAAACACATGCGAGACCTAACATAAGAAAGATCTTAATGTATAACACGGTTATTGAGCACAAAGTCGAATAATTGTATTAATTGTTTTTATACATTTACTGAGAAAGCTCAAAGTCTTTCTCTCCTCACTTCTATTTCTATCGAAAAATGTTCACCCCTTGAATACAACAAGTATTCTAGTATTTATAGAAAGTGAGGAGAGAGAGAGGCAAAATGGAGCCAACCACTTATTCACAAGATATTTACAAAATATCCAAAAGTCATGTTGACTTTGACAACTTGGATGGATGACATCATCCCATGATGCAACATGGATGATGTCATCGTTTGTGCTGACACACTTGAGATATTTCGAAGAAAAAGTCGGAGAATAGAGAGGAGAAGAAGAAGAAGAAGAAGAAGAAGAAGCTATTCATCATCATCATCTGTGGCCTAAAAGGGTGCTTTGTTTTTGATCTTGATCGGGAGATGAGATGTGGGCCCAGCGCGGTATTCCAGAACTTGCTGATCATTGGCGCAAATTGATCTGTGATGGATCCTTGTGCCTTTCAGCGATTGCCATGCAAGTTTCCGCTCATCAATGAGCTTTTGGGGACCTTGGAATAGTCTTTACCCGCCTCGATTAGGGACCCGATGAAGTCTCTGAGGCGGTGGGTTGTTGATGGATTCGATGTCGAAAGTGACTTATTTGTCCGCTTGAAGCTAACTCCTTGAAAATTCGGATAGTATCGTCGGTGATCTCAAGGTGAGGGAAGGAGTGAGCAACCACAGGAGTCATAGATAGAACAATCTTCTCCATTTGATGCATCGCATCCAGGGGCCTCTTCCTTCACCTTGTCTATCTTCTCTAACACAAATTCGAGCTGATCTATCAGATAGTCCAGTGGACATGGTCTTGTTGAGGGTCCTTGGATGACCAAGAATACTCCAAACTTGACCAAATCTTGATGAGCAGTCGAACATTTGTTGGAAGGCCTCGTGTTGGAGTGCGGCGTTTTCGAGCTCTTACGATCTTGGACTTGCTAATGTTTGGAGTTCACTTATTCGCCTTCTCGATGTTCGGTATAAAGCGATATACTCGCGATCACCTTTTCACTATCCTTAAGGATTTGGCTCCTCAAGCGAAACAGACCATACCACTGCTCGCCGATCTTTGAATATTCATTGATCTTCTCTGGTGAGCAGCTCGGGAGTCTCGGCGCGATTGTGGGAGGTGCACTTCCCATCTTACGTAGGGCTTGAAGCGGTATTTATTACTGCTCCTTGATAGCCTCTTTTCTTCCTTTGTTTCTGAAGCTTTTCGCGAGTGCATCAAGCTGGAAAGAGCTTCCCCAGAGACTTTCGGAGGATGTCCCCATTGTGACTTGGAGTCAGCTTTGTGAAATCTCTTGGGAGACGAGATCTTCTTTCTCTTTGGTGGGATCGGGGTAGGCAATTTCCATAACCCTCTCACTGCGGCGCTCTTGGAGAAGCGTGTAACCGGCTTGTGCTTCTTTGCTCCTTTAGCGGAATGGTAGAAAAAGTCCATCGGAGCGATGGGGACTTTCCTCTTTGGTTGGCTCATTTGCTTTGAGAGATCAGCTGGTCTATTGAAGAAGGACCGAGAGAGCGAGAGGGAGGCGGCAGCGGTAGAAGAGGGGAAGAACGTGGAGACACGCGGCGGCGCGGCATTGAAAGAATAGCCGAAGACATGCCCACGGGAGGAAGGAAACCGCAGTGCAGAGAAGACATGGGAAGGGAAGGGAGCTCGGAAATGAGGGAAGAAATGGAGGAAGACAAATCAGCGAGAGAGGAGAAGATGGACGAAGAGGCAGGGGAGAGAGTAGAAGAAGGGGGAGAGGACACAACCAAAGGAGTGGTTGCCGACATCTGAGGAAGGGGAGGAAGAGAAGAAGAAGGGATAGAAGGGACCTCTGTAGTTGTAGCGATGCCGACATCCTGGGTGGATGGGCGTATAGGACTATCCTCTGTCAATTCCTTCTCTGGCGAATCCAGGGTTATTACTTGTTCAGGCTCTGAAGGAAGAGGACTTTCAGGGGCTTCCTCTCACGAATAGTGCTAGGCTCACCTTCATGACTTTGCCTTTTAGTTTGCTTCTTTGACCTTGGAGGTGCATTACCCAAAGGAGAAGTTGTAAAATCTACACCGAGGTAGATTAACCCATTCATGCGGCACCATACTCTCATTCTCCGCATAGTCTCCTTGACCCTCTCCTCGATTGTATGCGAGGAGCCTTGCTTGTCAATGTCAGGAAGGGCCAATCATCCCCTTACGTGTCATTATACACTTTGTCTACTTCGTCTTAGTGGTTTGGAAGCCTTTTGGGACAATGGCCACTCCGTAATGGATGATTTCCGTTAATGCTAAGCGAGAGTGATCCTTTCTTCTGAGTTCTACCTCATGGAGAACGTCAATGTAGATATCCTCAATCTGAGGGACATGAATCGGATCAAGCTTAGCCCTTGGTAGACAGCCCCTAGGGTCGAATGTGGGCCTTGGGAAATCATGCTTTAGGTTGAGCAATTCTAGCTCAGCAAACATCTCCTTCGCCTTGTGATAGGCTGGAGCATGTGTAACGGCCTCTTGTGAGGGGAAAGGAGTTCCGCCCTTCTTTCTCTTGAGGCACTTTTCATGGTATGTGACGAGTGTCTTGATAGTTCAATAAAATCAGCTTTGGTCCAGCATACCTTGCGACTGGTTGGTTCGCCCAAAAAAGTTGACCGCCCTCGAGATAGGTGAATGTGGGAAGCCCCAGGTGAACAAGGCCCCCACTTCTCTGTGGCCCACTATGTTTTTGGTTGTCGGCCATGAGTCAAATTTGGCATGATATGCACATGATGTGATAGAAGAAAACATCATTGATCTTAGCGAAGTGTTGGATCTTTGTTCTCGGCTTGACTCTTGATAGTATTCATATATTTTGGCACGAGGCCAAGTTCCACCGGTGCAGCCACAGGATAATCCCTTTGAGCGGCGGCATACACTACGTAGGAGTTCATGTGGAACACTCTGTTGTGTGGCTGTTGCGATTGCTCGGATATTGTCTTCTTATTATCTCCCCAGCGAAAGCGGCGATCGGGCGATTCTTATTCATTGTGTCCAGTATCGCAGCATCCACTTATGGAAGTAGTGAGCATCGAAAGGCCGAAGACTCTGCTCGGGAAGGTGATTGTATCAGAGTTCCTCACGAAAATCACTCCGGTGGATAGTTTGAGGCCAGGTCACTACCTTCTTATTCTTGAGGTAGACCTCATTCATCATTGCATGCACTTGTCTTCGTTGTCCTCCCAAGCCTTGAGGCATTCTTGGCTGGCTATGACCACATAGTTTCGGTGGTGAGGATGCGAGCATCAACTCAAGCGGCGGCGTGGGTTTATAACTACCTCGCCCTTGCTATTCTCGACACATCTTGTGTCTTTGTTGAAGATTGTGCAGCAACCATCATAAACTTCGTTATTATGCTTGAGTGCGAATCCCACCGGCGAAGTGCGGGCGCTGCTATCATCATTTATCCATCCATGGACTCCTTGTCACTTTCTGAGTCCTTACCCAGAATTCCTCTATGTCAATGTGGCCCAATTCAGAATCCCTGACATCCATATTACACTCTGCCTGTGATTCGGGCATCCTGACCCTCTGATATTTGTATTTCATTTCTTCTTCTGTTAGCTTTGCCTTCCCTCTTGGTTTGATGGGTCTCTTGCTTGCGTAGACATGTGTTCTTGAGGCTTATCGATGATGCACGTAGAAGGAGCGAAACCCCAATCAAGAAGCTTGAATTAGTCATTTGATCTTCCATTGGAATACTAGCAGAAGAAAGAGTTAGAACTTTTAAGGTTCGGGACGCAGGGCGCATGAAAAATGTATATAACAGGCTGAATAGTCAAGGCGCACAGGAAAAGGGTGCAACAGAGGTTAAGTTGGCGCCAAAGGCGCATGGCGCATGGATGAAGCAGACTGCATTATATAGAAGGGCGCACAGAAAATGCATGTTACATTGAGATTTGGTGCGCCCCTTGGCGCATGGGCAGATTGTGCAACATGGAAAAAAGGCGCGCCAAAGGTATATGGCGCGGCGCATGGAGGATCTACACAACATCATGTACTTGCAACGGAAGGTGCGCCCGCGCTTTTGGAGGTTTTACACGCGCAAATAACTCTTGCGTTGCATGGAAGGCTGGCGCGCCCTTTGGCGCATAGAAGAGGATCTGCAGCGGGGGTAAAGGGTGCGCGAAGTTTTTATGGAGGCGCGGGATTTAAACTTGCGGCATGTAAAAGGGCGCGCTTCGAGGCGCATGAATTAAGCTGCGCGGGATGGCGGGTGCGCCACAGGCGCGGTCTTGAGCATGTTGCATGGCGGGTAAGCGCTTGCCGAGGCGCAGCTGTCTTGATTGTAACAAGGCGCGCCAGTGCGCCATTTGAAAAAAGACTCTTCACTCAAATCATTCTTACTCATTTCCTCCACCTAAATAGTTACTTGGGCAAGTAAGGTTTTATAAAAGGTTTAATCAAGCCAAGCCATTCAAGAAAGCTCCCTTTACCAGCAGATCTGGAAAAAGGGAAGAAGAGGAGAGAAGAACCTAAACATACTCTTTTAAACACAGACCAGCAGACCAAACACAGACCAAAACACGAAAGCATGCAATGAAAAAGAGGATGAACCTCTTACCTTAAATATATGTTAAAATCGGAAAGCGGGTCCACAGGGCGAGATAATGACGAGCCGGTGGTGACAAATCCAGGCGATCACGTGCTTGTCAAAATGAAATGAAAATGACATGGCGAGCACGGGTATATATAGAAAAACTTGTCATTAATCGCCCCACTTTTGAAATGGCGCATGGAAGCATTGTCGGCGAGGAAAGCGTCGCCCTTTGGCGCATGGAAGAAAAATGACAACGGGGAGAATGAGCGCGCCTTTGGCGCATCAAACGAGTTGTCGACACGAAGCTATGTGCGCCCTTTGGCGCACAAAACTTGATGTAACAAAGATATTACGTGCGCCCTTTGGCGCTTTCAAAAACTTTCTCAACATCCTTTGGCGCACGAAAGACGTGCTAACATGGAAAACCATGCGCGAAGGCTTTTAAGGAGCGCATCAAAAATTGATGTTGCGAGGCAAAACCATGCGCCCGACCAAAAAGGCTCAAAAAGACTAAGTTCAAAAGCTGAATTTCCTAGGGAAGGGATTTTACAATATTTTGAGCGAAGGATCCTAACGAGGATCGAAACAAAATTTTCGGTAAGGTTATCGGTAAAATTGCCTTGTCGATTTTACGGGATAACAGTTGGCTCTTTACGGGGACTATCCTGAGCGAGCAAACTCGGGGTAGAGAATCCCAGATCACATGTGCCTATCCATTGGAGTGCGGAGTCAAAAACAAGGGGACCGGAGGAGAAAAAAAGGAAACACACAAAAGCCAAAGCAAACACACGACTAAAGCAAACACACAACTAAAATAAAGCATACAAAAGAAGGCAAGCTCTACTTCACGAAGATCTTGAGATGTTGCCCAGCTATAGGGAAGCGGGAGCTCGGCTCCATCCGGATATGAGAGATAGAAACTATTCTCTCCATTGAGTTGCTTGATTTTGAAGGGCCCTCTCCATAGGGAATCAAATTTTCCGTGCATACCCTTTGGCTCTCTTCGCTTGTCCCCGAGAGAAGGGCGAGATCTCCCACTTGAAAATTCCTCTGCTTGGCCTTCTTGTCAAAAGCTTCTTCACTTGATTACGATGTTCGGTGATCACATCGACCACCCTTACTCTCTTTTCTTAAGTTCCATGAGTACATGATTCTCTTTTCAGAGAACTCGAAAAGTTTCATCTTCGATTGCTCGTGCCAGCGTAGAGCGGGAAGTTCGCGAGAAATGGGAAGTTCGGCATCGAGTGCCATATAACACTTGAAAAGGTGACATGCGAGGATCTCTTGGGGGTAATGCGGTCCGCCCACAAAGCATCGTCTGAAGACTTGTGCCACATCCGCTGATTTTCATCTACTAATTTCCGTATGATGGTCACCAAGTTCTTATTCTTGGATTACTGCTGACCATTTCCACGAGGATAATAATCGAGGCATGTCTAAAGTTATCCCATATTCATAGCAAAAACTAATAACTTCAGGGAAGAGAAGTTAGAAGCATTATCAACAGCGATTTTATTTGGAATGCCAAACGTGATGATATTTTCCTTGATAAAACTGCAAACCACCTCAGAAGTGGCATGCTTGACAGGTATGGCCTCCACCCATTTAGTGAAGTAATCTGTTGCCGTGAGGACATAGCTATGTCCAGCACTCGATTGAGGATTGAGTGCACCAATAAAATCAATTCCCCATTGCCTGAATGGTTCATTGATAATGACCGGCCTTAGGGGGAGGGCAGCCAACTTGGGCTTGCCGACGAATTGCTGACAGGGTTCACATTTTGCCACCCAGGTAGCCGCATCTTGAAAGAGCGTCGGCCAGTAGTACCTGGCTCGAATGATTTTGTGCGCTGTCACGGAAGAAGAAAAATGGCCTCCACAGGCCGAGTTGTGAAAACTTTCCAGCAGTTTTACTTGCTGGGGCTTGTCAACACATCGCAGAAAGACAAATCTATCCGCGCTTATATAAACCGTCATCCCGGATGACATACTTAGCTTCTCACTGAGAGCTTTCTGATGCGCTTCTCCTTTACTGATTAGGTGCATCGGGCATTCGCCGTAGGTAAGGAAGAAAGCAATGTCGGAGTACCATTCGTCACTGGTTGAAACAAACAAAACCGGAGGAGAGAATCGAGCCCTTACAGAGGGTTTGCTCTTCATTGGTACAATTTTCTCTTTCATCGAGGATTTTACGAACCCTTGTTCTCGGCCATTAGGCGACACGAGGCCTTTGCCCCTCACCGGCTTGGTGGGTTTAATATCTAGGTCATATTCACGGACCTTTGCGATCAATTCCCTCTCAAGCTTCCTAACTCCTGCTGAGTTAGAATTGACTTCACCGCGATGTCGGGAACCCGGCACCACCGTATGCGAGTTCGAGAATATAATACCTGAAATTCTTCTTTGCTTTGCTTTGAACGGCAAGCGTGTTTTCAGTGAGTCATCTTGACTCGTGGGGCTTGAGGGAGAACTCATGAATGCGATCGGGGATTGATATCCTCTGAATTCTTTTGCATTAGGATTACGAGACACGATATGTTCGGAGCGTAACTATACATAATGAAGTCTTTGGAGAAATCTGGACATACGGGGACCGGCGCATGAGCAACGAAGTTTTATCTCTTGAAGCGACCTTTTCCCCTCTTCACTCCATCGAAAGTGGGTGACCCTTTCATCATGTTCGGTATGTGGCGGGTCTTCTCGGCAAAATCGGGGACAAAACGCTAAGAAAGTTCACCTTTCCGAAGAAAGAATGAACACCATTCTTGCTTGTAGGCGAGTAAGGCTTTGGATAGCCTTAACTCTTTCGGCATCAATCTTCGTTCCTTCTTTGCTAACCACATGGCCTAGCATTTCCTTGATAACCCCAAGCAGACTTTTTAGGATTTAGGAAATCCCATGTTCTCGACACACAGCCAATACTTGCTCCAGTGATCACAATGATCACTTCGTCGTTTGGAGAACACGGTTAAGTCATCTAGATAAACTCTGATGACTTTTCCCATCATGCCTTTAAATCACGAAATCCATGGCCCGGCTGAAAAGTGGCACCGGCGTTAGTTAGGCGAAAGGCATCTGCTGTAGGCAAATGTACCCCATGGAGTAGTGAATCTTTGTTTTGAATTGATCTTGAGCGAGACTTCAATCGATTATAGCACGAAAAACCGTCAAGCATAGACGGCATCTACGACCCGATTCTTGCTTGCGAACTTGGTCCATTATGGGAAGAGGGTAGTTGTCTTTCAGTGAAGCTTGATTCAAGTTTCGGAAGTCTACGCAGATGCGTATTTCACCGTTTTTCTTGCGTACCGGCACAATGTTTGCCACCCAAGTGCTGTGATGGATAGGGAAGATGATTCTTGCGTCAAGCATCTTCTGAATTTCGGCCTGAATGGTGCCCGAAATCTTGGGATTATAATGCCTTTGCTTCTGACGGAAGGCTTTGGCATCTTCTTTCAGCGGTATATCATGCTGAACGTCCTTTGGCTTGAAGGACTTTAAATCGGCATAGGACCATGCCAATACATCCATATATCTTTTCAGCAACTTGACAAATTTCCGCTTTTCTTCTGGCGTGCAACATTTCCCGATGTTCACGAATTGCGGATGTGCCTCAGAACCTATATTGACTGGTTCTGTCTCTGGAGATGAGCTAGGATCATCTCGCCTTTTCTTTTTCACAAAACGGTCATGCACATCAAGCAGGCGCTCCCGGAAGAAAACCGAGGCCTTTTGGAATTTTATTTCCCTTAAGCTGACAAATGCCATCGTTCTCCTTTGTTTCGTGGTTTTGACTGTTGATGGATTCACGGCATGTAGAGGTGGATCCTTCGAAATACAACTCATCAAAATTTTCTGATTTTTCTAGAAAGGCAATGAGGTGATTATCATCGTTGAATACACTTAATCTTTGAGAGTTGTCTGCACGCTTGGGCGGAAAACCACTTGATGGTGTATTTGTTTGTTTTGAGCCGGGTGCGGGAGCATGAGAGATCTTTGAAACGACCAGCGAATCAGCCATGTCATTTTGAGCTCTTGGAATCGCTCCTATTGAAAAGGCATCAAATTCCTCAATGCTGTCCCATACTGCATTACGGTAGTGCCTGAGCCTTTCATTTTTTACTTGGTAAATCCTTTTGACCTGATTTACAACTAGCTCGGCATCACCTTGAACTTTTAGATTTTTTATTCCTCTTTCCTTTGCGGCTTGCATACCGAGTAACAGAGACTCATACTCGGCAGTATTGTTAGTGTTGAAAAACTGCAATTTGAAAGAGAGAGGAATGACCTCCTCCTCAGGAGATATTAGCACAACCCCAGCGCCACATCCACTAGTTGCGCAGCTGCCATCAAATTGCAAGGTCCAGACCTTATTAAGGTCCTTTTCTTGAATGAAAACTTCCTTTGTATCCGCCTCGGTGGATAAGAAGTAGTTCCCCATCCCTGATGATTCGAAAAGGATTTGGGCTTTGGGGTCTTCAGAGTTAGTGACCAAGTATTTCTTTTGGGATTAGGCTCCAAAGTTTGCATTCGCCTTTGAGTGGAATTCTAGCTTTAGACCGATCCATATGAATTTCTCCACCAACCCATTTGCAAAAGCTCCTTCCCGACAAAATTCCATAGAGGCTGCCGGAATGTCGGCGACAGGGCGGTCATTTTACCCTCTTTTCGGGGAATCTGCGACGAGCAATGCGCGTCTTTGATTTGACCAATCAATGGCACTTGCTTGGTTTCGATGAGTAGCATCTGCCGAAAGGCTTGGTAAGAGTGAGGCCCAAGCATGGCGACTTTATTGGCATGGCGTTATCGAAGCTCGGAATCAATTATACGATTGCTCAACTTATGGCCATTGATTAGGAGGAGAGATAGAAAGGCTCTATCTTGCACGATGCGAGATGTTGAGGCAACATTTATGTGGGATTCGGGAGGAGTGGAAAGGATTCCTTTAGGGAAGCTTTGATTAGATATGACTTGACTTTGGATATACTTAGTCAATCTTACAAGCTGTTCGGGGTTTGACTGAAGATACTCAGCTTCAGACATTTGGATCTTGGTCTTTTTTGCATGATCTATTATATCAAATGCGGCCAAGGGTTGCGTTGGTAAAGGAATGAGTCCTTCACCCCGCGATGATGGAATAGGGTTACTGATCTTGATAGGAATATGAGAGGGCTGACTCGGAGGAGAGATAGGTGGAAAAGACTTCTTTGCAAAAGATTTAACAGGGAGTTGAGCGGGAAGAGGATTACCTCTTTTAACAATGGTTGGAGGCGCGTTTGACACGGCCTTCTCTTTCTGCGTATGGGCAGCAACTTCTGCTTCTTTTCCTTGCGAGCGGGTAAAAACAGCGTAGGATTGTCCGCTTGCATAGCCTTGCGTACTCTCTTCTTCATCAGATTCGTCCTCATCAAATTCCATGTATCCATTGTGGAGTCGCCAGTCGGTTCACCGACATCTTGATCATCTTCGCCTTGGAGCGAAGGTTCTTCATAGTACTGCTCTTCTTCTTGATTTCGGCGAAAGCATTGGCCAGGAGGAGCTTGGCGCCAACCGTGGAGCATTTGCGTAGGCAAGCGCGGCCTTTGTGAAGCGTTGTTAGGAACAAAATTCCTCCGCGGGATATCCGTCTGAGGAGGCCCAGGAGAGGCTGGGCAGTTTGCTTTTTTAGTGCAAGCAAATCATTCGCCATTTTTGGAATCTTTGGATCGGAGACGAAGTGGTAGGCGAAGGGCCCAAAGACTTAGGCTTTGATTCCTTTCTTAACTCGCTTGAGATATTATCAGTTGTCTTCTATACGGATGGCGGCGGCCTGAGCGAGAGGTAGAGTAGCTACTCGCTCTTGAAGGAGTAAAGCTAACTTTTGAGCTCATGGCATTTACGAAAAAACACTTCTGGTTCTCCGGTGTTGGAAGCATGGCAGTAGGGACACGGTTGATTAGCGCATTGAACCGGGCGACAAAATCGCGCATGGTCTCATTTGCCTCCTTCTTCAGATGAGTGATTCGTGACAATAAAGTAAATGCATCTTAAGAAGGCTTATACTGTCTTAGCGTCCATGAAGTTGCCCACTAGTGATAGATCCGGCCGGCAAATCTGAAACCATTCGGTGCGAGGCCCTTGTAAGTTCTAGAAAAAGGCGGCGACACACATCTTCATGAGTCACATCCAAAATCTTGCATGACATAATGAAAGCAGAAATGTGGGAATCCGTGCTTTGATTTCCGCTCCCGTCGAATTTAGGAAAATTCTTTCGATTTCCGTGAGGGAGTGCGTGAACTGGATGTGGTAAAGCCAACGGACCCATAGCGTTTCCCCATGGTACCGCCATCGAAAAGCGGAAAGAGAACACGAGTGGAAGTGTAGTTCGGCCCGAGTAGCAAAGCACTACTGAGGGATGTGGATGCTTACGGCAAAGACTTTTTCTTCGTGAAGGCGAGACACTCCTGGATGAACGGCTAGCTGAGCTTAGCGCTGAAAAACGTGCCGGTGTTACGCTGAAATTGTGCCTCTGAAGCAGATCGAAAGTAGGATCAGCTTCTCCACGGGCTCTTCTGCTGCGCGTAAAAGGTTCACTCGCCAGTGTACCTTTCAGATCTGTAATATTACAGCGCAGATTTAAACTTTATTTTTGGGTGTACTTGCTGATTTTCTGGTTTTACGACAAAACCAGCGGCATACACTACGAATATTTGAAAATTATCCTCTTCAGAAACCGATTGCGGTTAAATGACAAATAACAGCGAGGATAAGATGGCAGGGAAGATAGTAAGCTGATTTTCGGATCTGGTTTTTAATTTTCAGAGGGTTTAGAACATTTCAGAAAATAGTTAAAAACTCAGATCTACGGAAAATGATGATTTTTGATAAAAACTCAGCGAACTAAAGATATGTAACAGGCCCAGATCTATGATTCTCAGAAGAAAATTTTCAATTTAGTACTTTTGCAAATTTTAGGATTTTTAACAAAAAGGTTTAGATTTGCAAGCAGGCGGCAACTTTTCTTGATTTTCTCGATTTTTATTTTACTACCGCGTAGATCGTGATTTATCATTTACATTGGCGAAATCATTAGAAAATCCGATCCCAGTAGATCGCCAAAAGCTGTTGGTCAGAAAATGCATCGCGTGGACGGATCTATGGATAGGCGCAGACCCAGCGGTGTGCGGGGCTTAGCCCCTCTTTGAGGCAATGGCAAGCGGCGGTTTTATTGCTACTTCTACTAGCGCGAGGAACCTATGCAAGTCTCACAGATTACGCCTTCGGGGTTGGGATCTCATCCCGGTAGAGTGTTCTAGAGGCTGCGAAGAGAAAGGAATAAAAGAAGGAGAAGAGAAAGAAACAGATCCGAAGGAAGAAAGAAATGAGTTCCAAAGCGGAAGGGTCAGAAGATCTATGCTTTGGGCTTGGTAGTAAACAGAGCCAAACCTACTTGCATAAATAAACAAAGCAATACTGATAAACAAGTGACGGAAAAGTAGATATGAATTCAACAGAATAAACACATGCAGACCTAACATAAGAAAGATCTTAATGTATAACACAGTTATTGAGCACAAAGTCTGAATAATTGTATTAATTGTTTTTATCTGTTACAAGAAAGCTCAAAGTCTTTCTCTCCTCACTTCTATTTCTATCTGAAAAATGTTCACCCCTTGAATACAACAAGTATTCTAGTATTTATAGAAAGTGAGGGAGAGAGAAGGCAAAATGGAGCCCACCACTTATTCACAAGATATTTACAAAATATCCAAAAGTCATGTTGACTTTGACAACTTGGATGGATGACATCATCCCATGATGCAACATGGATGATGTCATCGTTTGTGCTGACACACTTGAGATATTTCGAAGAAAAAGTCGGAGAATAGAGAGGAGAAGAAGAAGAAGAAGAAGAAGAAGAAGCTATTCATCATCATCATCCTGTGGCCTAAAAGGGTGCTTTGTTTTTGATCTTGATCGGGAGATGAGATGTGGGCGAGCGCGGTATTCGAGAACTTGCTGATCATTGGCGCAAATTGATCTGTGATGGATCCTTGTGCCTTTCAGCGATTGCTTATGCAAGTTTCCGCTCATCATGAGCTTTTCGGGGACCTTGGAATAGTCTTTACCCGCCTCGATTAGGGACCCGATGAAGTCTCTGACGAGGCCGATTAGGTTGTTGATGGATTCGATGTCGAAAGTGACTTGGCCTGTCCTTGAGAAGCTAACTCCTTGAAAATTCGGATAGTATCGTCGGTGATCTCAAGGTGAGGGAAGGAGTGAGCAACCACAGTCATAGATAGAACAATCTTCTCCATTTGATGCATCGCATCCGGGGCCTCTTCCTTCACCTTGTCTATCTTCTCTAACACAAATTCGAGCTGATCTATCAGATAGTCCGAGTGGACATGGTCTTGTTGAGGGTCCTTGGATGACCGAATACTCCAAACTTGACCAAATCTTGGTGAGCAGTCGAACATTTGTTGGAAGGCCTCGTGTTGGAGTCACGGCGTTTTCGAGCTCTTACGATCTTGGACTTGCTAATGTTTGGAGTTCCTTATTCGCCTTCTCGATGTTCGGTATAAGCGATATACTCGCGATCACCTTTTCACTATCCTTAAGGATTTGGCTCCTCAATGAAAGCTTGACCATACCACCTTTCGCCGATCTTTGAATATTCATTGATCTTCTCTGGTGAGCGGCTCGGGAGTCTCGGCGCGATTGTGGGAGGTGCACTTCCCATCTTACGTAGGGCTTGAAGCGGTATTTATTACTGCTCCTTGATAGCCTCTTTTCTTCCTTTGTTTCTGAAGCTTTTCGCGAGATTGCATCAAGCTGCGGAAAGAGCTTCCCCACAGAGACTTTGAGAGGATGTCCCCATTGTGACTTGGGTCACTGTGAAATCTGCTTGGAGACGAGATCTTCTTTCTCTTTGGTGGGATCGGGGTAGGCAATTTCCATAACCCTCTCACCTGCAGCGCTCTTGGAGAAGCGTGTAACCGGCTTGTGCTTCTTTGCTCCTTTAGCCGGAATGACTGAAAAGTCCATCGGAGCGATGGGGACTTTCCTCTTTGGTTGGCTCAGTTCTTGAGAGATCAGCTGGTCTATTGAAGAAGGACCGAGAGAGAGAGGAGGAGCGGCAACGGTAGAAGAGGGAAGAACGTGGAGACACGCGGCGGCGGCATTGAAAGAATAGCCGAAGACATGCCCACGGGAGGAAGGGAAACCGCAGCTGCAGAAGACATGGGAAGGGAAGGGAGCCCGGAAATGAGGGAAGAAATGGAGGAAGACAAATCAGCGAGAGAGGAGAAGATGGACGAAGAGGGGGGAGAGAGTAGAAGAAGAAGGGAGAGGATCTGACCAAAGGAGTGGTTGCCGACATATGAGGAAGGGGAGGAAGAGAAGAAGAAGGGATAGAAGGGACCTCTGTAGTTGTAGCGATGCCGACATCCTAGGTGGATGGGCGTATAGGACTATCCTCTGTCAATTCCTTCTCTGGCGAATCCAGGGTTATTACTTGTTCAGGCTCTGAAGGAAGAGGACTTTCAGGGGCTTCCTCCTGAATGGTGCTAGGCTCACCTTCCGACTTTGCCTTTTAGCTGCTTCTTTGACCTTGGAGGTGCATTACCCAAAGGAGAAGTTGTAAAATCTACACCGAGGTAGATTAACCCATTCATGCGGCACACAATGCTCTGTTCTCCGCATAGTCTCCTTGACCCTCTCCTCGATTATGTCGAGGAGCCTTGCTTGTCATGTCAGGAAGGGCCAATCATCCCCTTACTGTGTCATTATACACTTTGTCTACTTCGTCTTAGTGGTTTGGAAGCCTTTTGGGACAATGGCCACTCAGTAATGGATGATTTCCGTTAATGCTAAGCGAGTGATCCTTTCTTACGAGTTCTACCTCATGGAGAGCGTCGATGTAGATATCCTCAATCGAGGGACATGAATCGGATCAAGCTTAGCCCTTGGTAGACAGCCCCTAGGGTCGAATGTGGGCCTTCTTTGGGAAATCATGCTTTAGGTTGAGCAATTCTAGCTCGTGAACATCTCCTTCGCCTTGTGATAGGCTGGAGCATGTGTAACGGCCTCTTGTGAGGGGAAAGGAGTTCCGCCCTTCTTTCTCTTGAGGCACTTTTCATGGTATGTGACGAGCTGTCTTGATAGTTCAATAAAATCAGCTTTGGTCCGGCATACCTTGCGACTGGTTGGTTCGCCCAAAAAGTTGACCGCCCTCGAGATAGGTGAATGTGGGAAGCCCCAGGTGAACAAGGCCCCCACTTCTCTGTGGCCACTATGTTTTTGGTTGTCGGCCATGAGTCAAATTTGGCATGATATGCACATGATGTGATAGAAGAAAACATCATTGATCTTAGCGAAGTGTTGGATCTTTGTTCTCGGCTTGACTCTTGATAGTATTCATATATTTTGGCACGAGGCCAAGTTCCGCCGGTGCAGCCACTGGATAATCCCTTTCGAGGCGCGGCGGCATACACTACGTAGGAGTTCATGTGGAACACTCTGTTGTGTGACTATTGCGATTGCTCGGATATTGTCTTTGCTTATTATCTCCCCAGCGAAAGCGGCGATCGGGCAGATTCTTATTCATTGTGTCCAGGTATCGCAGCATCCACTTATGGAAGTAGTGAGCATCTGAAAGACCGAAGACTCTGCTCAGGAAGGTGATTGTATCACTGAGTTCCTCTGAGAAATCACTCCGGTGGATAGTTTGAGGCCACCGGGTCACTACCTTCTTATTCTTGAGGTAGACCTCATTCATCAATTGCATGCACTTGTCTTCGTTGTCCTCCCAAGCCTTGAGGCATTCTTGCTGGCTAACAGCCACATAGTTTCGGTGGTGAGGGATGCCAAGCATCAACTCAAAGCGACGGGCAGTAAGGTTTATAACTACCTCGCCCTTGCTATTCTCGACACATCTTGTGTCTTTGTTGAAGGATTGTGCAACAACCATCATAAACTCGTTATTAACAGCACTGACAGGAATCCCACCGGCGAAGTGCAGGGCGCTGCCTATCAATTTATCCATCCATGGACTCCTTGTCACTTTCTGAGTCCTTACCCAGAATTCCTCTATGTCAATGTGGCCCAATTCAGAATCCCTGACATCCATATTACACTCTGCCTGTGATTCGGGCATCCTGACCCTCTGATATTTGTATTTCATTTCTTCTTACAGTAGCTTTGCCTTCCCTCTTGGTTTGATGGGTCTCTTGCTTGCGTAGACATGTGTTCTTGAGGCTTATCGATGATCTGCACGTAGAAGGAGCGAAACCCAATCGAAAGCTTGAATTAGTCATTTGATCTTCCATTGGAATACTAGCAGAAGAAAGAGTTAGAACTTTTAAGGTTCGGGACGCAGGGCGCATGAAAAATGTATATAACAGGCTGAATAGTCAAGGCGCACAGGAAAAGGGTGCAGCAGAGGTTAAGTTGGCGCCCAAGCGCGCATGGCGCATGGATGAAGCGGTGCATTATATAGAAGGCGCGCACGGAAATGCATGTTACATTGAGATTTGGTGCGCCCCTTGGCGCATGGGCGGTGTGCAACATGGAAAAAAGGCGCGCCAAAGGTATATGGCGCGGCGCATGGAGGGTCTACACAACATCATGTACTTACTGCACGGAAGGTGCGCCCGCGCCTTGGAGGTTTTATACTTGCGCAAATAACTCTTGCGTTGCATGGAAGGCTGGGCGCGCCCTTTGGCGCATAGAAGAGGATCTGCAGAGGGGGTAAAGGGTGCGCCAAGTTTTTATGGAAGCGCGGGATTTAAACTTGCGGCATGTAAAAGGCGCGCTTCGAGGCGCATGAATTTAAAGCTGCAGCGGGATGGCGGGGTGCGCCACTAGGCGCGGGTCTTGAGCATGTTGCATGGCGGGTAAAGCGCCGAGGCGCGCTTGTCTTGATTATGCAAGCGCGCCGATCGCCATTTGAAAAAGACTCTTCCTCAAATCATTCTTACTCATTTCCTCCACCTAAATAGTTACTTGGGCAAGTAAGGTTTTATAAAAGGTTTAATCAAGCCAAGCCATTCAAAAAGCTCCCTTTACCGGCGAGATCTGGAAAAAGGGAAGAAGAGGAGAGAAAGAAAGCGATGGAAAAGCTCGGGGAAACACCTAAACATACTCTTTTAAACACGAGACCAGCGGACCAAACCACGAGACCAAAACACGAAAGCATGCACGAAAAAAAAGGATGAACCTCTTACCTTAAATATATGTTAAAATCGGAAAGCGGGTCCACGGGCGAGATAATGACGAGAGCGGTGGCGACAAATCCGGGCGATCACGTGCTTGTCAAAATGAAATGAAAATGACATGGCGGGCACGGGTATATATAGAAAAACTTGTCATTAATCGCCACCACTTTTGAAATGGCGCATGGAAGCAGTATTGTCGGCGAGGGAAGCGTCGCCCTTTGGCGCATGGAAGAAATGACAACGAGGAGAATGAGCGCGCCTTTGGCGCATCAAAGCGAGTTGTCGACACGAAGCTATGTGCGCCCTTTGGCGCACAAAACTGATGTAACAAAGATATTACGTGCGCCCTTTGGCGCACAAAAACTTTCTCAACATCCTTTGGCGCACCGAAAGAGCGTGCTAACATGGAAAACCATGCGCGAAGGCTTTTAAGGAGCGCGCATCAAAATTGATGTTGCGAGGCAAAAACCATGCGCCCGGCCAAAAAGGCTCAAAAAGACTAAGTTCAAAAGCGAATTTCCGGGAAAGGGATTTTACAATATTTTGAGCGAAGGATCCTAACGAGGGATCGAAACAAATTTCTCGATTTGAACCATTAAATGATCTACACCGTTTCGCCATGTAAACTATGTGTAATAAACTTGATCCTCTAAACCAGACAAAACCATCTACCCTCTCCATTTGCGCAAAAAAATTATACGAGATAAGTTGCCACACAGACCGACCATGGTCATCCCTAACCAACCACGGTTAGCTAACCGATCTTGGTTCCTCTTTGATCGACCTCGGTTCTCGGACCGATGTTGATGTTCTTTGGAATGAACCCATCACCACAAAATTTGGCTTAGAACACCATACCAGGTGCCTAATTTGATCAAAGATGATAGTTGAGCTGAGCCAGTCATTTCAAGAAGCATCCAAATCGTACAAAACCACTACAACAATAAACCATGCAATAAATTGCATCAAGATGAAATAGATCATCTTACCAGCACCAAGATACTCAACCACATATTCAATTGAATTGAAGTACATGCTTCTTTGATGAAAGCCTGCGTCTTTGTTCTATGTTACAACTTCTCTACCAAAGCCTGTACATCTAACTACACCAAGGATGCATAACCGTTCCTTTTCTATTTCTATATTTTCAATTCAAAACCATGCATGTGCTATTAAAACGTAAAGCACTACAAAACCAAGATAAAACCATACCTCTGTAACCCGGATTGCAATCTGACCAACATGTTTGTGCCTCCAAGAACCAAAGGACACCTCACCTCAACAACCAAAATACATTCCATGCATCTCTATTTCTTCGAGATATGTGATTTTCTATTTAAAACTAGGTTGCCTAGTAACCAACCATGATGGTCACCCCGCAACCGACCATGGTTACCCTCTACCGATGTCGATTGCCACTTAACCGATGCCGATCACCGTAATTTATAACAACCTTAACCTTAAAGCTCCCACTTGAGATTTAATCTCTTCCTACGATTTTCACATCAGGAAAAACAAACCCTTTTATCATCCATGTTAGTAATAACCACTAACAAAACCATGAAGCAAACCCTTTCTCTGAAATAACCAAACTAACCAAGCTCAGATACCAACTATTAGGGATGGGTCTATGTGGAAACATTTACAACTATAGAATATCAAATCCAAAAACATGCAAATGCAGATCTAACGATCCCCACAAAATCTACAACAATGGAATTATAAACAAGAATAACCCAAATCACACAAAAGTACACACACATAACACATCATGTACAATGGTTCACCCAATGTGGGCTATGTCCACCAAAGATAGAGATCTCATATATATAATATAACAAGAAATTACAAACCAACTCTTCTACACAAGAGTACATGTATCTCTTCCTCCCGGATCTCTAACCGATCTTCCCGAGTATACTAAACCGTGCCTCCATACCACTACATGTGTCTCCTCCATATCTCTAACTGGATCTACTTGAGTCCACTACAATCATGCCTTTGAAACATCACCATATCTCACATACCAAGCTACCCTGCATATACCACTTTGAAACCAAGCTCTCACCGTATTGTATTGTGAATTTTCAAATAAGGCATCTAGAAAGGTCTACCAATGTGCAACCGAAACCATGCACCAAGAAGTAAGTCTCTCGTCCATCACCGCATAACTTGTGCAAATATGAAGACAAATTCCTCTAGAATAATAGATTCCTATGGATCAAAAATACATCATGATCTCATGGATCTATAATACAAGATCTCACAACATGTGGATCTAAAAGAATGAACAAAAACAAGATATCACAACAACCTGTGGATCTAACAAGAAGAAACACTAAGTGCTTTGCATACTATGCAAGCCATTACATGAGACTAAATAATACAAATGAAATATAGTAGAAGATAATACCATATTCTCACCACAAGTGTACTTGCACTTTCCTTCTATTCAGCTTCTCTCTATGAAAACTCATGTCTTCATGCAATCTGATTTGGATTTTTCTTCTTCTTCATCATTTCAACCAAGGATAGCTCAATTCTTCTCTTTTCTCATTCCTATTGTTCTAACCCTTGTTTTCTAGCTTATATAAGCTTAGAAAAACTTAGGGCACATTAGCTATGCATTTACAACCTTTAAATCAACTTAAAAAAAAATCTATATTAAATTACCGTGAGTTTAAATATAAAATTTCACACACAGTAATCGGTGTTGAACCGACACCGGTTACCTTAACCGACAATGGTTACCTTGACCAGCGTCGGTTACCCTCTAACCAACGTTGGTTATTGTGTAAACCAAAAAGGTGTAAATCATGCGAACCGTGAAAGTAATTCAACTCCACAATCCTAACACAAGATGTATAATCCTCTCCTTCCCTTTATATATGGTCTTGGACACCTTCCGAATGGGGTTCTATAACTTTTTGGCTCCTTCGATGGCCTAGAATTGTACTTCATTGTCAAACTCGGTTCTCACATAATCTCAATATTTTATGTAATTATATAAATTAATATAAAACTCTAACCATGGGTAGAAGAACCTATAAGAAGGCTATTTTTTTGGGTTGTAGTGAACCTCGTGTACCATCTACATTGATAATAATATAAAAAAGGCCTCAAGCCACACGTATTTCTCCACCTAGAATGTAACATCTATATAAATGAAACTATAATTGACAACTCGAACCTCTATGATCATGCTTGATAGAATTGTGCTCTTGCACGAGACTTAGAAGTGGGAACTAGGTGTACTTAGATTTGAGGAAGCTAGAATCCTTGACATGTTGAGTGCTTTAGAAATGAAGTGGTGTCTTCCCTAATAGATGTGAATCAACTTTGGGAAGATGCAAGGATCCTTGAGTTCCTTTTATGAGTGTTGCAAACCGAGTATTGAGCCCTTTGTTTGGGTACATGTTTTGTGGGGTTTAGTTGAGGGGACATGTGATATCTTGTTATAAATTGTTCGACATTGGTATTCTTACTTTCCTTGAAAGAAGGAGTTTCTAGGCTTGTATTTGCTACATTTATTATTGAACATCTTAGAGGTACAAATCTTCATCCTTTCTAAAGACTCATCTATTGTGCAAAGTGGATTAGTGATTCACGTAAAAATGTCATCCTTTGTTGACTACATGCTAATGCGGAGTCTTGATAAGACCAAAGTGCGAGGACCGGTTTCACCTAGATAAAAGTCATATTGTTTAAATTAGATTTGACCACATTGAATGTTTTGGGGCTGGTCAACCTCCTCGATTCTCACATGGCTCATAGGATTTGATATATAACTAGGAGACTTCCATGTTATTATAGTTATCAGCCCATCTTGGAAGGGAAGGGGATTGTTGTGGTTGAACATTGGAATAATATCTATCAAAGCCAAATGGCCCATCAAACTCTCTTCTAGACATATTTGTGGAGGTAAAAACACCCACCGAATAAGGGGGAAAGGTGGAACAATGGAAATGAAACTAAAAGGAAATAAGAAGGAACTAGTCCTTCACGTTGGGTTCACTAGAATTTATACATTGGAAAAATGACACACGATTCTTGATGTACTCGACTTCCCAAGGTCATGTCGAGACATTCAAGTAAATCCTAGTTTGAATTTTTATGAAGCAAGAAATGAATTGATGGAATTAAACCTAATATCTTTTTGTAATTTCTAGAATTTAAATAAAAATAAATAAATAAGCTATTCTACGATACATGAAATTAATTAAAATAAAATACCTCAATAAAATAAAATAAAATGAAAGTGGGAGCGAGAGCAAGCGTTTTGAATGCAAATGGAGGTGGGAAATCCTAGTTTGAATGGTAGTAAGGACAATAGAGTGGAGCTGTGGTGGAATCCACATGGGTGGAAAGATTGGTCGGGAAAAAAATCTAGAAAAAATGCCTTGGAAGGATTGGAGCCTTCTAAAGATAAGGGCCTTCTAGCTCTTAAAATACTGAATCTCTCTTGGAGCGAGCCAAGGAAAATATGGAAGGAGATTTATTCACCAAATTCTTGGGATCTCACCCCAACATTGATTTCTTCCACAGTTGGGCTAAGAGAAGATGGGCACAAAATAGATCTATTGAGGTAACTACATATGCGAATGGTTTTTTCTTAATTTCTCTTCCTAGTAAAGACCATGTCTTAAGAATTCTATCTAGAGGGCCTTGGTTCATTGGTAAATCCCATGTGGTGGTGTAACAATGGGAACCAACCTTCAACCCCTTTGCAAAAACCATCTCTGAATATCCTATCTGGGTGAATCTCCCTGGCTTACCTCTTGAGTTATGGGAACCTGAGGTCTTGATCGGTATAGCCAAAAGTCTGGGAACCCCGATAGTGATTGATCCTATTACTAAATCTAGAACCAGGCTTACGCATGTGAGGTTTTGTTAATATGAAAGAAGAAGCTATGTGTTGGAAGAAACTATCACTTTGATCTCAAAGTTTGGGGATTGGGTGCAAAGATTTGAGTATGCTTTGTCCCCTTTTGTTTGTTACAAATGCAAATCTATAGGGCATGATCCTCAAAAGTTCCCAACATAGAAGAAGAAGCAAGAATTAGGTCCAAGATCTCATTCTATGGTCCTAATAAAGATAACACAAGAATGGAGAAAAGTTGGGAAAAATGGAAGAACTTTCAGGCAAGACCTGGAAGGGATCAAGAGGTTCCAAGGAGACTATAGTTGTTGAAACACAAATTGTGGTGAGGCTGAAGCTGAAGCTAAAGAAGATGATCTAAAGAACAAGGTTGAATGGGGTAAAGCATAAAATGAGAAGATGTGTGAAGAGGAATTTTCCCAAATCTAAAATAGAAGGAAGTTGAGTATCTATCTGATTCAGAAGGGAACTATGCGCTGAAAGTGGCTCAGGGTCTTTCTCTGGAAGATCTATCCATGATTGGACAAATCTCTTTCGGCCAAAGACAGGAGGAAGGCATCTCAACTTCTAATGCTTTTGACCTCTTGATGGGAGGTATTGTTTTGGATTCTATTGATCCAGTGTCCTCCCTGTTACTCCCACAACAGGGTCCAAGCCTATTACTAGAAGTAATTTCAGAGCTGATGTGGGTAAAGATTTAACTCCTAAAGGGAGAAAATCTAACAAGGAGAAGAGGGAGACCTTGGTTAAGAAAGACATGGATAAAGGGATATAGAAACCACTTAGGTTTCCTCAATCAAAGAATAAATGATCTTACTCTCTTGGAATATTAGAGGGTTGAATAACCCCAGTAAGAAAAGAATCCTGAAATATTTTAGGAACAAATACAAACCTGATATCTTGATGATACAAGAAATAAAGATGAGTACGAAAAGATTCAAAGAAGTGGGAAAGATGGTCTGGAAAGATGGCCTTTGGGATGGGGTAAGCTCGGAAGGGGCTTTAGGAGGCATTTCACCCTCTGGAATCCCCTCTTGGTTAAAGGCATGGTGCTCCTGTCATCGTCCAACCACCTAACCATGGGTTTTACTGATTTAACTTCAAACAAGTCCTGGATTGTTTCTAATATCTATGCCCCCAACTCTATGATTGGTAGAAGGAATATTTGGAGAGAAATTTCTAAGGGGAGGTCCCTTTTTAAATATGGTGATTGGATTGTTGGAGGAGACTTCAATACCCCTCTTTCCTGGGGAAAAAAAGGTGGAGCCATTTCCTATATGGATAACATGGATGAGTTAGCTAATTTTTTAGTTAATAATGATCTTGTGGACCTCGAGCTTGGAGGGTCCAAATTTACTTGGGCCAATAGAAGAACTGGATAAGACCTTATACAGATCAGACTAGATATATTTTTGGTGAGCCATTCTTGCATGATTAATCAACTCTACTCTCTTTCCACCTTTCCCAAGAATTGGATCTTGACCACAACCCGATCATTCTCAAGATGGGTATGGCTATTCCTAAAAAATATAGACCTTTCAGATTTGAAAAAATGTGGCTCCAACATCCTAACATCCTCTTGAGAATTCAGGAGTGGTGGGGATCATGGTCCATGGGGTACTGCGATGTACAAATTAAGTTTAAAGTTGAAGCATGTTAAACAAAATCTGAAAACTTGGAATAAGGAAATTTTGGGAACATTTTTCAGTCTAAGAGAAGAATAGAGGAAGACTTAAGGACTATTGAGGAACTGATGGAGGAAGATGGGCTCAACCAAGCACTTAAAAGTCAAGAGAAGCTCTCCTCATTGAATACCATGATATCTTGGCTAAGGAGGAAGTCTACTGGAAGAAAAATCTAGAGTTAAATGGCTAAAGGAGGGTGATAGAAACACTAAATTCTTCCACTTCTTTGCCACCTCCAAGAAAAATCATCTCAAGATCAAGGAGATCAGGAAAAATGATGGTACTCTCACAGAAGATGAAAAATAAATCAATGAAGTTATTGTCAATTATTTTAAGGACCTCTTTCTCCCTGGGGATGATCCAAATAGAACATCTTGGGAGAAGGCCCTCGGACTCTTCCAGAATGTCATTTTGGATCAAGAAAATAGAGATCTCATGCTCATTCCTGGGGAGGAAGAAATCAGATATGTTGTTTTTGACATGGAACCGGATAAATCTCCTGGACTAGATGGGTTCCCGACCTTCTTTTTCCAATAGTTATGGGAAGTGGTCAAGAATGAGGTCATTGAGATGATCCAGACTTTCTTTAGTAATGGTCAGATTCTCAAACAGATCAACAACACTTTCCTAGTCCTTATTCCCAAGATGATAGGGGCCAAGGATGTGAAATATTTTAGACCCATCAGTCTATGCAACACCAACTACAAATTGATTACCAAAATTATCACTTTCAGGCTCAGGAAAGTGTTGTCCAATTTTATCTCTCCTAATCAAGGAGATTTTGTTCCTGGGAGACAAATTCTTGACAACATTGTGGTCATCCAAGAATCCATTCACTCTATCAAAATTTTAGGAAGATCCACCATGTTTTTCAAGATGGATATGCACAAAGCATGATAAATTTTCATGGGCCCTCCTCCTCCATGCCATTCTATCCAAGTTGGGGTTTGATGCCTTCTTCATCAATATGGTTATGGTCTGCATTTCTTCTTCCGTTTCTTTGTTATGATCAATGGTAAACCGAAGGCTTCTTTCAAGCTGGTAGAGGTCTCAGAACAGGGAGACCCCCTCTCTCCCTTCCTCTATACGATTGTGGCGGAAACTTTAAGCAAACTCTGCAATCAAGTGGTTTCCCTTAACCTCTTGCAAGGTCTCAAAATTTCTAATGGCCTTCAGCCTACCTACCTCAACCAATTCATGGATGAAAATTTCTTGATGGGGAAGGCATCTATACAGAAGCCTATATCTTCAAAGAGGTTCTGAATGAGTATGAGGAGGTCTCTGGCCAGCTGGTCAACTTCCTCAAAAGTGTTATATTCTTCATAAATGTGGAAGAGCATTTCCAAGAGAGATTGGCCCACATTTTTGGCTATAAGATAAAGAATTTTCCTGAACTCCTATTTGGGAATGCCCCTCATTCACAAAAAAAATTGAAATCATTCCATCTGGAACACTCTTCTCGAGAGAGTTTCCAATAAGTTGTCTTCTTGGAAAGGGATTCTCCTATCTCAAGCTGGAAAAATTCAACTCCTCCAAAGCTCTCTTCAAGGTGTTCCAATCTATGTCATGTCCCTTTTTGGCTTCCGGTAATATTTTGGAAGCTCTTGAAAAAATTCAAAAAAGGTTCCTGTGGGTTGGGGCTTGAGGAGAAGTTCAAATTTCCTCTTGTGGCCTAGGAAAAAGTGACCAAGCCTAAGGATTGTGGGGGGATGGGATTAAAGAATATGAGACTCATGAATGAAGCTCTTGTGGCTAAAGTTGGTTGGAGAGTGATAAAGGAAGAGGGCCTATGGATTGATATCATCAAAAGGAAATATTTAAGGAATACTTGGAAGAATAGAGACTTTCTTTTTGCAGGACAATATCCCTAAGGGATCCTTTTTTGGAATTATTTTCTCTCTTCTAGGGAGATCCTGAGTAGGGGTATTAAATGGAACATTGGGAAAGGTGATAGAATTCACTTTTGGAGGGATTGTTGGATCTCTGATAAACCTCTTGTGGAGGATGATCCCAGGAGAACTGTGTGCAATTCTTTGAAGAAAATGGTAAAGTTTGGGTTAGGACTATTGGAGCTTCTCCAACAATATTGTTCTTTGGGAGAAGGTGCTTCCCCCTCCCAAATTCATTGGGGACACTCAATTTTTGATGACCTCAACTCAAGTTAAAGAACATGTATATTCCTCTTTTCCAACAAAATGAGGACTCTATTATTTGGAAGGAAGAGGATTCTAGAAATTTCTCTGTTAAATCTGCTTACCTCCTTAACTTCAAGAATTCTAGCCAAAAATATTACTGGAGTAAACTTTGGGTAAAATACCTTCTACCTAAAGTTAACATTTTCCTATGGTTGGCTTACTCGAATAAAATCCTCACTTATGGACAATTTGAGGAAACGTGGCATGCTCCTCCCCAACAGGTGTGTCCTTTGCAAAAAAGAGGAGGAAAGTGTCAACCACCTCCTCATCTCATGCCCCTTTGCTCGAGTGGTGTTGTCCAAGGTGTTGGAGCTTTTCAAGGTCCAATGGGTCTATCCTAAGTCCATTGAAGAATGTTGGTTACAATGGGATTTCCCTTTTAGGTATCCCTTTCTTATGGCTACTTGGAAAATGGCCCTGCCACACTTCTTCTAGAGCTTATGGAAGGAAAGAAATGCTCTCATCTTTAGAAATCAGAAGGCCAATTTTAGAAAGGTCAGTGTTGGGCTGATTTCCTCAATTAAAGAGAACTCCAAACTCATTAAGGTGAAGTCTAAAAAGGCCACTTCTAGTAGAGAAGAGGAAGTGCTCAAACAGTTTGCCTTCATTCCACCTCAAGTCAGTTTCCCATCCACTAAAATTAAATGGTCCAAACCTGAAAGGGGAAAATCAAACTTAATTTTGATGGGGCTTCTAAAGGTAACCTTGGCTTGGTTGGTGGAGGAGGCATAATTAGGGATCATAATGGGGATTGGATCTTAGCCTATGTTGGTCCTTTGGGGACTCAGAGCAACAATGTGGCTGAAGCTCATGCTCTTCTCTGGGTGTTAGTCTTGCAAAGGAGAAAGGAATTAAACATATCCTTATTGAGGGGGACTCTCTTCTCATTTTAAATGCAATCAGTAAGACTAGTCATAATAATTGGATCTTGGGAAATATTATTAATGATACTAAAGAACACCTTAAGTACTTTGATTCCCATATCATTACTCATATCCCTCACATAGGAAATGCTTGTGTGGACATATTGGTGAATGAGGGAGTTCAAAATAATGATTATAAGGTGTGGCAAAAAGGTGAGGTCATACCTGCGCATATTAATGATATTATCAATCATGAAAAGTTGTAAGCACTTCACCTTAAGCAGCACGAGGGAGAATAATGGGTTCATTTTCCAATATTGCAAAAGCATGTCTAGCTTAAGCTATTCTTGGAAAGACAAGTCTAATTTCAAAAATTGTAGACCTCAAAGTGTTGTGCATTGTTTGGCTGCCATGGGTGGTGATAGAACCAGAGTCGAGCCATCCAGCCATGGGCATATTATGGAGGATAAGTCTATGTGGCACCTTTTTTGAATTGGGGTTTTAGGAACTTTATCACTAGACTCCAAGGGCATGATCCCTCACTTACTATGGAGTTTAGATTGGCATGGAAGGAAGGGAAAGTGGTGATTCATGGCATGGAAATAGAAACGTCGGAGGAATCCATAGCCCATGCTACTGGAATGGACATGGAAGGTCTGAAAATATTCAAGGATAGGAATCAGAGAGAGTATGAAATCAATACTTTATTTTTCGAAAAGGAAAATTATCCATTACTTCACCGATGGTATCACTCATACCTACATTCCTGGGTGTGGAGAGAGGTCTTCCTACACATCATGAAGTATCTGACTCTGAGGGTAAGTATCACAAGATATATACCCACCACTTGTCATTTTTGAACATGTTTAGACATAAGAAGTTGCTCAGTATCCCCTTCTATATTTTTATGTCTCTGACCACCTCGGTGAGGGATTTCCAATGGAGTAAGGTGGAGTCTCCCATCCATGAGGGCCTCATTCTTCTCTGTTTTGACAATGGGAATCTGGCTGGGATAAACAAATGCCCCCAATTGAAGAGGAGGAGGATATTACCCTAGCTGAGTGTTTGTCCAAAATGAGGGAAGGAAATCTGGTTCTAAGTAGATGGGTGATGGGAAGAATGGGGAAGGGATGGAAAATCAGGAAGTCGATCCATCGAAGGGGAAGGATAAAGTTACCTCGGAAGGAGAGCATGGTATTGATATGTGGAAGAACAAAGTTTAGTACTTGGAGATGGTTGTCCAGGTCCTGGAAGAGACTAACTCGGTGGTGAGAAAGGGCATGATTGATAGTATCAAAGCCACCAAGAAAATATTCTTGGCCTAGAAGAACATCCATGGGGATATCAAGCAGTTGGATTCTTTGGTTCGAGATTTGGGCGTTCGTCTGGATGCTGTGGAAAAAGAAAGAGAAGAAAAGGAGGTGGATCAGTTCTGATGAAGAGAGGAGTTTGAGGAGAGGAGGAGTCTCGAGGAGGAGGAACTAGGAGGACATCAAGGAAACCCCCAGATGAAGCTGAATTTGGATTCTAGCACGAAAGAGGAGACCAGGGAGGTTAATCCCTCCAAAAAAAATAAAGCTAACTAGTGGAACTTCTTCCGAACTGTCTGCTGGACTTTTGGGAAATTTCTCTATTTTTCTTGTTTAATGGCTTAGTTCTCTTCTGCTCATTATTTCTTGGACCCCCTTCTCTATTTTGGAGTTAAGTCTATTTAACTCTGGGGGTCCTTTTCCTTTTGTCGTATAAAATTTCCCTTTGTCGTCAAAAAAATTTCTAGATTGACTAATAGAAATAAAGATAATAATTTCTTCATTACTTCCTCCAACTAAATTCTCAAGTAGATCCACAAGGATAAGCCAAGAAGAATTTATCAAGGAAGATATAAGAAATTGATTAAGTAAATATTGAATTAAATAGATGCTAAATATAAATATGTAACAACCTGTTAAATAAATATGTAATGATATAAATAATGAAGTACAAATTTTGATCCAAGCAAGTAAGCTAGAAAATATGAAACCCTAGTTACAAAATGAAGGGATGAAATACATATTTGATTTGCGGTAATCACGAAGGTATCTTTGAACTGAAAACTACCTGGAATAGGAACTCGGGCGTTGCACATGAACCTAAAAATGTAGGAGTGTCAGAAATTCTAGGACCAAGGTGTGTATGTAGGGTTAGGGGATCTTGGGGTGCCGAAGACACTGCAGGATCCTATGACCGCTTAAAAGGCATGAAACCCAATTTTAGAGGGTTGCGAGATGTTCATTGGTTATCACCTTTGATCACATGTATGTCGCTGCACTTCACTGTTATTCACTTGAAACCTACAATAAGAAAGAAGCACCTGCAAAACCCCAAACTACATCAAATCCTAAAAATAAAGATGAAAAATGGGAGGTCAGACTGTCCTCATATGTCAATGAAGTGAACTTATGACCAAGCACTACACTACATTGCAGACCCCATGTAGTTCTATGTGTGTGTGTGAAGAAATCATGCCCTAGGTGGCTCTTGTGTGCATCACACTTGATAGCAAACAATAGCTAGATGTAGAAAATGTAGATAGATGTGTGCATGGAAAAATGAACTTCCCCTCCTATGAAGTGTATGCAAAATAATACAGTTCCTTTCCCTTGTGTGGATTCTAGATGGATGCTTGAATGATCTTGTAAATGCATTTGGATGCAACCTTAGGCGGAGATAGTAAATGCTTGGTTCTTATTCCTTATTATTTCCATATAGCTTTATATATATATGATTTCCTTAGTTGAATTTCATAATTAATCGCTAAAACGACGAGTAGTAAAAGAAAGATTCCCAAATGGCTAGAAAGGACCCAAAATATGTGAGAAAAGTACAAATAGGTCGGGGTGCCCGGAGCGGACCGAGCGCACAGGCGTTGGAGTCCTGGCTGGGCATTAGTGTCCATGGTGATAAATTATGAAGTACGAAAAGACATATTGGGTGAGAAGGAGTATAATACCAAAATATGAAATAGAAAGCAAGAAAATATGACCAAATACAATGATCAATTAGTACTTTTCTCTCTTAGGAATCATATGAATAGTAGTATGTGATCATGACTAGATAGATACCCAAAGTGCATGATTTAGTGTCTAAATTTTCCCCCACTTTATTTTTTTGGGTGAATTCTTGATAAAATAAAGAAGATAAGAGCTGCGTGGTGATAACCATGTAGATCGACGGTGAAAAGCTTTTTGAGAGATAAGGAAAAGCGTGGAGTGATAAAAATTTGAAGTGTGAAAGCTAGAGAAGAGGAAGTAAAAAAGTGACGCACGATGACCCTAGGGTGAGAAAATATGTGTAGATGTCATGTTGTACCTTTTATTGATGTCGTTTGATGTGTGATTGATGTGACTACCACTTCCTATAAGGAAGGATCTGCAAAAGAAAAGAACAAACAAGTAGTCAAATATGTGCATATGAAATATTCGATCAAAACATGTAAAAGTATGTAAGGAAGTAAATAAAAATTTAAAAAGGATTATGTGCACCTGATCCATGATGAGTAAAAATATAGAAATGATCCCAAAGATGTTGTAGAAGAATGATCTTTTTGGGTGATCTCATGCCGATTCTTGCTAAGTGTGATTTTTAGGCGATCTCACACCAAGTGCGGAAGAAGTTTAGGGAGAAAGGTCTAGTGTTATTCTCCAACCTTTGACTACTTCCCAAAGTGTAAACACCACTGCAAATGGTGTGTTCAAATCTGATCAATTTTGATCCATTCATCCAACATGAAAATAGAAAAGAGGAGAAAACATGCATGATGAGTCTTTGAAGGATTTGTGCGTATATCATGTAAAAGGTGTTGTGTAAACTATGCCAATATGAGAAAAACTATGTAATTGTCCCTTGGTCATAGGATCCCGAGGGAAGCATCATGGGCACCTATGCACTACTATCTCGTGTCTGCAGGTAGTGTTTGTCTTTGTGATGAGGACCCAAATTAGATTCTAGGTCATTTATGTGACTAAATACTTTGTGCTATACTAGTATTGAACTATGTTGTACTATAATTATAAACGTGGTATGGGGTGATTGCTTTGCAATGATTCCCCCTTGTTTGGGGTACATTTGATGTCGCAGGAGTATGCGGCCCAAATGAGGACCAGACATTGTCTTTGAAATTCATGCGTTGCGAGGGGAGGGAATGTTCTTAGTAGAAACCAAGGCACATGAAAACAAAGTGGCCAAAAAAAGTGTTAGTGTAAACAAGATAAACACACATATATAATACAAGATGTAAGCTAACAAACAAGAAGACAATATAGACCGCTAAAAATGGGTTATAAACATGTGACATCACTCATAATGTCGCAAGACAATCGAGGCTGAAGTGGCAAAAATCCTACAAGAAATTAGAGAACAAGCAAGACATAGGGAAAATCCCAAAAACAAGGCATACAATAACAAGTAATGACAAACAATGAAAAACAAGATATCAAACAACCATGGTAGTAAAGAGTTATTCCAAGACAAATGTTGTACATGAAGCACCCATTAGCATGTCAGAAAGATAAAAAGTATGTCAAAATGTGTATGATCCGATATAATGTAGTGTGCTAGTATGAGTAGGAAGTGTAAATGAAACAATAACACCTATGATGTGTATGAAAGTGGATGTCCCCAGGAGCTTGCCGTGGGACTAGTAAGAGGTACACCACCAAATATCCATGTTGCATGTAACAATTGGTGTAAAGTATACGATCACAACTAGAAGGCAAGTGAACGTGCATGTGTGTATAGAAAAGATAATGGCATATAATGTATGTAGCTAACATAGTAATCAAAGTGTAACATGCAAGCATAAGTAAACAAGAACAATGTGTAACCAAGATATGTAGTATGCTATGGATGAGTGAGATGGAATGGAATGCAAAATGAGTGTGATAAGAGTCACATGCCCTTGAGTGAATTTGTGTGAGTATGTATGAGATGAGGTTCATTTATAAATTCCCCCTCAACACTCGAGAATTAACCATAGAACAAGAGTGCGTCACCGGAAATGGTGTGAATTGTGTGTGCTAGAAAGATATGATCGATAAAGCGTATAAAATTTAGAGGGAATGAGTGTGGTGAGGTTCATTTCATATTTAGACCCTCAACATTCAAATATGAACCATGGAACTAGAGTGCATCATCGGGAGGTGTGTCATAATCAACGTGTGTTAGAAAGATATGTCGTGAATGTGCTTTGAGTGTGAAACGTGTTATGTGTATGATGTGAGGTTTATGAATGTAGTGAGCCCTCAACACTCAAGTGTGAACCATAGCACAAGAGTGTGTCATCGGGAAATGGGAACTATTTATGCGTGGTATCACTTAAGATGCATACCATTGAGTGGGTTATTTAATGGCTTACCCAAGAGAGTAGAAAAGTGATAAACGCCACCGCCAAGATTTTTAGTGATGCCATAAGCCAATTGGGCTTGAATTTTCCTTTGAAAGAAGCTTCGGTGTTTATGTTTTTTTGATTTTATTTTAACACAAGATCACTCACATTGAATTTGTGAGGACGTCAAGTTCATTAAATGATTAAGAAAACATTGAATTAAATAGATGATAAATCTAAATATGTAACTACGCTGATAAATAAATATGCAATGATATAAGCAATGAAGTACACATTTTGACCTAAGTAATTAAACTAGAAAATATGAAACCCTAGTTGAAAAATGAAGGGATGATATACTTGTTTGATTCACAATAATCCCAAAGGTATAGTGAGCTGGAAAACGATGGAAATGGAACTTAGAGCGTTGCATGAACCCAAAAAAATTCAGGAGTATCGGAAATTCCGAACTAGGGTGCGTATGCGGGGTCGTAGACGCTTGGGGCACTAGAGACCTATTCTAGGTGCCTATGACTACTAAAAATATGTGAAACCTAATTTTACAGGGCCACAAGATGTGTTCTGGTTGTTTCCTTTGATGTCC
The DNA here is from genome assembly GCA_018340775.1 of Taxus wallichiana var. yunnanensis. NCBI lineage: Eukaryota > Viridiplantae > Streptophyta > Pinopsida > Cupressales > Taxaceae > Taxus > Taxus wallichiana. The sequence goes on along the minus strand of CM031237.1, from coordinate 450,676,447 downwards.
CGTATGTCACTGTACTTCATTGTTATTCGCTCGAAAACCGTAATAAGAAAGAAACACCTACAAAATTCCCAAACTACATCAAATCCTAAAAAATAAAGATGACAAAACCCATGTAGTTATATGTGTGTGTGTGAATAAATCTTGCCCTAGGTGGCTCTTATGTGTGTCACACTTGATATCGAGAAATAGATAGATGTAGAAAATGTAAATAAATGTGTGCATGGAAAAATGAACTTCCCCTCATATGAAGTGTATGTATAATAATGGAGTCCCTTGCCCTTGCGTGGATGCTTGAATTCTCTTGTAAATGAATTTGGATGTAACCTTATGTGGAGATAATAAATTCTTAGTTCTTAATACCTTATTATTTCCACATAACTTTATATTTATATGATTCCCTTAGTTGAATTTCGTAATTAATCACTAAAAGACCGACTAGTAAAAAGCAAGATGCCCAAATGGCTAGAAAGGACCCAAAAGATGAGAAAAAAGTAAAAAGAGGTAGGGGGCGCCCAGAGGGGATGGGGGTTCCTGGGTGCTAGCATCCTAGTTGGGCACTCGATGTCCAAGGTGAGAAATGCCAAAGTATGAAAAGATAGACTGCGCGAGGAGTATAAGACCAAAAGATGAAATAGAAAGCAAACAAAGATGGCAAAAGACAATGATCAATTAGTACTTTTCTTGCTTAGGAATCATATTAATAATAGTATGTGATCAAGACTAGATAGATACCTAAAGTGCGTGATTTAGTGTCTACATAAATATTTTGAAAATCTATGATAGAAATAGAATAAATGCATTTCGGAAGTGATGAAATATTCCGCTTCTACAAATCTAACTGAAGATTTATTATACTACAGTAAATATGATTAAACAAAGCTTCAAAAAAATTCAAATGCACCTCTAACCTGGTTACTATTAGACTATGATAGATTCCTAGATGTGGTATTGTACTTGTTATCTCATAAGCTTTGTTTCCTCTTCCAAAGTGATTTCCAGATGATCTGGATTGTGCAAGTGTTGGATGATAATGGGGAAGAGAAAGAAATTGAAAATGGTTGGCTTGGTGCATGAGATGACCGAAAGAATATGGTAGGAAAGAAAAAAGAAAATAGCTAGTTGTTTGTGTGGTTCCTCTAAAAAATCAGCAACATAACTCTACATCCAAAGTCGAAAAATCTAACCCCTCATTTAAGTAAAATATGGGCTTTTATAAAACTTGAGGAAGAATAAGTCTAACAACACATGTCCAACAAGAAGTGAAAACACATCACAACAAGGGGAAGTCAACATTCTAAAATAATTCTAATATGAATCCAATGAGCCCAAAATTAGGCAAAATGGTTGAGAAATGAGTGAGAAAATCACTCTCGAAATCTAAACACGCGTTGAAAAACGTGTGTTTTCAAATCTCGGATTAAGGTGACAGGACCGTTAGTCTTAAAAAACTAGTGTTTACGCAACCATCATTGAAAACAAAGGATGAAAGGTGAAAAAGATAGCCTACAAAGATAGGATGAACTCTCAAACTTCAAAACATGGATAAAATAGGTCATAACAAACATGAAAAAGAAAGGGGAAAGGATCTGGATTTCATTGTTACTCTGGAGAATATTTTCTTCATCATCGAGACTTATCACATTCTTCCATATAACACCATGTAATTTTTGGGTGCGTACATATTTCCTCATCGGAGGAGTGTTTTAACCATGAATGGGATAAAACATGATTTTCGAGTATGACGCTCCCAAATGGGAGGGTTAGAAATTTACCTTGCTTAACCGCACGCCGATTCAATGTTAATCGAGCCTTCCTGCTACCTGTAAAAGAGAAATGTGAATCAACTACAATAATAGAATAATCATGACAATATTTTAAAATGAAAATTCAAAATTACTTACCATAAGTGCGAGGATAAGAAATGTACCTACCTTGCGCATGCCAACTTTGCAAACACTCACTCGAACAATGTTAGAAAATCAAATATGAGCTATATATATCACTTTATTTATTTTTAAAAATCATTTACACTTACGCACTTAGATAAATTTGGAGCTTTGGAATTTGAAAATCATTTTCCTGTGAATATAGTCAAAATAAAGAGAATTTGATTGTGATGGCGGTTAACCTAGCGACAATGCAGAGGGTCAGGAACATGTGAGTTTTAAGTGTTTATTTTTTCCCCAAATCATCTTTTTTTTGAAATTATTTCTATGAGGGGATATTTTTAGCAAACATACGATCAAAATGTTCGTATGGGGGCATCCGATATGTGTCATATTTTATTTGAACATTTTGGTCATTTTGTGTATTTTTGAGTTTTTGTCTTTTAAGGGCATGACCTTGATTTTGGCAAAATGACCACCAAGGAGGTTGTGCAACTACCTCTCTTCCATGCCCATTGCCTAATCTACCTAAATTTAAAGGAGAGGGATAGGTTAGGGGCCTTTATTGCTTTTGGGATCATTTTTGCGTATATATCGATTTTTGGATTTTTCGCTCATGATTGAGCGTTTTGACCACACTTTCCCTATAATGTGATGGAATTTTACTAAACATTTACACACAAATATATATCTATATACATTGATATTTTTGGCTGGATATTCCTTTACACAGTTTATTTCATTATTCTTTATCTCATTTGCGCACTCTTAGATGAATAGGAATTTATAATGTTTTTGTGATTTTGAATGAATGATATGGATGATAGTATATTATGGTAAACAAAATGATGCACAAACAACATACATTGTTACAAATCATACTTTAAAAATTTTATTTTTCAAACAATGTTTAAGCGCTCTATTTCATTGGCAAAATATGTTGAAGAAAATACAATGATAAGATGATTTCACTCCGTTCTTGACCCCACACAACTAGTAATATGTGAGGAATCATCACCAAGAGCCAAGAAGGACATGAGATGTATGTTTGAAGAATGTGTGAATAAAAATGATTATCAACAAATAAGAATTTTAATAAAGACTTATTCATGAACCTACAACTAAACCCCAATCAAGATGAACTAACCAAGTTCAGAATGATTTCCGCTTATAAGCTTTGACTAGAATTATATTTTTGGATGGCCTCTTGGTTGGCATGATCTGGTTAAGGAATGATTGTCTCTCCTAACATGAGCATATAAATCATTTTCTTGGGAATTTCAAATATTCAAGATTTTTTTCTTCTTCAATTCTTTAAGGTTTTATTTTTGACATGACCCCTACATCTTTCCCCATGCTACCAATAAGAAGCACGTGATCATCACCGAGGAAAAAATGTAGGCAAGTAAGGGAATCCTCCTCCTCTCCCATCCTTATGCTACCAAGTAAGAAGAATGGGATCACAACCAAATATTGGGAGGGACATAAAATGTAGTTATTTGTAATAAGAATATATGTATTTATTTTGTTTTATCTTTCCTTATCTTGTATTGTGATTTTTAGGAGGGAACAATTGCCCCCGATCTCAACCCCATGCAACTAGTAATATGTGAGGTCTCATCACCAAATACTAAGATGGGCAAACAAAAGTTTTGGGTGAAATGCTTAGAATCTCTTGTTAAGGAGAGAGATTTTTAAGGAGGGATTTAACATTAGAAATTTTTTAGAAAGACTATAAGTGAAAAACATTCGAACTAGAAAAAACCATAAAATGGATGAAGCATGCAAGCCCTTATAATATCAATGTCAAAATTTGTCTCATGATTGGAAATGATGATGAAAATTATATAATTTGAGAGTGTGAAGAAATTGTAGAAGTGTCATGATTGAGAGATTTGCCAATGTTTGAAATTTTAAAAATCACTTGAAAAGTAAGTTTCCATAGTATAATTTTAACTAAATGAAAATGTAAATGACATAGATAACGAGACTGCAAAAGGATAGTGTGGAGATGTACTAACTATATGCGAAGTGTTCTAGGTAATGCGAGTTGATGGATTCACCGAACTCCTCACCTTCCAAGGTGCATAGATGATAAGTAGGATTATTGAAATTTTCATTTTCTTAACAAGGGCCTAGTACTTTAGGTTTAAACTTACAACCCTTTCACACTCGTCTTATCTATCCAAAGATCTAATCTTAGCACAAGATCACCCGCTTGAATGAGACATTCGTAAAATTCGTGTTATAATTTGAAACATAAGGTCCGGATGAACTCGATAATGTTGTTATGATTTATTTTCCACATAAGGAAACATGGTCATGTTGGAAATATTTCATATTAAGGTTTCATGTCTCGTAGACATGGAAAATTTGGTTTTTAGCACATTTATTTCTAGACCAAGGTTGGGAACAGGAGAAGCCATAGAGATGGATTTGGTAGAGATCATTTCACACTCAACATCCTCTTCTTCCTTTGATATTTATACCATACATATGTCTATGAGATCATCAATAGGAAGAGAGGCTAGATTGAGGAAATTTCCAACTCCTTGTGGTTTAAAGGGGAGAATGATTGGCGAATCACTCTCTAAGAGTTTTATAGTTTTTGTGTGGTCTTTGTGGACACGGTTTCTATAAACAACATCTTACTCTCATATGTTTTCACTACTTTGATCATTTTTGACTTATCGACCTTAGATTTTGGAACCCACTTGGTAGTCGTAATCGATCCCTTTGGAGGAGGCCATTTGTTTAAATGATTCACGGGGAGTTCAAACTAAGAGAAAAATCTAGGATTCTTCTCAAGGTTATCCAAATGTATATCGAAGGGATTAGGATCCCCTTAAGTGATGAATACCTTTCCCAGATGGAGGAATCTAACCTCTTGGAACAAATTGGAAGGAATGACCTTCATCCTATGGATCCATGGTCTTCCCAAGAGCATGTTGTAATTCATTTCCTTATCTATGATGTAGAATTTAGTTAGAATGGTTTTCAGCCCGAGGAAAACATGAAGGACTATGGTTCCAATTGAGGTGGCCTTAAGACTATCGAGACCCTCATAACGTATTCCTAGTAGAGGATAAATTCATTTCCCCATATCCAAAATTCTGCAAGAAATAAAAGGAGAATACATTCACAACAGCCTCGTCATCAATCATGTCCCTCTTGATGCAATTGTTATAAACCCACACTTTTAGGTATAACACAGGATATCCTCTTCGAACTATTTCTGCGCAGAAGGGCATCTTGTTTATATCAAACACACACCCGATATCCCTATCAATTTGTCCCCAAGGATGTACGTCGAAGTCTATATGATTGATTTGAGCCTTGGGTGGATGAGTAACATGAATTAAATGACTAAGACCCAATGCATCTAGAAATGTAGAGTGATGCACTGGGGAATTATTCAACAGATCCGGAAAGAAATGTGAGAAAAGGTTTTGTTTAAATCTAAAATTAAACCATACACTCGTCAAGATTTAGGACTATAGGAGTGTCATCATGCAAGATGGAATGAGTACGAGGAGGTTTTGGAGTGTACTCCTTATCCAAGTCCCTGCATTGATTTCTATCTTAATTTTTAACTCAACTAGTCCCAAAAATATTGGCCTTATTCTTAGGTCTAGGTTAGGGAAACCCAAGAATTTTCAGGATGTCGAGGCTTCATGATCATTGGTCCCAATAGGAATACCCTTTTTATGTTTTGAGGACCTAATTTTTCATCTTTAGTAAGTTTATGTAATAAATCCTGAAAGATTCCTAAATTTACATTTTGAGGTGCAACTAGTCTTATATAACTAGGATGCGAGGATCCTTCATGTTTGTAGAAACATGTCCACAAAGAGATGCCATTGATTTTATGGGAGTCTTTGATTGAACTTATTGTAGTCCCTACAAGAGTTTAATGTGCAATAACTCTTTGATCCTAGTTTGTAACAACTTGTTCATGTCAAAATATTTGATGAATTCATAAACACGATATGGAATCCTTAAGAATTCGATAATACCAATCCAAAGCAATTCCTTTGAGGGTATTCAAAATATTTTAGTCACCACTACATCCAAAGGAATCAATTCCCTAATATAAGTGGCGTAGGCCTTGATGTGAGCATTTGGATCCCCCTCTCCTTTAAATTTAGGCAGATCGGAAATGGGCATGGAAGCATAACACCTTGTATGGTGAAATCAAAGGGTTCCTTAAAATATTTAGCGTAAGTGTTGGTAGGAGAAAATGGATAAGTACTAGTCATGCATGAGAGTTGGATACTATGTACGAAGCATGCACAAACAAAGGGAAGAGATACATGTTAATGCGTGATCATACACATAACACAATGGAATAGGTCAACGCGCAAGGACTCGTGCGTATGCATGTAGAGATGAGGATTTAGCCAATTTTCATGATGTAGATAAAAATAGACAAAAGAAAGTTGACATAGTGCACAAACAAGGTTTATAAATAGGAAAAAACACATGCAGACAAGGACAAAGATGACACATGAGGACAACCTATTTATAAGATTAAACCGGATAAAGCCAAGCTATTGATAGCTCTATCTATAGTTAAGATAAGCTATAAAAAGAATGCGGGTTAAGAACAACATATCTATTATTCGAAAAATGTATGTACGTGGTTAAGGGAAAGTCCCCACTTTGTGTATAAATATGTGATGCACTCTCGTATTTAGAATGACTATTAATGTGATTGAATGTTGAAGTCTCAGTAATAGAATTTTGTATGTGCGCATGGTCCAACGCAAAGATGTAAGCTGCACTATGAATGTAATGAACATGTTTATTATGTAACCAATTGGGTTTGCGATGGATAATTGTGTTTTGGTAGCAAATATTACCGTATCTAAGTATGGATTTATGGGAATTCAAATAATTTTAGTAATTCTATATGTAGAATGATTTTCTTATTATATGTGTTACCAATCTGTTATGTTATGTTGTATATTCTTGCATGTGTTATAAATGGTTACAATAAATATGCATGTTCTAACATCTTGATAAGTAAAAAAAGGAGGGAACCGGTGGCTACATGTGTTTTGGGTGAGCATTCATACTTTATCTAGATGAAATACCAACGTGCCTAGCTAAAAATTGGTTAAAATAAAGACTACATTTTTCTTCCATTATCGGGACCTATTTTATTTTTGATTCTCGGGATTTGGTGTACATATGACATTCCAACTATCTTTGGAGAATATTGAGATTTGGGTGCATGATGACCATGATGCGTTTACTCGGAGATAGAACATTGGACCTAATTTTAATGCACATAAGTAGGTGGAAGGTAAACTCTATGATTTCTTGTATGAGACTTTCTTGACTTCTTTCCAAAGGTAGAATTGTACACTGTGGCTAACAACGTAAACATAGAACAAGGGTGTTCAAATTGGAAGAAAGTAAGTGTGGAGTCATGAAACCTATCAAGTGCTCACCGATTTAAATGAAATGTGGAAAAGAGTTGTAGATCACCGGTGTGAAGGAATGTTGCAGAGCTTATACCTTAGAGTATGTGATTTTGACATACTCATACGTAAGGAATTCTGACTATCTTTGGAGAATATTGATATTTGGGTGCATGACGGTCGGGATGGGTTTGATCATAGATAGAACATTGGAATTGATTTTAATGCACATAAGTGGGTGGAAGATAGCCTCTATGATTTCTTGTATGAGAATTTCTTCAACTTATTTCCAGGTAGAATTACATCTATATCTCGGTAGCATACGTGTAGAACAAGGGTGTCTCACTTAGAAGAAAGTAAGTGTAAAGTAAGGATAACTATCAAAGTCGTGTTGATTTGGATGAACCATGGAAAAGAGATGTAGATCACTGGTGATAAGGAACGTTGTGTAGTTATACCTTGGAGTACGTGATTTTGACATACTTGTGGCTGGAATAAGCATATTTTTGGTTTTTATGTGAGCCAAGAGGATCGTATTTATGCGTGACACCTTAAGCTATTAAGATCTTGATGATTGAGATTGGGATGGAAAAATTAGTGATGGCAGGCAAAGACCCCACCACACATAGGGGCAGGAGATAGGTTCGGGAAGGATGTCATCCTTCCAAGTCGAATATAGAGAGAGGGAAGAGAGATGAATCATATATAACAATGTATGAGAGATGGAAGTTGAAGAGGTGCTGATACTAAGGGGAATGATGACTTGCGGAAGTTTTGAGAACCCTGTAGAAGGTGAGGGACCACATGATCATGTATTTCCAGTATTGGGGAAGTGCAGTAGAAGGAACCCTTTGACATCGGATGAGAGAGATTCTAAGGAAATATTAAGAACCATTGGCGTGCATCCGACCCCACTTGAACCCTTAACTATTGCACATGGTGCTTGGAATCTGGAAGTTTCTATAGAAGATCATCATAGTGAGGGTGATAAGGAAGGTAATCAGGTATCACCATAATGAGTAGGATATATAGGTAGGCACATATTTTTGGTGTGTGTCATTGTCTACATCACGTGGTTAGTCATCTCCCTTAGGTGAGGTCATAGGTCTTAGGTGTCATAGGGGTTATGATAGATTCCGTTGTGTCATACGTATCAATATGCGTTGGTGCATCATATGGGAGATAATTTCCATTCCGGGAATGTAACTCCTCTTCTCCACTTGAGGAGGTATGTGTGGAGGATGATTTGAATGGATTCACAAAAATATCATAGAAGAAGAATTAATTTACAAACAATTTAACACACAATATAATTCATATTCATTCTCATTGTTTTGATTACAAATAAGATCCATATATATAGGAAGATTTAACTCCAAAATAGGAGTAAAAAACTTTTTTCTTTATCTCAAAACCATATCGATGGTTTCAATCACTCCTTTCAAATAGCATAATAAAAAAATCATAGTTGTTTATGTAACAAATCATAAACAACCCTTTTTACATTTACTATTTTACATTTACTAACTTACTAACCTTCACATATATTTACCATAAGTAAATATAAAACATAATGTGAAACACTAACCATAGTTTTCCTAACATTCCCCCCCTTAGTGTGAACATGGGGAAAACATCAAACCTGTACATGCACTTGCTTTCGTGATTTGGTGATTTTCGATTGGATGATCACAAACCAAGACATAATGGTTTTCTTTTGGATAACCAGAAACCAAGAGTAAGGTGATTTTCAATTGGCTAATCACAAACCAAGGCAGAAATGGTTTTCTTTTGGTTGACCAAAAACCAAGAGTATGGTGGTTTTCTAGTGGTTTACCACAAACCAAAAAGTGATGGTTTTCAAGTGGTTTACCAACAACCACATCACGATGTGCCAAGTACATCCATCAGCTCTCATCACATCTTTCCTCAGGAGATGACATAGGAAAACTAGCATATCTTCACAACACTTTGAACACTACAACTCATACTGAAACAAAAACTATGAAAACACAACAGAAAAAAATACCATGCACAACAAAAATTAAACAAACAATAAAATGTGCCACCAAACCTTTGATGCAGCCCCATTGTTTGTGACTGATGAGAGGTCACTCATTGACCTCCTACCTCTAATGCTCTCTGCCTCCGATGTGATGTTTCTAACTCAGCTCAATGAAGCTCAAGAGGCTTAGAATTTCACCCTCTTTTGTTGACGAGGCTTCCCACCAATTTTTTATTTGGATTTGAAATTCCAAAGCAGGGGTATGAGGGTAGAAACACCCAATGAGGTCAAGGGAAAGTGCCCCTTGCAGGGTCCTGGGTATATGGTGGGGTTGAGGGGAAGAGCCCCCAAAGGCGGGAACATTTTCCTTCATTTCAACCTTCAAAATATTCATTGATCTATACACAAATGATTGTCAATAAAAGAGAATCACAAATTATTGGAATAGAACTGCTAACAATTATCAAAATTGTTGGCAAGTGTATAAATTGTTGATGATCACTATATAAATTGAAAAAACCATTCCGATCCATGTTTTTACACATATTCTAAGTTGGTTAATGATAGATTGTGAAAAGTTGACAAAGCATCCAAGAAATGAAGGAAATTTGACATGTTTCTTACGCTTTAAGCATCCTTGAAAACCTTGTAGATTCGAGTTCTAATTAGTCCACAAATGAAAGTGCCAAAGTGAAATGTAATGAGGTCTATGCAAGATTTAGGAATCCATCCAATACAATTATGTGGTAGACGTGATTGAGGCTCCAAGTAATAGATCTTAACAATGAGGTTTGCAATCACACTTGAGACTTTTAATGGCATGATACCCACTTACACACTTAGTATCGTATAAATTACTTAGCTAAAATACACAGAAATATATATTTAATAACAAATCTCTAGAGGAAAAATATCAATATATCTACCTCTTCATTGATCTCTTCATAGAGCCATACCTTCTCGATACCGGATGTGGAGGATGATATAAATAGAGTTGCTGAAAGATCACTCAAGAAGAATTAATTTAAAAATAATTTAACACACAATATAATTCATATTCATTCTCATTGTTTTGAAGACAAATATGATCCATATATATATGAATCTTTAACTCCAAAATAGGAGCAACAATTTTTTTCTTTATGTTGGAACCATATAGATGGTTTCAACCACTCTTTATAAATAACACAATAAAATAAATAAGAGTTTTTATGTAGCAAATCATAAACAAACCTTTTTACATTTACTAACTTACTAACCTTCACATATATTTACCATAACTAAATAAAAAGATAATATGAAGAACTAACCATAGTTTTCCTAACAATATGATTACATGCAATGGGGGTTACACAACACCCCCTATTTATACCCTTTTCCTTTCTTTCGATCTATGGGATGAGATGATGATATGAGTGGAATGAGTGTGACCTTTTCCTTTTCCTTGTATGCATATTTATGGTTGATGCTCACTCCCCCATGGAACCTCCTCATGCTGCCTCAGTGTAACTCGGTTGATGTTCGTGTTATCCCGCATGATCCTCGTGTTGTCGTGTTATCACTTTCTTCCTCATGGTATCAGCGAAGGTTGTAGGGATCCACACTACTCACCATTTTTCCTTGCCTATTACTCTCACGTTTCACAGGTTTTGTGTGCAATTGTAGTTGAATTAGTGTTATTCACTAGTTGATCTTGTTTGGGTTTGTTCGAGGTTGCTTGGTTCATTTTTTCTGGGTTTCTAGGATTTGCATGTGTATTTTGGAGTGTTTTTTAGGTTCAGTTACTATTTTTCGAGTTTAAGTGTTGGGTTTCTAAGGTTTTAGAAGGTGGTGGAAGCCTCGCTTTTTATGGCCCAACTCACACTCATCTTGCTTGAGATGGGAATTGAGACAACTCCTCCAGCTCACCCTCCCGCTCTACATCTCACTCTTGCTGCTCTCTGTAGCTTTCTCTTGCCACTTTATGCGTTGGCTCCACTCTTCAACTTTGGCTCATCTGGCTCATATTTCCCTGATGTATTTGATCCTCACTGCTTATTTTGGGTTCTCTTCATTTTTTGTTGCATTGGTTTCATTTTACCCCTACTTGTGCATCATCTCTCTATGCTCATCTTAGACTCGTGCCCTTCACCCGTCCCCCGATTGTGTCTCGCTTTTCCCTCGCGCTTGGCCTTACGCAACCTTTGGTTTTACGTGTATCTTGTGTTTGATCATGCCCTTGTTTGAGCTCTGTGTGCTTTGTATTTCCTCTCCCCGCTTATGTGCGCGCGCTATTTGTGCTTGCGGACTGGTTTAAATCTCTACTTCGACGCCAACCCAACTCTCCAGGAATCTCATGATGTCCATTGGTTTTAACTCACCTTAGCCTTTTCACCTGTCCATCTCATCGGATCCTCGCCATTCAACACTTCCTGACTCAACATGTCACTTTGTGGCTTACTTGGTCACAACGTCTGTTATGCAACACCCTCCATGACATCTTGCTATTACACTCAGATGCATGGCCTCCTATAACTCAACTTTTCCTTACAATTTGACTCAACACCTTGTGTAACTCACTCATCTACCATGCTGACAAATCCACCGACTCGACGTTTAACTCTTCACCCCCATTTTACACATCATGCCTCCAACTCACGACCCAACCATCTCAGCTCCCAATGCAACTCACCATTAACTCAATGTGATTTGGCTATGTAGTCCCCCAAACTTAGTGCCAAATCCCTCATCATCTCTCTCGAGTAGCTCTCCCTTTATCTCGACTCATCAGCTTTGCTTTAGCTCACCACTAGCTTTCCAGTCAGTTCACTAAGATGATCCGGCTCACCCTCAAGCTAAGACTCCTCCTTCTCCCTTATTTGAAATTTTTGTCAATTTTTTTCCTTTTTCAAAATTAGTTAAGCCTAATTAAGGGGAAGTAAATAAAAAATTCATCATTAAGTGGGAGTATTTTTTTTTTTTGGGCCTCATTATAGGTTTATTGGGATTTTCTAAGCCACTTTTCTAGTTCATCATACATTATAGTTCTCTTCTTCGCTTGTGGCTAGTGAGTGAGTTTTCCAAAAATTAGCAGAAAGAGAGCCTTTCTTTTGCAATGTGAGATGCCTTCTCTCACACTAAGTAGTGTTGTACCCTTTTTTTTCTTACACACTTTTTTGTGTTTACGTATTATTCTTACATCGTGCTTCCAAATAAGACTTATTATGACCTTTACTCTTACGTGATTCATTTCCTACTACAAGGTGAGTGGTCAACTATCACATGTCACACGAACACACCTTATTGTAATGCACAAACTAGTTATAAGGTTACAAAAACATGGGGGTTATCATTATTCTTGGGTGTTGTATCACATGCGGATGCATTAAAGAAATGAGTCGATGTCTTACAACCTTGAGTGTATTTAGGAACTCTTCTTTTCATGCATTCTACACTTCTTTCGAACACACCATGGAGGATGATATTTCCAAACTTGAGAATCACATGATCGCTTCCGAGCCTCCACAAATTCTTGGTAGAGAGAACCATATGTCATGGTGTGCTTTGATGGAACGTTACTTCACTCACGAGGGACTTTATCCCTTTTTGTATGGGCCAATTCCTATAACCATCGATCCTTGTAGTCTTGAAGACTACCTTGACACATGTAACCACACCGTTGGTCACTTGATGTTGCATGTCTTTAGACCTCTCCACCTTCATGTGGCACACTCAGATCCTCCTCACACTATCTGGAGCATCTTTCAGTCCTTATTTGGAGACCCTTTAGATACTTCCGATACTACCTCTACTGATACTATTGTCTCCTCTTCCTCTTCATGTGATGATAGTTCGATGACACAAAATCACTTGTTTCTATACTTGACGATGAGGTTTTTTCTTCTAGTTCTAATAATGAGAGTACTAATAAGGATTCCTCTCCTCCTTCTCTTGACTACATTCCAAAGAATGTTGACAATCCTCCCTTCCCATTAGACATCGGGAAATATTTTTACTAGCCTCATATTATCATTACATTTTCCTCCTTTCCACCTCTAATGTACGAGGCCCTTTCCATTCCTCCTCCTTCATGTGTTGATGATTCATACCTATAAAACATCACTCTTTTTTTTTTCAAGCCATCCTTTTGGGACGAGTATCTGCAGACCTTCGTCGTATCTTCGTAGTGATTACTTATGATGTAGTACAAAGAGTTTCTCATCATTTTATAGGTGTTTAGGAGGAGTCCATCATATTTGTTGGGAGTTCCCCTTCTGGGAATCTTATCACTTTCACATTTTTGGAGATCATAATTCATCCACACTTGCTTATGGATCCTCTTTCGCTTTTAGGTAGCTGTTTCCATTCCTTCACTTCACTTGGGCATCCTTTCAATGGATGTTACTCTCTCATTCTCTAACATTTCTACGATCATGGCATTACCTTTGGTTCATTGGAACTCATTTGCTAGACCTATGTCACACTTTAATGGACTAGATTAAGAGTTATTCATATTACTACCTTCGGTTTACAGCAGACACAAAATCACGCACTCGGGTATCTATCTAGTCCTGATCACACACTAGTATTTATATAATTCCTAAGTAATAAAAGTACTAATCAATCCATGTCTTTGGCCATATTTATTTGCTATCTATTTCCACTTTTTGTCTTACATTCTTACTTTCCTAGTCTTCCTTTTTATACTTTGACATTTCTCACTCTAGACACTAACGCATAGCCATGATGCTAATGAAGAGGTGCCCCGTTCCCTATGGGTGCGCTTGACCTCTTTGTACTTTTTTCACATATTTTGGGTCATTTCTAGCCATTTGGGAATCTTATATTTTTGGTAGTCGGAATTTTTGGGGTTAATTACAAAATTTAAGCAAGGGAATCATATAAATATAAAGTTATGTGACCATAATAAAGGACCAAGCACTAAGCATTAGCTATCACCACCTAAGGTTGCATCCAAAGGATATTTTAGAGCATTTAAGCATCCATTCTAGGGCAAGAGACTACTTTATTTTGCATACACTTCATAGGATGGGAAGTTCATTCTATTCCATGCACACATCTACTTACATATTCTACATCTAACTATTACTCGCTATCAAGTGTGACACACACAAGAGCCACTTAGGGAACGATTCCTCATACACGATAGAACTACATTGAGTCTGAAATGTAGGGCAACGATCAGTCGTAAGATCACTTATTTGACAACTGAGGACAGTCTGAATCCTCATTTACATTATTTTCTTTTTGGGATTTGTTGTGCTTTTGAGGGGTTGCAGGGGAATTATTTATTGTAATTCATTAATGAAATTGACAATCATTCACGAAATACTAACGACAATAAATGAAGGACATTGAAAACCCGTGACCACTCAAAGATGGGTTTCGAGGTTTTTGGCGATCCTGTGCCCCGACTCATTCTAGGTGCCCTAGTTTGGAATATTCCTCTATCTCGACATTTTTATGAATCTTATTGTGATAGTATGCACTTTGTGGATTTTCTAGTTTACCACTTTGGCACAACCTAATATTAATTACAAAATAACTAAGTCATTTTATCTCCTCTTTGCACTTAGGGTTTTAATCTTAATTGTTTTTTTACTTGGGTCTATTATGTATTTCATTGCTTATTCATTTCTGCTACATTTCAATTAGATTTAGGCATCTATAAATCCTATATTTTCTTAATCTATTTCCTTTACAGAGTGGGCGTACTTCCAAAGACTCCATTTCTATCTTTCCTAAGGAAGGAACACTATTTGATGTGGGTGGATCTTCTTTCGTCTACAAAGCTAAGGACCACATCATTGAAACTATTCTTGAAACCTTATAGAGTTGTAGAGTTTAGATCTGACTATGAATTCACATCTTCTCTCTTTTATCCCCTTCCTCTCATCTCTTCTTATTCTTCCAGAGATTTTTTTGTTTGTACATGGGTACTTTGTCATGCCTCTAGTTTCGGGATCCATTTGATGCATATTTCCTAGATTTTTAGGGAGTTTTCCATCTCTTATTATGGATGTTTTTTCCCACTAAGTTTTCCTCTGTTATTTGAGATCCTTTTTGTTCATGGGTGTGTACACATTAAAATTTGGTATCACTACCCTTTTCACCCCGTGTTCGCTTATTTCACCATGGTCACCTATCTAGACCCCTTTTATTTTAATTCATATTCTTATTAATATTCCCATATTTTCCATCTATTCTCCTATCCATTTTAATTTATTGCTAATTCTCATCAATTATCCCCTAATCCTCATCTCATTAGCTAATTATCTCTAATTGGCTCCATTTCTCTTCTCTAGGTTGTTTATCATCCCTAAACTACCTAGTTTCTCATCCCTAGGATTCCCTTAGCCTTTATTTACTCCATTTCACCCTCACCTACCCATTTCACTTCCCTATGCAGCCTTAACCCACCTAAGCCTTTCAAAACCTAATCCTGCTTCTAATGGGCTTGATGCCTTGAGTTAGGCATCCTCCCACCACCAAATGGATGGTTCCTCGCAGTTGGCAGTGACCCACCCGGTTGCCATCAACCATATAAAGCCACATTTCCCCATCCAAAGGATGCATCATCAAATATTTCATGTGTTTTACAACCTTATCTTCGTGCTTGAGCTTCTCTGCAGCTTGTTTAAATCTTCTTGGAGTCCCTTTGAGATTGCTTGCATAATTTTTGGAGACTTTGGGAGTTTACCTTGCCTTTGTGTTGATTTATTCCATTGTTGCATCATTGTTATTACTATTATCAGTTACTAACATTTTGTAGGTCCAAGTGTCATTAGAGCCTCAAATCTAACCTTTCCTTCATCCATTTTGTGTGCAGGTTATCAATCAAATCCATTCACTTTCGGCCTTGCCTAAATCAGCCCATGTCACCGTCGACCCTATCAAAGTTACCGTTAACCTTGCCTATGTTGTGTCAATTATTCTACCATCTAGATCCACAACTATTTCCCGAGATCCATCATTTTGCCATTCTATCAGTTCAGATCCATTCTGCTAGTCTTCGATCACCACTAACTCGGTCTAGTTTCCATCAACCTAAGCCATATTTCCATCCTACACATCTAAATCCTTGTTTTCTTTCATAATTATTGTTTCCCTCTATTCCAGCTTCTTTTTACAGTTACTATCAGCTCATGCAAGATTTTAACACCTTTGGATCTACATACGAGTTGTTTAGATATGCATTTTAGTTATTGTATTGATGCATTTGCCCCTGGCCGCCATCAATTGGACTCCTACATCCCGGGTCACCGTTGACCCAATTAGGTATATTTCATTTTTGTTAATCTAGATCAGATTTACACTTTCCTTTTAGTTTTATAATTTCAGATTTTGTTTAGGTTCAGATTTTGCATGTTATTCAATCCTTTATCATTTACTTTATCCTCTTTTATCAAATACAGGGGTTGACATCCGCATAAGGAAGTTCACGCTTCTAGGAACTAAATTCATCGGGTAACCCCTCATCTACCATCTAATCCATTTTCCTTCTAGTTATCTTTGTTGTGCAAATACATCAAGCTTGCAGTAGGTTATCTACTTTATGACCATCCATTTGTTATCATCTTATTCCAAGCTACCTTAAACCATTGCATCTTTTGATTTGCTTAATTTTATTTAGTATCTAGTCCACTAATCTAAACAGGAAAGAGAAAATTTAGTTCAACATTTTGGCACACATGATGGGACCACCCTTTTAGGTAGGTCTCTTGCATTTTCTTTCATTTTCCATATTTCTTCTACTTTTCACTAACAATACAGGTAGAGGCTTTGCTTTTTCTCATTCGTGTTGGGTTTTGGATTGCTTGTATTTTTCTCTTCGCTTGATTTATTTTGAAGATAAGATAAAAAGGAAAAGTGAAAACCAGGTATTCCTCTTTTATCTTAGTTTCTCTTTTTGCATCGCATTTTCCCTTCCTTGTGTGGTTGTTCTCATCAAATCTTCATATTTGGTTTTGGGATTAAAATAAACCTATTGCATTCTATTTGAAAATATAGTGTAAGTAGGGGTTTAATTGGTTGCATTTCACATTCCTTCACACACATCCAAACACACTAATCAAATTCACACATCAAAACAATCCCATACTAGGTGGACCTAATTGGGATTTCATCACCCAATAGGAAAGTCACCACAGTGTTCTAGCCACGTTATAAATATTGCATAGATTTGGGCCTCACGTACCTTCGTATATCAAGGAATCCCCATCCAAAACTACCTAAAACCAACCTTAGATTTTCATTTCCTAGGTACCCTCATTATCCATTCCCACTTTTTCTTTTTCACATTTTCTAAATTAATCAAGATAAAGAAAACATTACATGCTTGACTTGTTTTCCTTAATTAGTATAGCTATTATTTTCTTGTTTTGTTTCATGCCCATTATCACATGCTCTTTAGCTAGGAAAATGGAAAAAAATATTTCATCAAACAATTCCATTGCTTCATCCCAAAAACTTATGCTATGACTATTGTCTCATCCATGCCTATGGTTACCTCTTCCATGGTCACCTAGCCTTTGCTCATCAATATGCCTCATTAAGAATCTCTTATTCAAACCACTAGCTACGATGAGACCAATCCTTTCTTGCATCATCAATCCATCCCATCTAGGTCAACCACCCCTCCATAAGTTGCGTCGGTTGAAGCTTTTGGGCCTCCCATTATCCCTCATGGTAGTGTGGAGTTCCAAGAGATTCTCGATGCTAATCCCATATCCCTCCATGATTACCTTCTTAGGAAGTCAACCCAACTTCTTATTGATGGGCCACCTCTCCAAAAAATCTATGATTATCAATCTAATCCCAAAATAACCCAAGTTATTTCTTCGCAACTTGTGGTGCCTTTCCTTAGAGCCATGAATGAGATTGTCATGACCCAACATGAGTTTGATCCATCTTCTTATACTAATCCTCACCTCATCAAACCACCCAACTAGTCACACCCATTCCTCCTAATCTACCTCCCATCAATACAACTATCACTACTTCCATTCCTATCACTTCTTCATCCACTATCATCACTAGTGTCCCCATCCAATCCTTTCAACAAACCCAAACATTTCCTCCCATATCCGAACAACATAATCATTCCTTACCCCTCACATCACACATTCATGCAAATTTCATCACTTCCCAACTTCCTCCTACAAGTGTTTGTCATTACATGGTGTCTAATCCACCTCCCCAACAATCTCAACCTATCATCACTCATATCCCCACTCATCATATACCTCAACAACCAACCCAATCTCAATAATCACATCACATCCCTATTTCTCAACATCAACCATTGCAACAACCCATTCAATCTCAACCAATGACCTACATTCATCTTCATCAAGAAATTCCTCAAACACCCACTTATTTACAATCCTACCAAAAACCTTATCAAGCCACTTCTCACGTCATACAACCATAACCACTCACTTCTCATCCAACCACTTCAAATGACCCCATGCATGCTTTAATGAATAGGTTGGCTAGCCTTGAAGCCGCTACCTTGGGACCCAAGATCACATTCTCTTATGAACAAATTTTCAACAAACCTATCCATCCATCAGTCCCAATCAAACCCTATCCTCCTCATTGGGAGCTTCCCAAATTCACCAAATTTAATAGTAAGGAGGATCCCCAAAAACACCTTCGTGCATTTAGGCATGCATGCTATCTCATTTCCCATGATCAAGACCTCATGCTTCACACTTTTCCTATGTCCTTAGCTAGTCTTGCATTAGATTAGTACAATGGCATCCCCAACACTCATTGTTCTCATTCACCCAACTTGCGCAACTCTTCTTAGAACACTTCTCAATCAATATTGTGCACAAGATCACCATTACAGACTTATATGCCATTCAATAATTTGACGACGATTCTATCACATACTTTGTCGCATGATGACATGGAATCATAAATCAATTATCATTTTCCCTTCCACAAATAGAGCTCATTAAATTATTTTCACGCTCTTGTGTGAAGCATATCTCATCCACCCTATAAATTCAATCATTTCAGACATTTGAAGAATCCTTCACTATGGCTCGTAAACTTTAGACTCGTGCCCTTGAGAAAGGAAAACTTAAGATTAAATCAAACAAGATTGTAGACAACCATAATTACGCCCAAGCAATTTAAATACTTAAATTGCACTAATTATCTATCTTCTAGAAAATTGATGACATATTGTCAATAACACTCATTTTTCCTCATATCATCATTAATTAATTACACTAAGCTAATTAATTAAGTCGCCTATCCAACAAATACCCTAATTAACAACATTCTCGTTAATAAATCACCCTTCTACCTAGACTAATTAATTATTATTAATTAAATAGCCTTCCCTTCCATTTAACCAATAAATAAATATTTAATTGATTTAATCCCCTTTTAATAGCCTAAATTGTACTAATATTCCTCTAATTAGCTTCTATAAGCTTACATCTACCTATTAGTTAATCACCTTTGAGTAATTAAAACACCCCCAACTCCCATAACTTGCTAAGCATAAATTAAACCCTTCTAAAGTAAGGTTACCTTTTATAAAGCAACCTTATCCATTCCTAACCATGTTTTACCTTTATCCCACATGCAAAGGGATGAAGTGTTTCCTTTATCCATTGGGCTATATAAGGAGCCCTCCTTCTACCTTTATGCCTACACCTAAACTTCTTAAGAAGACAAATGCAAAGCATATAGAAAAATAGACTAAAATCTTTCCTTTTTTTTCTTGAGAGTTCATCATCTTGAAGAGTTTAAGCCTCTTTCCTAAGTGCTTAGGTCATATGGGAGGTGTCAAAAGGGTCTTGTAGCCCAACTTTGACAAGCCCTCATTCCTAGGTTCTTGGAACACCAAAGACAACCATTTTTGATAGCCATGGAGCCTACATAGGTCCATTCATTTATTTGTTGTTAGAGAATAGAGGATTTAGATGCTTAACATTGTTAGTTTCAAAGTTTTGTATATTGATGAATGTTAGCATCTAACCTTGTTCAATTCTTATCATGATGGTGCTTAGTAGTTTGTTTAATTTTTGCTAATTAAGGCTATTAGGTGTTAGTATTTACTTATATTAGCATTAGTTTAAAACAACTCATGCACACATTTGGCATGCCCGGTGGGACTTACTCCATTGTCCTTTGCACTTAATTTCAAGTTTTTGTAGTTAAGTTTCATTTTTGGTTACTAACCCTCTTTTACACATGTTGATCTAACTTGTTTTTCTTAACTTATTTTTTTGAGTTTGCATGTGTTGAGTCTTCCTTGTAGGTATAGTGGAGGTGAAGTGCTGTCAAAATTGGAATTTATGGGAAAATTTTAAGATTTCTCCATGTTTTCATTTTTAGAGTTTACTTTTTTCAACATTCTACATGCTAGTTTTGTCAATTTCTTGAGCATGTAGGTTAGTGTTTGATGGTGCTGAGTATTATATTTACATATTAATGTGGTAGGTTGTTGTCAAAATTAAATCTTGGTGAGAAAATTTCAAGATTTTATCATGTTTTCATTTTTAGAGCTTACTTTTTCATCATTCTACATGCTAGTTTTGCCAATTTCTTGAAAATCTTAAATTCTTGAGCATGTATGTTAATGTTTGATAGCGTTGAGTCTTCTATTCATATATTAATGTGATGGGTTGTTGTCAAAATTGAATCTTGGTTGGAAAATTTTTCCCATTTTACAGATTAAGGGACATTTTTTTGACATTTTTGAGTGCATGTCAAGTGCATACTCGTGAGCATAAGAGCATATGCGTAACCCATCTTCCGAAGGCCATAAATTTTTCTCCCGAACTCAAAATGACTCCATTTTTTTGAGTTGGAAAGGTATTGAAGTTAAATATGCAATGGAAACATAAATTTGGGATTTATACTTACAGAAATTATAGGTTTTTCTGTTAGTTTAAAACTAGTCATTTTCTAATATGTCTAATGTTTTGATGAATGTTGTATTTCCATGCTTACTTGATTTAGACCAAAGCGTGTGTATGATCTTCTCTTGCACCTTTTGGTGATCTTGAGAATCAAAAACAACTTTGATCTCTATCTTTTTAACATTGGGATTAAACTTGGAAATTTGATTATTCATTTTGCTTAAGGGAATGAACCTTTTACAAAGCATTTTTCAATGGTCCTTTGATTTGAAGTTTTCCATTTCTATATAGTTGGGATAAAGTTTGTGTATGCTCTTCTCTTGCACCTTAGGGTGATCTTGAGAATAAAAAGTAAATTTAGTCTTCATTTTATAACATTTGGTAAATTGGAAACTTCATCTTTTACTTTTGGTTTAAGGGAAAGAACATTTATCAAGATTTTTGTATGGTTCATTGATTGCAAAGCTTTTATTTACTTTTTAGTTAGATTATTTTTTGTGTATGCTCTTTTATTGCATCCTTGGATGATCTTGAGAATCAAAAGCAACTCTTAATCCTATTTTAAATAATGTGATTTTCTTGGAGAACTACTAACACTTGAGTGCAGGACCTAAAAACACTTGTCAAAGAAAGGAGGAATCAAAACTAAGTCAAAAACTACTAATACAATTGTTATACAGGTTGCTAAAAGGTATTCAAGCAAACCACACCTAATTAAACAAGATAAAAAGAACAACATATTAAAAACACTTTGTATTGTAGGTTTTGGAAAAGGGTACGTCCTCTCCACTCAACCGAACATAACCCCTTTGCACAACACCTTAAGCTACAACAATGGGGGTGGTTCCAGGAACCCCAAAGTAGTCCACATAAGAGGGAACCTTGTGGATGAAACAGGAAGTGCTCCACACTACCTACCTAACTAGTGATTCCTTTGTGAGATAGCGTTACAAGTTGTCCCTATGCGACCCTTTTAAGTACACGATGGATGCATTTACTGCCCACTGTGCTTGAAGGGGGAAAAGTCAAGATACTCCCAAGATAGTCGGGACTATTTGGGTAAATCATCCCGCTCGTGGATAATCTTTGTAACACCTAGGATGAGAGAACCACCTAGGAAAATATACTTTGGCTAGGAGCCCACTTTGACCATTCTAAAACAGTGTTGAGTTGTGAACCATATTTTTATTGTGAAACGTGTGACGCGTTACTTTCGCTTAGTTTTTACTTGCCTTAGGGCAAGGTGAAACTCTGCCAAAGTGAAGCCAACATTTTTCATCCCATTTTTGATTTGCTTCCTTCACATTCTTTTGACACTTTGTTGATCAAAAGGAGGGTGACTACCAATGTGTTACCAATCGATTGTTTCTACCACTTTTTTGTCTGTTTACGCCCATCCATGTTTGCAATTGGGTAAGTTAAACATCTAAAGTGCATAGAGACGTATTCATATCATTGGTGACCATTGTGATCTTGATACCCATGTAAAGATTGTCATTGTAGTTAGGTGTGGTTCATCATCTTGAACTTCCTGAGAAGGGTTAGCTTGTTTGTATCGTATCACTACCATTTTGATATTTACGTCTTGTTTCTTGTAAACTCGGCCTAAATATCTATATTGTAAGGTTACGCTGCACACATTTTAACTATTCCTAGCTATACTTTAAGCTTTTTAGTTTGATTCTATTATTACCTCGATTTTGAAGAGTGCTAGGTGTTACCACTCGTGCATGTTATATCAATAGTACCTTGATATCAATACCTTACTTTCTCACAAATTTTGGTTAACATATCTTGGTGATATTGTTGTGTCACTCACGAATTGTAATTGGAACTTTTTGAGATATAGGTCTTAATCAAGTTTGGACTCACTTTTAGTATATCTTGTTAGGAGGTCACATTAAATTTTTGTATTTACTTACGTCTTGTTCATTCTCTTGAACTTGGCATAAGTGAGAACATCTTGTTAATTATCTTGCGACACTAAAATACTTTTTGAGATGTAGTTTAAGAGGTACTTCATTTGATGGGTTTAGATACCAAACATTTGTGTCATTGGTGATTTATCACTCTATCACATTGGTATTCTCACATTGTTAATTCATTCATATTCTTGACAATTTATCTTGCATTTCACTTAGGTGTGGTCACAAAGTTTTGAACACATTTACAACTTACCCTAGTGAAACTATTACAAATCATGGCTCCTAAAACACAATTAGGACTCAAGAAACAAACATACGAGGAACAATAAGTGCAAGCTTGGGAAGCCTCGAATAGACAAGGGTCAAACCCTTTCATTGGACATGATCTAGGGCCTCTGTTTTCTATGGAAAAAGAGATAGAAGATATGGTCGATCATAGTGGTAATGAATTGGAATCTCCACATGCAGAATTTGAATTTGACCCCACTCTATTAGACGAGTTTCTCTTCAGAAATAAGGATAGAGTGCTAGCACGGGTCGTAGAATTAGGGGCTAAAATGCCCACTGAAAGTGAAACAATCCCACTTGCAAATAATGCTAATGAGGAAGAATGACCCCTTATCAACATGGAGGACATTTTGATGCATGGACATGCTTCTACCTCCAATGTAGGAAATAATAAGATAGTGGGACATAGAATACCCTTTATCAAAGTGCCATGTAAAAACATGACGGGACATGAGAATGGTGAAGAACCTCCACAAGATGAGGAAGAAGAGGAACCCTTAGAACAAGAAACCACCATTCAACAACAGATTAGTAACCTAAGCCGACAATTAGCTTTTCTAACCTCTCATGTACAGAAGGAAGTAAGAAAAAATGTTCAAAAGTCAAGGCCTAAGGTTAAGATCAATGAATTCCATAGAGAAAATCAAGAAGAAGATGATATGGGATATCACCGAGTATATATCCCCGCTTCTCCCACTAGAGAACAATTTCTCACACAAGAGGTACAATCTATGAAAGTAACACTCACAAGCCTTCAAGAGAGCAATATAGGGAGTGTTAGAAAGTATCAATATGAAGAATTATGTCCCTATCCTTTTGACAAGATGATGACCCTTCAACCCTTTCCTAAGAAATTCAACATGCCAAAATTCAACAAATATAAAGGGAAAGGAGATCCATGAGATCATGTCAAAGATTTCTATATGGCATGTCAAGAGGTGTCCTACAGTGACAATTATCTCATAAGAATTTTTCCTAAGAGTCTAGGAGGTCAAGCCTTGGAGTGGTTTACACGTTTACCTCGGGGATCAATTTTCACTTGGCCAGAATTGGTAGAAAGGTTTGTGCATCACTTCTCGTACAACATAGAGAGTGATGTCACCATGGCAGATTTATGTGGTGCCAAACAATGCCCTAATGAGACTTTCACCAGCTTCTTCCAAAGGTGGAGAGGGATAGCTAGCCACTTCCCTTGCACTTTCCCTGAAAAACAACTGGTTAGTATTTTTGTACCCAACCTCAATCCGGATATAGCTTTCCACCTCCAAATGCATTATGTTTGCACTTTTGAGGAGGTCATCGAAAAGGGGGTTAAAATAGAGAAAGCTCTCATTACAAAAAGAACTCTCAAGTCCCAATCTAGAGATAATCAAAATGTTAAACACACAGAGAAGCCAAAGTTTTTTAACAAAAACAAAAATGTGGTGAGAGACGGGATCACTGATTTCAAACGTGTTCAAATGGTCCAAACCGGTCAAAATTTTAAACTGACCAAAGGACCAATTCAAGCACCACAAAAATGAAGAACGTTCACCTCTCTTAATGAACCTTTTTTGTTATACTAAAACAATTGGATGCGGCTCACATGATGACATATCCTACGACACAACCATTTGATGACAATGCTCCAAAACCTTCATGGTACAAGGAGCATGAATATTGTGAAATGCATCATGTCAAAGGACATAAGACAGAAAAATGTCTACGACTTCATCATTATATCCAAGACCTCATCGACAATGGGGAGATAGAGGTGGACAACCCAGGAAAAACTCAGACACCCAACGAAAAGATGGGGATATATAAAGAGCCATTCCCTAATCATGATAAATTAGAAAAGTCAAAGCCGATCGGGAGAGTCATCCCAAGGTTATAAAGCAGTGAATTACTTATACACCAAAAAAGACAACAATCATTATGATTCACTTATTAGATGTATTTTCTCTCCTACTGACCATATTAATGCCATCCAAATCAAGGGAAAGGATTACGCTGTGGTAACAAGGCGTGCCCACCTCGTGATTCTAGAACCTTCTCCATCAACCCCATAAACTGGTAAATACAACCTCTTAGAGAAAATTGAGAAGATGTCTACTAAGATTTTGATCTTAGATCTTCTTAATATATCCAATGTACATAAAGACATTCTGATACCAAACTCTTCAGGTTGGGAGTACCAATACAGTGTCGATCTACACACCTTCAAGCCGCAGTGGCAAACATCATACCAAATGAACATATTTCCTTCAATCATAGGGAGATCCCTACTGAGAATCCAACACATAATCTTCCTTTATATATTGAGGTAGTTGTTACCCATAGGAAGATCAAATGGGTGTTTGTGGATAACTGGATCAGGGTTGAATATCTACACACTCAAGTTGGTTAAACAATTAGGACATACTGAGGTAGATCTTGAGTCTAATATCATCACTATCACCACATACAAAAACGTGGAAAGGGAGTCAGTGGGCACAATCACGCTGCCCATGGAGGTGGGTCCCACTTTCCATCAGACAAATTTTCATGTCCTGGACTTGGATCTTCCATATAATATGCTTCTAGGATGACCATGGATTCATGCCATGTAAGCCATGCCATCGACATTCCATCAGTGCATTAAATTGAAGCATGAGGGACACACCATTACAATATAAGGAGATTCAGAGCCCTTTGCTCACTGTAGAGCTCTCAATAGCTTTGCACAAAGGGGCACATATGCATGTCCCTCCACCGATATAGTTGTTCCTCTCCAATCTGAGGCCATGGAATCCTGGATAGATTCGGATTCTCTCAGTTCTTGTGCCCATGGTGCATCTACTTCAACATCTCCTTTTGATTCATGGGAGATGAAAATCCT
The DNA here is from genome assembly GCA_018340775.1 of Taxus wallichiana var. yunnanensis. Lineage (NCBI taxonomy): Eukaryota > Viridiplantae > Streptophyta > Pinopsida > Cupressales > Taxaceae > Taxus > Taxus wallichiana. The sequence goes on along the minus strand of CM031237.1, from coordinate 450,650,169 downwards.
TGAATATGGCTACGGAGAATATAATGTGTAGCAAGCCCTCTTGGTTTCAGACCTCTCATTATCACCCAAGACTAGAGGTCGACCCAACTATCACTTCAGAAGACCTAGAAATGAACACACTATTGGGTCATTCTTACCTGGAGGCTTGTTAGCTGAGGAAAAATTGCTTGATCCACCTACAACTTGGGTCCCAGAGGATACTCAGCCATCATGTTATCAAACCCCTAAATATGAGAAATCCAGTAAAATGATGTACTCCATGGGCTACAAGGGCCTAGGATGTGGAAGAAATGAACAAGGACAAAGAGAACCGGTGCCTCTTCCACATTTCAAAATAGAAAGATACGGCATTGGGATTCGTTCTTACGTAGCACACCCCAATGATCAAGATGCTACTTTTTATTAATGTGAGGATAGCTCTTACTATCTAGAAAATGATACGGATTCCCATTGTAGCCAATATGAGGACCTTGCCTCCACAAACCTATTCATGAACAACGTTGTCCTAACCATAACCCCTACGAAACCAACCCTTGACCTTGTTTACCCTTCCCTTGTTGAATGGGACCAACAACGTCACATTTCGCTAGATTTATTCGAGAATGAAAAAGCTATCACAAAGTTCATGGGCATAAGGGATACAATTCCCATTGGAGACCATAAGAAGGGTTTCTTTATTGACTTGGATACCTGCGCCTACTTCGGTGAGGAGGCTAAGCTTTGTGGTCAGCAAAACTTAAGAACACGTGAGGGAAAAAGTTCCAACGTAAAGCCTCGGCAAAAATCAAAGTCCAAGTCACACAGTGAAAACCTCTTTGAGGCACTAGGAAAAACAAATAAAAAAATCAAAGGATAAACAAAGTGACCACGCCAAGGATGAAAATCTCATGGAGACATCTCTGGACAAAGATCTTAACCTCCTCCTCCCCGATCCTACGCATATGGAGGACTTGTCCAAATTACTAGTCAAGGAAACCATTGATGTGAATATTGGTATAGAAGAAGACCCCAAGATAGTAAAATTGGGAGCATCACTCTCGGATAGAGAACAAAAGACATTCACTATGTTGCTACAAGAGTTTATAGATGTGTTCGCATGGTCTTACAAAGACATGCCAGGCTTAGATCCAACTTTGGTCATGCACAACCTAGTTGTGCACGCAGATGCTAAGCCTATCAAATAGAAGCTCATAAAGATGCACCCAAGGGTAGCCTTACTAGTTAAAGAAGAATTGGAAAGATTTTTGGCAACAGGATTCATTTGGCCTATAGATTATTCTGAATGGATATCCAACATCGTCCCTGTCTAGAAAAAGCCTGTCGGTATCAAAATTTACATGGATTTTAGAGACATTAATAAGGCTTTCCCTAAGGATGATTTTCTGCTGCCAAATATTGACATGATTGTGGATTCAACAACAGGATATGAGATGCTATCTCTCATGGATGGATTTTCGGGATACAACCAAATCAAGATTGTTGATGAAGATCAACACAAAATGGCTTTCATGACTCCTTGGGGTACCTTCTGTTATCAGGTGATGCCATTTGGTCTCAAAAATGCAGGAGCTACTTATCAGTGGGAAATGACGGTGATTTTTCATGATATGATTCATGATATCATGGAGGACTATGTGGATGACATCCTCGAAAGTCCAAGACAAGAGAAGATCACCCTATCATTTTGCGGCATATCTTTGAGCACCTACGAGAGTATAAGGTCAGGCTAAATCCAAAGAAGCATGTATTTGGCGTGCTATCAAGAAAATTCTTGGGCTTCATTGTATCAAGAAGAGAAATTAAGTTAGACCCCACTAAAGTGTCTGCTATTACTGAAATGCCTCCACCTAAGAATATTAAGCAACTACGCAACTTATAGGGGAAAATCCAGGCTATCCACTACTTCATCTCCCAGCTTGTAGATAAGTGCCACTCATTCACCCACTTGCTTAAAAAGGATGTCACCTTCATCTAGGGATCAGAGCAAGAGCAAGCCTTTGCTTTGCTTAAACAATACCTAGGCTAATCCACCTGTCCTCATGCCTCCAACTCCTGGGGAGCCACTCTTGCTTTATATCTCTGCTACACAATTTTCTATTGGTGCGTTGCTCACCCAATATGACCTGGGTCACAAAGAAAAAGTGGTGTATTATCTTAGTCGCACTCTCATCGCTTATGAGCTCAACTATCCCCAAATTGAAAAATCTTTCTTGGCTATTGTTTTTACTTTTCAAAAAATCTGCCATTATCTATTGAATACCAAAACCAAGCTGATATCCAAAGTTGACCCACTCAAGTACTTACTGTCTAAACCCACCCTCATGGGTAGAATGGCTAATTAGATCATTCTATTAAGTGAGTTTGACATAGAATTTGTACATTAGAAGTCAATTAAAGGACAAGTACTCGCTGAACAACTAGCATAAGTACCTTTGCAAGGAACCAAACCTTTAAATCTAGATCTACCAGATGCCTCATTGCTATACATTGAAGAATATGTCATATGATAGATACACTTTGACGAGTCCTTTACTTTTCATGGTTCAGGTGCGGGGTAGTCCTCATTACTCCTTCTGGTGACCCTATACCACAGGATTTTTGCTTGGGTTTTCCTTGCACAAACAATATTATAGAGTATGAGGCACTTATCGCAGGGATGAAGCTTGCTATCAAGTGGAACATTCATCATGTCAAGGTTGTGGGTGATTCTCAGTTAATTATCAAGCAAGTTAATGATGAATACAAGGTTAAGGATGACAAGCTCATACCTTACAAAAAGCTGGTAGAAAATCTAAAGGAGTACTTTGTGTGCATTACATTTGAACAAATTCCATGAGCATAGAATAGATCGGTAGATGCTATGGTGATGGTGGGTTCTATGCTTCGTATTCTCGCCAGGGAATAATGACATGCCGTTCTTTGTAGAAAACTTACACCAACCTATGTATGACATGCCAAAATCTTGTTTGGCTTGTGATGTTGTTGGTCCCAATTCCCCATGGTACGAGCCCATCTTTACCTATCTCAAGGACAACACGTTCCCTCCCGATATCTCCCGTTTCGAAAAAAATCCTGATTCACCAAATAGCCCGTTACACCCTTTTAGGAGGTACACTTTATCATTGTGGCTATGATGGGAATCATTACGTTGTCTTGATATGATGGAGTCGATCCAAGTGATCAAAGAAGTACATGAAGGGGTGTGTGGAGCACATACAAATGGAATGGTTTTGGCCAAGAAATTGCTAAGAGTGGGCTACTATTGGCCTATAATGGAAACTAATTGTTGTATGTCAGAAGTGTGTACTTTTCCAGAAGTATGGAAACTTCATCCATGCTCCATCACAACCATTGCAACCTATCACTACCCCATGGCCATTTTCTAAATGGGGACTTGACTTGATAGGGAAACTTACCCCCACCTCATCTGATGGTCATACCCACATCATCACGGCTACTAAATACTTTACAAAATGGGTGGAGGCCGTTCCCTTAACCTATGTAACAGGAGCTCAGATTTCCAAATTTATCATGAATCATATCATTTGTCGATATGGCATTCCTGTGGCCATTGTTACGGATAATGGGAAGTCATTCAAGAATAAAATGGTGAAAGGTCTTTGTTAGCGGTTCCAAATTAGGTTAAAATGGTCTACACCATATTACCCCCAAGGTAATGGACAAGTCAAAGCCACAAACAAGACTTTGGTGAGAATAATGGAGAAGATGGTCAAGAAACAGTCGTAATTGGCACTTGCAAATCCACCCAGCTCTTTGGGCTTACAGAACCTCCATTCACACTCCTATAGGGGCAACACCATATTCTCTAGTATTTGGGATAGAATCTATCATCCCATTAGAAATTGAAATTCCTTCCCTGAGAATCTCACTCAGGGACTATCTGGATAAAGATGAGGATTATCGGGTAGCAAGAATAGCTAAATTAGAGCTCCTAGATGAGAAGCGCATTCACACTCTTAATCACCTTAAAGTGTATCAGAATAGAGTCTCTAGAAACTACAACAAGAGAATCATACCTCATCAGTTTGAGGTTGGTGATTTAGTCATGAAGGAGAATCAGTTCAACACAAGAGTGAAACGTGAAAAGAAAGGAAAGTTCGAACCACATTGGTTGGGACCCTACGTTATTATGGCCAAGTACGACACAGGGGCATAAAAACTTGCTCACCCCAATGGTGATGAGCTCTGTGAGCCCATGAATGCCATGCATCTTAAGCGGTTCTATGCTTAAACATGGCGCAAAAAGTCAAAAAGTAAAAACTAAAAAAACATGGTAAAATGATCAAAAATACAAAAAAATCAAAAAGAGAAAAAGAAAAAGAGAAAACAGGTCATCCACAAGTGAAAACCATGCAATTATGGCACTTTGGATAAGTCCTTGGGTGAAAACCAGTTTTCGACACCTTGGGAGGATTCGTTGTTCACAAGCATCTTGCATCTGGAGGGTAGTTTTCCTTGGCCTGGCCCTAGTTCTACCTTCGAGATTCCTGTGAGCCCAGTCCTATTAGGCCTTGATCTAGCTTTGTCTTCTTTTATTCATCTATGAGGGGCATGGTCTTTCGCTATTCCCCATCTTATGTAGGGGCCAATCCAATTAATTTACCTTCTTGTTCATAAGTGTGTGGCTTCTGCCCTTGTATATTCCCCTTCTAACACTGGGGGCATCCACGCTTTCTTGGTTACCTATGCATAACTCTGGAAAACCATTAGAAAACAACGTAAAAACAATAGAAAATTATTTCACAAAAACCTAAACAATAGAAAATTGTTTCACAAAACCTAAACAATAGAAAATTACTTCACAAACACAAAAACAATAGAAAATTGTTTCACAAAAACATAAACAATAGAAAATTGTTTCACATAAACCTAAACAATAGAAAATTGTTGCATGAAAACAAATCTTACAAAAACATTTACTTGCATTGTCTTATTTCTTGCTTTGCTTGTTGCTTGTATAATTGTTTCGTATTTGTGCTTTTGTGTTGTTGCTTGGGCATACTTTGTTAGGATTCATCTTTTCTTTCTTAGATTAGATTTATTCTTTCTTGTGCATATTGAGGCGTGTTTTTGCATGCTAGTGAATCCTGGTGCGTTATTATGTTATTTCATTGTGTTCTTTGTTAGCATTTGATTATGTTTATTACATGTGCATTGTTTTGTTATCACAACATCACATTACCATCATTATCATCACATCTAACATCATCTATACATCATATATCAAGGAAAGGATAAGTATACATCATACATGAATGCTAAGCTAATCATCACATATCGTATCATCAAATGGGGGCAAGAGGGATTGAAAATATCAAAATCTATCCCCCACACCCTTATCATCATATCATCCCATCCACTAAGTATGACACATCTCATAAACAAAACACATTTGATATATTCTACAAGATCACATCATCTAGAAATCAAAACACATGTGATACATCAACAAGATCATGATACATATACATGTCAAATCAAATCTGAATGCATCATAAACACAGTTATCTATCCATGAGAAACAATAAACAAATGTCCATCTTATATATATATATATATATATATATATCATGTCAAAAAATCCAAAAATAGGGAATTTTTTTCACAAAATCCTAAAAAGTAAAAAAACCTACAAAAATGGTAACTTGCTTATTACGACTGAAACTTGTGTCTTGCACATGGTATCCTCTCCATATCCTACTAGTTTTTTTCACATCTTTCCCGATTAATATGACTTGTGGATCGCTGGATTCACAACCATTCACAAAGCTAGTTACTTGCTTCGTCTGTACTCTAGGGCACATTTGTTGCCTGGTGTTGTTTTGTTATTGCGCACAACACTTTTTACTTGGACCTAATGTCCATTATCATTTCCCCTTGCATGTATCCTTTCTCGAGCATCATTTTTAACCCTTGTCTTCAATCACAAACATGTGGATCTCTTTAGCTTGATAACAAAACATTTGTATAACTGTCTTGACCGTTGTTGGGTTGGATATGTGCGTTCATACTTGTTTTCCTTGTTAAATGAGTTTGTTTCCTTCTTGTATTGCATTGCATTGTTGTATGTTGCATGGAGTTGGTATTTTCAGCAATGGAAAATTATTCATAGTATGGCTTTTCATGTCATTCTACCTTTTTGTATGCTTATATTTTTCATAAGGACTGATGACGTAGCTCTTATGGCAATATGATGACATCAAAATTGTTCCAATACACAACGGCTAGAGGCTACGCTCTTCTCTCCCCTCCTCCATATTTCTTCTGCATCACTTTTCTCTCACCCCTAGTCTTCTGTCTTACCGGGGCATCCTGCCCCTTCCCATTCTTCTATCTATCTCTTACCTTTTTCGATCATCAATCATCTTCCTTCATCACCCTATCGACACTCGAGGGGGAATCTCTCCTTCCTACTAATTTTTCTTTTATCCCTTCAAAATTTCTTCCGTCTACTATCTTTGAAGTGGTGTCACTTACGCCACCCCAAAGAGGGGCAAATGTAGACACCCATAATTACGCCCAAGCAATTTAAATACTTAAATTGCGCTAATTATCTATCTTCTGGCAAATTGACGACATATTGTCAATAACACTCATTTTCCTCATATCATCATTAATTAATTACACTAAGCTAATTAATTAATTCATCTATCCAACAAATACCCTAATTAATGACCTTCCATTAATAAATCATCCCTTCTACCTAGACTAATTAATTAGCTTTCCCTCCCATTTAACCAATAAATTAATATTTAATTGATTTAATCCCCTTCTAATAGCCTAAATTGTACTAATATTCTTCTAATTAGCTTAAATAAGCTTACATATACCTATTAGTTAATCACCTTTGATTAATTAAAAACCCCCAACTCCCATGACTTGCTAAGCATAAATTAAACCCTTCTAAAGTAGGGTTACCTTTTATAAAGAAACCTTATCCATTCTTAATCATGTTTTACTTTTATCACACATGCAAAGGGATGAAGTGTTTCCTTTATCCATTGGGCTATATAAGGATCCCTCCTTCTACCTTTATACCTACACCTAAACTTCTTGAGAAGACAAATGCAAAGCATATAACAAAATAGACTAAAAGTTTTCCTTTGTTTTCTTGAGAGTTCATCATCTTGAAGAGTTTAAGCCTCTTTCCTAAGTGCTTAGGTCATATGGGAGGTGTCAAAAGGGTCTTGTAGTCAAACTTTGACAAGCCCTTATTCCTAGGTTCTTAGAACACCAAATATAACCATTTTTGATAGTCATGGAGCCTACATAGGTCCATTTATTTATTTGTTGTTAGAGAATAGGATTTATATGCTTAACATTGTTAGTTTCAAAGTTTTGTATATTGATGCATGTTAGCATCTAACCTTGTTCAATTCTTATCATGATGGTGCTCAGTAGTTTGTTTAATTTTTTCTAATTAAGTCTATTAGGTGTTAGTATTTACTTATATTAGCATTAGTTTTAAAAACTCATGCACACAAAGACAAATATTGAGTTTACTAAACCATCCACACATAATGATAAATCCAAGAGTGTGGCCAATGCTGTGGTGGTTAATTCTTCCTCCACACCCACCTCTAGCACATGGCCTTAACAAAGAGCTCCTGGACCAACACATAACTACACTCCCCTTAGAGAGTCATATAGTTAAATATTCAATAAATTTATGGTGGTTCATGTCATCATACTTCCCCCATTCGACCATTTGATGAATCAATACCTAAACCAAATTGGTACCGTGAGGATCACTATTGTAAATACCACCAAGTTTGTGGACATGATATAGAGAAATTCTAAACCTTCAAAAATATTGTCCAAAAACTCATTGATCAAGGTGACCTTCAAGTGGATAACCCTAACACAACTCCTAATCAACCACTTATAGTTTTTGAACAATCATTCCCTAATAATGCGTAAAAATCAAACCACTCCTCCCACATCTCAACCACCCAATGATCACACCATTAACACCATCAACACTACCAACACCATTGATCAAGATCTTTCCCCATAAAAAAATCCACCTACTTCACTAACTATCACATCTACTTCTTCTTTGGACATTGTTCCCATATCCTAAATTCCATCGACACTTATCCCCATCCCTACACCTATCATATCCATATCTACATTGACATATACCATTAATACTACACCTACACCTACTTCATCACTTGAAAAATCTACTTCATCAGATTTTACTATACCTACTACCTCACCTACATCTATTCCACCCCACTTACTATATCAGACCCATTCTTAACATTTGTCCCAATTCCCCTTTCTACACTTTTACCCACACCAATCACATCGACAATTGTGACCACATCTATACAATATTATCCTAATACATCATTCTCATCATTTGAAGATTTTTTCAAAGCACTCCAACTCATAATGACTTCAAGTGATCCTCCCATCTCATCTATAAAATTAGAAACTTCCACATCAACTCAATCTTCACCTTCTTTAGATCTCATCAAACACAAGTTACTCCCTCCACCAATATCAACCCTAATAAAACAACCTTTAGAATCTCCAATTGATATCATTGTCATACCTTTTAAGGGTACCTCTTCACAAACAAAATATAATACCCTTGGCATGCTTCCTCAAATGTCTCTTTCACATCCTCATAAAAATATAGACATCCCTCCACCTAAGATAAAACAATCTAATGCCACATCATCTATCTTAGGACCACATCCATCTCTCTTAGGGCCATCCCCTTCATCAAAAACACCTCAACCCACCAATAAATCCAAATCGAAACCATCCAAAACTACTTCTTCTAAAACATCAACCATCACTAAACATGAATCCAAGACATCTAAACCTTGAAATGCTAAGACTCAACTCTCAACATCCAAACCATCTCACATATCTACATCTCAAACACTCACCACTTCTTCTAAATCCAAAACTTCTCACAAAGACAAGGCACCTCTCAATACTTCAGTTGAATCATATGTAGAGGTCCTTCAACACTTTCTTCAAATTTCCACCATCACACTTCCTCCTATCAAGGCCTTTGATCCACATAGTAAGAAGCCATCATGGTATGAATCCAATTTTATTTTTTCTTATCAATGCACCCCGAAATTGCATGAAACATTATAAGGAACTCCAAACCATTGTCCACAATATTATTGAGGAGGATGACCTTCTTCTTGAAACCAATCAATCTCCTCCTTCCACCTCCTCATCCATGACCACTGCAATATCTACATCATCATCTTCATCTACCAAAATACATAAGTCCCCTCATTCATCACAAAATTTTATGGCCATTCCACCACCAAACGATGATTATTTTAAGGATGGTCCCCTTTATTCATCAATGCTATTCGAATAGCTACCCAATCTGGTCCACATGGTTCTAAACCAATAGACTAATCAAAATCAAAGACCTTTGTCACCATCCCTCCTCCTACGGAGTTTAATTCATCTCCATATCCATCATGAGAAAGACCTAAGGTTGTGATTACCACCCATTCTAGTGAACCCACCTCATCTCCATCCCCATCATCATCAAAACCTTAGGTTTTTATATCTTAGCCGCCACTCAACCTATAGAACAAAGTATTGTCAAACAAATTCATTAGGAACCGTTAAGATGTCACTTTATGAGATCATTCAAGCTCTCCGGATCATAGGTTGGCTCTTACCGAAACCTTGAAAAATATCCCAACATCTAGTGATGAGAATCATCCTTTTGAATCTCTCATAGGAGAACTTGCGGCTTCTACTTCCATCTCATTTGATGATGTTGAGATCCTAGACATTCCACCTGAGGACCATGACCTTCCCCTTTTCATCACAGTTAGAATCAATGATACCTTCATTCAACGATCCATGATTGATAATGGGGCAAGTATCAACATCATCCCATCACATACCTTCGATCAACTCAAGATCCCTAAAACCACTATTTCCTAAACACCCGCGGTCCTTCATGCGTTCATTGAAAATATCACTCTCACCTTGGGGATGGTTGTCCTTCCTATCCGCATTAGTGAGAAGCTCCTCCATGAAGTCTTCTATATCATAGAATGGGAGTTTCAATAAAATTTCCTTCTTGGGTGACCTTGGATTCATGTTATGTGTTGTGTCCCTTCCACACTTCATCGTTGCATCAAATATGAGCATGAGGGAAAAATATTGACACTTCCTGTGATTCTCCTCCCTTCCAAGTATGCAACATGACTTATCGACCCAAAATGTCCTCATTCCCAAGAATGACCCATCTCAACCATCCACTAGCTCATCCATCCCTTCATCCAAACTTCCCAACGATGACTCCTTAGACAAAGTCATGGAAAAAATTATACTGGGGGAGTATTATCTTCTCATTCTCAACACCTTCCCCATGCCTCATCACCTTGGTAGACCCAAAAATATCTAATGTACCAACCCAATGTCAAGGACATCGTTCCTTTCAGCCCACCCCATATTCACACCAATCTCATCTATGGTGGTGTTGATGCCCCTTCTTCTCACATCATTGATCATCCTCACACCAAACCATATATCGGTGGTTATGGATTCCTCAAAAAACCATCCTTCGCCCACACCTATCTTCACCATTGTGCATGGAAGGGATTTGGCATGGGATGTTATGAACATGGTCCACCTGACTTGATTATCAATTAATTTCATAAACCTCATGAAAAGTTTGGATTAGGTTATCAAGAGCAACCCGTCGATCCCATTCCAACATCTAGAGGTGCTTATGGACATTCCTTCTCCATCTTATCCATCCTATGAGGATATGGATACATATGACACTGTGTCTATCACTTCTATATTTTTTTAGTCTCCATCATCACCTTGGGACTGGTCACTTATTAGTGTGAAAATTAGATTAGGTCCATTCCCCTTACCATCCGGAAATGATAGAAGAGGATTATTCTACCATAAACATTCTTCATTGGATCAAGACAATGCCATTCTTTCCAAAATGGGGGTGGAGGATTATTATCTTCATAAGACCTTACCATCTGACACATCCACTCTTCTCAATAAAGTGACTATCGATATCAACATCGACTCCCTAAGAGCCTCACATCCTTAAAGTAGGTCAATCCTTTGATCCACAGGAACTTGAGTATTTCACCGCGTTCCTCTCTCATCATAGTCAAGACTTTGTGTGGTCATATTCTAACATTCTAGGTCTTTATCCTTTTATTTTCATCCATAAAATTATTACCTTTACGAATGCTAAGCCGATTAAGTAGAAGATTTTCCTCATGCATCCTCGAGTTATCCTCTTTGTCAAAGAGGAGTTGCAACACCTTATTTCTGCTAACTTCATCATCCCCATTGAATATCCCCAATGGGTTTATAATATTGTACCCATCACAAAATCATCTGGAAAGCTTCGTGTATATGCACAAAATTTCAATATCTAAATCTTGTTTTCCCTAAAGATGATTCCCCCCTTCCTAATATCGATACCCCTCTTTTTGAAGTCAATTTCTAAAATTTTTGAGTCGGTACCTTGGAGTATTGGATTGCGTCAAGCCCGGTATTGTATTCCATTTTCTATTCCATGAAGAACGATAAGAAATTCAGGGTATAGGTTGAGTTCTTCCCCTTATTTTATTTCTCCCCATAGTCGGGAATGATGGGCGTATCTTCCTATCAATTTTTCCCCAACATCCATGGGTAAGATACGTGGACATCTCTGATTGGATCCTGCATGGCCATGTTTCAAGCAATAGTGGAAGCCTCCACGTGTCCAAACAACACAACTCCAAGGGAAGGGCCCAAGGATAGTCCTCAAATAAGCACAGGCTTTCCACGTGTCCTAGGTCCAAAATGAAGATAGAACAAACCTAAATTAGTGAAGTATGGAAGGTTCAGAAGATGGTGCCACATGCCTCATCGGTGCAACTTCAAGATTCGAAGCTAGGGGTAGTTATAAAACTTGCGCCAGTCCTCCATGTGTCCTAGGTCTAAAAAGAGAAAGATCGATCGTTAAAATTGACTAAGTATGATCGGGTCGGTGGAAGCCTCCACGTGCCTCAATGGCGCAATTTCAGGAGATGTATCCAAAGTAGAAACTCAAATGAGTGCCATCTCTCCACGTGTCTAGGGTCAACATAAGTCAAGTGGGAAGTAGGCCCAAATCAGCTAAGTATAAAAGAACTCGGAGAGCTCTCCACGTGTCATCCTGGTGCAACTTTAAAGGTAAAATCCAGAAGTAGGTTCCAAATGAGTGCCATCTCTCCACATGTCCAGGGTCAGATATATAGCCCCGCCAAACAAAAGGGAGAAAGTCAAATATTAAGCCCGCATAGAAAGTCAAAGCAGGAAAGCGGGCCATTAGGGTGATTTGAGAATTTTGGCTTTGTTTCCATGCCAAGGTAAAAAGTCAAATATTAAGTCTCGCATCGAAGGTCAAAGTGGGGAGGCGGGCCGGCAGAGAAATTTGTGTTTTTGAGCCCACATTGAAAAAGGTAAAATTATAAAAGTGACCCGTGACTTTGTCCCCACTCAAGTAAGGCCATGTGTCAAGACTATATTAAAAGTGGGTGGGTGGGCCAAAATGTTCCAAAATGCCATTTCTCCAAAAGGCACAAAATGTAAAAGGCGTCCTCAGGCCCACTTCAGTTTAAATCTCTCCCACATGGACGGATCGAATTTAAAGTTTGCAAAGGGTGGACGATTGTGATTCAATGCATCTGGTTTTTCCACCAGACATGGAAATGACCGAGGCATTAGAGAAGTTCAAGCATCGGTTTCTTGAATTAGTTTCATCATTTTTCTATAACCGAATGTAACCATTCTTGGAAACTATTTATTGGCTTCTCCATGCCATTTTTGAGGATTGGATCCTGAAATTCTTGAAATTGTAATAGATTCGAAGTAATCAATATAGAAGTTTTCCCCTTTCTTCCTCTGCTATTCCTTCTTTCCTTGTCTGAATTTTTACAAGTCATCCATATTTTATGAGAAGAAACTTTGTGTTGTTGTTTATATGATTTTTGGAACTTTGTGTCTGTGGAATTATATTGGTTATGAAAGTTAATGATTCTACTCTGCAACTCCCTGGTTCAATACATATAAGGTTATACTCGCCATATATATTTCTTGAAGGTATTTTTATTTTCTTCCTCTCTCATCTCGTTTCTTCTTCTATTCTTTCGTATTGATGATCTTCGGGCATAAAGTGTTTCAAAGTATAAGGAATCCACACTTTGAAAGTTGTACATTTGTACATAAGTTTTTCTCTTGCTTTCAATAAGGGAACCTCTCCCATTAAAGAGGAGGGACTTCACGTGTCCTAACTATGGTTGTTAAAGTACAGTTTTAAAACCCAACAGATCGTAAGAAAAAATGGACATATTATTATACCCCTCATAGTTAGACCCACCACATTTTCTCTCACACACTTAGTGGTCTCTTCTCTCACGTCACGAGATTTGAGACTACGTTGTTCTTGGCTTTCCACCTTTATATCTATCCCATCTATATTACACCAATTTTTCAAGTTGATTTAGAATAATCAAATAGTTACAATTAAAGGGATCTCATTCGTAACTCCTCCATCATCACAGATTGGCCAAACACATACAAACACCACCCCTTAGTACATATAAACCATTTTATTTTACTTTAGATGTTATCTCTTACCATCTACCCATACATAGTTTGCCATCTTGTTCACCTAGGGAACACATTTATCTTTGATAGAAAAATTCCCTTTAGCATGTGACTTGATCATATTATACATCTACTACCTCTCATTGGTTTTCCGCCCCATTCACCTTCAATATTTATCATGTATTTTTACCGAGTCATACGTGAGAAAACCTTGTCTCTTCTCGCAACTTGAGGGGATTTCAATCCCTCCACTACCACATGTGACATGCCTCTTCATGAGGTCCTTATAGGATAACTCTTATATCCACCTTTCTTTTACATATCTATTTGTAACAAACTTCAAAAACATTCAAATAATCAAATACTACAAAAATATTCAAATTTGAGAAAAAGTACATAAATCAAGACCTGTTTTACTTGGTTGATCTATCCTATTACTTTATAGACCATATTGATTACATTGATTTGATATATACACTACTACATCATGTGCAAAAAAATATAATTTGAGTTGAATTTACGTTGATTTATGTATTATATTTTTTTCATTTTCAACATCATTTCTGACACAAATATTATAGTACAATTGTGGTGCAAAGGTGAAACTATTAACATCACAATCATGCCACATTTGTGCTGTAATAATCCCTAACTTAAAAAATAAAAATGTTGGCCCCATTTAAAACCTTTTCATTATAACTTAGTCATTATGCTCCAAGATAATGTCAAAAAAGGTAATTATGTAGTTTTTTCTTGGAGTTAAATGTAGAAGAGGTGTTGTCATGCTAAATGTTTAGCATACAAAATTTAAGATTTTGGTCATGACAACCAAGCCCCCACTTACAAACCTCACCCCTCATCATTGTAAACCATTCATATACCCAACCTTTCCACTATGTAATCCTCATTCTCACCGAGACGAAAAATTCTAACAATATTTTAAAGTGTGTTTCATGTGTAGGGAACTATACCTAGCTGGATTGATAAAGTTACTAAGATCCAAGGTAGAATAGTTATCCCAGAGGCATAAAAAGGGTTATTTTTAGTCATTTTACAACTAAATAATATCCTCCAAAAGTTTATTGGAAGGGAAAAAAATCATCTTGAGGTTGTAGAGAGGTGTATTGAATGTATACAATACATTTTAATGGAATTTTACGCATTCATATGATGTCATGAATCTATCAAGAAAAACAAGGTCATTGTGGGTACATGGAATGCCATCCCTCAATGAAAAAATTCGAATTGTCTGAAGATTTTGGAAGCTATGGGAGGATTTGGAAGCTAAAAATATGAAATGGAAATATCTTAGAATTATCACCATGGTAGATACATTAATATTGGTCGAAGACTTCAAAATATTCCATGATAACCTTAGTCACTACAGATGCCCCTTTGAACCAAAAGTGTGACTGGGCCTAGAATTTAAACTTCAGGAATAATTAGCTCTTGTAAATTATTTTAATGTTCCCAAGAGGTTTTTTTGGATTGAAAATAAAGTAAGGTTTGGCCCCTAAAATTCATGTCATGCTCCCAAGGCGTAAAAACACTTCGGTGTTATAATTTCAAGCTAACATGATAACATCAACAAAGAAAAAAGCTTGAGCACACTTTTCACCCTCAAATGTCCCTTTTTAATTTTCCCTTGCTTCAACAGACAAGAAATTTTTCCAATCCTATCAATCCAACATGTTTCGTCATTTAAAGTTTTTGACTTGGGATGTTAGGGAAGCACAACTTGATATCAAACCCACTCCTCATGATGTGGACTCCTTTGAAAATTTTTGGATGTTGTGTGTCCCTTGTACCTTTTCCCTTGGTGTAATGGGGAAAAAGGGATAATAAATTACACTCCCCTATGTTTGTCTATTTTCGTTACTTAAACACTTGCAAACAACAAATTCTAGAAAACTTTCGAGTTGATATAACTCAACATTGTTCCCCTCCTAATGATGTATACACCCATAGGGAATTTTTGAGATGTAATAGTAAGTTGTAATAGGTCCTCTTAGTTTTAAAGTAAGTTTCAAAACATAAAACCTTCATATCGATGTCACTCTTTATAAGTCACAAACACTAAAAAAGTGACAATTCTGGAAACTTATTAGAAATAGCCATCCAGAATAGGACTTGATAAAAATAGAAATATTTGGGATTGTGGTAAAACCTTCCATATATATTCATTTCCCATCCATATCACTGCTTATTACATCATGAAGGTCAAATATTTGGGTCTAGAGCTAATTTCCACATTGATAACTGAGTATGCCAATATGGGGGACAATGATGTAACCGACATGGACCTAGAATATTTAAAGGAAATAATGTTCAATGAACCATGAGAACCAGTGGAGGAGAATATATTATTAAGCATAATATTCATATTAGTTTCCCACTCTCTATTTTTTCAAATCATTTAGCATTCTTAGTCTCGCACACAACATTATGATCCCGATTCCATAAAAATCCGGTAGATGATAACTCAATCCTTGTAGTCCTCACACCGAAAGGAATTTCTCAATTCCCTAAAATTCCCACGTATAATAACATAGTTATCATCACCATGTATTTTTCTTCATAATAATTGGTGAGTAAAGATTCATACTTGTAAGGCCTAAGAGTTAGTTTCGGCTTAAATAGGGAAGGAAGCCTTCTCATTCCTAAGAATTCATTTCCGAGTGAGTTTGAAGAAGAATAATTTGATGCAATTGTCCTACCGAATAGATTCATGGGAGAAGAAACACCATAATACTTCCAATATTGGATGGCTCAGTTCATTCTAGTGGTTATGGAAGGAGACCAAATGGTGGACTCGGGACAAATCATAAGTAACAACATTGACTAAAGACTATTACATTTTCCCACCTCTAAGAAGTTCATAATGACTTATTATTTGGTTTATGTCCTCGCATTCACAATACCTTTCCAAGGTCTATCCATTTCTCCTAATGTTCCATAAAATTCACCGCCTACGATAAATATTCAAAGATCACCCATCAAGAGAGTAATCAAGCATGTCACTATTCTATGGTGAAGGATGCATTCACCATGTATATCATAAGGTTTCTAGAAGGATATATCGAGTGGATAATTTCATCCCAAATAGTTATATTGATCAAGAAGTATGAAATTCACTTCATCCAATTTCCCACCTTCACCTACATAAGGATCATAAAATTTGATCTTGCTCCTCATAGGCTACCTAGGTACCTAAGTGATAAGATCATCATGTTTGAATTGTGTAGACATTTTTCCCATGTATAGACTAGGTGTAAGAGTACAAAGAGGAAATTTGTGTCCTTTCCTATCTCCTTGGGAATGTATTCATGTAAGAGTATCACGAATACAATGAACATTGAAACATCCTTCATTGATCTCAGTTTTTATTCCTACATATATCAATATGAATTTGACAATATGAATAATCTAGATACTTTCCTCTTGTCAATTTGCATCATGTTATAAAAATTGAGGATTATTGGGTTAACTACACGATGACTTCAATGTCGGGAAAAAGGATTTTATGCAAATGAAAGTGGATAAAACAAGGGACTTAAACTTTTATTGGTTTGTGGATGGAAAAAGATGTTGGGTCAGACCTATTTGATCATGACTATCAAGCGGTACAATATTCCACTCTTCCTAACACTCCATGGAACATCCGAGAGTCATAGGACATCGAGAAAGACCGTGAAAGTAATTCAAAGGTCAAAGTAATTGTTCAAACAGAAGAGTGATTATTTCATTGAGTCTAGTAGTCTTCTATCTTCATCTAGGAAAGTGTCTCACACTTCTTCTCTCAAGGCATCTAAGAAAGCCACATGATCTTCTCGTTTAAAGGAATATTCTAAGAGGAAAATTGTAGAAGTAGAGTACATCAAGTTTCTCTCCCAGGGAGGCTTCAAAAGAGGTAAAATATCATTGAAAATCCCATTTAATCTATTTAATTAGGAGAGATTGATACATAAAATTATCATGTCCATCCCCACAATCCAAGTGTGTCATCCTCAGCAATTAAATCACCTCAACTTGGAAAGGTTATGATTCCTTATCAAGCACTTAGAAATTTTCCTATTCCCGACTTTGTGTTGATGCCAAGTAGAAACCTTCCCATGGGTTCAATATTTTATTAAAGGTGAATAAAGAACGGTCCAATAACCCACAAAACTTAATTTTGAGTCCATCTCAAAATACATCAAGACCAATAAAATCAAGAAAACATGTACACCTTAATATTTCTTCAGTATGGCTTATGGATCTCAACATGTGGAAAATTCATGATGAAAATTTGTAAAAACCATGGGCGAGATGACACAAGATGACTATGAGTTGATTAGGATTTACTTCGGAAAAGCTATTTGTGAGGAGATGTCTGTACAACTATTAAAATATTCTTCATCCCACTTGTTTTCCAAAAATGAAGAGAACAAACAGACTATTGAGCAACTAGAAGAGAATGTGAGAACCCTCACTTGCCCATGTATAATAATTCTTGGAACCTAATTTGGTATAACTTCCTCCAAAGAGAGGCTATTGCTCCCATCAACAATTTTGATCCTCAAGTGATCAAGAGAGATCAAGGGCACACCATGCAAGTGAGATCCAATAAAAATGGGTGGAGAACATTCTAGAAAAGGGAAAGGTACTATTACTTATTAAAATTTTCCCTTTCCACCATTTCTAAGGTGAAAATGACCAAGGAGGAGATTGAGAAATAAAATTCCCACTAGGATATTGTGTTCCCATTGGTGTCTAAGATGAGTTGACTTGAGTATGGTGGAGAACATGCATCTAAGATCCTAAAAATTTCAGCAACACCGTGCGCGAGATGTTGAATCACCTCTACTCAACAAATAGTAAAATTTGGAAGAGCTCCTTAAGTATTTACAATATTGTGTCTAGAAATAGGTAGGGGATCCTTTCTCTTTCAATGAATATACTTTGGAATTCCTCATAGAAATTAGACGATCAATCTCTAATAATTCAAAATATCATCAAGTGTTTTTGAATCAATGAAAGACCCTTGGTGGTGTTCTTGAGACTTATAAAAGTGCTTTAGATTGTGTTTTCATTCCACATGATGAGAAAGTGGAACTCAAAACAACTCATGTTAGTAATGAAGTGAAAGGCAAGGAGTTCATTTCAGTATAATTTCCTTAGATTTATCCAAGTGTTGGATCTTCATCATTAGAAGTTTCTTCATCCTTAGATTAATCACTTTCTTCTTCTATCTCTTTTTCCCCTCTCGCTATGTTCTAATTCCTCATTGGAATGTCCTTTTTGACTTTTTCCTCATATTCACTTAATTGACATTGTAAAATTTATCTTTCATTGATAAGAAAGGGGCTTATTTTTATTCCTATAGGAATATGAAAGGTCACAAGTGATAGGGATGTGAAAATTCATGTGGGGGGGATGAAGAGACATATTGTAAAGCTATATATTGGGATGTATTCCCCATTCTTAATTTGTTGATAGATATTTTACTCTTACTACAATCAAGAAGCTATTTCTTCTATTTCAAAAGAAAGAATTTATTTCTTATATTTTCTTGTCTATGTTCCTCTATTTCCTACTTTTAACTTTGCAAGCATTGTAATCTTGAATAACCAAGAAAGAGATTTGTATCTTTGAGGAATAAATCAATTGAACTTTGTGTCTTTGATTTGTTAATCTTGTTATTTCTTACATGGTTATTTTCTTCCTATTGGATGTGAACCTACTCTAGTTAATGTCAGTGAAATTTTCAAGTGCCTATTCATTACATTAACCCTCTCTCTATATATTATTATCTCCCCTTCACCTCTCTCTAAGAAAATTCCTCCCTTGTATTCTATAAAAGCAATTTTCCACGAGGTTTAGTGGAGTATTCCTGTGTGATCCCCACCTAATGGCCACAATATATTTTAATTTTCTTTAATTTAATAAATGAGATCCTCCCCATTCCCAAGAGGAGGGACATAGTTTTGGAAAATTGGTGAAAAATTACTAATTTTCCGTGCAACAAAATATTATTCCAAAATAAGAGGAAATACCTAAAGGATGAAAGGAAAGAGGGAAAAAAAGTGTTTGGAAGACTAAGAGTAGAGAGGAAAAATGGCATGGAGAAAAATTACAAACAAAATTTAAAGAGGAAGAAGAGAGCGATAGAGCGGAGAAGAGAATAGATATATGTATTGAGGAGGTGGAAGAGGATTAATATTGTAGGGACACAAGACTAGAGATATGTCCATTATTTGTATTATAATTTTTGTATAGTTTTGGAAAAATAAATTGTTGCAAGGAAAAATTAATGAGTTTTCACCAACACTCTAGGAATAATTCCCTTCTCTTCGTAATGGGAGGATCCCATTTAGTGAATGAAAAAAGTAAATATGTTAGTATCCATGAAGTGGGATCACACAAGAATACTCCACTAGACTGTGAAAAATTGCTTGCACTTATTGCAAGGAAGAAATTTTCTTAATGATATGAGGTAGAGGGAGTAAGAATAAATGAAAGGAGGGTTAACTTTATGAATAGGCACAAGTATATTTTCACAACATTAACCAGAATTAATCCACACTCAATTACAAGAATCCAACCATGCTAACAATGACAAGACTTACAAATCATAGACACATATTTCTATCGATTCATTTATCAAAGGCACCAACACATTTCTTGGTTCTACAAGAACACCATGTTTATAAATTTGAGTATGTAAATAAGTAAAGGAAACATAAAGGAGGAAAATAGAAGAATGGAATATCTTACTTGTATTTAGTAGTGAAAATATATCTACTAGAAAATCATCATTGGACACCCCTTGAAATGGATAATTAATTTTAATTTATATCCTTACACAAAGTCTTCTCATCTACCCCCACATGAATTTTCACTTCCCCTTACCACTTGTGACCTTTCATATTCCTAGAAACAATAGTGAGCATTTTTTCATTAATTAAAAGGAACTCAAATGATACAATGTTATACTATAGGTCACTTAAGTGAATAAGATAAAATAGTGAAAAGTATCTTACCAATGAAGAATTAGAACATGGAGAGAGAAGGAAAGAAGAAGGAATAAGATGAAATATGATCATGTCGATGGAGATGATGCCTCCACCGATGAAGAGCATGCTGCCGATGAACCCTATGGGAATGATCATAGAGAGATTTCATCACCTTTTAATTCCTTATTGAAGTAGGCTATTGTAGGTGCTACTTTATGTGCTTGAGGGATATGAAAAAATCTTAGAGCCTTAATCCAAGTTTTAGAAGTATTGATGATGTTTTTACACTGATTGAACCAAACCTAATGATCCTTTACAATATTGGAAATTATACATCTGATTTCTATGAGATAATCCAAAGTATATTCGTTGAATGAGAAGCGATCTCCCACTTCTTTCTTGACCAATTCTTTGAATGGTTTTAGAATGTCTTCCACGAATGAATTTTCATTGATTGGAGGTGACCCAAAAATTTACACACTGTAGCTTATAATTACTAGAATTTGTGATGTAATCTCTTCAAAAGATTCAATATTGGAGATAGAATCATTCATCATTTCATACAAGGAACTCATTGTGTGATACAAAATAGGAGACAAATTCTCAATTATGAAATTGAATACATTTCTACCCACCAATACAAAATAATAAAGATTACTCATTTCTGACACTAATGGAAGCACTTTGTCCCAATGGGATTTTTCCTTCTCAATTTCATCCTTAGTCATTTTTACCTTTGAAGCGGTGGCAAGAGAAAACTCGAGCAATGAGAGGATCTCGAAACATAATTTTCATTGTTTCAATAATCTTGTCAACCCACTGTCATTGGCACTTCCATGCATTGAGTAACCTTGATATTTCTTGATAGTTTTGGCACCAAAGCTTTTGATAGGAGTGATGTATTCTATAGGAGGAGGTGGTAATGCACTAGGATCTAGAAATTATTACACATAAATAGTGAGATTCCTCACATGTTCTTCCAATTATTTCATTTTTTACTTGTACTCCTCATTTTGAGAAAGTATGCGGGTAGTGGATTTCTTGAATATATGTGCATCACCCTCATGTTTAGATTGACTCAATGAAATAATATTCATCTCATAGTCACCGAGTCATTTCCTTTATCGGTTTTACAACCTTAGGTCACAAAACTTCTACATATTGGTCACAAGAATCTCAACTGAAGAAGGGAGAGGTTCCCTATAAATTCTGGCTCACTTGGATTTCATGATTCTCGATATAGCTCCAAAATCAGGTGTCAATTATTTTTACACCATCTTTGATTCATTCCCAATCAACTCTTGAATCCAAGGGGATATATCCAATGGTGTGGGATCAAAACTGATCATGAGAGAAATTTTAGGATACTTTGGTGGGGAATCAACTATTGTATATGATGGGTGACTCACTCTTTGAGGAATACATATTTGGGAATCGATGGAAAATTGTAGAATGTGATGGATCAATCTCACCTTGTTCAAGAGGATCAATATGGCTCTAAGTGATTTTAGCTTTCTTATGAAGCCTATAGGGGTGGGAATCTTCAATGTCCTCATCTTCCACAATTTTTCTCTTCAGGGGATTTTTTGATTAATTTGAGATCATTATATTTTCATATGTCTTCATAGAAGAGATGTGTGATACTTGTCTTGAGAGAGTCAGAAGCCACCGGACTCAATGAAAGTACTTATGTTTTTATTGAACCACTCTCTCAATATTTTAATTACCACCGTGGTTATTTCCTTGATGTCACCTGATTCTATTATGTTCTATGAGATCTAGGGAAGGGGTGAATTATTCATTGTTTGATAGCCAGGATCAAATAGGTCTAATCCATCACCCTATATTCCTTCAATGAACCAATCAAAGTTAAGGCCTCGTATCTAATCAATTGTCATCTACATATGGTATCTCTTTCTTACTTAAAAATAATCCATATAGTTTACCTAATAGTCTTCACTTACGGTATGTGATACAATCCAGAAAAGTTAAATTTTTAGGATTTCACTTGATATTAAATTTAGGCCTAGATAAATAGGAATAGAGATTGAAGGAAGCAATGGAAGTTTTAATGTTAGATGTTTCTGAAACATTTTTACATAAATATATTCCTAAATAGATAGGAAATGACACACCCTTTTTCTTTGCATTCCTACACATGGTATGAACATGATAAATTTTCCTACATAATTAAAACATTTTCATTTTATCACTAGGGTACATGGTAAACTTATGAGGAGCAAGGTCGAATCCTAAAACCCGATGTAGGTTAATGTTTAAAAAGCTGAGTGAAGTATCTCCCATTTTTCTTGATCAAGTACATATGCATGAGAGGATATCCTAAGCTCTAGATTTCCTTCTAAAAGTCTGATTATGAACATGGTGAACACATCATTCACCCTGGTATAGTGATGGTTACTCTCTCTATGAGTGAGTTGTAAGTACTTATCATAGGATGGTGATATTTAGGAGACATTTAGAGTATTAGTTAGGAATTTGAAGGGTCTTTTCTAGGTGAGAGCATATACTGTAGGAAGTCATGGTAAACATACTAGTGGAGTGAAATGAAGCAATTGTTGATGGATATTATCACCGATTATCCACCCCTATTTAATTACTTGGTTCCCTTTAGTGGCGTAAGGATGAACTGGACCTTCCAGGTCTAGAATTATTTATCATTTCTTCACACATCACCCTACTCGGTGGGATGATTTCATTTGAATAAACTTCATGAAATTCACTCTGGATAACTTATTTGGGAAACGAGAATGTTTTCTTCCCTGCTTAAGCCATGATTTGAGTACAATGCCTTACAAATAAGAATTCATCTTTGCCCACTCTTGTGATGTAAAATACTTGGTGATGTAAGCACCGAACCAGTTTGATTAAATCAACACAGAAGATATTATATTCAACATATTAAACTATATAATAATAATTACCAACGTAATTATTATCTTACACAATGTAAATACTAATTCCTAACAATCCCCCTTAGTGTTTACATGGTAGAAAAATATCCACACACTCAACCGCAGAATGCTCACACTGTGGGCATGTCCAACTCTATGACTCATGACCTTGATCCAAAAGAAAGGCTCTCTCCTTCCATGGTTTTAAACAAGTTTACCACAAACCTTGACGTGACAGGAACCTCATCAACTGTCGACCTCAGGTGGTTTTCTAGATCCTCCCACAAACCCTTTCAAGATCCATGAACTGACTTACTCTGGTGCTACTATTCATCACTATGCTTATACATCGGGAATTATGTAGGAAACACAACTTGCATATTACAAAACCACACAATAGAAGATATACTGGAAATAATTCACATAACTTCCTATAAGAATCATAATGTTATTAATCATAGTCTCTATCATTGATCGCTACCAATCTATCTCGAACAACATAGAAAAAAAGCCACGCCATTGGAATCTTTCCTTGACTAAGTCATTTCGGGTGCAGAATGGGAATGGAACATTGGTATGTATTCCCCCCCACAATGTGAAATTCCAAATAAGAAATCAGAAAGGGAAAAATGTATTGTGTTATATCATACTAATTGGATCTTGCTGTCTTGATCTTGCTGCACATGGTCACCATTGCGGGTGAACATATTCACTAGCCGACCATCTTCCAATGAAGTATGACAGTCAGAGGATCTCTGCAGTCAGAGGATCTCCATAGTTTTCTACTCTCTTATACAATTATTTTCCAGTATTAACAATAAAGCACACCACTCAAAGCAACAGGAACACTGCAAACTGAAGCACACTAATAAAATGGAAACCACACTGAAAATCATATACTCACACCATACATATGCCACCACATCTTCTACGCGGCCCCGTCATTGGTGATCAAAAGAGGTCACTTGTTGGACCTCCCGCCTTCTATTCTTCTCGTCCTCCATCATATGTACCGCTTAGATTAGAGAAATGTGCTTAGACTTATTTTTTGAAATTCTCATTTTGTGTAAAAGATGGTATTTGTATTCTTTAGCTGTCAACCTTTTTCTTTTTAGAGATCTAGGTGGCTCAAATTCACTGTCACCTTCATATCCTTCTTCTCGAATTTAGCATAGCTGAGTTTTCTTGATCTTGTATATTTTTGATGAAACACCACGATTATTTGGGTAGACAGTCAATGGAAAATCAATACGCCTTCTCAATACACTCGGGCCTTGTCCTTTCTTCTGGATTGTTGACCAGACGTATGGATTGTAATACGTCTCCCTCATCCACATTTTTCTAGACGTATGAGTGTTAGATCTGCATGGCGTTGATATATGCTGACAATGCGCAGAGAATAGGATTTTTGATATCGACAATCAAGGTTGGTTCAGGGAGCTTGCAAATTTTTCTCGAGACTTAGCTTGTGCAAATCAAGCTTTGGGCTTGAGAGCACTGTTGAAACCTTTGATGTCAATTCGGATCCAAAACATGCAATGCAGTTTCAATGCTGACAAAACTGGAGTCGATGAGTAATATGTGTCGAAGGAGATAGACGTTTTGCTAACTTGACAGAGGATAGACTGGTGCCAAATGCTATAGACCAGATCATTGATTATCTCTTTTGTCTTGCGCCAAAACAATAGATGGTCTTCATCCAACCTCGCAAAATGACGCTTCTCTCTTCCAATATTTTTGTGGACCTTCTCTACAAAGCTGAGACTGCTCTCTCTCCAGGCAACGTAATACATTGTTGCCCCTATGCAAATTAACTCTCCATTATATGGATCAAATGCTGCTCTGATACCAAACGTGATCACAGAACTAGATTTGATTAAATCAACACAGGAAGATATTCTATTTAGCATATTAAACTATATAATAACAATATTGCTTCTTTTGGGAATTTGCAAGCAATGAGAGATACCCCTAGGAGTGATGACCACAAGGATTGAATTGTCATTTGCCTATACTATCTCGAAATTAGATTCATAATGTTTTTCACAGGCCAAAACCAACTTAGTTATTTGGACATACAATGGATGACCTCTAATAGAGAACAACCCGCTTGAGAATATCTTTTCTTATATTGGCTCTCGAGGTCCACCAAACATCATATTTTTCAAATATTCATTATTTATATGAGTGACATCGTTGTGTCTCCCACACCAGGATACTCGGTGATTAGGGTTAAAATTGGTTCCAAAACTAATTATTTGAGCTCCATAATGCCAAAATTCATTGAGATGAACATAATAAGAGTCACCTCAAACTTTCTACACTTAATCTAGAAATTTCTTTTTTTAGCAAGTCTTGTTTGGAATAGCTATTTTTAGTAAGTTTACATTGTTTTTGTTCTAATATTTTTCTATCTCATTTGTACCATTAAAAATATTTTAGGGCTTTTTACATTTGTATAAACTTACCATTTATAGATACCCATTATTCTCAATATTTATTTTTAGAAAGTTTTTGAATCCCCCTTTTATGTTTCTTGCTTATTTAAGATATTACAAATGCTAAGGATTCATCATTTTGAGAAACTTACTATTTTTAACTACTCAATGTTCAGAATACATTATTTTTTGAGAAACCACACTTTCGGTGTCGGATTGTAATGAAACCACTATCAAAATGTTATGTTGTACCTCGAGATCTTCTCGCTCTAAATTTTATAATAATCTATCTTCCGAATCTCCGCTAAAATGAAAAATAAAGTTTTAGGGTTTGATATTTTAGTTTTATATTGTAAAATATGTTGGGCATCATTGAGTTCTATTTAAGATTTTTCCTAATGGAATTTTGGAGAGGGATATTCTGGTAATTTTTCAATTTCAATCAGGTGTCTAGATGATGAGATATGAGTAGATCATTATTTCCATGGATATGGAGTTCTATAATTTTTTTGGCTGCATATCTAAATGAAAAATGTTTTTAGAGGATGTTAGAGAAGCATCCTAACATGAAAAATGCAAAAATTTTTTGATGAATGAGGAGTTAGATTGATTTAAATATGTTTTTAACTCACCTTATAACTGTAATACTTGACTGGTGTTAGAATGGAGTGAATTCAAGTTTTTAAATGTTGTAAGGGGGAAAGAGGGGAAACTAGGGGATTTTTTTTGACTTGCAACATATTTTGAAAAGTGGAATCTTGTGGTGTGTCGTGGATGAGATGAGGGACTAGGAAATGGAAATCGTGCAGCTGATTGTGGCTGCATGGGGTTGTAGGAGGTACATGCATGCTTAGGTCACAGTCTTATGTCCCCTTATCACTTGGAGGATAGAGGGGATACTGTGGACATAAAATTATAACCTGGGTAAAGGATGGATGTCACACTTTGGTGTCCCCATTGCACAAAGGTGACAAATGAGACACTTGGGACACCTAGGTGTCCAAAGTGTTACTTGGGGAGGAGTATGAGGTTTTACTTTGTTGTCCCCCTTGTACCATGAGGGACACATGAGTTTCTAAAGTGTGACTAGGACAAAAATGGAAATTAGATTTTAGACTAGATGTTTGAATTTGGGAATCAAACTTACGTTTTTCACCTCGAGGGCTTGGAAAAATGTTTTTGGGTCAAATATTATATTAGTTTGACTCTAAATTACATTTAAGATAAATGGAAGCATTCCAAAATCCAATTCTTCCTAAAACTCAACATTCAAGTCCTATTTCATTTTGAAATTAGAGGGGTAGATGAATATTTTTAAATACCTCATGAAGTACTCAAGACTTGGAGAAAATATGATTTTTCCACCTAGTAGAGAATTCCCATATATTTCGGATGCCTATTTTTGCTTGTTCACTTATTGGGTAACTCTTGGAATAATATAGAAAAGAAAGGTTTCTCCGAGGAGATTTCATTCCCCATATCCTAAAATTCTAGTCTTAAATAGATTATCCCTGAATGATATATTTGTTAGAATAATATTGAATAAGGTTAGTGAATAATTCATACAAAAATATTTACTTCATTTACCATAACATACATTCATCGTTCAAATAAACCATTCAACATACATGATCAATTGTGAGCTTATTAAGTGTGTATCTACCATCCACAAGTGTAAGAAACAAAGAGAACACATAGACACTAGATATGAAGTGGGAAATCCTCATTGGGAAGTGATCCATAGGGATCTATGAAGACTCCACTTCATCAAAGAAACTAGTACTAGAAGGAAAAGTTAGAAAAATGTAGAGCGGGCACCGTAAAGTTACTGCAAACGCCCCTCTGTGTAGAGAGGTGGTTGCGTAACCACCACGGTGGGTGTGTAACTTACAAGGTATGCAGATATTAGTGGTTTTTGTCACTTATCATGGAAAAATAAAATGAACTCCATGAATGGTCATAAAATTCAAATAGTTCAACCATGTATCTTCCTTGGATGCATCTTCCCATTCTCCAATGCACATGAGGACATGATAAGAAATTATTTAAGAAAGATAACAAGTGGGAGTTATTCATTTGATTCATGGGAGAAGTAAGCAAGAAGAATTCAGTGCTTTGGAGTTTAATTATAGAAGCAAGGAGTACAAGAACGAAGAAATAAAGTATATAGGGGAAGTGTTTACGGTGTTTACTTTCCTTCAGCTTATTGTAATTTGTATCTATTGAATTCGCCAATACATATAAGTGGGAAAAAGAGAAACTTCCCTTCCCAAATGGTTTTCCCTCAAATTAGGGGTTTCTAGGATAATTTTTTTGTTTTTTTGGTTTCCATTCCTTTCCCTTTTGATGCAAATAATTCTAAGCACAAATAAATTTTCACTTACTTCCACAATTTGCAATTTTCAAAATTTGAAAGTAGAACAATATTTTATTTGTGGTCTTGTAAATTATCCAAAGATTAGAGGTTTACATATCATTTTTGTATCAAATCTGATAATAAGTATCCATGAATGTGGTATTCATTATTTTGATTTGTATGATAGTGATAAGGTCTAAAGACAAAGAAGTTTTACCTTGTGATCATGACATATCTACAAATAAATGGAAATAAAGAATTTGACATCAAATGGAGGAAGATAACTTGGTCGATAGAATTGAGATGTTAGGGACCATGATGGATAGGAAGTATAGAAACCAACAAGAACTCTTAGATCTAGAAAATACATCTTCAGTCAAGTAAGATAACATGGACTTTGTGGTTTGAGCTTTGGTCAAAACCTTTGGCATAGAAAAGAGTCACGATGAGGAAGAAGAGCATGAAGAAGAAGCTCCAGTTGTAAAAGAGAAGGTAAAATATGATCATTCTACTTTTAAGGTTGAAACTAAGGATGAAATAAAGAGCTTTGAAGGACAAGTAGATGAAGGGTTATTAGATAATGGTTAGAATAATTGGAAGTTTACTTTATTGTTCATGATGTTACTTGAGGCACAAAGGATCACCTTTGCATGTCTCAAAATAGAAGGACATGCTCTAGTTTGGTGGGAAACACATCTAGCCATTGGTGAAAAGAAGAAACATCTTATTGCAAGATCTTGGGAGGAATTTAAATAATTGTTTATAGATAACTTTTATCCTATTAGCCATAAGACTGACCAGATGATTAAATGGTATTACTTTAGACAAGGCAGTGGTCAAAGTGTGCAGGATTATACTATGGAGTTTTGGAGAAAAACCATGTTGCTTAGTATGGACTTGGAGGATGAGGATATTCTAACCAAGTATTTGGGAGGACTTCACACTCACCTTTGGAGGAAGCTCATCTCCATGAATCACAAGGATCTCAATGAAGATTGCGTGTAATAATATTACATAGATGATGAAAGGAAGAAAGGAGAGATGGAGTCAAAGACAAAGTAGTCAACAAATCAGCCAAAGAAAGAACAAAGAAAAATAAGTAACAACGGTAAATGGAAGGGAAAAGATAAAAAAAGCGCCACTACTTTGAATACTTGTAAAGATCCCAATATTTTTTGTAAGAATTATGATATCAATGGTCATATTGATGCTACATGTTGGAAGTTACATCCAAAGAATTGAACCAAGGATTCAAAGAAATCCATGACATATGTAAAGAAAGATGGGGAGGTGTAAATAGAGGATGATTATGATGTAGACAAGAGGATTTTATGCATGGCCACAAACATAAACAACCAAGAGGAGGAAAAGGAGATAAGTAGACTATTCTAGATCAAAATACAAATCAAGAGAACTAAGGTAAATGTTTTGGTTGATACTGCTTCTCAATGTAATTTAATTTTTGATGTGGTTGTAAAGAATAATTTTCTTGAAACTTACAAGCATCCACATCCATATCCTTTGGGATGGGTGAAGAAGGGTGTAGAGATACAAGGTAATAAGAAGATGTAGGTTCAAGTTTGGGATAAATTCTCAGTATATAGATGTATTGAAAGTTGATGTAATTCCACTTGATGCATTTGATGTTATTTTCGGGAGTCCTTACTTGTATATTAGGGATGCCATATTCACGAGAATGGATAACCTGATACAGATGGGTCAAGGATGGAATCAATTAAAAGATCTGGGCACACCAACATAAGACAAAAATTCTATGGTAAGTACTAACCAAGAAAAAGACTAATTCAAGAAAATCATAATCAGTTTTGTTTACTTTTGTTGAAAGATAAACAAGATGGGGTGGAAATTTCAGATGTTTCTAACCAAGGGATGAAGGATTTGGATAGTATTATTTAGTATTTTTCAAGAAGTATTTTAGAATCCTAGTGGGTTACCACCAAAATGGGAGGTAGAGCATGAGATTCAACTGTTGTCAAAGTCCCTTTTACCAAACATCGGGTTGAATATGAAATCCTTACTAGAGAGTACATAGGTAAAGACACAACTCCATGAGATATTTGACCAAGGGGTAATATTCCCAAGAACCTCGCCATGCGGTTCACCTGTTGGGATGGTGCCAAAGAAGGATGGTTCTTGGAGGATGTGCATTAACTACCGAGCCTTGAATAAGATCACCATAAAGAACATATATCCACTCCCCTGCATAGATGATCTTTTGGAACAACTTCAACATGAAAATTTCTTCATGAAGTTGGATCTCAAGTCGGTTATTACTAAGTAAGGATGAAGTAGGAAGATATATAGAATCTTGCCTTAAAAAGTCAAGGTTTGTATGAGGTTAGTACTTCCATTCGGGTTATGTAATGCACCCACTACATTTATAAGGTTGATGTATGATGCATTATGGGAATTCATATATTCATGTGTCAATATATATTTGGATGATATTCTGATTTTTAGTTCCACATGGGAGGAACATCTAACACATTTGTAGCAAGTTTTGCAAGTCCTCAAGGATAAATAGTTGTTATGCAATATGAAAAAGTGTGAATTTTTCAAATAGTCACTTGCTTATCTTAGGCACATGGTTAGAGGAGGAGATCTATGAGTGGATCAAAAGAAGGTGGAAGCCATCAACAACTGGACAACAACAATGAGAGCCGAGGAAGCGATTTTTGTGGGAGCAATACAATACATGAGGAAGTTCATTCTGTGCTTCTCCTTTATTGCAACACCTCTACACACATCGATGCAAAGAGTAAGGGATTTGACATGGGTAAGGAAAAAGATAAGGATTTTGATTTGTTAAAATACAAGATTAGTCATGCTCCAGTACTTTCTCTTTCTAATTTGTAGCATCCATTTGAAGTAGAGACAAATTCGGTGATTATGTTATGGGATCAATATTGCTATAGAGAGGTAAGCTAGTATGTTATCATTCATAAAATTTCACTTCAGAAGTTAGAGGATATTTTGTTTATGATAAATAAATGTATGCACTATTTCAAGAAATAAAGAAATGGAAACATTATTTGTTTGGAAAATAAATTATTGTGCAAACTGACCACAAACCTCTCTATTATTTAAAATCACAGTCTAAATTACAGCAGGAAAGACACTATAAGTGGATGGGGTTCCTTCAAAGATTTAATTTTTTGATCAAGTATAAGAAAATTAGCATGAATTTGTTAGAAGAAATGTTATGCAGGATTCCCACACAGAAAATCTCTTGTTTGGCCACTATCTCCTAGATTGGGCCCTTCATGACGAAAAATTGTAGGGAGGCATATGCTCAAGATAAATATTTTTGGGTAACATATTAGAAATTATAGTATCAATGGGTTGAAAGGACGGTTATTAAATATCGGTATCTCAAAGATGGGTTACTCTACTAATGGGGAAGCTTTGTGTGCCAAAGGAAGAAATGATTATGTTGATGAGGGAAGCACATACCTCAAAAGTAGGGACATTTCAGTGTTGGTAAAACCCTAGCCCACTTGCGAAGGTACATGTATTGGCCCAATATGATAGAAAAATTATCTAAATTCATAAGAGTATGTAAAATTTGTTGTACAAGAAAGCCTACAACTAGGAAGGAATGTTTATATATGCCTTTACCGATTCCTACTCATCCTTGGGAAGATATTTCTATGGATTTTGTAGGAAGACTACCTATGTCTAAACATGGCCATGATTATCTATATGTTTTTGTAGATAGATTTAGTAAGATGTGTGTTCTTATGGCATGTAAAAAGATAATAAAAGCATATGAGGAAGCTAAAATTTTCTTTACTAATGTATGGGTACATTTTGGCTTGCCAAAGTCTATTGTTTTTTTACAGATATTTTAGGTTCTTCGGGAAGTTTTGGACTAATTTGTGGGACAATATGAAAACCAAGTTATATAGAAGCACGACCTTCCATCCACAGACATATGGGAAAACAAAGGTAGTAAATAAGACTTTAGTGCAACTGATCGAGTGTATAATAGCAAATATCCATGGACTTGGGATGAGTCCTTATACTACATTCAACATTCCTATAACCAAGTAGTACACACATCCTCTATAAAGTCACCATTTGAAGCATGCTTGGGATATGTACCTACAAATCCACTGGACATAAAAGTTGGGTAGAAGGAAGAAGGGGAGATACGCGATTCAGAGGTGACTAGAGCAACAAAATTAATTAAGTGGATCTCGAAAATCCATCTCAAACCGAAAGAACAATTAGATAAATATCAAGCCAAGTATAAGGATATACATGATCAACATCGGAGGGAACATAGACTTCATCTGGAGATAAGGTTTGGCTTTACTTGAGCAAGGAGAGATTACAAGGCCAAACAAGGACACTCAAGCCACTATGGTATTGTCCATTCACTATATCTTTGGAGTAGGTTGAAGAAAATTCCTTCAGATTGATTTGTCACCATTCATGCAGCTGTCTTGAGCGGTAAATTATGATAACTTGCACCTATATGAGCCATCTGTATTTGACGAAGAAGAAGAGAGTCAGTTGTTACCTTCCATAGAAGATTTCTTATTGAACTCACAAGGTGAATTGGCGAGAGGATGTAGTGTTATAGTAGAAGATCAGAGAGACAAGGAGAGGTCCACAGAGTCTTTGTAGGTTGGAATAAAAGGGAAGACACCAAGGTAGGCCTAGTGGTACTCAAAGGAGAAAGTGAGGGAATTGTTTCCTCATCTACTCCCCCACTAAGATTTTGTGGGACCAAAATCCTCCTAAGCAGGGGAGGTGTGATCCATAGGGATCTAAGAAGACTCCACTTCATCAAAAAAACCAGTACCAGAAGGAAAAGTTATAAAAATTCATAGAAAACTATAAATATATATAACCCCTTTTGTGAAGAGAGGTAGTTTCATAACCACATGAGTGGTTGCATAACTATCGATCTGTAGATACCGGAGGTTCTATCACTTATCACAGAAAAATAAAAAGAACTCCATGAATGGTCACATAATTTAAACAATTTGATAATTGTTCTTTGATTTCTATGTTGGTTGATACACATTTATAGTGAAATTACACTCTATTTGATGATCTTTGATGTAACGATTGTGGATGCTTCTATGATACTTTCATATCTTGAATATTAGAGTTTGTACCTTATGATGTTCTAGTTTGGTATAATTATTGGAATATGATCACATTTTTGTTTTCTTAACTTTGGGTTATTGATCATTTTTAAAAATATAAGCGACTCTACCATTTGGATAAAGTTATCTGGAAGCAAAGGTTGAAATGTGTAACGTTTATAAGGTAAGCTTTATTGTTATTACTTGTGTCATTTCTTCCAAAAACATGACCTTAACAAATAGTGTCCCGATCTACTTTTATTTGAGATCTATATTATTGTTATGATTGGATGATGCTCTAGAATAATACTTTAGATCAATTTATAAAGGTCTGGGCTATTAGCCTATGTCGTCATAAAGTGGACTATAACTTTAGGCATTACTTAATTTATCTAAAGCCCTAAGGTCACTACGTCAAAAGGCATAAGTTGATAATAGACCTAACCTAAATCTAAGCTAAGGTTCTATTATTCATTCATGAAGGATTTAAATCTAAGCTTTGTTATATAATAAACATGAGGGCCTATTAGAGGGTGATTATGTTCGAAATTGGTTTATCAAATCCTAACTTTGGAGGCTATGTTAAAGTTGATTTATTAAATCTTAACCTATTATTGAAATACTTATGTTATTATTTGAATCCCTAAAAATATAACCTAAGGGATTACTATGTCTTGGCTAATGTTGATGGTATGTGGCATTGGATTTGAATTTAAACCCTATCAATATGTACTGGCATATTAATGACCTAATATTATTATTCATTGCCATCTACTAATGGAAGGTTGAGTTAAAATTAGTGGACTAGACCTTAGTCTTGGATAATTGTTGGCTAAATGGTAGATGGAGCTATTTTTGAACTCCGCTAAATTTAAAAGTGGAAGTGGATAGCGGGAAAGGACTGAAAATCCTTGCATGCGTTAATGAGGCCTAGAAACTCACCATAACCTCTTGGGAGAATGGGTTGAGTGATTTTGTGGGAAAACAGATTGGTCTTTATTTTCATTTGTTATTGTTTCATTGATAACATTGGGGCTCTACATGTTATGGTTTCCTCTTATTTTTTATAATGGTCTATTTTTGAACTCTTGCATGAAATTTCTATTACAGTGAAAAGAAATTCATGGAAGCTATTATCGAGTTTGATTAATAAATAAGAACAAGGAAAGGATTTGAGGTATTCGGTGGAATGGATTGTACATTTGTTGAGTAGATAGGTTTCGGTCAAGTTACACAGAAAAAGAAAGGAAAGAAGAAGGGAGCTCTACCAGGCATGATAGGCTCTATCTCTTCTCTGACGGTTTACTCTTTCTAATATTGGCATAAATGAAATCATGTGTTAAGTTTCATCTGTTGATGGATATGGATTTATTTTTATAGAACCATAACTTAGAATTTTTTTATCTGTGTTTCCTGCAAAGATATGGATGTCGGTATGTTAGTAATGGCTTGGAATAAATATAGTTAAAGATTTAATAGTTTTATATGAACAAAGTTGGTATTTAATGTATTATGGCTTGGTACAGGAGATGCGTATCTTGAGTTGTTTTCTTAAATAATATTGTGTTTATTGATTCCTTCTTTGTAAGGGTTTGTGTAGATAGTCGTGCTTTATATCAATTTTATCTACACGTTACACCTTGAATATATGGCATAGACATCTGATCCAGTAGATGTCGAAGAATATAGTTACCATGAAATGCTGTTAAATTTGATTCACATATTTCTTTCGATTCCCTTATATGGGTAATCAGTTAGGAGTATAAAACAGGTACCCAGATGGACTGTGTACAATGTCGATCTCCATATAGTTACCCAAGTCAAAATATTTATGGTTCGAGCACTACCTAGGTCTCCGATCTGGGCTATATCGTGGCAAGAGGGATTGACCATTTACATGTCACTATAAGGGTTGGTTTAATATATTGAAATCTTATCGATTCCCGAGATAGTTTACTCTTGGTTATTTGACTAAATATTATCGATTTTTGAGATAGTTATTTTGATGGTTGAATGAAATCTTATCAATTTCTGAGTTGGGTTGTTATTTCCTGTGATTGGATATGACATTGAGTTCATATGTTTAAATTCTAACCTCTATGATTTTCTAATGAATTACGATTTTCTTGTTGACGAAAAATACATTTGTCGGAAAGAGTAAACTTCTCCATGTAAATGTTTCTTAAGTATTATCTTGTATTTATGCCTTTTTGTTCCGATTGATTTTTGTAGGCCAATAATCAGGTCTTAATAGCCAGTCATCGAGATTTATATAAGTTTTTATGGCAGTGACTCTGTCACATTGACCCTTCATATATGTTAAGGTAATTATATTACATGGGTTTTGATAAACAAGAACTTTAGACCTACGGTGTTTGATAAATATTTAACTACTACATTCCAGTGTTAAGGCTATATATATATATATTACATGGATTTAATGTTTGAATGTGTACTAAGAGATAATAGTATCTAATCGAATGGATAGGGACTGTTGAATAAAGGTATATGAGAGAACACAGTTTAACAATATCCTATTTGACTAAGTATAATAACAATGATATCCCTAATATACTAGATCATTTACCCTTGACTAATAAATGGATTGAATAATGTTACGAGATATGTTATTATAAAGTATAGTAATACCTTTAATTATAAAGTTATAAGAGTAATAATATTACAAGTATGTTCTACACAATAGAAGAAATAAAGTGGTTGACTATAATGATGAAGTAGGTTATACTTGAGTGTTTTGTTTGAGATATTTCATCATATGAGGTAGCTGGAATGTATGTGTTAGTGCTTTTGGGAAATGTTGCAATGATTATGTGTTCTCTTGATCAATGAAATGATTCTAACTTATTACAGCATTTTCTTTATGAAAATACTAGTTGACGTAAGTTGTTAAAGGAGGTATAGATCTTATCATGCCAGTTCAGTATGAACTAACAATTGCTAACAATTTTGTAGATGGAATTCATGAAAGGTGAAAGAAGGATGAAGTTTAAAATTTTTCATATGTTTTGTTGATTGAAGAAATTTGAATTTGAATCACTTGATTGTGTTTATCATTAAAATGGAGTATTTTTGTAATGTTGATTATGAAAGGCCAAGTTATCCTAATTATTCGTATTAATTCCAAAAAGGGAAATTGTAAGGCTTATGTTGTCTTTTAGCAATTCAATATAATTTGATTTCAAGGAAATGAATAAGAATGTTGTTTTATTTTCATTATGAAACAATTGTTTGGTTGTGAAAAGGAAATTTATCAGACCTTGTTCATATTTGGATTGTATTAAAGATGCAAGACTTTAGTAAATTAATACAAGTGTTATGTCATTATTTACTTAGCATAATATGAAATTGCTGTAATAATATGAACTATGGTGATAAGTATGACTCTTCTACAAAAAAATTTTTGTCTCTATAGTCGAGTTAAATGCTTCATATGATCATATTAAATATTGATACATATACTTATAAATACTTGCAATTACCATGAATGACCATAAGTGGATACTTGTTGGTATGAATGATTGCTTACCTAGAATAATATAAGGTTGTTATATTAATGCTGAATTTTAGTGATATGAATGACTGTTTAATTAATACAACAACTATAACTTATTAAGGAACTTCATGTTATCATATATATAATAATTATATGTATGCATAAATCCAACTATTATGGTATGGACATTTTTATTTCTTATATGTATGGATTTTTGCCTTAACTTGGAACTTGACCTAGTATGGAGAATGCCTTAATTATCTATATTTTCTTAATTAATGTTTAGAGTACGAATTAGGATATTAATACATTATGTAGATTTAAAAATGTAACCTACAATTAAATAGGTCTTGATGTACTACTCCAATTAAGTAAATGACAATAGCGAACTCTCGTTAGATCCTTAGGTATGATACCTACAGTTGAGAGTACCTTGGTTAACAAGGTTTGACAAGTAGAGAATTAATTATACTAATTAAACTTGTTAAGATATGATGTTCCATTTAGTGGAACTCTTCGTACTATCTCAACATAGCCATCTACTACATAATACCCAGTTAATGACGTATGCCATTAATTGACTAATACAAAGCAACTACTATGATGTGATATTCCGTTAAGATCTTCTCAACGTAACCATTATAAAACTTTGGATTCAAGTAAGTGTTAGATACCAATCCATAACAAAATTATGTTTAGGTATTGATGCCATCTTATGATGATTACAAGAAAGGAAGTGGACCCGTAAATGATTCAAGTCATTCAAGATGCTTACTTCCCCTTGGTCATCCTAAGCCGACTATCGACACTTGCCCATGCATGTTGTCCCAAATTAGTACCTAGTACACAACTTGAAAGTGATTGATGTAAATCAAATTAGTCCTAATCTAGATAATATATTTTCAAGTGAAGGGTGAAAGATGAATTCCAATTGATGATTATGTCATCATGGAATTGAGCATGGCATACATGACTCAAATTTTTTGCCAAAGTAACACAAGTTACTGATTGCGTTGTCATGATTTCACCTAGACTTAAAGATGTAGGATATCGATGGGTATTGGTAAAAATGCTCGAGATATACACTTTATGGAATAATACTTGAATTACCTTGAGTAGAGAAGGTAACCACAAGTATACTCAATATACATATTTGATTAAATTAGATATGAGGGATCGGTTTTAATCCAACTCATAACCTTGCATATGGTTTATTGTTATAGGATGGATTGACTAAGATAATATTGGTTCTAAATTATTTTAATTTAAGAACAATGAAACATTAAGATCTGAAAATTTCTTGTATTGAAGTCTTAAAATGAGGATGTTACATTTTGGTATTAGAGTGAGGTTGCAGCTCTTGTACCTAATGAGTCCATCATGACCAAAAACTTAATTTTTAATTAACAAAAATGATTAGAAAAAGGGGACACATTGCTAATAACCAGCCTCCCGTTGGTGAGGAAACTACAATACAAAAGTTGGATGAGATCCTTATTTTTCTTTAGGACACAAGGAATTGGATTGTTGTACTTAAACAACAAGTTGGGGAAATAATGAAGAATCGATCTCGAACAATCCTTGGTACATTGTAATGTTGGAAGAAACATTAACATTGAAGGTCACGATGTTGGTAACAACAATAACACAGTAAATAACAATGTTGAAAATGCCAATATAAATGTAACAGATGCAAATTCCAATGAAAATTCACCAAATCATCTTGAAAATAAGAAGGTAAGGTTGGCAACTAAACTCATTAACGATATAAAAAGAATAATTCCACCAAATTTTGAGGGTACCACTCTAGGGTATGGCATTGAGAATTGGTTCAGGTGAAATGGAAAAATACTTTTCCATAAGGATTTTTTCTAAAGAAACAAAGGTAGTATGGGAGCTTACTAGCTTTCCAAAGAGGTGTCCTCCTAGTGGGATAGCTGCAAATTTTATTTGAACGTAGATGAAGCTAACATAACCTCGGGAACAATTTAAAGCCTACTTCAAGATGCACTAGTTACCTCTGTTATATTATGACCAGAAGATGTCTGAATTTCAGACTCTAACCCAAGGAAAGTTGACTGTTATAGAATATTGGGAGAAGTTTACAAAACTTCTCAAGTATGTACCCCAAGACAAAGTGGATTAAAATCTCCACATTTGTAGTTTCATAATGGGGATGAATATAATAATTGGTGGATAATTTTATGTGCATGGGACATCCACCATAGAGGGAGTCTTTGAAAAAGTAGCTAGGAAAGAACAAAAGTTAAAGGCAATTTATGCACACAAGGATGAAAAGAGAAAGAAGGTCTTTAACTCTCCCTCACCCCTTGCACCTAAAAAGGTGGCATGGAAAAATTTTGGAAACAAAAACAGAGTTGGGACTGATAATGGGAAGAAATTTACAGCAAATAAACCTATTAATCCCAAACAATAGGTAGAAAAATAATAATGGGTAAAATAGTAATTTCAGAATTGAGAACAAGTTTGAGCCTAGGAAAGGACCTGTTAGGGGTTATTATCTATGTGGTAAATATCATTACATAAGTTACTTCCCTCAAATGAAAAATGAAAGCAATCAACATAACAATATACACGCTGCAGTAGTTGATAAGCAAGCTACGCCTATTAAAGTGCCGTAAGTTGTTTGGATTACCTGTGACTATTCTATTTGATCTTTTGGTGACATTGAATGTTTAATTTCTATTAAATTAACATATAAATTAAAAATAAAAGTTGGTTATATGAAAATTTCATGGATTGTCCAATACGGGAACAATGTTGTTCACACAGTTGATCAATGCTTATTTAGTGCAGCCTTAGAATTGCCAAGTTTTACTACGAGGTAGACTCTGTATGTTGCACCTTTAGGTTCATATGATATCATAATAGGTGTAAATTGGCTAGACTGAACATAAGGAAAATGTAGATTGTTATGGAAAACACATCAAATGTTTAGATGATCTACAAAAACCATCGATATACAAGGTGTAAAAGAGAAATTACAGTTAGAAAAATATCAGCCATACAACTCAAAAAGGCTAAAAACAAAGGTTGCATGCTCTTTCTTGTAAAAATTTCACAATCGTGTAAAGAGAGTATTGATTTTATGGAAAATTATTCATTGTTATGAGATCACAACAATGTATTCCCTAAAGAACTACTCCGGTCTTCTCGCCAAAATGAGAATTTGACTTTACAATTTATATATAGCCTAGAACATAACCCATCTCTAAGGAACCTTACCGTGTGACTAAAACATACCTAGTTGAACTTATGGTTTAATTACATGAACTTATATCTAAGGGATTGATAAGACCGAGTTTCTCACCTTGGGGAGCACCGGTTATTTTTGTCAAAAAGAAAGATGGAACACTCAGATTATGTATTAACTATAGAATGTTGAACAAAGCAACAATCAAGAATAGGTACCCTTTTCCGAGGATTGACGATCTATTTGACCAGATGCGTGGTGCATTGGTTTACACTAAGTTCGGTCCCGTGGTCTAGGTACCATCGGCCTAGGAATAAAAGAAGAAGAAATACATAAATCAGCCTTTAGGATGGGATATATGCACTATGAGTTCACTGTATTACCTTTCGGTTTAACTAATGCACCTGCCACTTTTATGAATTTGATGAACAATATCTTTCAAGAATACTTGGACAAATTTTTTCTTGTATTCTTGG
This sequence comes from Taxus wallichiana var. yunnanensis, assembly GCA_018340775.1. Lineage (NCBI taxonomy): Eukaryota > Viridiplantae > Streptophyta > Pinopsida > Cupressales > Taxaceae > Taxus > Taxus wallichiana. The sequence continues at coordinate 450,609,512 of CM031237.1, read as the reverse complement.
ATGATATTCTTATCTATTCAAAAAGCGTTGAGGAACATAATGAACATCTAAGGATTGTACTTGAGGTCTTAAGGAAAATAAAACTTTATGGAAAGTTGTCAAAATGTTCATTTTATGAGGCTGAAGTATAGTACTTAGGCCATGTGATAAAAAAAGATGGAATTTCAGTTGATCCATCAAAGATTACAACCATAATTGATTAGCCAACACTGAAAAACATGCATGAAGTTAGAAGCTTCATGGGACTTGTTGGGTACTATAGAAAGTTTGTAAAAGATTTCTCAAAGATTGCTGCCCCAATCACTTCGCTGCAAAAGAAAGATAAAAAGTTTGTTTGGAATGATAAATGTGAGATTTCATTTAAAACATTAAAAGAAAAGTTAACTATAGCACCTATTTTAGTAGTTCCGGATCCAAATGGGAGCTTTATAGTTGTAACGGATGCTTCCAAAGATGGATTAGGAGGCATATTATTACAAAATGATCATGTAATAGCATACAAAGTAGAAAGCTCAAGTTACATGAGCTGAACTATGCTCCCCATGACTTGGATCTTATTTCCATTATTCACACACTACAAGTTTGGAGACATTATCTTTTAGGGAATCCCTTTGAGTTAAAAAAAAACCACCTTGGGCTGAAATACATCTTCACACAACCAAATATGAATACTAGGCAACGAAGATGGTTATAATTTTTAGCTCAATGTGATTTTGATACCAATTATATTAAAGGTAAAGAAAAGAGAGTGGAAAATGCGCTAATTTGTAGGAAGCACATTTCTTCCCTTGTAACCTTGAGAACTCAATTTAGAGATGAGGTAAAGAAATCAATGATAACATATCTTTATTATCAGCAAGTCAAAACAAAATTGGTTGCAAAATACAATGATAAGAGATACATATGATTCAGATTCGATAACAAAGAAATCCTAAGATATGAAAATAAAGTGTATGTACCCTTGGAAAATGAGTTAAGGAAGAAAGTGATGATTGAATTTCACAATGCACCTTACTCTGGACATTCCAAAGTGACAAAAATGTTTGCTGATGTAAAACAACAATATTTCGGAAAGGGATGAACAACGATATAATTGACCGTGTCACATTTCTTGGAATGTAAGCATGTAAAGGTTAAACATATGCACCCAGATGGATTAATGTACCCTCATAGCATTCCGTAGTATAACTAGCAAGTGATAAGCATGGATTTTTTTAGGGTTTCCTATGTCTAAGAATAAACATGACGTTATTCTAGTTGTAGTTGATAAATTAATGAAAGTAGCTCATTTTATCCTAGGGAATTTAAAAGATGATTGACTTGTTCTTGAAAAAAGATTTGTGCATGAAATTTTTAGACTGCATGATGTACCTAAGCTAATCATTTGTGGAAGATATCCAAGAATTATATCACATTTTTGGCAAACTCTAAATGCAGCCTTACGAACAAAATTAAATTTCATCTCTACATACCATCCAAAAATTGATGGGTAGACTGACAGAGTTAACCAAATAATGGAATACATGCTTAGGATGTGTAAACCTTACATGTCACCCTTATAGGGAGGGCCATAAAAATTTTACAAATTCTTTTCCCTTCCATTTTAAAATTTTTACTTTGAAATTTTTTCCTTATCATGCAAAAATTGGATTACGGGTTCTAGTTTTTAACTTATCTTTTGCTTTTAGAATTCAAAAGGTGTACTGAATTTTGAAATCTAAAATTTGGACTTTGGAGGTTTTTTGAATTTGGATTTTTTTACCTTTTCTACAAAATACTTTGGAAAGTTATGAAATTTGAATATACAAAATTCTGAAATTTCGGAGCTTCAAACTTTCATGTTTTTGATTATTAGGGTCTGATTGTATAATGAAATAGTTCACGTGGAATTTTGAACTCGACCTCCGAAACATTAAATTCCCAAAAACTCACACATGTTGGCTTTTGGACATTAATTTTTGGTTTACCTATAAAAAATCCAATTTTTACCTATCATTTTCACCCGATAAGCGTACTCGACACTCTAAACATCTACTAAGATCTTCACTATACTTCCTGAGGCATATTTTCAAGGCGATTTTTTATGTTTCTTCATTTTTTGGGTAAGTTTTGTTTAGTTTTCATTTCATCACTATGCCCTAAGCATTTGTTTTATTCTTTAGATTCCTTTCTTTGTTTTCGAAAATAAAATTTCCTTCATCTTAGATATGTCTTCTAGTGTGAATATGTTGACCATTTTTAAGCCTAAAATGCAATTTTTTGTTCTAACAGAGGACAAGGATTATCTTTATCTTAGAAAACAACAGTCAGAGATTCAATTTTCATAAACTTCAAACATGAAAAATTTCTCTTTTAAGGTCCGGAGGAGTCATTGCTCTTTTAGAGTTAGAAGTTGTTGTTTCCCGATTTCAAAAGCTTTGATTGTTGGCAAAACAAAATTCAGGTTTATGGACATCGAGACTATTTAGAGTTCAAGTTTGTAGGCTTCACGAGTTGATTGATTTTTTGGGCTTTGGATATTAAATACTTTGGAGTTTCTGATTTTCAAATTTCGAAAGTTAAAGAATTTAGGGTTGTGTGAGTTTCTCAAGTTTGCATTTTCGAGTACAAAATTATAGTACTTGAACTTATCATTTTCAGGTTTTTGGAGATTATAGATTTCAAAATTTTCCAAAATTTGGGTTTCGGAAGTTTTCAAGTTCGGATCGGAAGGAGAATATTTCAGAATTTCAGTTCTAAAAATTTGGAATTTTGTTTTTTGGGTTTTCATATTTTTTCTCAAACCTCTTGTAGGGTGTAAAGTCTAAAATTCAATATTTTGGACTTCGATTTTCAGAAATTCGGAAGGGCCTTACAAATTATTTCTAAGGTGTATACAAAAAATCTGAAATCTGAATTTTGTAAATTCTCAAACAAGGTAATGTTTGCTTCTTCTTCAAAAGGAAAGGACAAGATGAAGTATACCTATTTGGTGGTGTCTCCTCCCACTTTCCTATCTTCAGACTTAGAAAATATTAGAGACACCAATTTGGGATAGACAGATATGGATGAGTTTTGGAAAAGGGTTAAGGCCTCAAACAAGAAGCCTTAGATCTATGTAATTTATGATAGCATGCTTCCTCATATAGCTACTTTTCTGTCATCTATACAATGTCCCAAGTTTGTGTTAGCCACATCCTCACACTTCAACAAGGCCACCCGCTCAGTTAGAGATGATGATGGGAATGTTGTAATCAAATTGGATAGTGATTTCTTTGAGGATGTTTTTATACTCCCGATGTAGAGGTGTATGCCAAGATTTCTCCTGGATCCACAATTGAGCATTAAGCATCGGAGAACAAAGTTTGTACCAAGTTTATTACCAAGAGTTACTTAGCAAAAATTAAAGGCACGATGTCAAAGATTCATAAGATATTTCCTTGTTCATATTTAATTCAAGAGGTGAATGATATAATTACATTGTTGAGTAAGGTTTCAGGTCTTCCTGCAGATAGATACTTTCAAGAGTGGATGTTTCGTATATAACCATGATTAAGAAGAACAAAGAGTTTATTCAGTGGGGCGAGCATATAATCGATTCGATATTTTTCCAATTAGAAGATGTGCTGACCTCAAAGAACTTATTTATGACTTCTTATCTTGTTTATATGGCAGCTACGCAATAAGAGAATACCTGAGATTGGATCCAAAGGGATTCTTAATCTATGTTAATATATATGAATATTACCCGCAACTTACTATGGAAGAAGGTTCTAAACACTTCAGGAGAGTGAACGACACCTTATTTGTTGTTCTATTGTATTGTTTTGATAAGGATTTGTATAATCAGAGAATTTCATATGAAGCTTGGTAGGAAGTACGGGAGTGGGAAGGAATTTATCTTTATTTTCCAACATTTACCTATATTAGAGTGCTAGGTTCGCGGGGAGCTCCAAATTAATTTCCTAGATGTCCTACCGATAATTAGGTTTTTTTGAAGATATTCATGTGTGAATATTCACAAGGCTAAAAATGTGGAAGGATTAATGTCTCAAGTCACTCTAAGGACTTTTCATCAAAGGGCTAACTTCAATTATTGCGATAACTTTGGTAGAATGGGGCTAACCAATGTGCATATTCCCCAACTTGAGGACATTTTGATTCAATGTGGAGATTAAATCATTGTAAGGGAAAGGGAATTTGAGAGGTTTACATTGGGTGAAGTAGTCCACTATGGAATTGCAGCTATCCCTAAAGGTATAAAATATGATGAGGAGGTATTAGATCATACTTATAAAAGAGATAATGTTGCTAACCAACCATTACCTTGGATTAATTGGTCAAATAAAGAATGCAACAATACAAAAGATAGGGTGTGCCCCATCTTAAGGAGAACCTATGAGTATCTGGAAACTTTGGGAATCACACCCAAAGTGTCAAATCAACTTGCAGAATCAGTACAAGCTCAATCAATGACATGTCATCCTACTCTTTCCAAGGGTAAAAGGTCAAACCTCAGGCTCATTACAAAGCCGCGTGATATTTATTTTGTTCTAAAATGCTCAAGGTATTTTGCTTTGAGGCTCCTACTACCAAAACCATACCTCCAGAATTGCAACTTACTGAAGTAGTTGATTTGAGTGTTTCACCAGTTATTTCTCAAGTATCACAGTTTGCCTCTTTCTTCTTCTCTCCCATCTTCACCACCTTCAAATCCACTTTCCCCCACATCTTTCACCCTTCCTCCAGTACTATCTTCCATTTCTTCCACTCTCATTTCTTCCATTCCATATCCTTCCATGGATCAAGTATTTTCCTCTCTCCCTACACTCTTAGTAGGAGAGATAATATGATTTCCATTCTCCACTCCACTTCCTCAACAATTCCCTCCTATTTCTACTTCAACTTCATCTACTCCTGAGGCTCTTTTTCCACTACACCTTTCATTATCACTACATAACTAACACCTATTGTGACTTCCATTAGTGCCATTATATTGTCAAGTGTTCAAACTTCCATTGTAATTATTCCTTTGATTTCTTCGCATCATCTTCTCGCTATACCCGAATGGCTACATCATCAAACTCCTAAGTAAAAGAAGAAGGTTCCTATCGTTGATATGGCTGATTTGAGTTCCTATATCTCATCCCCAAGAGGCAAGATAAAACACCCATAATTTTATCTAACCTATCGGGTAACCAATATAGGGAAATATTTTTGAAATAGCTACTCATGTCGTGGATAAAACAATAGAGACAATTAAGGAAGTAGACTACTAGATTTCTAAGTTCACACTTGGGAAATCTACGCACAAAGGTGCTAAACATGATGTGTAGGTGGCTCTAGGGAATTTACTAGAAAAATATTGCAAAGATAAGGAAACCAAGGATGAGCTAAAAGGAAAAGTTGAGTAGCTCACGACTCTTCTCCCTAAGATTACATAGTCGGTGTAAGTTACAACCACCCTTTTCCTATCTTAAAACTTTGATGATAAGTCTTACCATATGGTAGAAAAAAATGGTCAGAAGGGAAGAGTGGTTGGTAGTTGGATGGAATGTATGATTCAAGATGTTGATCCAATAATCAAAATGGTTGTTGATTTGTATAATGATTTGTATGCTGAAAAGGTTTCCGTGATGAAGTTGGATGGGATTCTCACTAAAGAAAATGATAATTTGGATCTTACTTTGAAGACTTGGAAAGAAATTAGAAATGTTGATTTAGATATACTCTTGCAGGAGGGCGTAGTTGGAGATGTTTCAAAGTTGTTTGAATTTTAGAAGGCCATGGAATTTAGGGCACAAGTGTTACAAGGTCTCATAACAAAGTTAGATGAAAAATGGATTGAAGAAGAAAAGGGAATGAATGATATTTCGAAGAGTTCAAAAATATCCACTGAAAATTTATTAATGAGACCATTGATGTTCTCTGTTGGGCCCCTAAAATATTGGCTAAGTACAAAAAGGTGCATAGGCGCGCAAGGCCTAGTTGAAGAAAGTCGCACAAGAATAAAACACGTAGGGTAGGGCTTAAGGAACCCATGACGCATGCGCGGAAAGAACCAAGGTTTTAGGACTTAGCCATATTGGGTGTTTTGGGTAGAACACATGAAAAGCATGACCCTGACTATGCATGTGAAGTGGATAAGGTGCCAGCCTGGTGATAGGTTGGCCTAGGAAGGAGCATGCATGTGGTAGAAGCTTCTAGAAGCACATCATGGTAAAAAGTGGAAAGCTCAAGCCTAGAGGAGCATGCTCGCATAGAGGACCACATTCAGACACTTGGCATTGGATATGAGGTTGCTTTGGAGGATGAGTTGGTAGTTCAGAAAGGCTATATATACAAGCACCTACAGAAGTAAAGATATAGAGAAATAGATAGAGGGTAGAGCTCTGCAGAAATACTATAAGAACTTTGTTAGTTTGGGTAATTGTGCTTAGGAAAGGATGTATCAAGGGTATGGGGATTATAAATTTATTTTGAGAGCCTAGCCACATGATTCTAGTTATAATGCATGACTGCGGTCTTGCTTCTCTATGACATTCTGTAATGGCTCCATGAATGTAATGAGGTTACTAGCTTACATGAATATGAACATTGATGATTTTGATGCATACATCTTTCTCATAGTTATTTTTCATTTATGTTTATGACTAAGTATGGATGCTTGTACAAATTCTTTCTATTTTGGTATAAGTTATATAATCTGTTAAGAACTTTCTGTCTGGAATGACTGCAAGGATCTAGAAGCCGTTCTGAGCTCTATGGTGCTTGTATGTCTTACTTCCTTTCAAATATCTTAAACATATGGGTGAGTTCCAATAAACTCACATAAAAGAGAGACTCGACAACCGCACGTACCTTGGGTGAGTTCCCAACGCCCATTGGTTGATAGGCTGGTGCATATGGGGTTCCTTTTTTTTATGATGGGGGTAAAAATGACTACATCTTGGTTCCATTGTCGGGACCTATTTTTGTAGTTGTAGTGGGAAATGACATACATCATGATATGTGTAATGAGTAATGATGGAGTAGTTAACTTTGGAAAGTGTTAAATCATGGTTTAAGAGCACGTAGTGAATTTACTTAGAGATTCCACACTGGACTGAGTTTGATGCATATAGATGGGTAGAAGAGAACCTCTACCATGATTTGTATGAAACATTTTTCTATTGCTTCCCAGTAGGACTGTATGAGTAGCTCTCAGCCTATGTGTCTAGATCAAACTGGTATTATAGATCGTGTGTGTGGGCCCAAGAAGAATACCAAAGGCTGCGCAAGATGCATATCGATGTGGAATCGTCTTTGTGGATCATTGGTGGAAAGGGGTATTGGCTAAGCTACACTATGGAGTACGCCATTCCACATATTCATTTCTAGAGGCTACGGAATTTTTGTTTCTTTAGGAGCCCAGAGGATCATTTCTACGTGTTATCCCTCTAGAAATGAAGATCTTGATGGTTACCATGAGTTTAGAGGCATTTCCAATGGCTAACTAAACCAAGTTATGAGCACCGAAAGAGGAAGCTAGGGTGGAGGAAGATGGTAGATGTTGCAATAGAGAAAGGAAGGGAGGAGAGACAACTCAAGTATAGTGAAGCGTGTGAAAGGGAGATTTCTAGAAAATGTGAGGTTATAGGTGTGATGGATATATGGTGGCAGACATTGCAGGAAGGATTTGAGGTTCACATAGAGGACATGGAACTTGAGTAGTCTGTGTGACCCCATCTTGACAAGCGCGTAAGAGAGACCCCTTCACTTCTGATTAGAGTTCATTACATGGAGAAAGAAGAACCATTTGAGCACATCCGAGCGAACCTAGTGACCAAACCCTAGCACTTGGTTTTATAGATCGGGGAAAATATTATTAGTCTAGTTGGTTATATTGGAAGTGATTGATCTAAAAATCAAATTTAACTAGCAATTGTGCACACACATTTCTTTGCTTTGTATTGATTTTCGATATAAAAATTGAGCATTATATCCTTTTTGCTTTTTTAATAAAAGAATAAAAACTAAGAGTATTGTGCAAATATTTACGAAATGAAGAGAATTCACCAACAATTTGACACAAGAATTGATAACGGAGTTCGGTGCTTGAGGCCTACGTCTCCGGGTCTAGTTGAATGGGACCGATCTATTAAAATATTGAAAATAATTCTTTACAAATAATTCTACAAAATTATGACCTTCTCACAGTCTTCCTCTGTCAAAAATAATAGGGGTTGCTTTTTACATCTCCTCAAAATTCCACTCCTAGCTCAAGTTATGAGCATTTCAATATTTTAGCACAGACCCGAATGCTATTCAAATAAAATATCACTCCTTTTATATTGTTTCTAAGCCTCCTAGCATACCGGCTGGGTGCTTATCCTTTTACACGGCCCACCCGGGTTCCATTCTCCTCCCCATGCATTTGACTTATCTCCTTGGGATCAATATCCCACATTTGGCGCATAAAATCTTGGAGGAGGTTTTAAAAGGTAGGTGGGTGCATTGTTTAAGTGGCTTAAGAGCCACCTTAGCCGTGGAAAGAGGCGCATTAGTTGGTTGGATGTATATGGCACATGGATGTGTTATTTTTAGGTGCCAAAAACAATGCAAAATATAATGCGTGGGAAACAATAAGGATTTGGATTTAATGCGTGGAATAAAAAGGTAAGAGTGATTTGAATGTAAAGCGTGGAATATGGAGTTAAATAAATAATGCGTGGAAATGGTAGTTGCATAGTTTAAAATGGCATGTCTAATAGTCCCACATGCATAGCAAAAATGAAATTACAGGCATATATATGTACAAGTTGGTATAGTGATTAAATGAGAAGGAGGCCAAGACACCCCTCCATAATCGAGTGTGTCGAACCTGGCTGAGGGCCCCCAGCCAGTAAATAGCGGGGTCCATTTGTCCGAAAATGAGTGTCCAAGACCGGCGTTCCCAAAAACCACTTTTAGTACGTCACACAATTTGTCCACATGTCACAATATAATTGAAACACTTGGCGAGCGTGCACACGTCCAACCTGCACAAAAACTCCAAATTTTGCCAGTTGGAAAATTTCAGCGGGCTATAACTTTTGCAAACGAGCTCCATTTCCTGCAAACAAGATATTGACGGAATCGTATAATTTTTCTCCACGCTTTAAAAATGACTGCAACTTATTCTAAGAAGATATTAGATCATTGTTTCTCTGTGAGGATCCTCTAGATCATTCCTCCCCATTGAGAAACTTTTGGACCCCAAAAGTCAACTTAATTGGTGAATAGGTGAGGGTATTTCTCCCTCACCTTTCCGGTTTCCATCCATTTAGCCTTGTTCGGATGCATTCCTTTGAACCCAACACGAAGATACTCAATATCACCCCTTCACGAAGTTCTTACTTTCCTGTCCAAAATGATGTCTTCCTGCAACTCATCAAGATACTTAGGAGAAAAATCATCAATGGAAGGCATTATGTTAGAATCATCATGATCAACAATCATAGGCGGTTCATACAATCTTAAATTCTCAACATTTACAACTGAGTAGATTTTCATATATGGAGGTAAATCCAACCGGAAAGCGTTGTTACCAATTTTTTCCAATATTTGGAACGGACCATACCATATAGGTTTCAATTTTTTACCTTCACCTGTTAGTCTTTCCTTGCTGATGTGAAGCCAAACTGAATCACCAACTTTGAACTTGTGATCAGTTCTATGTTTATCATGCCTAGCTTTGTACTTAGCTTGACTTTTCTCCAATTGTTCATGGACATACTTGATGAACTGTTGTATTCTCTCTCGCACAATTCTTTTAGACTTGTCGAATCACTTGCACCATTAATAATAGTTTCATGTCCATAATATATATCTAATGGAGAATTAGGCAGATATCCATAACAAGTCTCAAATGGAGACTTCAAAGTAGAAGAATGTAAGGCACAATTATAAGCATGTTGCACATAATAAAGATGTTCATCCCACAAATTAGGATGTTTGTTACTATAGCCCCTAAGTAATTGTACCATTGTGTGGTTTACAACCTCTGTTTGACCATCGATGCATGGATGAAAAGCGAGTGCTCTTTTTTCAGTTTTGTGTCCATTAACCCCCATAATGTTGACCAAAATTCCCCAAGAAATCTAGAATTCGATCGATATGATTGAAGTAGGTAAACCAAAATGAACCCAAACAAATTGAAAAAACAAATGTGTAGTTCCCTCACCAGTTATTTATTTAGTACATGGAACCAACACACATTTTGCTAAATCTGTCCACTACCACATATAAGTAATCATGTTTCTTCCGTGTCATGGGCAAGCATCCTACAAAGTCCATGGAAACACTTTCCCAAGGCCTTGTTGGAACATGAAGATGAGTGTAAAGTCCTAATTTCCTGTTACTTGGCTTATTTGTGGCACAAAGAACACATCCCTTAATATACCGGTTTACATGTTCATGCATTCTAGGCCAATAACAATATTTTTGTAAATGTGCAACTATCTTACTAACACCAAAATGCCCTGAAATAAGAGAAGTATGTGCTTCCCTAATCATATGCACATGCTCATTTTCTGAATACAAAGTTTTCCATAATGATATAACAATCCTTCATGCAAATGATAATATTTTTCTCCTACTTGTTTCCCACTTACTAGATCCTCATACACTTCTCTAAAGTCAACATCATTTACATATTGTTCCTTGTAACTAACATGAGCCAAAGAAATATGCTACAAAAGAATAGATGCTACTACCACTGGTGGTCTGGATAACATGTCGGCAACATTGTTTTGAATACCTTTTTTATACCTGATTACAAGATGAAATTGTTGCAAAAATCCCATCCACTTGAAATGTCTAGATTGCTGCAATTTGGTTTGTGTTTGTAAGTATTGAAGCGGTTGATGGTTAGTATGGATAATTGTTTCTTTTCCCATTAAATAATGCTTCCACTTTTTAACACTTTGAACCAAAGCATACAACTCTTTATCATAAGTTGGATAGTTTCTTACCGCACTTGTAAAGGTTTCTGAATGGTAACACACTGGTCATTTGTTTTGCATCAAAACTGCCCCCATTGCATAGTCACTAGCATTTGTCTCAATCTCAAATGAATGTTGTAAATCTGGAAGTGCCAAGATCAGAGTGGTACTTATCTTCTCTTTCAATGTATCAAAGGATTTTGTTGTTTTCCTCCCCACTGAAAGACTTGTTTAATACTTGTCAAAGCATGCAAAGGAGATGCAATATATGAGAAGTTAGCAATAAATTTTCTCCAATACTAAACTACACCTAGAAAAATTCTAACTTTTGTCACATTAGTGGGTCTAGGCCATTTCACAATAACCTCTATTTTTGCAGGATCAATTCTCAATTCTCCATTTCCCACAATATAGCCCAAGTAAATTAAAGATGTTTTTCCAAATTCACATTTTGACATCTTCAAATACAATTTCTCTTTCCTTAGTGCATCTAAGACTTTCTGGATGTGTTTAACATGTTCATCCCATGACTTACTGAAAATAAGAATATCATCTAAGTAGACAATAACGAAATTATCAATGAATGGTCTAAATATTTCATTCATAACTCTCATGAATGTTGCCGGTGGATTGCACAAACCAAAAGGCATCACTAACCATTCAAATAAGCCCTGTTTCATTTTAAAAGTAGTTTTCCAAACATCACCTTTGGAAATTCTTACTTGGTGATAACCACTTCTTAAGTCTAACTTAGTGAAATAAATTGCATTCTTTAATTGATCCAGTAAATCATCTATTCTAGGAAGAGGGTAACGATTCTTTATAGTAATCTTGTTTAAAGCATGGAAATCAACACACATTCACCAAGTGCCATCCTTTTTAGGAACCAATATAATTGGTGAACCACATGGGGATGTACTTGGATGAATTATACCTTGAGCCAAAAGTTCCATTACCTGTCTCTTGATTTCCTCATTCTCTACTACTGACAACCTGTACATTTTGATATTGGGAAGAGGTGCATCCTGAAGCAACTGTATCTCATGTTGAACCCCTCTTTTAGGAGATAGACCCTATGGATCCTGAAAAACATCATCAAAATGAGAAACAATTTTTACCAATTCATCCTTATGTTTCAGATCGCAAGTCTCAAAAGCCATCTCATTTTCTTTTTCTTTGGCTTTGACCACCATGAGCACAAAATTTTTGCTTGAGTTTACAAGCCTTTTCATTTGACCTACATTACTAAGGATAGATTATTCTTTTCACGGTGAGCTCTAATAATAAACTCAATTCCATCGATTCTGAAGAAAGTATTTATTTTCTTTCCTATAGAAGATTGCTTTAAGATCATACAAATAAGGACTTCCCAAAACCACCCCACAAATATCCAAAGGAATTACATCCAATTCAACCTCATCAATAAACTTGTCTGTAATGGCAAATCTGAAAGTACAAGTTTTAGTTACCTGTAGTTTTGCATCATCACAAACCCAACCGAAAGGATAAGGCTTAGGATGTGGTTTAGTTTTGAGTCCTAGTTTCTTAACAACCTCCTCGGAAATTAGATTAGCTTGAGATCCACTATAAAAAGAGTATCAATTTTCGTATGCTTTGAAATTACTCTAATGTGGAAATTATCATTTCTTTTCTTATCGCGATATAGTTTGTTTACTAGAAGAAGATGCAACATCTGTAGTGTTATTGTTGGAAATTGAAAGAGTTGATTTACCTTGCAAACTCATAGCCTGGGATTTTGGTTTCATCACCGAATCGAACCAAGATCATGCACTACAGTGTTTGTTTTCTTTTCTTTTCCTTTCTTAACCATCCATTTAGGCTTCTTTTCAGGATGTAATTTCCAACATTTAGACTCATCATGGTTTTTTTACAATGATTTCAAAATGGTTTTTCATCTTCCTTCTTAATAATAGAGTTTGTTTTATGCTTACCCTTTCCTTTTCCTTGTTCTTTTGAACCTTTTCCTTTAGATTGCTTGTTCTTTCTGATTAACGAGAGAAAGAGGACTCCTTTGTCATTTTCCTCGTGCTTCCAAATGGGTTGCTTGAATGCATACTTGCATCAAGATTAGTAGGACCTAAAACAATTATCATATGCCTTAGATAACTATGTAATCCACCAATATATTTGAGCAGTGTTTCTTCTGTGTTTAGGGAAATTCCCAGAATTAGAGCCCTTTTCCTAAATTCTTGTGTGTATTCTTTAACACTTTGTCCCTTAGTTTGTCTTAATGTTTGCCAATCCATCATAGCTTGTTGCTTATAACCAAGAGGATAAAATTGTTGCCTAAGATTTGAAACAAATTCAGACAAAGAAGTGATTTCTATACCTTTGTTTTCTTCCACTTCCTGAAGCTTACTCTCCCACCAAATGAGTGTTGTGCCACCCATCCGAAGAGTTGCTAGATGAATCTTTTCTTCATCATCAACAATTCTTTGAACCCTGCAATATACTTCTATCTACTTGACCCAGTTATCCAACTTCTTTGCATTTAGCTCTCCAAAGATACATAGGCAATTCAAACTTGATATCTAACTTTAATGAAGGAAAATCAGATTTTAAAGAGTCTCTTTTTGGAATGTCAGAACTAGAGCTTTCTTCTTTCTTACCTCCTCTAGTTCCCTTTTCCCTTTGCCTATCTTGGTACATTTCTTCCACCATTTCCTTCATCTATTGGAATGATTAACAAAAGTTTTCTTCCACTTCCTCTCGATCCGCCATTGTAGGACTTCGATATCGTTTGGTACCAATTTTGGGATCTCATTCAACTAACTCTCCTTCACCCTTCTTAGATCGATACCTTGTTAACATCCAACACACAACTTGCAATCCAAAACACGTTAATCCAACAAAAATCAGTCAAAACAAGCTCGATACCAATGATCCAAAATCAAATTTAACTAGCAATTGTGCACACACATTTCTTTTCTTTGTATTGATTTTCGATGTAAAATTGAGCATTATATCCTTTTTGTTTTTTTAACAAAAGAATAAAAACTGTAAGTACTGTGTAAATATTTAAAGAAACGAATAGAATTCACCAGTAATTTGACACAAGAATTGATAACGGAGTTCGGCGCTTGAGGCCTACGTCTCTGGGTCCGGTTGAATGGGACCGATCTATTAAAATCTTGAAAATAATTCTACAAAATTATGACCTTCTCACAGTCTTCCTCTATCAAAAATAATAGGGGTTTCTTTTTACATCTCCTCAAAATTCCACTCCTAGCTCAAGTTATGAGCATTTCAATATTTTAGCACAGACTCGAATGCTATTCAAATAAAATATCACTCCTTTTATATTGTTTCTAAGCCTCCTAGCATACCGGATGGGCGCTTATCCTTTTACACGGCCCACCTAGGTTCCATTCTCCTCCCCATGCATTTGACTTATCTCCTTGGGATCAATATCCCACATTTGGCGCATAAAATCTTGGAAGAGGTTTTAAAAGGTAGGTGGGCGCATTGTTAAATTGGCTTAAGAGCCACCTTAGCCGTGGAAAGAGGCACATTAGTTGGTTGGATGTATATGGCACATGGATGTGTTATTTTTAGGCACCAAAAACAATGCAAAATATAATGCATGGGGAACAATAAAGATTTGGATTTAATGCGTGGAATAAAAAGGTAAGAGTGATTTGAATGAAAGCATGCAATATGGAGTTAAATAAATAATGCGTGGAAATGGTAGTTGCATAGTTTAAAATGGCATGTCTAATAGTCCCACATGCATAAGCGCAAGCAAAATGTAATTACCAAAATATATATGTACAAGTTGGTATAGTAATTAAATGAGAAGGAGGCCAAGGCACCCCTCCATAATCGAGTGTGTCGAACCTGGCTGAGGGCCCCTAGCCAGTAAATAGCGGGGTCCATTTGTCCGAAAACGAGTGTCCAAGACCGGCGTTCCCAAAAACCACTTTTAGTACGTCACACAATTTTTCCACATGTCGTAATATAATTGAAACACTTGGCGAGCGTGCACACGTCCAACCTGCACAAAAACTCCAAATTTTGCCAGTTGCTCGAAAATTTCAGTGAGCTATAACTTTTGCAAACGAGCTCCGTTTCCTGCAAACAAGATATCAAAGGAATCGTATAATTTTTCTCTATGCTTTAAAAATGACCAAATTATTCGAGAATATCTTAGATCGGTGTTTCTCTATGAGGATCCTCCGGATCGGTGATCGATCTACACCTAGGAGATATAATTTCTTGTTTGGGACTTCTATGGCTGCAAACACAATTCGAGTGTTGGGAGGAATTTTAAGGCAAGGTATAGACACGCAAGTTTTTGGTCTCACTGTTTCACCCGATTTCTTAGTTTTCTGAGAAGTAATTGATGAAACAAATAAGGTAAAGGTGGTAAGAGGAATACCTGGTTTGAGATGGTTGAAGGTTATATGCACGCATATTTGAATTTCTGAATCAAAGTGATTGTGAGACCTTCCTTTTGGCTAGGAGGAACTACCTGTATAAGAATCAAAACAAGACCACCAAAGAGAGTTAAATGATATATGCAGTGGACTGCCTAGCATATGCTAGATCCTGGAAGTGTGATACTTCCTAGATGGTTATCAATCCACTATTTAAAACAATTCAATGCTGAAATAAAGTAAATATTGTCCTATTGTAGTTTAATATGATTTAGGCATCTCATACAAATGCAATAGGCTAGATCTAATCTAACAGGCTAGGCTAGAAGGAGATCTAGAGGTCAAGTAGGTTGGTTATAGGTGAATCTGAGCTAACAGGCTAGGTTAGATACAGATCTGAAGGTCAAATAGGTGTCCAAGTAGGTATATGTCAGAAACAAGTTGTTATTCGGTAGAAATCAGGTGACACAGAGACCAACCATGGTTTTATGTAATTGATGATGGTTTGAATATAACCGTTGGTGACGGTTAGAGAGAACCAATGATGGTTAAGTCAAGAAATGGTGGAATCACACATTTTGGGTTTTTGGTGTTTTGGGGCAAAAGTGGAGTGGATAAAAGGTGGGGAT
Organism: Taxus wallichiana var. yunnanensis; assembly: GCA_018340775.1. Lineage (NCBI taxonomy): Eukaryota > Viridiplantae > Streptophyta > Pinopsida > Cupressales > Taxaceae > Taxus > Taxus wallichiana. The sequence continues at coordinate 450,593,543 of CM031237.1, read as the reverse complement.
TGATCAAAAAGGGTGTGCGATATGTTGCGAAGGTCCAAATCTGGAGTAGGTCAAATAGGAAATTGGGCCAAGTATTAAGATGAATAGGTATGGAAGGTGGCTATAACTGGAGAGAGGGAATGGACAGAGAGTAAAAGAATAGGTTCCTTTACCCCAAAGACTACAGCTGATGATAAGAAAATGAAACAAATGGAAGGAGGATACTTACTCTTCTATGAGGTACAGGTCTGAAGAATAATGAAGAAGTTGTTGTGTTGGAGAATGTTGGGAAGAAAGTTTCACTGTTGTGCCAATGTATTTGGTTGCCTTAGTTGATCCCAAATAAATCTTTGTTCTGCTGTCACGTCTAAAGAGATCGAATATGAGATCAAAAGTTTTCTCACAAAACCAACCCGTATTACAAAGTCTGTAAATGGGTCTAAATAGGCCATTTGGTCCATTCCGGTATAACCGGTGTCGGTTAAGGGTGAATTGACATCGGTCTAGGGTGAACCGACATCGGTTTGGGTGAGGTATCTTGGGCTGTTCAACAATTACCTGGGAAGTTGTTCCACCATTTGATAAGGGTCTCTTCTTTTCTCGAGATGAAAACCAACCTTAGGAGGCTTTTAAATGTGAGGTGAGGGGATAGGTGTAATGTTAGGTTTTATTTAGGACATTGGTTTAGGGTTTAGGTTAATGGGTCAAATGATGGAGGTGGTTAGGTGAGGTGCATTTAATAAAAGGCAATTATATTAAATAGGTGTGTGAGGGTAGTGAATTAATTTAATGTGAATAATTAAATTAATATGTGTGTGGGTAAAAGGTCATTAACTTAATTAAAATAATTAAATTAATATGTATGGAGATAAATGGCATTAATTTAATTAAAGTAATTAAATTAAAATGTGTGGGGTGTAGGTGATAAGGTGTTAAGGATGAGGAAGTGATTATAGGGCCGCGCTAGGGGACCAAGGTGATTACAACACGATTTCGGTGTCTACATTTTGCCCCTTTTTGTTGCGTAGCTTGTATTGGTAAGTGATGTGAACAAAAATAGAGTGTGGTTACCCCAAGTGGGAATGAGGGTGATCCCCCTCAAACCAGGAACTGATGAGGTGATAGGGCGAATCGGTGAGTGGTTTGATAAAAGTGGATGTGAAGAAGAATAGTGAAAAATGGGGAAAGGAGTAAAGGGAAAATCGGGCATATAGGTAAACGGGTAAATGGGCCAAGGTCAAAGGTAATGGTAGTTGAATGCACACACACATATAAACTGTGACATGGTACTAGGTTGAAGAGCTTGCAAACTCTACATCATCTAAGGTTGATAGGTTTATCTAAATAAGGTTGAAGTGATTTTGGTATCCAAGGTATAGGATATGGTCAGGAAACACAATGTAGGTTAGGTGTAGGAACATTTAGGTATGTTCCAGTACACTAAAGGTAGGGTTAGGATAAATGATCATGACAATAGGCTAGGTAAGGTCATTAGGTCAATCAACACAGGTAACAGTGCCACAAGGTATAGTGAGCACATTGATTCAAAGGTCACTAGCGATGGTCCAAGTCCAAATATCTAGGTCACAGCATGGGTAAGGCCGAGGTAGGGGTAAAATAATGAGGCTTCAACAATGACGAGGTGAGGTTGAAGAAGGTGGAGGGCTAGAGGGGAAGGTAAAGTGGTCCAGGTAGGTGTAGGGGAGGCAAAAGAAAGAGGAGGTAAATAAATGAGGTCAATGTGACAGCAATGAGTATGGTAGGGGTAACCAAAGTGATCAACATGAACCGATAATGGTGTAGAGGAACCGAGGTGGTTGGCTAGGGCAACAGACCAGCATCGGTCAAGGGTTAACCAATGTCGGTTGAGTCGGGTAGGGTATAAAAAGTGGAAAACCCATGTTTTAAAATTCATTTGTGTATTGTGAAAAGGAGAAAAGGACAAGAAGAGAGAAAAGAGGAAGAGGATAAAAGAGAGTGTCAGAGAGCTTGGTTGGTGAGCCACATAGGTGAGATTGATTGGGCGAGAGGTGGGACCATGATATCAGGTGGATTGAGTGGATTGGTTGGAGAGTCGAAGGTGATTTGAGGATGGTAGAGGCGGAGGTTCCACCATGATGGTGGTAGTGGGATCAGGTAGGATTTAAACCTTTGTTATTGATTTGTGAGTTAATTTGGTTAAAATATAAAAAATGTGAAAAATGGGGGTTGGGGGGGAAATTTGAAAATAAGGAGAAAAAAGGGGGAAACGGGATAGTGAAGAGTAGGGGGTAGGTTAAAAGAGAGAAAGAGGAATAATTAGAGGTGAGAAGAGGGATTTTGGTGGGTAAAAGGAGTAGGAGGGGGAAAAGGAGGGTTGGGAAGTCGTAGCAGGGTAGAATGACAAAGGATCGACGTCACATCGACATGGACTTATGGCCGACGTCATGGGTAGAGACCGATATTAGTCACAAGAACAATGACCGATGCCGGTCAAGGGGAGACTGTGGTCGGTCAGGGGATAACGGGGTCGGTTGATGATAACCGGTGCTGATTAACCTAAGGGTAAGTTGGGACCAAAAATTAGGTTAGGTGGGGAAGGGTTAGGTGAGAGGGGAAGGGTTTAGGGTGAGAAAGTAGGGGGTAGGTGGGGAAGGGTAGATAGTTTCGGGTGGATAGGTTTGAGTAGGTTTGGGTGATGGTTAGGTTAGAGAGGTTTAGGTAGATGGTTTTGGGTAGGTTTGGGTGAGGGTTAGGGTAGGTTTGGGTGAGCAACAAGGCCAACGGGATGGGGGGGGGGAAATAGATTATGTCGGGATGCGGGATAAAATAGGTAAGTTTGGAAAGGTATACTAATACATTGCTTTGGTGGGATGCGAGCCTCGAGACGAATCGCAGATGAGGGCCCAGTGCCGCCCTTATTATTAAAGTATGGGTGAGCATGACGTAGGTGGAGTGGCAACATGTTACAGAGGTGGGGCTGATAGGGGTGAGGCACTACCGACATGTAGTCCGGGAGGCAAGTCTTATGGTTTCCCTCATCGATAGATGGGACTCGATAACCAACACCTTCCATTTGCCGACGGGTGAGATGACGATCACCTTGGAGGACATCTACAGGATCCTGCGGTTGCCCATATTGGGGGCCTAAGTTTATTCTATCTCTTCAGAGGCATCTGAGGAGTTACTAGCACCCATTTTTGGTGAGGGTGTAGTAGATCTGATGTTCCATAACGCTAGCATGAGCTATAGAGTGATGTATAGAGCTCATCCAGAGGAGATGAGGTTAGTTGTACTCTTGATGGAGGTAGTGTGCTGCTACTTCACATTGTCGGATGTAGAGGGTGGGAGATTCCCGAGGTCACTGATGGGAGTCCTCCATGACATGATGATACAATGGACATGGTTTGCATGGGCACCTGCATTGCTGATGTAGGTGTATAGAGAGCTATGGGCCTATGGGTGACTGTGGAGATTCAACATCTACTTTGCGTCGTATTATTGCATTGTTGGGCTTATGAGCACATTGTTTGTGTTCGACCAGTGGGGATGCCCTAGGTAGACGCATTCCCACGGAGAGTTTTGAGAGTGGGGTACAGGCGGTGGGTACCAGCCATGGGAGAGGCCCGAGGAGCCAGAGCTACCCATGATGTAGTGCACTACAGGAGGTTGTTGGAGGGGTTGTCCAGGGGTGGACATCATTTGGAGGCCGTATGTGGGCTTCCCTTCATACAGACAGATGGCCATGGAGCTAGCTGGGCTATAGATACATCTATGGATAGAGGAGAGGAGAGTGAGAGAGCATGAGCACATACCCATAGAGCGGGTTAGACACCAGTTTGGATTAGTCCAGGGTATATCACCTCCATTCTCGTAGTACATGAGAGATGATGTGGAGAGACCTATGTCTCCACCATGACCATAGTGTTGACTGGACATGAGGAGTAGCTTGTAGATACTCAGATTGATGATGCTAGGGTTAGAGATGGGTGCATGCAGTGGTGGGTGGCACAGCTGAGAGCTGTACCATCGAGGCTAGGGCAGTCAAACTTAGCCACCATCATAGTTTAGAGAGACACCCTAAGGGCAGGTGGCTACTTTGGTGATGTAGCTTGGGATCATGCAGGGGTAGTTGACAGGTACAGAGGCATAGGTTACCATATTACAGGCTCAGATAGCGATGTTGTAGGCTCAGGAAGGGCAAGGACAGTACCTACATAGGTGGAGGTAAGGGGAGATGGAGATGGAGAGGAGGTAGGCAGAGATGGAGGGGAGATAACCACTATATAGGCATAGGTGCAGCTTTACAGAGGGCCATTGGCCACAACATAAGGGGGCGAGGCTTATGGGTCTATAGGGCTGAGTTAACAGCAACACAGGTACAAATTACTACCCTACAGGCCCAAATACAAGCATAGGCATAGATTCCAGGGGCCAGACTCGAGGCTCTACTACCAAAGCCACGGGCTCAAGTGCGGAGTTCGGGGATAGGGGTCTCATTGTGACAGTACCCACGCGGTAAGCGGGACCCATGGCACCTCCACAGATAGTGCCCATGGCTAGGTTCAGAGATGCCCTAGGAGAGGCATGGTATTACCAAGATTATTTGTTAGGCTGGGCTAGATGTGCCATCCTATGCCGAGTATAGAACATAGCATGCCTCTAGTGAGAGGACTAGATCCGGCACTCACAGTGTGGAGAGTACAGGGGGCCGGTGAGCCCAGAGATAGGGTCGTGGTGAGGCCACTAGTGTGTAGAGGCTAGTCCTAGGTGAGGGGCCATCAGTAGGAGGTGAGGCATGTGCTAGACCCTAGACAGGTGTGGAAAATGGGTCAGGAGAGACACAATCACAGGGAGCATTCCCCAACATTAGATGGGGAGACGATTGACCTGTTGTGGACCTACTTGTGTCTTATAGTCATTTGTATTGATATTTTGATTCATTCATTCTCTTATATATATGAGACCGACCGACTTGTGTGTGATGACATTTTTTTTGTATTGATTCATTCATTCTTGTTATATATGAGACCGGCCTGCATGCCGACATTTTTGAGATGATGGCCATGATGAGACAGGCATGTATTTTGAGATACATAGTTATTGATTTATATGATGAGATTCATGGTATTTGGTGATGTGTTAATGTGTTGATGAGATATTGGTTTATGGCTTGTGTTAGATGAGATATGGATTTGTTACTTTGTATTAGATGAGATATGGGTTTGTTGGTTTGATATGGATGGAAATTAGGTGAGTTAGGCATGATGGAGTCAGGTCAGTTTAGGCATGGATCGAGTCAGGTTGGTTAGGCATGGTTGAGTCAGGTTATAAGCATGGATGAGTTAGGTTATAGGCATGGTCGAGTCAGGTGATAGGTATAGATTGAGTTAGGTTGGTTTAGGCATGGATGGAGTTAGGTTGGTTTAGGCGTGGATTGAGTTGGGTTGCTTTAGGCATGGTGGAGTCAGGTTGGTTTAGGCATGGTGGAGTTAGGTTGGTTTAGGCATGGTGGAGTTAGGTTGGTTTAGGCATGGATGTTCATTTCGGTATTTTGATAACAAATGGTAATATAAATGCATGAGATGGTGTAAAATGTGGAAAATGCTAGTTATGTATGAAAATGTGAAATAATATAAGTGGTAAAATTCATGTGGTATATGGTATAGATGTCGAGGTTTTTGATACAAACGGAAAATCGAAAAGGAAAAAGGGGGAAATGGTTGGGGAAAAGGTGGCCGAGCTAACCTTTCAGGGCCCCATGCCCCGGAAGTGCTTCTGCCTAGTACCGGTGAAAAAGGACCTCGACCGATGTAGTTCTCCCATAAGGTAGGAAAGTATATGAGAAGATAGAAGAATAGGTAGTGAGGTTGATAGTTAGGTTGGGTTCGAGGTCATAAGTATGATGAGGTCAAGGTCGATTAGGTAAGGTGGAATATAGGTAGATAGGTATGGGTGATTTTAGGTCGATAGGTAGTGTTGATTCTAGGTCATAGGTATAATTAGGTTGAGGGCATTGATGTTGGGGTTAAGAATAGGTAGATAGGTAAAGGTGATTTTATGTTGATTGAGGTGGGAGAAGAAAATCCCAAAAGACATGTGTCAAGGTTCTAGTCCTATATAGGAAGATCAAAAGGTAATGAAGAAGAGAAAAGATAAGAGGGGGCAAGAAAGCCACCCAATTGGCAAGGATCAAATGTATGAAACACATCTACAGATAGGCTAGTGAACGTAAGACCCTAAAGACATTGCATGATTGATTACTCCAAAGGTGAAGAATAGTCACAAAATCACCAAATGTCATAGGTTCAGCAGGTCCCTTGAGGCAGAAGTGAAAAGACAATGGGTAAGGAGGTGAAGGTAATTGGGTCATAAAATGGGAAGTAGAATGCCTTGGGCAATAGAGCCAAGATCACAATAGGCAAGTCCATGATGAAAAAGCTTATTTTTCTTTTTCTTTTCTTTTTGACTTTTAGATAGACTAATCGATGCGGGAAGTCTATATGGGATGAATATATGTCTCCTTGAGGTCTTTGCAAAGTTGATCGATGCGGGAAGCTTCTAAATTTTGATTTTGAGAAAAATAGTCCTTTTGTGTTTTTTGGAAAGACTATGTAGAGAGTTACGAGCTTCTTATAGCTGTGTTTCGAGGGAGCAATCTACTTATAGTGACAATTGAAGGCGGAAGATGTCCTTTTGAGGGATTCATCTTTTATATTGGAAGTTTAACTCAAGGAGTTAATCCCATTTTTTTGTTTTTTTTTTTTGGCTTTTAAGTCATGGACGAGACTATAACGAAGCATGTGGTTCTTGTTGAGAAGGCAAGGGTGAATGACCATGGGATCTCATCTAAAACAAGACAAAAAGTATCCATGAGAATCATGCCATGTGCAGAGCCGTGGTGCACATATTTAAGATAAGGAAAAAGGGTGATGAGTAATCACATGATGCTTGTGTAGTCATTAGAGATGAGGTGTGGAAAAGAAAAAGGTAAATGGCGCTCAAGGGATGAGCATGAACTAGATAAATAGTGATGTAGGACTAGAAGTCAATAGTAGAATGGTCAAAGATGCAAGGCATTGAGGGGTTCAGGTTCAAGCTTACCATCAAGTGAAGACAAGCGATAAGCACCTGATCCATAGTCATGGGTCACGATGTATGGTCCAAGCCAATTAGGAGCAAATTTACCCCATTTGATTTTTTTGCTTTGGTTACGTGTTGATTTTCCTTGAGGATGAGATCACCGACCTTGAAGGTGTGTTCATGGACACATTTATCATAGGCATGCTTGATGCATTTTTGGTAGACTTGGAGATGGTCGAGAGCATGAAGATGATGTTCGTCTAATAACTCAAGTTGTCTTAGGGAAGAGTGAGGATTGTCTTGGAAAAAGCATCATTAGTAAGCATATCTTGAAGAGAGATATGGAGATATAGGATCTGAAGTTTGAGAGGTAAAACAACCTCGGTACTATAGACCTAGAGAAAAAGGGAGTGGGCCAAGCGGTGGAGGTGCGATTACTAGTACGGGATGCCTAAAGAGCGAAAGGAATATGCGTATGCCAATCCTTCCCATATCATTAACCACTTTCATGAGAATTTTGTTTAGGGTTTTGTTGGTGGATTCGGCTGGCCTTTGGTATCATCATCCAAAGAGAGGTTAGCAATGGATTCGTCAGGGAAATCAAAATTTGAAGGTTGATTCCTAGAAAGAGGCACATCAGCGAGTTGGTCAGCAATGGCCTGGCCCTTGATAGATTTTTGGTGGATGAATTCTAGGTCTAGGTTAGCAAGAAGCATGAGCCAATGTGCAACACGTTGATTTTGGTAGGGTTTAGCATACATGAAGTGTAAGGGGTCAGTGTTGGTCACAACATAGGTTTTGTGGTTAAGTAGGTAATGGCGAAAGTTTGGTGGCAACAAAAACTAAGGCTAAGCAAAGTTTTCAGGGTGAGTGTATCGGGTTTCGTAGTCCAAAAGGGTACGACTTATGTAATAAACCACCTGCTCCCTATGTTGTTCATCACGATGAGTGAGCATAGCCCCTAAAGAGTGATTGGTAGCAAAGATGTATAGATAGAAGGGTTGGTCATCTTTAGGTGGAATAAGTACGGGTGGTTGGAGAAGGTATTGTTTTAAGGCCTCAAAAGCGTTGTGGCAGTTGTCATCCCATTTGAAAGAGACCTCCTTTTTGAGAAGGTGATGAAATGGTTGACAATGGTCGAGAGAGTTGGGAAATAAATCGATGAATAAACTACAATTTACCTTGCAGGCTACGAGTTGTTTAAGGTTAGTGGGTGGAGGCATTTTCAAAATGGCCTTGACTTTAGCGAGTTAACTTCTATACCATGGAGGAAACAATAAATCCCGGAGTTTTCTGAGAGAACCGAGAAGATGCACTTTTTAGGTTGGGGCGGATGCAATATTTAATGAGGTGGTCAAAGATGGTTTCAGGACGGCAAGGTGCTCGGCGTGACGTTTAGATTTGGCCAAGAGATCATCCACGTAATCTTCCAATATGCGATGCATGATATCATAGAAGATGTAGGTCATACGCTGATATGTGGCACCAACATTTTTAAGGCCAAAAGGCATGACTCGATAGCAAAAGGTCCCCCAAGGGGTAATGAATGTGGTTTTGTGCTGATCCTCTAGAGTGAGAAATATTTGGTTATAACCCGAGAAGCCATCCATAAGTGATAACATCTCATGGCTAGTGGTAAGGTCAACCAACTGGTCAATACCAGGCAGAGGAAAATCATCTTTTGGGAAAGCAAGGTTGAGATCACGAAAATCGGTGCAAATGTGAAGTCCCCCTATCACCTTAGTGATAGGGATGATGTTAGAAATCCATTGGGGGTAATCGATGGGTAAGATGAAGGAAACTGAGAGAAGGTGTTGAAGTTATTCTTTGACAAGAAGAGCAATGCGAGGGTGCATTTTCCTCAACTTTTGTTTTATGGGTTTGGCATTGGGAATGGTTACAATATTGTGGACCATGATAGTGGGATCAATGCCAGGCATGTCAGCATAAGACCAAGTGAAAGTGTGGCTATGATTTTTAAGAAAAGAAGTTAGGGCTTCCTATTCAGCAACATCTAGAGATTGGCCAATCTTGAGAATGTGGGGTTATCCTGAGTGTGGATGTTGACTTCGATAGTCGATTCATTCAACATTGTTTACATCTCAAAAGGTAACGACCGGTGAATATAAGAGTCTTCAGCACCAAGGTAGGTGAGTATGGATTCATCATCCTGACATTGAATGACATTAATAGGAGTATCATCCCCTATCATGTCAGGATACAAGAAAGGAAGAGAGGAAGGAGCCTTACCATCATGGTGATAGGTCAAAGGCCCCAAGGAAATGGTATTTATGGAAAAAGGTAGGAGGGATAGATTCAAGATCCATCGACTCCATTGGTGAAGGTGGTGAAGGTGGGGTAGGTGAAGAAGGTGGAGAGGGGTCAATGTCTTCAATGAGTTCAATACGGGGCTTTTTGGCAGGTAGTTTGGTAAAACCGATTCCACTACGATCATTGTGTTTACATGTGGTACATGAAATAATGGTGTGATGACCTTGCTCATAAAGGCCAAAGCTGAAACCCTTCCAGGCACATGGTGTAGGAAAGTGTGAGCAAAGCGGTGGTTGGTAAGTGAATGAAGGTCAACCAAAAAGGTTGGGTTTGTGATGGTGGTTCGGGTGTGTAAGTGGAAATGTCAAGTCCCCCATAGGTAAGATGGGTATGGAGGTGGGGAGGACCATAAAGGAGACACTTTCCTATGCGGTGATCATAGTGAGGATGTTGGTGAAGGTTTCCATACTCTTGTGGAGTAAGGAATGTATTGACATTGTATAGGCGATACTCCCCCATAGTGAGGCATTGAAAAACACCTTCCAAGGGATCAATGGTTGATATATTGGTGGCTAGAATGGAGGAAGTGTTAGAAGTTAGATTGGTGGAGGTGTCAGGTTAGTTGGGAAGCTGATGTGTGACTGGTAGAAGTGACAACAACGGTGGGAATAGAAGATTTGGGCAAAGGTGAGGTTACAACGGCACTGGTGGATGGGGTTGTGTGTGAAGAAGATGTAGGTAGGGAGGTAGATGCCTTAATAGGTACAAGGACATCATTGGGATGGTAAAGCATGTTGTAAGTTTTGAAAGGTGATGGGTCAGCTGGAATGGTATAGGAACGTCCTTCATGTTCGAACTTTACACATCGGTGCAAAGTAGAAGGAACACAACCCATGGCATGAATCCAGGGTCTGTCGAGCAACAAATTATATTGAAACTCCCCTTCCAAAATGTAGAACAACTCGAAACATTATGGGGACCCACATGAATGTGGAGGATGATAGTGCTGAGTGTAGAGGTGATAGTGTTATCCTATTTTTGTGATTTCACTAAAATGATGATAACCATAGGAAATTTTCAAAATCTCCTAAAAAGCCCTTTTAGAGAGATAATCAGGTTTTCGGGTTTCCATAGCATGACAACATGATTTTTACATGCTATATGTTGCATGTTTCCCAAAACCCGAAGTCCGATCCAAGTCCTTTGTTTCAGAGTTTTCGGATCAGAGAGCATTAGAGCACACCTTAGCCAAAACATGCTTCATGTCGCATGACTTCCAATTCCCGAAACCCGATTCACTCCTTTTTATTAGGTTTTGGAACCATCAAGCATCATGTTTCATGTCACATGCTTCCCACAACCTGAAACTCGAATTCATATGAAATCCTTTGTGTCGGGTTTCCTGGACATCCTGAGCATGCTGTCATGGCATTAATGCCGAGTTGTTGGGTAGTTGACACACGTGTCAACTGAAGTGTATTAAATGTGATTTTTTTATAAATACTTGAATTTCCATGTCATTTTTACCAGACATACTTTTTACCTCATGGATTTTCGTGCATGCTTCTTCGATCCTGAAACCTGATTTGCCCTCATGCTCAATTGCGTGGCTCGTTTTTGATCATTTTTCGATCTGATTGAAGGTATTTCCCTTTGTTCTTTGTTTGTGGAAGAATTGTGTGATGATCTTTCTAAATCCCTCTTTCTTTCTTGTTAGGGTTTTGGGTTTTGATTGTTTATTCCTTTTTGGGTTGTGTTCCAATCAAGTTTGTGTTTTAGGGTTCACCCTTGGAATGCTTACTTAGTTTTATTCCTTGGAATATGCCATTTTAATGACAATAGAATAATGTATCAAGAATAATAGAAATGGAGAGGAATTTACATGTTTTCACCTGACAAAACCCGATTCCCTCTTTTCGGGTTTCGCAGGGTGTTTTGTAGTTTCCAAATCCTGTTGTCTATCGGAAATCCAAGGTGTCGGACACTCCAAAATCTCTGGCATCCTCCAAGGTTTTGGATACTCCAAAACATTTGACATCCTCCAAGTGTAGCGGGATTTCCAAGCCTCCGGCATCTAGCAAGAGTTTCGTTTTCGATAGTTGTTTGACATCTTAAAGTTTGTGACTCCCTTTAGTGTCGGGTTTCTACAAGTGTCTAACAAGGTTGAACTTCTGATATTCCCTGTAGTGCTTCGGGCATGTGGGATTTCTAAGCAGGTCCTCAAACCTGAAGTGTCTAAATCAGAAGCAATCAGTTCACTCCTTTGAAATTCTTCATGTCAGAGCTCGGTTCATCACGGATAAGACGGAAAAATAAGGAAGGATGAAGTAAAAATTCAAGAAGGTGGAGTCTCCTTCCTACATTGATTGTAATTATGACATCCGGATACATAACTCGAAACATAGATATGGAAGATTTTTGGAATAGAGTCAAGAGTTCTTCCCAAACCCCTTGGATGAGAGCTATAGTCGGCAGTGGTCTCCCTCTTGTAGTAGGATTTCCCATGTTTGCTCAGTGTCCCGAGTTCATCTTATCCTATGCTTTGAATTATGACTCTACTTCTCGTTCTGTGAGAAATTAGGTGGGAGAGGTCATAATCAAGTTAGACGGAGGTTACTTTGATGACCTTCTCAAGCTACCTAACTTTGAAGAGTATGGAGACGTAGATCTCAAGTCAGCCCAAAAAGCTTGGGACAATGATCAGGAGGATTGTATTAAACACGTGAATAAGAAGTTCCTGATCAAAGCCAAGCCGGTTGTTTCTAGGTTTCCAAGACTTGTTCCTAGAAGTGATTTCATTCAAGAAATCAATGATATCATTACTTTCTTTGACAGTTGGGTTTTTGGGTTCCCCGAATCAAATGTTTTCTAAGGATGGATGTACCAATTCATGGTCATCATTAAGAAGAATCAATAGGGTAGTATTATCGGTGACGAGATAGATTCTCGGATGACAATAGTCTTGTCTACTGGGAAGTTTTATATGTCCTCATATGTCACCTATGCAGCAGAATTGGCATGAGGAATTATCCCGGATTGGACACAAAGGGGAACAAGATAGTGGAACATATTTACTGGTATTTTCCTCAGTTAACAAGAAAAGGGTCTGCATACCAATTCAGAAGAGTAAATGATGCCTTCTTTTACAAGAACATCTTTAGGTTGAATCCCAAACCGAGAAAAACAAGAGTCTCTGATGAGGCACGGGCTAAAGTTTCGAAATGGGGTTATGTCTTCTTACAATTCAAGAAGTTCACATACCTTCGGGTGGTCATGTATCCGGTGATCCTTTCCGTTTTCCTAGATATCCAGGAGACAAACTGATCTTGATGGAGTTGGTCAGGTAATTGTTGGATTTTCACAAGTTCCAACAGAGTAAACACAAGGCCGTCGTATCCTTCCCAATTTCTATTGGAAGGTATACCTGCTCAACGGTGGTAAAAGCCAAGAACATTGTACATGAGCTTCAAGATAAGTTAAAAAAGCACATGAAGCCCTAGAGATGGGTTCAATTTTTGAGGAGTCCTCAAGTCATATGGAACTTTGTACCTACATGTACCAAGCATAGAAGACATCTGGATTGATTTACGTGATGAAGTTGTTGTCCAAAGAAAAGATCATAGTAGGTTGACACTTGTAGAGATTCAGACACTCGGGCTCACTGACATTCCAAAGGGTACTGGCGATAATGAAAGTGTTCTGGATCCTTCCTATGACAGACTGAATGAAGATCAATATGTTTTCCCACCTATTGATTGGTCTATCGGTGAAAAAGCCTCTATTACAGATAGATCAGCCCCGATTCTCACACGCACCAAGGCATGGCTCACCTCTTGGGGATGAGTTTCAAAGAAGATAGTTTTTCAAAGTTGGTTGCTTTGGAGGTGGGGCCCTCCAAAAAGGAAAAGGACAAAAGCTCTTCCAAGGGACCTATAAAGGTCAAATTTTTCAAGAAGAGAAGAGAAGAAGAAACCCCTTCAACTGCCACTCTAGTTGAAATGGTGAACATGCCAGAGTCACCAACACCACCGGAAATAGGGGAAATCTCTTTGGAGGTAGAGGTGAGTCAGCCTCTAATTTCACCATTTGCTTTGACTACCCAATAGAAGTAACTCTATCCCTTACATCCCAGGCTTTGGCATTAGGATCTGTGCCTCCTCCTCCACAACCACTGGCTCCTCCTACTTCACAACCACTTGTACCTCCTCTTTCCCCATTCTCTTCATCAGCCATGGCCAGAATTTTCTTCGAACTCTCACCTCTCTCTACTGGGACCAAAGTAACTACAGATATGCCTCCTCCTACACCTCTTTTCACCGAATCTACTACCACACTGATGGCTGTTCCCACTCCACTAGTGAATCTCCCTCCACCTGAAAGTATGACACCAAATTCTACAACAATGGAAAATCCTTCTAGCATGCCTCAATGGTTACTTGAGAAAACTCCGAGGAAAAGGAAGGTGGTTGTACCCATACCTAGACTTTGATTTTAGTTCACTCAAGGCTTCTACTGCTAAATCAACCAAGAAACCCAAAACAATTTCAAGGGTTTTAGTGGATGCTTCAAGACATAAGTTTGTAGAGATCGCCACTCCCGCAACTAACAAGACCAAAGAGGACATAGTGGCCTCTGACTATCAGATAACTAGGGTTTCTCTAGGGAAGGTGATGGTAGAAGGAGCACAACAAGATGCACGAGATGCTATGAATGTGCTATGTCAGAAGTTAAAGGAAACAAAGGACAGCAGAGATGAGCTTAAAGAAAAGGTGGAGTAGTTGACTGAAGTATTACTTAAGCTCTCGAAACCCCTTGAGTCCATACCATTATCCTCTGTTCCTATCGGGTTTGATTTCTCATTCGTACCCATAATTGAAAAGATTAATGAAAAGGGGAGAGTGGTCAATGAATGGACCCAAAGGATGCTCCAACAGGGGAAAGAAGTAATCCAAGACACTGTGGAAGTCTATCAATATTTGGAGAATATAAAGAGTGATGGGGAAAAGATGGATGATGATTTTTCTTTAGAGATCGGGCACTTGGAGTTGAATTTTGAATCTCTCTAGATGCTGAAGCACATCCCATCCCATATCTTGGTCAAAGAGGGCATCATCCCGCATGTAGATAAGAATTTCCATCTGACCAAGGCCATCAGATTTAGAATAAAGATTCTCAATGAAGCTTGCAGCAAATTGAGAGAATCAAGAGATCAATTGATCGATGGCGAGAGTGACCTAGAAGAAGAGATGATCAAAATATTTGCAAAATTTTTGAGTGAAGGCTTGAGTATCCTACCAGTTGAAGATATTTTCAAGCAAGTCCAAGAATTAGTTCAACATGAACCAACTTACGGATTTGGCATGGAAGTCATTAACAGGTTTGTAAAGATTGAACATTCTTTGGAGACCCTGAGAAAACTCAACAAAAGATTGAGAAAGCTTCCTAGCAATGCTAGTGACACTCAAGAAACATGTGAAGTCCTAAGAGATAATTCCATCGTGCCTGATGAGAATGAGATGCAAGGTATAATCTAGAAATTCCAAGAATTTTGGGACAAACAGGCTTTGTTGGAAGGAGAGAAAGACGAGGAAGAGAAAGATGACGATTCAGACTAAGTCACAATGCAACATGTCATTTCAATCTTGAAATTGACATGTCTTTTTTATTTCTATTTCGTCACATAGGAAGTAAATTTTGACTTGGTCTCCTATATGAGAGTCAAGCGAAATAGGACTCTTGTTAAAACACTTTTTCTAGGATTTATCCTATTTTCTCTCTACTCTTTTTATTATAAATAAGGGATGCTCATGCATTCCAAAGGGTTGAGATTTTTGGAATATTAAGAACCTTTGTGTAGAAGAAGAACTTTGTGTTTTCTTTCAATCATTTAAAGAAGAAATCGATGTCATTTTTTCAAACTTTGTGTTGTAAGATTCATCTCTCTTAAGACATTGCTTTTATGTTTAGGTTCTTAATCATTCTTTGTTTTGTGTTCTCACTCATTTTAAATTGTTTCAAACATTACATTACATTTGTTATCTAGAACTCGTATGATTATTTCGTGATCTGTGTTTTCTCGAAAGAAAGTACGTTCCCGTTATTTCCTTTCTATGATGTGTTCTTTCTAATCCATTTTACTTCGAAAGCAGCAATATTTCCAATTATTGTGGATGTGGCTTTCAGGATTCTATCCTAACCCCAATGGTTAGATTAGTGTGAATATTATACACATTATTTCTATTGTGTTTTAGATTAGTAATAAACATGCAGCCTCACCTGTCTTTGAGGAGGGATTCAATCCCATGTACTATGGTTGAACCTCATATTTCGTCTTGAATACGGATTAATAGTATAAAGCTTATCCTTTTGGTGTCTGGTAACTCCGTATTTGTCTTATTTTCAACAAGATCTCTTTCCTAGTTCAAGGCTTTGGGCAGAAAGATCTTCACTCTTCACACCGAGCCGGGGTGAAACTGATCCATTCTTTGATTTTCTTCAACAACATAATTTTAGACTTTCACCCAATAGTGTTGCTTCTAGCTGGGCAAGAATCTCTTCACCCATCCGAAGGAATTGGATTCCTCAAGAACCAGAAGTCTCTCAACTTTTCGTGCATTATTCTTACCGAGATATTGATTCCCTGTTCACACTTCATTTAGAAGAATGGTAGCACAACCTATGCCTTGGAGCACCGCTATTGGTCCTCTTTCCCTTACTCCACCATTACATGACCTACCTGATGAATCACGAAAGAATATTCCTAAGTTCAATGGTGATGGGAAACAACATCCTGATGAACACATTGCCTCATTCTTTGTTGCATGTGGTGTTCTTGGGGTAGCTCATGAAGATTTCTCTATTTGACTCTTCATTGAGACATTACATGGCATAGCCACAGAATGGTTCTATCATCTCCCAAATGCATGCATTATCAACTGGGCTACCATGAGATCTATTTTTGAAGCAAGGTTCAAACCAGTTGAAGATTCTCATGCCTTGTTGGCACAACTCACTCATATGAAGAAAGAGTCTCACGAACCCATGTGGGATTTCATAGCCAAATTCAATAAGCTGATCCACAAGATTTTGGACCTTGTTGTTCCTACTCTTGAAAATCAGAAGTGTTTCTTCATCAACGCTCAACCATCGATGTAAGCTTCTTGTTAAGAAGATTTGTTATTCTGATTTGGCCACCGCTCAAGCTACGACCAACGAAATAGAAGATGATCTTATTTTGGTCGAAAAATCAGAAAGAATCATCTAAGCCTAAAAATCGAGTTCTTCTCGATTACTACGATCCCATGATTCGAAGATGGCTAATGACCTGATTGCTTGAAAAAGCAAATGTCTCAACAAGTTGGCAATGCTCCAGTATCGGGACATTCCTAGATGGAATTTCAATAATACTAATAGTACTCCCACAAGAGATAGGCCACGATTGACTGCTGCTCAACCAAGACTAGCTATTGAAGCTCCTCCTGTTAATGCTATAGTGGAGATAGTTGAAGAAGATGCTGAAATAGAATAAACAGATTCTCATGAAACTTTTGAAGCTTCAGGATACGCTGATGAGTCCTTGACATTTCAACTGGCAACTTCAGCATTGGGTATTTAGAATACGAAGAAGATGGAGGTGAATCTGATGGTTGGTCATTCATGGTATTCACTCGATCTTAATCCCGAACCTCAAAAACTAGTGGAAAGTCCCAAGGAGAAGAGTAAGGATTCTCCCACGGTCATAGCTAAGAGAGGCTCGCCTATTTTAGCACAAACCGAAAAGGAGTTGACTAAAAAAGTAACAACTTCCTCCTATCCTCCTTCTCCTAAGGTCGGTATTGCAACTCAGGCCCATGTGATCGAAATGAACCTACCATCACTCCTTCATACACTACTTTTGACATCATTGATCATGAAAAAGAACCAAGATCCAAATGTCAGAAGCAAAATACCTTCAATCAAATCCAGAACAATTCAAAAAAATTTCCAAATTCATTAGAAGTAAGGTCATTAGTCCTTCACCTTCCAATGGCATTTTTCCAAGTCCTAATCAATCTTCTCCTTTTACCAATATGGCCTTTACTTTTTCTTTGGGAAAGATCGAACTTTTATTTTTCCTTACTTATAAAATGTATTCAAACTTAGCAATTACATCATTGACTCAGAGCTTCGATAATGTGATGCCTCAAAAGGTAGCACATGCCCTTGGACTCACTTTAACTAAATCATATGGATGGTGTTACTCCATGGAAACCAAGCAAGTCCCCTTGGTTGGTCAAATCAAAGATGCACAATTTGCATTCGTCACCTTCCCGAGAGAAGAGAGTGAAAATGACCATTTTAGTTACTGATATTCCAGTTGCTTATGGTATTCTTTTAGGAAGAGGTTTTTGTAAAGACGTTGGGGGAGAGATCAACATGGACTGGACCAAAGCTAAAATCCCAGTTAATGGAGTTTCTCGTATTCTCCATCCCGAACCTCAAGTGAAGTATTTGGTCACCAAATCAGATGACCCCAAGGCTCAAATTATTTTTGAAGATACTGGCTTGGGAAATTACTTCATGACATCAGAGGTACCAGCCATTAACATCAAAGAAGAGGATTCTAATGCTATTTGGACCCTTTAATTCGACGGGAGCTATTCAACTATTGGATCAGGAGCTGGTGTAGTTCTTATATCACCGATTCTCAATTTTTCCTTTCACTTTTGAGCTGCGGTTTGATAACACTAATAATACAACCGAGTATGAAGCGTTTTATTAGACCGGAATTGTCCGTAAAAGGGAATTCGTAATCTCGGGGTTCAAGGAGATGTAGAGCTAATCATTAACTAGGTGAAGGGGATTTATCAAGTGAAAAATGATTGCTTAAAGCATTACATGAATAAGGTATGGGATAACATAGAATGATTTGATGCTTTTTCCATCGTGGCGCTTTAGGGATCATAATGACAAAGTTGATTCTTTAGCCGTGTCTGCGGCTCTCCTTCTTCCTCATCCACAATTCAAATGGGACACGTACACCATTGAAATTATACATTGTCCTAGTGTTTCGATAACTAAACACATTGTGCGGTATTTAATGACGACCAATAGATATTGTATTTTCTAGAAAAAAGTGATAATTTTAGTGAACCGTATTTTGAAGGGTCGAATCGTTTTTCGTGAATCCGTTTCAAATTCATATCAAGAAGTTGATGGTGAATTTATTCAGCTAAAAGGTAATAAAATTCCCAAGGGATTGGTTTCTCTGAGAAGGTTTGTTTGATAAACATGATCATTTTATCCGAATAAAAAGGTAGACTAAAGGCACATCCTCATCAGAAGTAGATCAAGTTAATCTAGGTTCCCGGATCAACCACATATGGTGAATATCGAAATGTTGTTCCTCCGAGGAGAAAGCAAAATTCAATTCACTTCAAGAGATACATGGATGTCCTGTCCTAGTCATATGCAGATTTAAAATCCTTCAAGCCTAAAGATATGCAACATAACATTCCTTGAAGCATGATGCTAAACCCCACAGAAGAAGTAAAGACATTACAATCCCAAGATCTCAGGGACTATTCTTGTAGAAATTTAAAAAATGTTAGATGTAAGGATTATTTTTCCAATCCATCATTCCACCTGGGTTGCTAGCATCGTCCCTATTAGGAAGAAGAATGGAAAAATATAGATTTGTGTTGATTTCTGGAACCTGAATCAGTTTTCATTAAAAGACAACTATCCCTTGCCTATCATGGATCAGGTGTTACAGATCGTTATTGGATCGAAATGCTATCCATGCTCAATGATTTTTAGGATATAAGACAGCTTGAGGTAGTTGCTTAGGATCAACAAAAGATGGCCTTCACAACCCCACGGGGGACCTTTGCTTATAGGAGGATGCCTTTCGACTTGATCAACGCCGGAGCCACCTTTTAGAGAGCTATGGACTTGGCATTCAGAGATTTGATGGGAAAATTCACAGTGGTATATTAGGATGACTTGACCATTTTCTCTAAAAAAAGAGTGATCATTATGATCATCTAGAACAAGTATGCTCTGTTGAGATGCGGGCGTCACGAGATTTCATTAAATCCCAAGAAGTCCATGTTTGGAGTGATCGAAGGAAATTTGTTGGGTCATATTTTGTCTAGAGAAGGAACCAAGATCAACCCGAGAGAGGTGAAGCCCATTCAAATCCTTACCCTACCCACAAGTAAAACTCGGAGTTCATTCCTTTTTCGGAAAGGTCAATTTCCTAAGAAGGTTTGTACAGACTGACTTTGCAGAGATAAAACCAAGGATATCCTTGGGATGGCGAAAGGCAAAATTCCATTTGAATGGAGTACTGAAGGGAAACTTGCATTTGATGAAGTCAAAAGGGCAATTGCTTCACACTCCTATCCTAGTATGTCAAGATTTCAAAAAAGATTTCATCATGTACAACTACACTTCCACACACACAGTGTCAGCCATCCTGACGCAAGAGAACAGAGAGGGCATTAAAGCTCCCATCACTTTCATGAGCTTCCCATTAAAGGAACATGAACTAGAAATGTCACAGATTGAAAAGCATGCTTATGTAGTGGTACGAGTGGTGAAAATTTTTAGGTACTATGTGTTGAGCTCTCATACCCTCATTCTCATTCCCAACACCGCTGTTAAATCCATTTTAACTCAACAAGAGCTGGGTAGTCAACAAGGTAATTGGATAGCTAAATTTCAGGAGTATGACTTAGACATTAGACCTACCAAGTTGGTACGAGGAAGAGGCCTATGCCAATTGATTACGGAGGTTTGTAAAGATTGAACATTCTTTGGAGACCCCGAGAAAACTCAACAAAATATTGAGAAAGCTTTTCTGCAATGCGGTGACACTCAGAAACATGTGAAGTTCTCGAGTGATCATTCCACCGTGCCCGATGAGAATGAGATGCAGGTATAATATGAAAATTCTAAGAATTTTGGGAAAAATAGGCTCTGTTGGAAGGAGATAAAGATGACGATTCAGACTAATTCACAATGCAACATGTCATTTCAATTGAAATTGACATGTCTTTTTTTATTTCTGTTTCATCACATAGGAAGTAAATTTTGACTTGGTCTCTTGCGTGAGAGTCAAGCGAAATAGGACTCTTATTAAAACACTTTTTCTAGGATTTATCCTATTTTCTCTCTGCTCTTTTTATTATAAATAAGGGATGCTCATGCATTCCAAAGGGTTGATATTTTTGGAATATTGAGAACCTTTGTGTAGAAGAAGAACTTTGTGTTTTCTTTCAATCATCAAAAGAACAAAAATCGATGTCATTTTTGCAAACTTTGTGTCTGTGAGATTCATCTCTCTTAAGACATTGCTCTTATGTTTAGGATCTTAAGTCATTATTTGTTTTGTGTTCTCAATCATTTTAAATTGTTTTAAACATTACATTACATTTTTATCTAAAACTTGTATGATTATTTTGTGATTTGTGTTTTCTCAAAAGAAAGTACGTTCCCGTTATTTCCTTTTCGTGATGTGTTCTTTCTAATCCATTTTACTTGAAAGCAACAATATTTCCCGCTTATTGTGGATGTGGCTTTCAGATTCTTTCCTAACCCCAATGGTTAGATTAGAGTGAATATTGTACACATTATTTCTATTGTGTTTTAGATTAGTAATAAATAGTTAGCCTCACACTTGTCTTTGAAGAGGGATTCAATCCTATGTACTATGGTTGAAACTCATATTTCATCTTGACAAAATATCCAACCAACAGATAACATTATTGAATGAACGCAACATGACTAGATGTTTATGCATGCGAGTTGGATATGCGCATTTGTTCAAATGCGTGAGAGGAGATGATGTTAATGCTAGTGTCCCCATTGATCATAACATGTCGTATTACGTATATTATCGATATGGATGGAGAAGAAAAATTCAGGATTTGGGTCATCGGTTTGGTGGGGGACAATTTCGTCATCCGAGAAACTAAGGATATCAACTTGGTGAACAGGTGGATGTGGTGAGGTAGATGGAAATTTGGTGAGTGAGGCGATATGATGAGGTGTGAAAATTGATGCTACAAGTGTGGGGTCATTAGGTAAAACCTCAATAGATTGAAGGACGTCCATGAGAGCTTGACGATGTGACTTCAAGGTTTGGATGAGGTCGTTTAAGGACATTTTGAGGGGAGATTGATGTAATTGTTTGAGCATGGTGCGATGTGTGATGCCATTAGAAATAGGGTATACGTGGCTATGGATAGTTATATTAGGTATGGGTGTAGATGGTATGTTGGGTATAGGATTGGTTGGTGGGTCGGCTACTTTTTCTTTTCCCTTCTGTGCATGTGTAGTGACGTGTACCATGTTTATTTGAGGGAAGTTAGAAATGGATAAGGTGTAGAGTAAGTGGTATAACGACATGACGGGAAAAAACCTACTGGAGGATAAAATCCTTGTGAGGTTAGCTAGGCACAATGACATTTATGTGGAGGCATGACAAGTTATTTGATGTGAACTATGTTAATCTCAAATTTCGGGGGTGGCTCTATGAGTTATGAGGGTGGAGGTTGTGGTATAGGTGTAGGAGGAAGATGTGAAGAAGGTGGTGAGGGTGAAATAGGTTCATCATCATCAAAATTGGGGTCAAAAGGACATAATTGAATGAGGGCAGCCTTTAGACCCTTACAGTTCTCAACATCATGTCCCGGCACACGATGGTAAGCGTAAATTTTAGTATCATCAAACCCTTCCGGCTTAGGTTTAAGAGGGTCATAAGGTCTAAGAGGAGGGAGAGTGATAGCAGAGCTTTCGAGGAGGTTAGCCAAGATGGTGGCGTATGATCCCACCAGTGGATCACAATGCGAAGTAAAAGTAGGTTTGGTTGGAAGATTGGGTAGTTGTGGTGGTAGTTGAGGTGATGTAGTCTTGGATTTGGGTTGTACTTTCTTTGGTGTAGGTGCAACAATAGAGGGGTAGGTTTAACCACCTCTTTGGAAATTAACAGATTTTTTTGATTTTTGGTGTTTTTCTTAGGTAGAGGTGTAGGGGAGCACATGATGTAGATGGCAAGGAAGATGGTGGGAGAGGATGAGTGACCCAAGGGGACAACTGAGGTGCAGCGGTAGGTATTGGTCGAGGTCAAGAGGGAGGTACAAGTGAGGTGGAAGAAAATGTCATGGGTAGTGAAGGAGGTATAGAAGGTAATGGTGGTATAGGAGGAAAAGAAGTTATAGATGGTGATGAAGGACATAAGGTTCACCTAGGTAGAGCTACAGGTTGTGGTAAAGGGGTCAAGGGAATTTTAGGTTTACCCCTGGAGAGAGTAGATTTTGTTAAGGTAGAGGGGTGAGGTCCCAAGATGGATGGTAAGGGTGAAGGTGATAAAGGTGTAGTTGGTGAGGTCGGTGCATGTGGATTAGAAGGTTGGGTTTTTTGTTTAGGTTGAGGGATTGGTTCCATAGGTATATGGGAAGATGTGGTCAAGTGTATCCTGACAAGAGGATGTGCAAGGTTTGATGTGGGTGTGACCCCTAGAACACTAGTAGGTTTAGATACAAGAGATGGTGTTGGAACACGTCGGCTAGTAGGTAGAGAGGTGGGTATAGATGAGGATGATGTAGTAGAAGATGTATCGAGAGTTATGTTCATGTGTAGTTTGGGTTGTTGAAAATTCTTTGGATAAATGGTAGAGGTGTCAGTGGAAGATGATTGCATTTGGGTCGAGACTGGGAGTAAGAGATGCCCCCAAAGTGAAGCCCTATCAACATAGTCCAGCGGTCGGCCAAACGTGAGAACAAAACTATGGTAGATGAGGTAGATGTGGAGCGAGTGGGGATTCCCATAAAATATGTCTGAGAAACAGGGAATTCACTGGCTTTGGCCTCTATAGGTAAGAGAGCCGAAAGTAGGTCCGCATGATCTTGGGTAGCTGATGGAGAATGGTCACCGAGCGGCAACGACAAATCTATTAGATCCTGAATAGGTGGAGAAGACGATGGGTACTCCTCTATGGGTGGAGGAGGTATAATTGGTAGCGATTCAATGGGTAGGGAAGCTAAAGGGGGCATTATACTGGGTGCTTAATGATAGACCCTCCACAGTGTGTACAGGAGGTGAAGGGATTTCCTCTATGGGTAGAGGAACAGATAAAGTAGGTTCCTGTGTGGGTAGAGGATTTTAGGCTAGGATTTCCTCGATGGAGGGGATAGGAGATATTTGGGAATCAAGTGGTAAGTCGGTAAAGATAACATGTACCTCACGTGTATTACTTTTGTTGTGTGAGGCCTCACCAGTTTGATCGTTATATAGGGAATGGTTAGGGAATGGTTTCTTGAATATATGAAGGTCTTGATTGGCAGGTGCATTAGGGTTATCCAGACTAACTCGCCACTCTTGAGCATTCTCTTGAACAATGTTTTTAAAGGTGATACAATTGCTGTCACTGTGACCATTTACCTAGTGATAGTTATAATAGTCATTTTCCTTGTACCAACCTAGTATGGGGTGAGAGGGGTCAAAACCAATATGTGGTTTGATAGGAGGAAGGGTGATGGCATTAGATTTAATAAGCTTTTCTAAAATAGATGAATATGGTTCCCCAATTGAGGTGTATTTCTTTTGTTCTCATTTGAATTAGAAGGCTTGGACCGGTGATAAATTGGATGAAGGTTTAGCATGATTGGATGGATGGGAAGGGCCAGCCTTAAGTACCATTGCGTTGGTAGTTCCTTTGGCTTTGGAATAACTCGTTTGAGGTTTCAAGGAAGAGGAAGTATCATGTGATTTAAATGAGGAGTTCTTGTTTCGTAATTGTATCTTCTTCTCTTCAATGGCACAAATTTTGAGCTTACGTGCCATGGTGAAAGCCTCATCGAATGTTTGAAAGGTTTGCACTTGTAAGGTAGGTGAGATATGTCTAGCACAAGCTCATGTGAAGAGATCTATGAGTTCAGTTTGTGGTAATTGGAAAGTGAGTTGGTTGATTAGGCCATGCCAATGGTGAAAAAATCTACGATAGATACATCATCATATTGACGCGTGGAATAAAGATCGGTCATGGTAACCTTCTTGAAAATGTTAATCGAAAAATGATCCAAGAAGGCTTGGGCTATTTGATTGAATGAGAAGATGGAATTTCTAGGTAATCCACTATACCAGTCCAATGCTGGACCAATTAGGGACATGAGAAAAGTTCGTAAAAGCAAAGCATCACCATGGGCAATTAACTAACACCCATGTTTGAAAGATCGCAAATGCTACTACAGATCTTCCTTACATTTAAAGCAAAATAAACTTAGGAATCTCCCAAAAGGTACAGTGATATGGGCCAATGGGAATGGATATGTGAATAAGCTCATTACAAATCTCATCATAGGTGAGAGAATTGTGGGTTCCCAAATGATGCTTTTAATATCTCGCATCTTGTCCATCATTAACTTGATAAAGTCATTATTAGGTTGTGAAGATTGGGTACCCCCAAGCAAAAGGAGGTTGTTGTGGGACATATGAAGAATACGACATACTAGAATATGGTGGTGTCAAATAAGGAGATAGGAATTGAGAGACAGACATAGAGGGTATATACCCGTTGAATGACCGATGAAATAGAGGCGGTTAGTAGTAGGTATGCGAGGGTAGGACACTCGTAGTGACCCTGGTAGAGATGGGAGGTAGAGATTGGGGAATAGAAAGGAAATTTTTTTGAAATGGGGTAGAGGTTAATGACACCAAGGGTGGTATCATCATGATCGGTATATATGAGACAACAAAGTGCGGATGATGCTATGTTTTGGGAGGTGGATGAATGTATGGTGGAGGTAATGGGTGCAATAGAGGTGGTGGATGTGGTGGTCAAAGATGGCGTGTTACCTAGTTGGGACACAACTGGGGATAAAACGGGTGAGGTCACCATCGTAAGAGGTGGAGCTGAGGTAAAAGTGATCATTAGGGATGAAGATAAGGATACAGGCATGCCATAAATCAATTGACCCAAGGCATCTCGAGTGGAGGCATGGGTGAGGTAGTGGCTCAAAGCAGTGGGATTCTGATCTAGGAGTCGTGCAAACTCCATGTCACATGTAGGAATGGTGATAGGTTAATTAGGATCCATGGATGATGAGATGGAAGGTGGTGAAGGACTAGGTGATGAAGGGCTAGGTGGGAGTGGTAGTTGACTAGTGTGAAATACAAGGGCACTTTCCTGACTACGGGTTAGCACCATGTGGATAGGAACTGATTTAGCGAGATTGTATTATGTCTGAATGGAAAAAAACACAACAAAACTAGGAAAAAAATAAAAAAATGAGTGAATTAGGTTGGTGGGTGAGTCAGAAAATAGACAGGTGACCGATGCCGGTTTGGGTAAACCAATGCTCGGTAGGCTTAACCAAAGGCTTGCCATCGTGAAAACCAACAATCTGTTAAATGATGGTCCTAGACTGACAATTTTCACACATGATGAGATGTAAGGTGACTGTGATTGAAGTAACGACAATATGGAAGGTGATAGGAGCATTTTACACTCGTAAATTGAAAGAAGTGTCTTCTCGGATAGGTATCCAAGAAGACTTCGATCGACGCTTGTTGGGTTAAACTGATGGCGATAAAGGTAAATCAGAGCTTGCCATCGTGTGAAATTGAAACAGAGAATAAGAAAGATGGTTGTGATTTAAAAATATGGTGTTGAATCAAACCCAAAAGTCTAAGAATGATGTAGATGTGGTCCAGGAACACTCAGATGAAGTTAGAATACACCGACTATGATTGGGAGTGTGCAAGGAAAGACAAAAATGATGATCGAAAGCTCTCACCTCAAAACACAAATCAAGCAGAACACTAAGAAAGAATGTTCCTAGAGTGCCTATTCTATTACGTTTGTTTAGCTTATGCTATTTGTATGGACTGACTATTATGAATAGAACAATAGAATTTCTTGGTGAGGAAGGCTTCCTACGAAGAAAGAATTCTAAAGGGTGAGGTTTCAGAATGTTATGGTAGGGGCAGGCTTCACTCTGAAGTATGACTCGACATAGCAATGAGCTGGGTGCCCACTATACCATGATCGTGTGATCACCTACAACTTCTTCCAGGTAGGATGTTGTTTAAGAATGTATGTATTTTGAATTTTTGTGTGGTTTGGTAAGACTCAGAGAAAGAGAAAAGGATAGAAGTGCTTTTCTATGATTCATTTTTCAACCATCAGTTGGTCATGACTTCTAGCGTATAGGTTGCCCTCAATTAATGTGAGCTAATGAGCTAAATCAGAATGTAGTGCACTTGTTTTAAACCCAAATCGAAAGTATGATATTCGATGACAAAAATAGATGAATAGGAAGAATAATAAGGTTCATTTTAAATACACCAAAAGAAATGTGTCTTTCGGAGCAAATAGAAAGAAGAGAATGTTACCAAGGAGAAGGTATTAATGTGAATGCTATTAGAAGGGAAACAAACACACACAATTTTTCACCTAGGAATGAAGAAAGATGCAAGGAACCCCGAATGGGTCCCACCGGCATGCCAAAATGTTTCACCTGATTTCTTAGTTTTCTGAGAAGTACTTGACGAAACAGATAAGGTAAAGGTGGTAAGAGGAATACCTGGTTTGAGATGGTTGAAGGTTGTATGTGCGTGTATCTGAATTCTGAATCAAAGTGATTGTGAGACCTTCCTTTTGGCTAGGAGGAACTACCTATATAAGAATCAAAACAAGACCACCAAAGAGAGTTAAATGATATATGCAGTGGATTGCCTAGCATATGCTAGATCCTAGAAGTGTGATACTTCCTAGATGGTCACACCCATCATAAAACAATTCAATGCTGAAATCAAGTAAATATTTTCCTACTATAGTTTAATATGATTTAGGCATCTCATACAAATGCAATAGGCTAGATCTAATCTAACAGCTAGGCTAGAAGGAGATCCATGAGGTCAAGCAGGTTGTTTATAGGTGAATCTCGAGCTAACAGCTACGTTAGATATAGATCTGAAGGTCAAATAGGTGCCCAAGTAGGTATATGTCAGAAACAGGTTGTTATTCTAGTCAAAATTAGGCGACATAGAGACCAACCATGGTTTTACTGTAACCGATGATGGTTTGACTATAACCGGTGATGGTTAGAGAGAACCGACGATGGTTAAGTCGGGGCTGGTGGAATCACACAGTCTGGGTTTTTGGAGTTTTGGGGCAAAAGTGGAGTGGATAAAAGGTGGGGATTGATCACAAAGGGTGTGCGAGATATGTTGTGAAGGTCTAAAATCTAGAATAGGTCAAATAGGAAATTGGGGCACGTATTAAGATGAATAGGTATGGAATGTGGTTGCAATTGGAGATAGGGAATAGACAGAGAGTAAAAACTAGGTTCCTTTACCCCAAAGACTACATCTGATGATAAGAAAATGAAATAGAGGGAAGGAGGATACTTACTCTTCTGTGAGGTACAGGTCTGAAGAATCATGAAGAAGTTTTTGTGTTGGAGAATGCTGGGAAGAAAGTTTCACTGTTGTGCCAGTGTATTTGGTTGCCTTAGTTGATCCCAAATCAATCTTTGTTCTACTGTCACATCTAAAGAGATCGAATCCGAGATCAAAAGTTTTCTCACAAAACCAACCCATATTACAAAGCTGTAAATGGGTCTAAATAGGCCATTTGGTCCATTCCTAGATAACCAGCGTTGGTTAAGGGTGAACCTACATCGGTCTAGGGAGAACCGACATCAGTTTAGGCGAGGTATCTCGAGTCATTCAACAATTTCCTAGGAAAATTTTCCTCCATTTGATAAGGGTCTCTTATTTTTTTGGGACGAAACCGACCTTAGGAGGCTAGTGAATTAAATAGGTGTGTGAGGGTAGTGAATTAATTTAATGTGAATAATTAAATTAATATGTGTGTGGGTAAAAGGTCATTAACTTAATTAAAATAACTAAATTAATATGTATGGAGATAAATGGCATTAATTTAATTAAAGTAATTAAATTAAAATGTGTGGGGTGTAGGTGATAAGGTGTTGAGGATGAGGAAACGATTATAGGGCCACTCTAGGGTACCAAGGTGATTACGACATGATTTTGGTGTCTACACTCACATCTAGGAGTGGCGCGGGGCATACTATTGGTAGTGGGGAATTATTACGGACCATCGCCCGCAGCTTCATTGGAACCGTAGCGACCCTTGCACGACCACTATAGGATCTCGGTGGATCTTAGGGGTCAAGAGGAACATAACCTGGTGGACCTAGTGGACCAAGAGGAATAGGACCCGTGGATCTGGGGGTCAGAAGGCACAAGACCTAGTGGATCTAGTGGATCGTGTGGCTATTGATGGTGAATCGCTGCACCCCTGGGACTCGTAACACGATGGGTTAAGACTCTCAAAGGTGCGATTGCATAACATGGAGCTTTTCCCAAGTGTGGACCTCAAATCGGAAAAGCTCTCCTGAGGAAGGCCGGTTCCTATTCCTCTGCTTCGATGCACACGTAAAATGCAGAGGGTTTACTCAAAACCTAAACTAACTTTCCAAGGAGATAGGGTAAGAAGATGCATAAAATAAAACCTAAACTAACAGAGGTGATGCACCGAGGAATGAAGAGCATCCTGTCTTGCTAATAAACACAAACCACTAAAATGCAATGTAAGATCATGCACGTGATAATCGATTTGCAATGAAAGATCAAGAGGATGCAAATGAACACAAAGAGGGTTGAGAATCACCCACTGACATGCATTAATTTTCTCCAAATATTGATATAACACACTCGTAAAACACCAAGAGGCAAGGTTACATTACAGTTTCAAATGGGAGGTTTTAACTCCACAAGTTCACCTGCCAAAGAGAAGAAGGGAGGGGCAAAACAAAAATGTCCAACCTTTAGAAAGAAGCCCCTCCTTACAATTTATAGGAGGAAAAAGAGAGGGAGAAGAGAGAAAATCGAAATCTGCCCCAACCACCTCTAGAATGCACTTAACTCATCTCATAATGATGGTAGGTGAGAACCCCAGTGAACCCAAAAGTGGCGAACTGTATTTTGCATTTTTAAGAATTTGTCATGCACCACTTACGTGCGCCAAGGCACAACTTTTTCTCGTGTCAACACTCGTGTCATGCGCCACTTCGTGTGCCAAGGCGTAACTTTTTCGCGTGTCGACACTGCGTGTCATGCGCCACTTCTATGCGCGGCGCAAATTTTTCTATGTCGACACTCATGTGTCATGTGCCACTTTTGTGTGCCAAGGCGTAACTTTTTCTCGTCGACACTTTGTGTCATGTGCCACTTCACGTGTGCCAAGGCGCAACTTTTCCGTGTTAAAAATCGTGTCATGCGCCACTTCAGTGCCAAGGCGCAACTTTTTCTCGTGTCGACACTCGTGTGTCATGAGCCTCTTCTAGTGCCAAGCCGCAACTTTTACTATGTCGACACTCGTGTCATGCGCCACTTCTGTGCGCCAAGGTGCAACTTTTTCTGTGTTGACACTCTATGTCATGCGCCTCTTCTGTGCACCAAGGCGCAACTTTTTCTGTGTCGACACTCTGTGTCATGCGCCACTTCTGTGCGCCAAGGCGCAAATTTTTCTGTGTCGACACTCTGTGTCATGCGCCCTTCTTGTGCGCCAAGGTGATAAATGTTAGGGATTTGAGCTTCTTTGATTTCTATATTCTTCTGCTTGTCTATATCTACCTGGGGGGAAAGATATATACAACAATTTGGCGACTCAACGGGATCACCTGCCTACTAGGTAGAAGATCAGTGGCCCTTTAGCAATCCATTGGGCATGGAGTCATAAGCAATAACCTAAAACCAACTTGATATCTGATCCCGAGCCTGATACTGCAATTCCTTCTCCGAGAGCACGCCGAATCAGAAAACCAACCTAGGAGCAACAAAACCCTGTGCCAAAGCACTTAGGGAAACAAACCTAACTACAACAAGACAATGTGCATACGCACTTAGAGGAATTGAAATCTAGGCTAATATTTACAAGGGTAAACCTTTTCCTTTTAGTAGAATAATGTTTAAGATGGATTCCGTTAACCGAATCGAATTATTCTCCATCCAATGTAGACAATTGGAAGGCATTACTACTTTACATCCCGTGACCATGTAGGGGCCACTCCAAATGGCATCAAACTTGGAATGCCTTCCTGGCTTTGCCCGATCTGCATCCCATTTCGTAACTAGATCCCCTTCCTGAAAGGTCCTTACTCTTGCTTTCTTATCAAACCATCTTTTCACTAAGGCCTGATCTTTCTCAATTGTTTGAACTGCATGTTCTCTCATTTCTTCCAATTCCATCAACTCTGCAAACCTGACCTCCATTGGTTTGAACTCAGACAACTCCAACTGCTTCATGAGCTCTAATGCTGGAAATTCTAATGATATAGGCAATACTCCCTCTTTCCCATAGACCAACTTGTAGGGAGAATTTCCCAGTAGACCTCTTTAAGCGTTATCCTGTCACCCATAATGCTGATTTTAGCTTTGTATGCCATTTCCTTTGGCTTTCATCCAGATTCCTTCTGATGATCCTTAGCAAATTCTTGTTCGTGGACTCTGCTCGTCCATTACCCCCGCGGGTAATAATTTGAAGAGGTGCTCAAATAGATTCCATTCTTGATAGCCCATTCTCGTAATCCTAGAACCTATGAATGCTAATGCATTATCTCGATATGATAGTGGCCAGCACACCGAACTCCGGTCACTATTCCTTCATAAAAGTCTAGTATGTTAGACTCATTTGCTTCTTTGAGTACTACCGCTCTACCACTTGGTGAAATAGTCTCATTGTTATGAGAATCCACTTGTGGCCTTGGCTGAAGTTTGGGTTGATGACCCCGATGAAGTCCAATCCCAAAGGTGCATAAATGGTTGGTCAACCAAAATTGGGTGCAATGGGAGCGCTGCTAATCTTTCTTTGCCTGTGAAGAGTGCACATTTCTTGCACTTTCTTATCCATGTATAGCAGTCACTGAAGACTGTCGGCCAATAATACCCTACCTTCATTATCTTGAGAGCTATTACTCGTGGGGAAAAATGTCCTCCAGAATCTCCATCGTGAAAATCTCGTAACACCCTCTCGATTTGACCTGTCCCAATGCACCTCAATAGAACTCCATTGATGTCTTTCTTAAACAAAACACCATCAACAAGCACATATGGAATGGCTTGTAATCTGAAGTATCTCCTCTTTGCTTTGCTCATTTCTGGAGGGCATAGGCCTGTCTGTAGGAAGTGTATCACATTCTGAGTCCAACAGGAGTGGGCACATCATCATTTTCCTATTCTTGACCATCCTGTAGTACCAAGACAACCTCTTTTTCATTACCTACTTCAACTTGTTGACTCAAGGCTAGTTGTTCGCATAGTCCCTTCCCACGTACTAGTTTGGTGACCTTGATCTCGATGTCATATTCCATGACACGAGTTATCCATCCTGCACGTTTCTCATTCAGATCCTTGTTTAGAAGGAAGTCCCTGACTCCCACATGAGAGACCAATAATTGGATCTTGTTGTTTGAGACTAGGTGCTTGAATTTCTTTAAACTCCTGATCACTGCAAGTACATGCTTTTCAATGAAAGAGTACCTAGTTTCGTATTCCTCCAAGCCTTGACTGAAGAAAGCAATTGGTTGTTCTAATCCTTCTTTGTTTTTTTGTGCCAGGATTGCAGAAATTGTGTCGCCACCACCAAAGGCGTATAACATGAAATCCTTGGAGAAGTTTGGATTGACGAGAGTTGGAGCTTGAGATATAGCCTCTTTTATTGCCTCAAAACTTGCCTTGCCTTCAGATGTCCACTTAAATGCCGTGCTCTTTCTTCAACATTAGTGTTATTGGATTTACGAGAGCTACAAAGTTTGGAACAAACCTTCTGGACAAAATTGATCCTTCCTACGAAGCTTTGAAGAGCCTTCTTATGACTTGGCAATGGCAACACTCGAATTGCTTCAACTCTTTCGGGTCACTCATCAATCCCTCCTTTGAAACAATATGGCCAAGAATTTTTCCCTTATAAGCCAAGAATATGCATTTTTGGGATTCAATGATACCCCAAATCTTTTGCACCTCGAAAACCTACCTCGTATGAAAGAGGTGATCCACCGCATTTTTGGATAATATAGTGATGTCATCAAGGTATATCAAAACTATCTTATTGATCAACCCTCAATGCCATATCCATTGCCCTTTGAAAGTGGCTCCAAAGATTTGACAACCCAAATGGCATTTTCTTGTAGGCATAGGTGCCCCATTTGGTGGTGAAAGCCATCTTGAACTGGTCATCTTCCTTCACCATTACCTGATTATACCCTGAGTAGCCATCTAGGAGAGAGAATCTCTCCGAACTAGATACTACTTGCAATATTTGTTCCATTGAAGGAAGTGGGTAATGGTCTTTAAGAGATGCCCTGTTTAGGTCTCGAAAATCTACACACAACCTGATTTCTCCACTCTTCTTCTTGATTGGGACCAAGTTTGCAACCCAGCTTGAGTGCTTGATCGGGAATATAATGCTTGCCTCTATTAGCTTATTTAGCTCTTTCTTCATTAGAGGTTCAATGTGAGGGTTGACTGGTCTCTACTTCTACCTGATGGGCTTAGCATCTGGATCCAATTCTATGGTATGTTGTGCCAAATTTGGATCGAATCCTCTTAAGTCTTCATAGCTCCAAGCGAAGAAATTTGGAAATTCTTGGCAAAGTTGTATGAAATCTGATTTCTCGTGTTCAGTGGCCACTTTGCCAATTTGAAGTGTTTTGCTTTCCCCAACCGGAATTGGCTCTGAATCTTCTCTTTTGACCTGTATGTTAGCCTTTTCCTTATGGAACTGGTCGTTAGGGTTGAAGATAGACTCCAATGTTACTAAACCCTTAGGAAGCTTGTTTGTCCGCAGCTACACTACTTGATCCCCATACTGCTGCTCTAATCTGTCCTGATTCCTAGCTGAGAATTCAACCTCTTCTTGTAAGAAATTAACGATCTGTTGATCGTTATCAAACACCTTCCACTTGTGTTATTATTTGGAATCATTGGCCTCTCACAATCACATGGATATGTGGCTATGTTTTTCCCTTTTGATGTTGTCAACCACATCAAACATTGCTCCAACAGCTGCGAGCCTATCCGCGGCTTCATTTTTCTTCCTAGGTATGGACACGATGTTGAAAGCTTTAAAATCCTCAACGAGGTCCCATACCCTGTTCTTGTAGTTCTTTAGTAGTTCATTCTTTGTAGCATGTTGTCCCCTAACTTGATTGACGATCAGCTCACTATCCCCGAACACCTGCAAGTTCTTTATGCCCTTTTTCCTAGCCCAATGAAGTCCATGAATCAATGCCTCGTATTCAACCGTGTTGTTTGAATAAAAACCTGAAACAAAAAGATGAAAAATATTTGATGTCTTGTGGTGAAATCAACATCGCACCACCTCCAAAGACCTTGTTTGCTTCTCGAACCATCGAAAAATAATTTCCAAAATTTGCTTTCATCCTTTTGTTCAGCCGAATGATGTCGGGAATGGGTGAATTTTCTTCATGTATACAATACACGCCCAATTCAGATTCTTCAATTTCTCAGTATGGGTCAAATTCATGACTCTTGTTTTCCCATTCATCCAAAGTTAAATCAGAATTCCTCGACCTTAGTACCTATTTCTAGATCATTTGAACACTCCTCCCGATCAAAAGCCGAGCAATTTGCATTGATAGGACTCTGGTACATGAGGCTCAATATGGAAATTTGCAATTGGTTCTGACCTGATTGTTGCTTTGGCTCCATACCTTGTCCTAAAATCATGTGTGACCAATCTGCAGATAAATATCCACCGATTTTTACAAAGAAGTCTCTTGATAGACACAACTCAAAGAGTGGTGGAAGGTCAATCACGCACACATCTTGCGTAATCGTAACATTAGGACATGAATGTAGTGTTAGGATTAACCCTTGATGACTCCAACAGCCTTACCGCCATTCCATCTAGCTGCACTACTCCTTTCAACACTGGCTCATACTTCAAACCTAGTTGATCTGCTATTTGCTTTGGCATCACTAAACTACTTGCTCCTAAATCTATCATGCAGTTGTGTACCAAATGTTTTCCAAGAATCAACAAACATAGAATGGTGGAGGCTTCAAATTTTTTCTTGTCTAGCCCCCACCATGTTGTACTGCATTAGTGAGAACTTTCTCATGTCCTTGGTTTGATACATTTGTGGCAGACCAATTAGCCATTGCAGCTTGCAATAAATCTCGTTGCCCCGGGATCGCCAGTGATTCCCTCATGGAAATGTTCACATGTGTCTTCTTCATTTGATCGATGATGTTGAAGGGGGATGAATTGTCCTTTTATCGTCCCTTTTTGGAAACAACTGGATTAGATGGTTGTCCCTCTTCTATGCTTCTCTTCTTTGAGTGTGTGTTGGCAGCCACGCCTTGAAAAGGCTGTTGGTTAACTCCACAGAAGTCTTCCGTTTTCTAATTGGCCAACATGGTTTTTTTTTGGAGGTCCTTCTTGTTTCATTTCTTGCTACCGATTCTCTTCCCGGCTTGATTCTTGAGGAACACCAATGGTTTGCACCATCAAGGCCCGATTCAAAGTGCACCATTGAAACATGCTTGATCCGATGTGGGGTAGATTACAAGGGTAACACCACCATATTCCCGTGCCATGTTATTTTGTGTCGGGACCAAGGCTCTTGAGGATGTCGTTGCATTTGGATCATACGGTCGAAATGGCCTGGCAGCTTGAGGTTGTCCTTGGTTTTGGTTTTGATTTGTAGCCTGAGCTGGTGGTCTATTTTGTTGGTATGGGGGCCTAGCCTGGTACTGCGCTTGAGGCTGATATGGTCTAGCACTTTGAGCTTGCTGTCTTTTGATAGTCACAAGCTCATTTCCAAGGTTCCGAATTTGTTTCATGACCTCCTGTAATTCCTTGAAGTATTTGAAGAAGTCGACGCCTCATTATTGCTTTGATTTCTAGGAGTTGTAATGGGATTCAACTCGGTGCTTGAATGGTTGTAGACTTTCCCATATCTAGATAGAGAGGCATTGGTGGCCTTGGTGCAAGCTTTCCACTTGGATCAAACAGCTTCTACTACTCGATCAGCAATGTCATAGGCCCCAGTGGCAGTTGTTCCTCCCATTGATTGGATCATCATGGCTATGTCTCGAATTTATAGCCTTTAAGAAATAGAGGAATGCTCCTTCGGCGGTTGGCCTAACGACTATTGGAATCCTGTCCCATGTCCGTTGGAATCTAAAGTTAAAATCTGTCATCTGTTCGTTAGGAGCCCTTTTGATTGTTGTTAATTGTTCCAATAAGGTCAAATTATCGCCTCTCTCTCTCGAAATGGTTGCAAAGAGCTGAACAAAGTTGGTTCCAATTGCATAATAGACCTGCTGCAAGGCTCCTAAACCATTATAAGGCTTTGCCTTTGAAATATGAAGCCAACAACTTGACCGCAACATCCATTTCATTTATTTCATGGTTTACACATGCATTAGCAATATCCTGGATGTGATCAATAGGAGTAGTATGATTTTCTCTTGTGAAATAGGGTATATTCTTTAGCGCTGCAACTGGAATTTGATTATGAGCATTTAGGGCAAGTGGACTACTGCCCGTGAAATTGACAAAGGGATTCGGTGGTAGATGTGTCATTATGATTGGCCTGAGAACCTTGGTTGATGCGAGAAAAGGTCTACCAGGTGGAGGTGTAGACAAAGTCCTGTTAGGTGGAGATGGTGATCTTTGTGGTCTTCTTCCTCTCCTTCCTCTGCTTGGTGAAAGTTGCAAGTGGAAAAATAGCCCCTCTTCTCGAGTATTAGACCTGGTTTGAATTCTTCTCATGTGCTTGGGAAACTTGTGCTGCTACACCAATGAATTCTATCCCTTCGGAGTCGCCAGATGTGTTAGAGAACGAGCCTCAAAAGACTAGATTTTGCCAAGTTACACACCAAACTTGACAATATTGAAAATGTAATTTAAACTTCGAAGGACCCAGAGGAGACAGTCTTTAATTCAGAATTCGGGCCTTGTTGTGCAGTTGTGAATCCTTGAAAGGTACAGGTGGAACTCAGATCATGTAATGCAACCCTCAGATCTACCAACTGGTGAAATTTTGACTTGTTTTGAGCAAGTTAAGCCCTTGAAAATTGATTTCAGAGTTCAACCTGGGAGGTGCAAAATCTGAAATTGTAAAAACTACAATCTTTTAGTCCAAATTTCATGAAAACTCCTTCAAATCTTTATGGAATGACCTCTTGGTCCCACCGGTGTGCCAAAACTATTGATGGCGAATCGCTGCACCCTTGGGACTCTGCAACACAATGGGTTGAGACTCTCAGTGCGATTGCATAACATGGAGCTTTTCCCAAGTGTGGGACCTTGCGAAATCGGAAAAGCTCTCCGGATGAAGGCCGGTTCCTATTCCTCTGTTCAGATGCACACGTAAAATGCAGAGGGTTTACTCAAAACCTAAACTAACTTTCCAAGGAGACAGGGTAAGAAGATGCATAAAATAAAACCTAAACTAACAGAGGTGATGCACCGAGGAATGAAGAACATCTGTCTTGCTAATAAACACAAACCACTAAAATGCAATGCAAGATCATGCACAGATAACCGATTTGCAATGAAAGATCAAGAGGATGTAAATGAACACAAAGAGGGTTGAGAATCATCCACGGACATGCATTAATTTTCTCCAAAGATTGATACAACACACTGTAAAACACCAAGAGGCAAGGTTATATTACAGCCAAATGGGAGGTTTAACTCCACAAGCTCACCTACCAAAGAGAAGAAGGGAGGGGAAAACAAAAATGTCCAACCTTGCATGAATCCGTGCTCCCAGTCAAAAGTTATGGCCATCTGAATATCTCGCGCCGGGGCTGCTTCTGTCAACACTCAAAATGTTGCGCCTCCTGAAGGTGCGCCTTGGCGCATCCATGTGTGTGTCGACATCCTCTTACATGTGCCAAGGCGTAAATTTTTCTGTGTCGACACTCTGTGTCATGCGCCACTTCTGTGCGCCAAGGCGCAACTTTTTCTGTGTTGACACTCTGTGTCATGCGCCACTTCTATGCACCAAGGTGTAACTTTTTTTGTGTCGACACTCCGTGTCATGCGCCACTTCTGTGTGCCAAGGTGCAACTTTTTCTGTGTCGACACTCTGTGTCATGCGCCACTTCTGTGCACCAAGGTGTAACTTTTTCTGTGTCGACACTCTGTGTCATGCGCCACTTATGTGCGCCAAGGCGCAACTTTTTCTGTGTCGACACTCTGTGTCATGCGCCACTTCTATGTGCCAAGGCACAACTTTTTCTATGTCAACACTCTGTGTCATGCGCCTCTTCTGTGCACCAAGGCACAACTTTTTCTGTGTCGACACTCTGTGTCATGCGCCACTTCGTGCGCGGGCGTAACTTTTCTCGTGTCGACACTCTATGTCATGCGCCTCTTCTGTGTGCCAAGGCGCAACTTTTTCTATGTCGACACTCTGTTTCATGCGCCACTTCTGTGTGCCAAGGCACAAATTTTTCTGTGTCGACACTTTGTGTCATGCGTGTCTTCTATGCGCCAAGGTGATAAATGTTAGGGATTTGAGCTTCTTTGATTTCTATATTCTTCTGCTTGTCTATATCTACCTGGGGGGAAAGATATATACAAAAGTGGCAGAGGAAACACCAAAGTAAACCAAGGCTCTGGCTCAGGAGGACATGGGCCCCAGCCACCCCTCAAGTATTTTTTGAAATGTCTTTACATTTTCCTGATTATAGAGGTATTGAGGATGCTACAGAACATGTTCACAAGTGTGAACTGCTATGGCACATAAAGGGTATCACAAACCCAGAGCGGAAGGCTAGTCTATTTGCAATGACATTGTAAGGGCACATGGATAGCTAGTATAGGAAATATGACCCTCATCAAATGATGGTGGATTACACTACTTTAAAGAACGCCTTCTTAGTAGAATTCCACATCCCCGAGTTTAAAAAAAAGATCATGAGTACCTTGAAGGAGATTCATAAATAAAAGAAAGAGAGTGTGCAGGAGTATGATGCACACTTTAAAACTCTCTTGTCTAAGTTATCATATGATATTCACCCTTCACAACATGCTCAATGGTTTGTTGGAGGATTGATCACACCTTTTAGAAGGGCATTATCTCATAAAACTTTCACAGACCTGCGCGAGGCATTGGAAGTTGCTCTGCGTGCCGAGGCATTGTAGTAGTTGATATTGGTGTTATCCCATTCCTGGAGGCTCAAATTACTACTATGGCTAAGCAGCTGGAGAAGTTGTTTGTGAACTCAGCCCATGAGACTTGCAGTGGTTTATGGTGTACAGATTGTGAAGTAGAGGGGCATGTCAAGGATAGTACACACCGTGATAGTAGATCAGAAAACTTTTCATGGGGACCATGATGCAAGTAGATGCCCCTTATTACAATGTGTAATTTGGAAGAATGTGTCTTGCTACTATAAGATTTGCACCTCTACAACCCATGATATTAAGGATTGTAGGCTCATTGATTAGATCCATGAGGCCATTGATCATGGGGTGCGCTAGACCAACATTTCCAATAGTTCTAAGGGTGATGATTGCCATTATGAGGAGGGCGCAAATGGAGGTGCACATGGAAGGGGATTTCATGGAGGATTCCATGGTTGTGGTAACCGCAAGGAAGGAAGGAGTGAGTTCCCATGTGGAACCTGTATTAATTATGGGTCTACAGAGAATTACAAATGAGAGTGCTTAGACTTGTTGCAGTGCTCATGGTGTAGAAAGAAGCACAAGTATGAGGAGTGCTCGAAGTTGTTTGAACACATAAATCAGAAGCATTGGAAATACAACTAAATTGCAATGGTGAGCATTAAGAAGGCAGACACACAATGGATGCCATGGGTAAAACGTGATGCAGGATTAGAATTTGTTTTGGTAACAACAAGAGTAGAAGCCACACATGCAAAGGAAATACCAAGGCAGAAGAACCTAGTTTCATGGGAAGAAGTGGTTCATGGGAAGTACCTAGACCCTGCACATAAAAAGGAAGTGTATCAAGATACCATGGATGTCATTTGGAGTTTACAACGAGAAATCCAATGTCTAAAGGAGTAGTCTAGGAGGGAGAAGCAAAGAAGGAAGGTCGAGGCACCAAAGGATGACCTGGATGAGGTCAAGGAAGTATGTAAAATGCTAAGGCAAGAGAATATTATTCCCTTACTAGGATCATGGTTGAGAGAGAAGGTACCATGCGCTGGAGGAGAGCATGAGAGGTAGGTCTTACATGCAAACCTACCCCCTCACAACCTTGACTATGACAAGGAGATCACCTTAGATGTAGTTGCGAGATGGATGGCTCCTTAGTAATAACCTCATGACTCCTTGAAGGTAATGTTTTCACCATCTTCCCAATGATGATACAGGTCTCCTCGCAAGGTGTTCGGGATCCGAAAAGCCCTCGGAGTATGCGTTAACATCCCGCATGCCCCGCTTAGCCCCCGCACCCTTTGTTTTCCCCTTTTTCCCTCTTTCCTTGGCCTCTTGATCTTCAGTGATGAAACCGCCGCCCTGCAGGGCGGCGGTCTCGTGACCGCCGCCCAATCGGGCGGCGGTCCTCAGAACCGCCGCCCGCCTCGTAGCGGCGGTCCTGTGCATGTTTTCCAGAACGTTCTTTTGACGCGACTCGCATGAAATATCACGATTCACCAGCTTTCCTTGCCGACTTGAGCATGCATTTATGTTTTTGGTCCCCTGGAATAGTGTTTTTCCTTTGTTTATTGTTTAGGAGTTCAATTTGGTTTTGATTTTTGGGTGATTGAATTCCTATAAATGCATGGCTTGTGCTCAAACAAATGGCTGGATTTTGAAGACTGATCTTTGCTCTCATCTCCTCATTTTAGTATTTTAGTTTGTTATCTTGTTTAAGAAGCCATAGTTTCATTTCACTTGCATCTTTAGTTAGATTACTCAGCTGTTGGTAAGCCACATACCCATCTTGTGCAGGCAGTGCTGTCATTTCATCCAATCCAGTCTGAAGCTTGCCTCTGAATTTTCTTTTCTCTTTGCTGTAGATTTAATTTTCATTGTTGCTTAGAGTTCTTAGTTCAGTTCATTATATGCCTGGTTAGCTTTATTCAGCTGTTGGTAAGCCACATATCCAGCTTGTGCAAACAGTGTCATTATTTTATCCAATCCATTGGAACAGAATAGCTTAGGAAGCCATTAAAGTTGTAGGTTTTTCTCTTCGAATAAGATAGTTACAGGTTCTGGTCACTTCATATTGCATGACTCGTAGTAAAATCCCGCTAGGAATCGCATAAGCCAAGCTCTGTACTCTTGCGCTATCCCTCTCCTACTCGCATTTTCGGTCTGCATTCTGAGCTGTCCTTGTCCCAATATCTACTCCTGTCGATGCTAGTATTACACGCTTTTCTGGATCCACGTGAACACGAAAGAACGAGGAGATCATACTGAGGGGACAAGATCACACACACCATCGGATTCGCCACTGTTCTCATGGAATCCAGGTTTTAACTTTCAAAGTTCTAGTTAGAATCATATCAAATAGAGTAGATAAATTACTTCATTTCAGTAAATTCTATTCTCGATATTGCCAGGGAAGCTGTGAGGATTGATAGTTTCTGAGAAACTATGATTCACTCCTCACTTCTGAGGTAGGATCGAGAATCTTGCAGATAAATTAGACGAGCTATTTTATTTATTTAGAATAATTCTACAAATCGCACAGGCAAATAACTACACTCGGTTATCTTGTCTGTTTTAAAATATTGTTTGGTTATTATTCCTAGATACGCTTAAAATAGTTTGCTTTCCTTAAAATTGTTAAAAGATTTCTTAGAAGAATAAAAGTTATATATATGTTAGATTTAGTCCACGTAGTTAAAATTTGCTTCATTACAGTTAGATTTACATTTCATTTCGTATGACAATCACGGGACCTCAGGAGCCTAGGGAATATATATTTGAGCCAATCGTGCCTCAACCAAACCTCGTCACAACAATAGTTGACATAGACCAAAATCTCATAATACAAGTATTCCGAACAACCACAGATTTACAACTGATCAGTTCTCAATTAAGAGGGTTAAACATAGAAGATGACCAAGCACACACGTTTTGGTCGAACCAACCAAACTACAGATTGCCCTAGGTAAAGCACTCACATGACTGTAGAAGGGTTCGAAAGAGAACAAACCTTTGGTTGTGATCCTTTGTCCCACAAATGGTGCAGAGACACTCTCACAGACATAGACACCGGTTTAAGGATCCAAGTTGCGCGAATGCCTGTGAGATATTCTGAGAAAATCACACAGTTATTGGTCCTAAACATAGAAGCTGAGAAAGCATACGATTACTGGATACTAGGGATTAGAACTTGATTTCACGTATGACCATAACAGGACCGCAACAACCAAGAGTCTATGGTTGTGATCCACAGATCCCACAGCCCAACGAGTCCACAAGTCAATCAGATATAGACACTACCCTACGCACCTTGGTATTTAGATCCACTCCACTTCCACCCATCATCATCGAACAATTGTCCTTATTAGATATAATGGCTAACGAAGCTAGAGAATTCTGGACTAGGCCAGAGAATCGTCCGTAGAGTCAATTATATTCACCATCCACTATATGACCTTATCAGGAGACATACACGAAACTATCCCAGGTCATTTTCCACGTATTCCACAACCCATAGATCGAATCACGCCAGAGCTCGATATTGATTGGAGCCTTCGAGCAGTCATCCTTGCCGATCGATCTATCACACCAGTCCAAGTTAGAAGGGCCTTCTTTGCCTTAGATTCACAAATTCCACTAGTGCGTGTCGAAGACATTAGACTGCCTAACTAGTTTTTCTGCATCCCATGCATATTCTACCCCCACCGGCTGTCTCGGCACGACCTCGAGAGGTCGGGTACGCGGAAGAGTTACTTGTAGATTCTCACGCTCGCCTGTCGCTTTTCCGGCGTACAAAATTGGTGAACCCGACGTGAAACAAACGAAATTAGTGAAGCTGACGTAAAACTTCCTACTTTCTCGTTCGAGTCATAATATCACGTTTCCTTTCACAAATCACCTTCGCTCCTTCCCATTATTCTCACGGGTATTCATATACCCCCCGAATATGTCGGGATTCGATGCATATGGCAGACCCCTCTTGGGTCTTGAGGCATACTACGCCCAATAGAATAGGCAATCATCACCCTCACTCTCAGTATGGGGTGACAACTATTCAACTAATCAGTTGTCAACACAAACCCCAAGAATCAGATATAGTTCATCTTTTCAAACTGAGGAGTTAGATCAACCCCTCGAACGCAACAAACAGAGCCTTCAGGCTCAAACAATATGACGTTTACCGAGAATCTGTTCGTCTCCTCAAATGCTACTTAGACCACAAATTAGTAGGCAATCGATCCATACCTGGTCTTAGATGATGGACAATTAATACGTTATCCTAGGAGTGAACAACATTCTCGGGGTATGTACCCACCTATAGGAGGTTTACAAATACAACCCGAGATCTCTTTTCAAGAAAATACCTCTATGCCACCGCATATAGAAATACTCTCGAGAAACTTGGCAAGATAGCGATCAGCTCATGACAGATATCACATGCCTATACAACACCAGGGTGTACAACAAACGCCGCTCAGACAAAACACCGTGACTTCACCAAATGAAGTCATTTCAACGTTAGTAGAAAAAGTGAGAGGGTTAGAACTTGCTCAAGCAAGTCAAAATTCTCCGTTCATACAAACAGGAAGTTCCAATCCTCCATACCACTCTAGCCAAGTAGATCTCCTCACAGGAGTAGGCACGTTAGGCATGCCACCTCACTATCCACAACAAACGCCAACAAGGCCCATCATCTCTAACACTATTCCTCCCGGTCTAGTGTCAAACAATCCATTCCTTGACAATACCCCGTCATACTTAAACATGTACTCCAAATCACCACAAGGAGATATCTTCTCCTCTCCCGGCATGTTTGCTCAAACACGCAGGGACCTCCTTATGCCCCTGCCAACGCATACGCTGCACCGTATCAACAACCTATCCCACCATCACTCCTCAAAGAACCACCATCAATGGTCGAAAGCTATGCGATAGGGACTTATTCAGAATATCTAAAGGAACCCTTAGACTTCACCATACGAAGCGTCATGCTTCCAAGACCTCTTCCTGATTTACCCAAGTTCAAGGGTGAGGGAGATCCAAATGCACATATCAAAGCTTACGCTACAGCCATACGAGAATTACTCCCTTGGGATGGGGTTGTTGCTAAAATATTTCCCAAAACCTTGGAAGGCATTGCTCTCGACTGGTATTACAGGATACCTGAAGCCTCCATCCATTCATTTAAACAACTCATGTCAGAGTTCATCAAAGCCTTCGACATGAACAAATTGTTGAGAACAGGAATCAGGGAATTCTTGCACATCAAACAAGAACACAACGAATCTGTCGCCCATTTCATCCAGAGGTGGCGTACAGTTCTTTATTCTTCAGCAAGTGCTCCAAACATGGATCAGATGGAACTATGTGATTTATTCCTTCATTCTCTCAGCAAGGAGGTGAAGGAAGAAGTCCAGAAGTTCCCACTAAGAACTTACGATGAAGTACTTGAGAGCGCTCTTCGAATAGACCAAGCAGCGATAGATAGTGGTCGTAAGACATATGGAACAAACGGGAGGTTAATCACCTCCACTCAAAACACTACAACTATCACAAATGTCAATCAAGGACCCAAAATCCTTAACAAAAATCGTGGGGTAACAACGGATGGGGTAACCGACCAGCCCAAGAGGGTAAATGTTGTTAATACTCCGTCACAAACAAACAACCAACGAAACAACAACTTTACCCCGACGATCAATATAGTGGATTTTAACCATCCACAACAACAACAACAACGGCGAAATCCCATACAAGGGCCAAGCCAAAACTCATTTGGTTATCAAAACCAAAGTCAAAACTAGAAACAACAATTCCAAAACTTTAATCCTAATAGGCAATAGTTTGATCAGAATTTTAGGCCACAATACACACCTAACCAACAAAATAGGAATTACAATCCCAATTCTTATTGTGGTTTCCACAAAATTCGGGGTCACGATACTAGAACATGTCGTGACTACAATAAATTTATGCAACGCTTGCCA
Organism: Taxus wallichiana var. yunnanensis; assembly: GCA_018340775.1. Taxonomy (NCBI): domain Eukaryota; kingdom Viridiplantae; phylum Streptophyta; class Pinopsida; order Cupressales; family Taxaceae; genus Taxus; species Taxus wallichiana. The sequence continues at coordinate 450,549,065 of CM031237.1, read as the reverse complement.
GAAGAACAAAGACAGTTCTTCACAGATTTGTTTTTGGCAGATCCCGTCTCATCATCACCAAATACGCTCGCAGGGGTAGTTTCCCCTCAGAATGCTCCCCTCAAGATCTTTAACGATCCGCTCCCAAATCATGATAGCAATAGGCTGAATCCAACTGGAACAAACAAAGGTGCAATGACGGAAACAATGATCATGAAGCCTCGACTTCATTAAATCCATCAAGGCGCCACGCTAGGAGCTCAACCGAGACCCAAGATAGTCAGGCTGGTAGAATTAGACGCCGAACTACCTATCGAAGCTATAACAAGAACACGAGAGTATTTCTCTCAACCGAGCCCAAGTCCTCTACCAGAAATAGATAAGAGTCAACAAATAGTAGAAAAACCCGTAGGTGCCTATGATTTAATTAGCGACCTAACAAAGACCTTCTCACACATTTCATTTTTGACTTACTAAAGAACTCTCCCCCACAGAGCTACTCTTTTAGAAGCATTAGGTCTAGGCCATCTAATTAACATCACTCCACCTCCTGAAACACAAGTAAATCATGTAGATTTTGATATCCACCCTCCGGGGCAGCCGGACAAGGATGTCGAATTCATATTCGAAATAAGTAAAATGCCCACAGATGCTGAGATCGCACGCCGAGGTGATCCAGCCTTACACTTACAAGTATGGGTTTATAATAACTATGTAAAACGGGCAATGGTTGACGATGGGGCCGCAGTTAACATAGTCCCTTTCTCTTTCCTCCAAAAACTTGGATATGGGGAAACAAACTGTTCCACTACTCGAAATACATTGAGAGGCTATGATAGCCTTAAAGCCACTTCGATAGGAACTATAATACTGCCGGTCACCTTAGGGCCCAAAACAATCCTGACTGAGTTTTATATTATAGATCGGGAAACTAATTATAATATGATACTCGGCCGACCATGGATACACCGAATGAAGGCAATCCCTTCTACATTATTTCAAGAAGTAAGATTCTTGCATCTAGGAAAGGTATTTGTAGCCAAAGGCGATCCAAAACCTTTCGATTTGCACCTAGCTGATTTAAAGAAAAGACCAGGGGTGCACTCAGAATTTGAACTTCCAACAAACCAACTTAATAAACCCACTGACCCAAAACCAGAGGAAAAGTTGGTACCTACGACGGATCTTGAAACTACCAGCATAGCCAAAACAATTCCAACCCCTAAAGATAAAACTAAAGAAACAGTATCATTAGGGACTACTGCGAAAATCGTTGAGTTGATAGAACAAGATTCACCAATGTTCTTACCATTTGATTCAAAGAGGCATAGGATTTTCCCTAGGTGTTGGTTCCCTTCCAGCAGAGGACCTCTGTATGGTAGAAGTAGAGTGCGCAAACGCAGCAAATGCCCCAACATCTATACTCCCGACTAAGTATTGGACTCTCCATTTCGATGGAGCTAAATGCCATTATGGAGCGGGGCAGGTATAATTCTTACTTCACCCGAGGAGAAAGTCCTCCCATTCGCTTTTAAATTAAACTTTGAATGCACAAACAATGGCACCGAGTACGAAGCCCTCCTCCTTGGCCTCACCTTAGCCAAAAGAATTGGTATTGATAACATCGTAGTCTTGGGACTCGCAATTAGTGACAAATCAAGTTTCTAAGTATATGAAACTAAAGCCAAACACTTGCAACTCTACAAAAATGTCAGTATTAGATTTAAGCAAGGCGTTCAACTTCATATCCATCAAGCAATCCCGCGAGAGAAAATCTTCTCACCGATTCAATAAAGAACCTCAAAGATCACGTTTTACTCCAAGCAATGAGTTAGAAGATACCTAAATCACGGTGTCCATTCGTGATGAACCATTGATAAAAATAATGACAAATCCTCTTTTAAGCGGAAGTGAATCTACCGTCCTAGACCATGTTGATAGTGATGCGGCTACTTTGGATTATTTAAATGCCTATGCAGCACTACATCTCTCCTATCACATGCTAGATTTATCCTTGATTCCACATTCGTCTTCCTACTTCGGAAATCCCGTAACGGATCTTCCCTCACAAATGGAACCTAGCATATACGCAGTAGAAAATGGGGATGATTTAGATTTACCTCCAGCACCACCTGAGTTCGAAGAGGGTAACGCCTCTTTGATCGAAGAAACAATCGATGTCAACATCGGGACAGAAGATGAACCAAGAATATTGAAACTAGGCTCTTCGTTAACCCCAGAAGAGGTGGAAATACATACTCAGATTCTCAAAGAACATCAAAAGGCATTTGCATTTAATTACAAGGAGATGACAGGAGTCGCACCCCACATTGCGGTGCACAACCTCGTCACTAGATCAGATGCAAAGCCAATTAAACAAAAATCAAGACCCATGAAGCCCAAAGTAGCTCTCATGGTAAAAGAGGAGGTAATAAAACTCCTTCGTAGGGTTCATCAAGCCACCGACTACTCCCAATGGGTATCTAACATCGCTCCCCATTCTCAAGAAGAATGGAAAGATACGCATCTGCATAGATTTTCGAGATATCAACAAAGCGTGTCCTAAGGACAACTTCCCATTACCATCCATAGATGTTATTGTTGATGCAACAACTGGTTTTGAACTCTTGTCTCTCATGGATGGATTCTCGGATACAATCAAATCAGAATATCCGAGCAAGATCAAGCTAAAACCACGTTTATAACTCCTTGGGGAACCTATTGCTACGCTGTTATGCCATTCGGTCTCAAGAATGCCGGTGCTACATACCAGCGGGCCATGACATACATATTTCACGATCTAATTCATAAAATCATGGAATCTTACGTAGATGACTTATTGGCTAAAGCCAAGAAGCGCTAGTGACCATCCCGAAGTACTCCGCGTCATTCTTTCACGTCTAATAGAATACGGAGTCACGCTAAATCCAGAGAAATGCGTCTTTGGTGTAACAGGAGGAAAGCTCCTAGGTTACATCATATCGTCACGAGGAATTGATGTTGATCCAACCAAAATTTGGGCTGTCCTCGAAATGGTCCCACCTTCGAGTGAATCTGGAATCAGATCATTTCTCGGAAAGCTGGGTGCAATCCGAGATTTATCCCGACTTAAGCTTCACCGTTCATCCAATCAACAATTTACTCAAGAAAGACTATAGCCTTGATTGGACCGAAGATTGCAATGAAGCTTTTGATGCAGTTAAGCGTTTCCTTTTATCGCCACCTACGCTAATGCCACCTAAGCTAGATCACCCGTTAATTCTATATTCACGAGCTACCAATGTCTCGCTGGCCTGTATGTTGGCCCAAGAAGACGATAACAAGAGAGAACGTGTGATTTATTTCATTAGCCGAACGCTGCTCGACTATGAAACACGCTATACACAGGCAGAACGAGAATGCCTTGCCATAGTCTTTGCTACTAAATGCCTAAGACATTATATGCTGAATCAAGAAACGAAGGTCATGGTAAAAATGGACCATTTACGGACTTTTCTCACACAAGGGTCATTATCTAAAAAGGTTGGACGTTTTATAACCTTAATGGGAGAGTTCGAATTAACATTTGTAAATCAGAAGTCGGTTAAAGGACAAATCATCGCGGATTGGTTAGCTGACAACCCATTAGACGGAGGTGATTTAGTAGATTTAGACTTTCCAGATGAATGCGTATACTACATCGAAACTCGACCCGCTATCTCTGAGTGTCCTTGGTACACTGATATCATTAATTATATCATAGACCATACGTACCCGGAGGTAGTTACACCGCAACAAAGAAGGCGGTTACGCATAATCGTAGCTAAATATGTCATTATAGAGCAGGTGCTCTATCGAAAAGCATTCGATGGAATGCTCCTAAGGTGTGTCGACACAGAAGAGTCCAAGAGGATTCTCCATGAATCCCACAGCGGTATATGTGGAGGCCACTTCGGTGGCCATGCCACCGCTCGAAAAATACATCGAATGGGCTATTTCTGGCCCACTCTAGAACATGACGTGATAGAGTTTGCACGCAGGTGTCATAAGTGCCAAGAATTCTCCCACGAGATCCACATGCCAGCACAAGCTCTACAACCAATCGCAACTCCATGGCCCTTTTCTACATGGGGTCTAGACTTAATAGGGAAATTCTCTCCCTCATCCACAGACGGCCATAATTTTATAATCACGGCCACTGAATATTTTACCAAATGGGTGGAGGCCATGCCTCTTACTACTGTACCTGGTTCTGTGATCGCCAAGTTCATTTTGAACCAAATCATTTGCAGGTACGGTATCCCGCAAATCATTATCTCCGATAATGGAACTTCTTTTAAAAATGAAGAAGTTCGCGAACTATGCAATAAATTTAAGATAAGCCATCATACGGCTTCCTTGTATTATCCCCAAGCCAACGGACAGGCTGAAGCAACAAACAAAACACTGAAAGCCATTCTCCTTAAAACGGTGAAAGAAAACAAGCGAGATTGGCATTTGAAGTTATATCCGGCCTTGTGGGCCCACCGAACCTCAATAAGAACACCAACAGGAGCAACTCCTTTCTCGCTAGTATTTGGGGCAGAAGCAGTTCTCCCGCTTGAGGTCGAAATACCCAGTCTCCGCATTTCACTACAAGGGATTCTGGATGAAGACGCTTACAGAGAAGCACGTCTTTCCCAACTAGAAAGCCTAGATGAAACTAGGTTAGATGCTGAACAACGGCATAGAGCTTATGCTGACCGAATGTGCCGGCAATATAACAAGAAGGTCTATGAACGTGATATATACGAAGGTGATCTAGTTCTAAGACTAGACAGCTGGATCGACAAGAAGACCGGCGAAGGAAGGAAATTCCGGCCCAAATGGTTGGGCCCATACCGAGTCATGAAGGACTACGGAAATGGTGCTTACCTCTTATGTACGCTAGAAGGTGAGGAATTTGGTGAAACAGTCAATTCCCTGCACCTCAAGCGATTCTACGCATAAGCAACTAGCACTACTTGTATAATTATCTACATTACATCTTCATATAGATTAAGATCATTTTGTCCACTTGTTTCTTACATAAATTGTGATCAAGGAATCTATTCTCAAAGCAATTCATTACAAACTCGTGATGTTTTTGGCATAAAGTTCTTTAAATCATACCTCTCCATCTTCATGTATCATCGAATCATCTCAGAATCTTTTATCAAATAAAATCAGACATGACAAAGTCCTAACGGTAACCATACCAAGATCTGCAAGTTTGTTCTCGCTTTGATTTCTTCTTAGGATAGGTGTCTTGCCTATGGTCTGTTCTAGAAGCTTCATGGTGTCACATCTATCCCATATATACATCTCTTTGGAAATAAGCATATACTGACATTTTACTCAAATAAGCAAGTCAAAAAGTGATTAAACAAAAAATTTTATTTTTACACATTTCCTTGCCCCACCAACCTTCGGTGATGAGCTTCAAGGCTCTCTTACTAGTGACGTAGGGTTGGGAAAGGATGGAAATGCCCTTACTCGCCTATGCCTTGCCCACGGTGATAAACCCACGCTTCTTACTAGTAGCATGGGGCAAAGTATAGGGGGTCCTCTTGACAAAGCAAACGTTAAAAGGTCATAAACAAACAATTCAAACTTTGAGTCAAAAACGAATGAATCAGATGTTCAAAATCCCAAGAGAGTTAAAATCCTAAAACCTAGATTTTGTCTACTATGTGGCCATCTACGGGTCTAAGTCTAGATAAACCGCAAAGCAAGTCAGCATCCAAAACTATGAAGTCATTCGGGTAGAGTAAGCTTGTAGTTTTCAATTTGGTTCCACCAAAGCTTTGTCTGTCTTTCATCACTATCATTTCACCACATTTCATAACTTGCGCCCTTCTTAACTCTCGGTGATGAGCCCTCGCATCTTACTAGTTGCGTGGAGTTAGGAGTGGGGCAAGTTAATCTGTTCATCATACTTGGTTATTTTCATCACTTTGCCAAAACAAACATGAGGTATCCAAATTGCTCACAGAAGCTAAAATTCAAGATCACAATATATCTACAATATCATGTATCAGCATCATGAAACACAAAAAGAAAGCAAACATTTGCATCATCTGTTTTCCATTGCATACATTCTAGAAAGCATATAAACCATACATCGTAATATACACAAGGAAACTGGAAATAGAAAGGAAAACATGAGTGACAAGCGTTTGATCCAAAGACGAATGTATATATATAAATAATCAATGTTTATATACAATGCCATCATGCTCTAAGCATGGTCAAAACGCTCAAAGAGCCCGTGATATACAAAGAATATATAATACAAAGTACACGAGGGCCAAGAGGCCTCTCAATCCCTACGCGACCCCTCCGAAGGTGCACGCCCACGCCTAGGACTCCGGCTGCGCCGGTGCTCTGAATGTACGGAAGGCTCGGGGTCCCGAGGGGCAGCCGCGGTCTCACCACGAGAATGGCTCCTCATGAGGCGCTCAGCCGTCCTGTAGCCCGCTAACTCTGTGCGGAGGGTCGATACCATCCTAGCCACGTGCCAAACGGGAGCGAAGACATCGGTATGTCTACCAGCTGCTGAGGGCTCCCCGGCATCTACGGATAGCTCCGCGCGGGTCCTATCCATGGGGATCATCAGGGAATCGGTACATACCCTGCGGATCAAATCCCGCCACTCATCAACAGTCTCTGCAAACAAAGGAGAAAAATGAATTAGAAACCAAGCAAGAGGCTGAAAGATACAAGATAAAAACACAAGGAGAGATGGCAATTAAGACAAATCCTAAATTAAATAAACATTAAAAGGGAGAAGGGTAACTCACTCGGATCCCCAGGCATCCAAGATGGGTCGCTGGGGCCGGCACCTGCCGCGGATGCCGCTGCCGACTGAGGGGCTGCTCCCGTGGCAGGGGCAACATGTCACCCTGCAACTGACTCATCCTCTCCGCCATGGCCCTGAGAGAGTGGCTCCTCTGAAGCTAGAGTGTCCTTCTCTCGCTCTCGCTCAGCCCTCTCTGCCTGCATAATATCCTGAGTGTCATGCCACTCAGGATCACTGTCCTCGGTCTCCTCCTCTGTCCCTCCCTCCATGAGCTCCTCAGAGTCGGAATCAATATCTATAGGGTCATCGCTGCTATGAGCAGGACCCGCAGCAATCTGAAGCAAAGGTGCCCGAGGCGCACCGGCTCTCCCTCTAGCGTGAACTATCCCCCTGGCTGCAATAGGAATGCCAGGAGTGATCGCTGTCCAACCACGGCCTCTAGGCCCCCCTCTAGCCTCGCGGACTGATCTGTAAACTGGCGCCACTGGGGGAAGCATGCCCAAATACGGTAGGCTGAACTGCTGAGGAACCTGGCCAAAAGGATGTACCTCTACTCACCCCACTCGATCAATGAGCTGCCCTGTGGTGGAGCAGGAGATCAGGGTAAGAGTCTCCTCGCCCCATATGCCGGCCATAAGCCGGTACGGTGTCGCCTCCATGTCTGCAGTAGTGAGGGAGGCAACTGGCTGATGAGGTGCTCTGAGCACCGACATATCTGTCCATCTGGCTGCCCTCACAGCCCCGTGATCTCGCTACCTCCACGCCTACCATAAGGGATGAAGCGCTCATACACCCAACTCATAACTAAAGTCGGGTGGCTCAATGACTGTCCCTATAAACGGACCACCCTGTATAAATCATGGTAGGTGGTCCCTGAATATCTCGCACCCTGGCGTATATCCGTCTCATGCCCTCTATCTCGCAAGCAATGATGGGGGCCCAATAGTATAACAATGTATCCCCTCCCTTGTCCCCGATCAGTCTCGAGGCAAGGATCCCCATGACGGCCTGTCGAAGTACGGGGATAGGCAAAGAAGGAATGGATCAAACTCTCACCCCTTCTTCGACCCCGTGGAGATAACTGCATCTCCCATATATGCTGCCCACTGTGCAATCTGTGCCCGTGAGCCTGCTGTCTCTAATGTAAGTCTCCGCCCAATGATCGGGACTCCCAGAATGCGGTAGACATCCTCGAGTGTAATGGTCCACTCACCACGGACCCCTGGCAGTCGGAAGGTGTTCCGATCTGCATCCCAATAAGAAAATAAGTCACAAAGGATGTGACTCGATGGTGCAACATGGGGCACGCGCGATATACGCAGTATGCCGCCCTCTGTAGTGTGTCCTCCTCATCCTGTGAAAGGGCATCCAGTACCCCTGAGAGCCAATCACACTCTCTCTCCCTGCTCCATCTAATGTACTCCGCTCTCGCCTGCATACACCCAAAAACACACAAAACAGAGCAAGTTAATATCTGAACAATACCAAGAAGGTCATAAAAACGTATAGAAGTGCAAGAAAATACAAGTGCAATCTCAAAATTAAGTTCTTTTTACATTCTCGTTCGTAAACCGCCGCCCGAAAGCAGGAGGCGAGCCAGAATCCGCCTTAAGGGTGGCGGTCATGCCAAACCGCCACCCCGAACAGGCGGCGGTCATAGTAACCGCCGCCCTGGCCAGGGCGGTGGTCGTGGTCCGAAAACCCACGCGGTTTTTAATCCTAAAAAGCCTAAAACTAACAAAAAGTGACCATTTGACCTAAAAATGGAGCCTACCCAGTAGGCGCCCCCCCTAGGTGGACCTTTTGAACCTAACATTTTCAAAAATAACCCCCCCATTACGACAAATTTAACATTTCAAATTTAAAGGGGGAAAAACACAAAATTAAAGAAAACCAACCTGTGATCTAGCAGGGCGGTGTTCCACACGTGGAGGCATGATCACGATCTCGCTGCGGACGTTTTGACTCTACTCACGCAAGAAACCATCACCGTGGGTCCCAGAGCTCAAAATCAATCAAATCAACTCGCAAATGAATAGGAAAATGGGCCCACTTTCATATATATAGCACCCTGTTTCATTTTAAAAGACTTTTTCGTAGGTTTGGAGCGCTGATGGAGGTAAGTTCCTATCCCCACACGAATGGTACGTTCTCATTCCCTATTATTTTAGCATTTATTTTCCAAGTTATTGTATCTATCTGCACTTGAGTTCTCTTTTCATTTTGCAGGTAGCGGGAATTTCGGATGGCGTCGTTTCAACACACGGACGAGTAAGGTATAGCTTCTAACTCCCCATTTCGGGACTGCCATACTCGGACCCACCGTTTTATGCCTCTTCATGGCTAAAACGCTTCTCCGAGGGGGCAATATGTACGTACCCAAAATTGTAAGGTACTGTACGCTGGAACAGTGTAACAAGTTCCCCAATGATGATACAGGTCTCCTCGCAAGGTGTTCGGGATCCGAAAAATCCCTCGGAGTATGCGTTAACATCCCGCATGCCCCGCTTAGCCCCCATGCCCTTTGTTTTCCCCTTTTTCCCTCTTTCCTTGGCCTCTTGATCTTCGAAGGAAACCGAAACCGCCGCCGCTGCACAGGCGGCGGTCTCAGAACCGCCGCCGCTCGCTCGCAGCGGCGGTCCTGCGCGCATTTTCCAGAACGTTCTTTTGACGTGACTCGCATGAAATATCATGATTCACCAGCTTTCCTTGCCGACTTGAGCATGCATTTATGTTTTTGGTCCCCTGGAATAGTGTTTTTCCTTTGTTTATTGTTTAGGAGTTCAATTTGGTTTTGATTTTTGGGTGATTGAATTCCTATAAATGCATGGCTTGTGCTCAAACAAATGGCTGGATTTTGAAGACTGATCTTTGCTCTCATCTCCTCATTTTAGTATTTTAGTTTGTTATCTTGTTTAAGAAGCCATAGTTTCATTTCACTTGCATCTTTAGTTAGATTACTCAGCTGTTGGTAAGCCACATACCCATCTTGTGCAGGCAGTGCTGTCATTTCATCCAATCCGGTCTGAAGCTTGCCTCTGAATTTTCTCTTTGCTGTAGATTTAATTTTCATTGTTGCTTAGAGTTCTTAGTTCAGTTCATTATATGCCTGGTTAGCTTTATTCAGCTGTTGGTAAGCCACATATCCAGCTTGTGCAAACAGTGTCGTTATTTTATCCAATCCATTGGAACAGAATAGCTTAGGAAGCCATTAAAGTTGCAGGTTTTGCTCTTCGAATAAGATAGTTACAGGTTCTGGTCACTTCATATTGCATGACTTGCAGTAAAATCCCGCTAGGAATCACATAAGCCAAGCTCTGTACTCTTGCGCTATCCCTCTCCTACTCACATTTTTGGTCTGCATTCTGAGCTGTCCTTGTCCCAATATCTACTCCTATCGATGCTAGTATTACACGCTTTTCTGGATCCACGTGAACATGAAAGAACGAGGAGATCACACTGAGGGGACAAGATCACACACACCATCGGATTCACCACTATTCTGTGGAATCCAAGTTTTAACTTTCAAAGTTCTAGTTAGAATCATATCAAATAGAGTAGATAAATTGCTTCATTTCAGTAAATTCTATTCTCAATATTGCCAGGGAAGCTGTGAGGATTGATAGTTTCTGAGAAACTATGATTCACTCCTCACTTCTGAGGTAGGATCGAGAATCTTGCAGATAAATTAGATGAGCTATTTTATTTATTTAGAATAATTCTACAAATCGCACAGCAAATAACTACACTCGGTTATCTTGTCTGTTTTAAAATATTGTTTGGTTATTATTCCTAGATACGCTTAAAATAGTTTGCTTTCCTTAAAATTGTTAAAATATTTCTTAGAAGAATAAAAGTTATATATATGTTAGATTTAGTCCACGTAGTTAAAATTTGCTTCATTACAGTTAGATTTACATTTCGTTTCGTATGACAATCACGGGACCTCAGGAGCCCAGGGAATATATATTTGAGCCAATCGTGCCTCAACCAAACCTCGTCACAGCAATAGTTGACATAGACCAAAATCTCAGAATACAAGTATTCCGAACAACCACAGATTTACAACTGATCAGTTCTCAATTAAGAGGGTTAAACATAGAAGACGACCAAGCACACACGTTTTGGTCGAACCAACCAAACTACAAATTGCCCTAGGTAAAGCACTCACATGACTGTAGAAGGGTTCGAAAGAGAACAAACCTTTGGTTGTGATCCTTTGGTCCCACAGTCAGGTGCAGAGACACTCTCACAGACATAGACACCGGTTTAAGGATCCAAGTTGCGCGAACGCCTATGAGATATTCTGAGAAAATCACACAGTTATTGGTCCTAAACATAGAAGCTGAGAAAGCATACGATTACTGGATACTAGGGATTAGAACTTGATTTCGCGTATGACCATAACAGGACCGCAACAACCAAGAGTCTATGGTTGTGATCCACAGATCCCACAGCCCAACGAGTCCACAAGTCAATCAGATATAGACACTACCCTACGCACCTTGGTATTTAGATCCACTCCACTTCCACCCATCATCATCGAACAATTGTCCTTATTAGATATAGCGGCTAACGAAGCTAGAGAATTCTGGACTAGGCCAGAGAATCATCCGTAGAGTCAATTATATTCACCATCCACTATATGACCTTATCAGGAGACATACACGAAACTATCCCAGGTCATTTTCCACGTATTCCACAACCCATAGATCGAATCACGCCAGAGCTCGATATTGATTGGAGCCTTCGAGCAGTCATCCTCGCCGATCGATCTATCACACTAGTCCAAGTTAGAAGGGCCTTCTTTGCCTTAGATTCGCAAATTCCACTAGTGCGTGTCGAAGACATTAGATTTCCTAACTAGTTTGTCTGCATCCCACGCATATTCTATCCCCACCGGCTGTCTCGGCACGACCTCGAGAGGTCGGGTACGCGGAAGAGTTACTGTAGATTCTCACGCCGCTCGGCGTACACGACCTTTATTATAGTCCTCTTCAAATGTGACGTATATAGAAAACAAGATGAAGGCAATGCCCATCGGTGTCTTAAAGGATGCAAATATCACTATCTAGGGAGCTAAGTTTATTGGGGAATTCAAAGTCTTGGCGCTCGTCGAGGAAGACAATTTCCCAACACTATTTGGGTGCCCATGGTGTTACAAGAACAATGCGGACCTTTGGTTCAACAAGGGGTATATTAGCTTTGAAAATAAGGAGGAACGAGTCATTATACCCCTGGCTGATGGGAAGTCAACACCCTATACTGAACCTTTAGGGGAAGAGGTCCTGGATAGGATATATGTGCACTCAATCAGGGATCCAGAGATAATCCATCCTACCAACGAAGTTATCTAGTTTGAGGATGCTCAATTAGTAACTAGCACCACCATCTAGCATGTGATAACCGAGCACATGGAACTTACGAATTGATCGGATGATAGTTGAGAGGATCGATGACAAAGGTAACAAAGGCATGTATAGTCCAACACCTAGGAGGAAAGGAGCTGCCTAAGTATTCAGGAGGAGCCTTCCCTGAGATCTTTTTGTAGGATATGGAAGCTCAATGGAAGGAGGAGAAGGAATAGAGAGGGATGCTACATAATGTCCTTCTCGGCATAACAAAGCACGGTGGTGGGATACACATCAGGAGAGCCTTTTGGAATGGCGCAAGGTGAGAATTACTCTCTCTGTTAGGTTCTCTAGAAGCAATGTGCCCACTTGCCATCAAGGACTACCATGGTAAGGAACCCACCTCTTTCCACATCTAATCTTGTGAGAAGATATGGAGAGAAAGCGCAAAACCTTTCCCACCATCCCTGTCGGTACACAAGCTATATTCTACACTGCAAGGTTATACACGCACACATGGTACATATATTCGAGAGACACGCCGCTAGAAAAGGAATTGGGAGGAGCCAATAGATGATCTCATTCAAACATTTGAGTATCAAAGTACCAAGCCATCAGTTGATAAGGCATTGCAGGTTGTCAAATGCCTTACCATGGGGGATAGTGCCATGGCAGAAGATAGGCTGTTGGAGTTGCTAGGTGGACTAGGTTTGGAGGCGTGCTTTGAAGAAGAGGTAGAAGAAACATAAGAGATATAGCTTGAGTGCGCGTGTTTGGAAAAGGAGAAAGGGAAGTTGGTATATGTTATTGATGGGGAGGAAGTAGAGAGCTTGGATGTTAACCATTTTGTAGGGACACGTGAGGTAGTGGACAGTGTTGATGCTTGCACGCACACCTACCATGAGCCCTTAAAGACAAAGAAGGTTAACATCGGCTCAGGAGAAGAACCTAAGGAAGCTATTATTGGAGATTACTGGTGAGAAGGAAGTCTCTAAGATCATTGATATTTTGCGTGAATTTGAGGATTTATTCCCATGTGGGTACCATGAGCTCAAAGGAATCCACCATTCCTTAGGGGAGATGAAGATAAAGCTGAAGGATGGTGCGTGCTGGTTAGGAAGAGACCCTACCGGATGAATCCCAATTTGCGCATGAAGGTAAAGGAAGAGATAGAAAAAATGATAGCTTCTAGGATCATTGAAGCTGCGGAAAAATTGGAATTGATAAGTCTGATGGTAATCAACATCAAGAAGGATGGGCGGATTAGGATTTGCATGGATTATAGGGAGATGAATGTAGTTTGTGTCATCAATCCTTTTCCAACCCCCTTCACTGAAGAAATTTTGGAGGGAGTCGCTGGGTGTGAAATCTATTCCTTTACGGATGGATTTTCGAGGTACCACCAAGTCATGCCATTTGGGTTGAAGAATGTGCCTACTGTTTTCTCATGTATTGTGGTAAAGGAGTTCTAGGACTTCATCCATAAATTTCTTTAGGTCTATTTGGATGATTGGACGGTGTATGGGCTAGTAAAATACCATTTTGATAATTTGAGGTTGATGTGTAAGAGGTGTCGGCGGTTGAGGATATCCTTCAACATTAAGAACTGTGTCTTTGGTATAGCCTTTGGGATGTTATTAGGGCAGATCATATGTAAAAATGGCTTGCTAGTAGATCCTACCAAGGTTGTAGTTATTGTGGGGTTAGGAAACCTACTAACTAGAGGGTAGTGTGCGGATTTCTTGGGCTTACGGGTTATTACAGGAAATTCATCAAGGGGTATTCCAAGATTGCCATGCCTTTAGAAGAGCTATTAAGACATAAAAGTGCCTTTTATTAGGAGAGGCATAGTAAAAGATGTTTGACACATTGAAGGTTAGGCTTGTCACCACGCCTATATTATGTTTTCCCTCTTGGGGCAAGCCCTTCCATGTTCATGTAGATGCCTCAGGAACTGCCATTGTAGCAATGCTTGCACATCTAGGTGAAGGAATTTTTGATCATCCTCTGTGTTTTGTAAGAAAGAAATTGACAACAACATAATAGAATTATACTATGACTGAGCACAAAGCATTGTCAGTGATCTACGTGCTTTTCAAGTTTAGATAGTATTTGATGGCAACACCCTTTGTGTTTTACATTAACCACATGGCATTAAAGTACCTGGTGAACAAGCCCATTCTACAAGGGTGCATATGTCAGTGGGTGCTATTATTTCAAGAGTTTGAGTTTATGGTAGTTGTGAATCCTGGAAAGAGTAATTGTGGACCTGATCATCTGTCAAGAATTGATTCAAGGGAGGATGCATAGAGTATTGAAGAGACTATACCAGATGCATAACTATTTAGGTTGTGGCGCACACCCTCGGATTTGGAGGAGATTATAGTATTTCTAAAGAAAGGTGTGGCACCGAAAGGGATGAAGGCATTAGAGAAGAAGAAACTATCTATACGTGTTGTGCCCTACATGTTGATAAGTGTGGAATTCTATAAGTTAGGGCATGATAAAGTTTCACGTAGGTGCGTACTAGAGCATGAGCACCTTACCATCATAGAGGAAGAACACGGAGGAAGTGCAGGTGGACATTATGCAGGTGACGCCACCACATGTAAAATATTAATGGCAGGATTGTGGTGGGAAAACCTATATAAGGATTGTAAGGACTATTGTAAAGTGTGTGACCATTGTCAGTGCATTGGCAAGCTAGGAAAGAGAGATGAAATGCCTTTGCACCCTATCCCTAGTGTGTAACCTTTTGAGAAATGTTCAATAGAATTTGTAGGCCCTATTGCACTAGCAACGTGTAGGACTGGATCACGCTATGTAATCACTTGCATAGACTATTTGACAAGGTGGGCAGAGGTAGCCCTAACTAAATACTGCACAATAGCCATAACGGAAAGATTTTTGTGGGAGAACATTATCATGAGGTATGGATGTCCTTTAAGTTTAACTAGTGATAGGGGTACATATTTCTTGAATGAGACTGTGAGGATCCTATTAGTAGATTTCATGGTAGCTCATCACAAGACTACACCTTATCACCCACAAGCAAATGGAACCGCGGAAGCATTTAACAAAATACTGAGTCATACCTTGACCAAAATTTTTGATGTCAAAAGACAAGATTGGGATGACAAGGTATCAACCGTATTATGGGCTTATAGGACAACTTATAAAAGGCTGAACAAAGCCACATTGTTTCAATTGGTGTTTGGCATGGAAGCTGTTTTTCCGGTTGAATTCATGTTACCTTCTCTACAAATAGCTCATGTAGGAGGGCTATCTGATGAGAAAGTGCTGGAAGAGAGAATTGATGAATTGATGAAGTTAGATGAAAGAAAATCACTCACCAGGTGGAGCTAAACAATAGAAAAATCAAAGCAAATAGCATGGCATGATCACCACATAAGAAACAAGAAGTTTGAGGTTGGGAAAATGGTCTTACTTGTATGATTCTAAGTTTCTGTGCCATCCTGAGAAATTGAAATTCCATTGGTTGGGTCCTTATAAAATATCTTACATCCTTGATTCGAGCGTGTGCTAGTTACTGAAGTCTTTGGATGGAATGAAATTCTTAGACACTTCAATGGGAGTAGGATTAAGCCCTACTATAAATAAGTCTTCTTGGTGTTTTAAAATAAGGTAGTTTTTCTAGATAATTAAGAATTTCCTTTATGCATTTTTTTCCCTTCTTGTGTTTCCCTTTCACATTGTTGTTTTGATTTGCACCTTGGGCGTTGGTAACCTTATTACTTTTTAAGGATTTTTGAGTGCGCAAAGGACCGTGCTTCATTTTAATGTGGGGTGGAGTGATGTGAAGGAGAGCATGGGTAAAGTGCCAAGGAATTTTGTGTTAAAAATCCTGGTTGAATGGACCTATTAAAAGAGGTGCATGAAAATAAAAGATGGAAAAGGATGGTTGGTGTCAAGATAAGGCTACTTTTAGATCCCATGTACAAAGGAGGAAAAAGTGCATAAGCAACACGAGGTAGGTGAGAGAAAAAATCAGGACAGAAGAAGTGCCTTCAATGCTAGTGACACACGCGCAAGAGTCTCCTATCAAGATGGATTGGTTGTGTAAAAAAGGTTGGAAGATTGTCTGCGTAGAGATTTGGGCGCGTGAGTTAAAGTGCTAAAGTCAAACTTTGTTTGAAAAAGCTGCATTAAACGTGAAAAGTATGGTGGTAGGTGAAGTAGCATTTAATGCTTAAAATGGAAAAACTATAAATAAAGGGTCAAGGCATTTCATTATTCACTTTGCATATAAGGAGAAAGAAGTGCTTTTGCATCTTTGCAAACTAGGGATTCCAGGACTAATCCATGTGAGGAAAAATTTGAAGAGTTTGAGCATGAGTAACTAGTTTGGATTTGTGAACCAGAAGGAAGGGATTTCACATGTGTAAGAAAAGTTGGGAGAAGGCGTTGTCTTGTGAAGGGATCATCCCAATTAGGGTTTGAAGAACTAGGGCATGGGTTTAAGGAGTTTTACTCACAAATTTGAGATCTAAGGTGGGAAAGAGTGGAAGAATAGAGTTACAAGAAGTGATTAAAGTGATAAGAGGACCTAGAAAATAGCACCCAAGAAATAGGTTAACACACCTAAGAATGGAAAGGGCAAGGGAAAGGGAAAGCAACAAGAAACTCGACGCACATACAAAAGAAAGAGTGGTATGCGAAATGCGGTGCCCAAATGGAGTATTCTTGGGGAAGGAGTGGGACTGTCGACACTAAAATTTTCCTCCATAATTTCTATTTCATTAATGTATGTATTAGGAATAGGATGTTGTTAAGTATAATTAGTAGTAGCGTCTGATAGAAGATAACGGCGCCGTCGATGGGAGTCCCGTCGACACTAAAATTTTCCTCCATAATTTCTATTTCATTAATGGTGTAGCTAATAAATGTGGAGTACGATAGAAGAACGGAAAAAGATGTGTCGCTAATATAGGAATGTTGTAAAAGTAAATATTTGTCGTAAGTGGTCCGGTAATGTTAAAATGTCAAAGTTTGGGTAATTAGAGAAGTAGGGTCTACATGATTAGGAATTAGAAATATTATATTGGTAATAAGGACAAGGAGTGAGGTCATAAATATTTTGTGTATTTTATTTGTAAAAAGTCTAAAAATGTGGAACCCATGTAAAATGATAAGGTTTATCTTATCTTAACAGATAAGCTTACATGTACAGATAAGAGTTAAGGTATGGAATATGATTCGTCAGAGTGGATTTCTTATCCTATCTTAGAGATAGGATGGATAAGCCTGGAAGTTCTATAAATAGAGAGGCCACCCCCCTCATTTAGCATAGAAAGAAGTAGTGAGAAATATTGTAGGAAGTGTGCGAAGGAAGCCATCAGTTAAAGGTGTGTTGAAGAAGCCATCAAGAGGTGTAATTGTAAAGTTTCTCCCATAGTCTTGTTGAAGTATCTCATGGGTGAGATTGTAACAGTTTCATGTTAATATTATAATTTATTTTGATATTTCAGATTTGTCGTCATTCTGTCTTATCATAGTCAATGGTATTCTTGTGTTCGGTTGTTGTTTTGTTTCCAGATTACATCCACCAAACTAAAGGCTGTGCATTAGTAAATAATCATAGCACGAGGAGTTCCCGGTGAAGAATTATCATAGTGCCGGATTGGTGATGACATTTTGGTTCCGTTGCCGGGACCATTCCTCGTTGGTGGATTTTCTGGAGAGATATTCCCACTTAGTCAAAAATCAATTGGAGGGTAACCTTGTTTTTACTGTGCATAGTAGTTACCATGGTAAAGTCATTTTTACCGTGAATAGTAGTTACCATGTTAAAGTCATTTTTGCCATGAATAGTAGTTACCTTGGTAAAGTCCTTTTTGCTGGGAATAGTATTTACCGCAGTAACTTCACTTTTACCGTGAATAGTGTTTACCACAAGTAAAATCGGTTTTTACATGCATAAGTCAAGTTTTACCATAGTTTACCGTGGTCATTTCTATAGTAATTCCAATTATTTGTGCACATAAGTCTTGTTGATTGTACTTGTGAGTTGGTATTTCACGGTGGTTACTTTTGAAAATGGGAAAGATTCCCATTTTTTCAGCTCAATCTAATGAAGATGCTTCTTCTTTCATTCAAGAATTTAAGCGATCTTGTATTTGTAATGGCCTTATAAGAAGGGAACAATGGACTGAATTTTTTCCTACCTTTTTGGATGGATCAGCACTTAGGTGGTTTGAAACACTAGGAGATAATGTGAAAAATTCATGGGATTTATTAACTGAAAGTTTTCTTGAAGAATTTGGTGAACAACAAAAATATGCAGATCTCATGATCGAGATCACAAAGCTATCCCAAGGAGAGAAGGAGAAGATAAGGGATTATCATGCTCGTGTTCTAGAGCTAAGGAGGAAGCTCGATGCCCAGATCCGGAAGGAAGGACTAGCGGATGGGTTGATGAATGGCGTGGATAATCTCCTCTGTAAGCACTTCATTCTTGGGATGAAGCCAGAGATCAGACAACGAGTGAAGTATGACCACCCAGCTACCATTGAACAAGCAAAGGAGATTGCAAGAAGGCAAGAAGAAAGCATGGAAGAGGAGCCCAAAGAAATTGTTGCTAAAGTAGAGCCTACACCAGCACCTTTGGTCCTGAATCCACAACCACTCCCGGTGAGCACAAATATTTCTCCTAATACATCTACTGAGTATGAAGATCTGCTCAAAAAGATGGGTCAGTTAACTATTAATCTTCTTCAAGGAAAGGAATTTAGTTCTCAGGGAGGAGATAGAGGTCCAAAAAGAAATATTTCTGAAGTTGTTTGTTATGGTTGTTATAAAAAGGGTCATTATAAGTATAATTGTCCAGATAGAGCTTCTACATCCGTAAGGAGATAATGATAAAGGAAAAGCACTGTGAATTCTTTTGATGTAGTAGATAAGAGCAAAAATAATGAAGTAGATGTGTTTGTAACAAAAAGAAAGAAAGAAAAAGATAATCAAGATGGAAATGATCCTAAGAAGATGAAAGAAGAAACTAGTAAGAAACATAGGAGAAGAAATTTGGGTGTGCGGGATTTTCGATTTCACGGGGGCAAGGACCATACTCCATCTTGGAAGATCTGTCCAAAAGGCCTGCAAATATTACATATGGTCAACTCTTGGCTATGTCTTCTGAGAAGAGGCGGGAGTTGCGAGGTGGACTCAATGCTCGAAGAAGGAAGGAGGTTGAGGTCCCTGTTTTGGAGGCGAGGCAGATCCCTATGCTCCACAGGTGAGGTATTATGTAATGGTATTTCAATTCATGATGTCTTAGTTGATGGAGGTGCTGCGATTAATGTAATGACCGAGTCTCAGTAATGAATATGTTGGGTTTAAAAATTGATCGCCCTTGACACACTTATGTTAAGGTCATTAAATAAGGGAAAAACTAAACCAGAAGGTGTGTTTCAAATGTGGCAATATCTGTTATGGGTGTTGTATGTGTGGTAGACTTTCAGGTGATGAAAAATGGTACTGTTGCATACCCAATGCTGCTGGGAAGACCATGGCTAAGGAGAGTTCATGCAAGAAACTACTAGAATGAAGGTTTCATGACACTTGGACGTGGTAGAGAGAGGGTGAAGATAAACGTGATCCCTCGACATCATAAAGCAGAACCTGTGGATTCAAGTGATGAAACTGATGATTGGACATCCTCTGATTACTCTAGCACCAGTGAAGTGGACACTGAAGATGAAGAAAGTGAGGTTGATGTTTCAGTCATGGATATTCTTCCAGTCACACCAACCCAGGACCCCATAAAATATCTGAAGAAGAAGTTGATGATCGTCTCCAACAAATAAAGATTGGTGATCTTTGTGATGGAGAGTGAGAAAGAATCCTACCTCCAGCTCTTTCGAAGGTACATACACCTATTCACTTTTAATTACAAGGAACTCCGTCAAGTAAGTTGGGTAGAACATTATATTGAGTGGTAGATGGTGCTAAGCCTATAAAGCAAATGTCATATAGAATGAATCCTAATTTTTCCAAGACTGTAAAAGAAGAAATAGATAAGTTGCTTGATGCGGGATTCATATTTCTTTGTGGAGAATTCGAATGGGTTTCTCCCATTGTGATCTCAATAAAAAAGAATGGGAAGCTACGCATTTGTGTTGATTACGGGAATCTCAATAAGGCAATAAAGAAGGATCATTACCCTCTTCCATTTTTAGATCGGATCTTGGGCGAAGTAGGCGGCCAGAGTGCTATAGTTTTTTGATGGATATAGCGGCTACAACCAAGTTCGTATAGCAGAGAAAGATCAGCTGAAGACCACGTTCACCACTCCTTGGGGAACGTTTGCTTATAGAGTTATGCCTTTTGGGTTGTGTAATGCTCTGGCAACATTCCAACATTTGATGAATAGGGTGTTTGAACCCTACATTGGGACCTTCATCAGAGTATTTCTGGATGATTTTTGCATCTATGGGAGCAAGTTGGACCACCTACACCAGATGGAGATAGCATTTCAAAGGTTAGATGAAGCACAAGCCTCACTAAACCCTACAAAGTGTGTCTTTGGATGTTCTAAAGGTGTTTTGTTAGGGCATGTTATATCCAGAGATGGTATTGGTACTGATCCTGATAAAGTTTCAAAAATCAAAGATTTACCATTTCCTATGAATAGAAGTAAGTTGAGATCATTTTTAGGCCATGTGGGTTACTATAGAAGGTTCATCAAGAATTTCTCAAAGATTGCACAGCCACTAACCCAGTTCTTGAAGAAGGATGTTGCTTATGAACCAGGAAACAAGGCGCATGAAGCTTTTGGACAACTGAAGGAAGCCCTGGTGTCTTCACCTATTTTGAAGAATCCAGATTGGAGCAAGCCATTCATTGTGTACACTGATGCCTCAGATGCAACACTAGGTAGTACTTTGAGCCAAAAGGATGAAAATGGGAATGAACATCCAATTTACTTTGGGAGCAGACAAATGAGCAGTGCTGAGGTAAACTATCTTTGTACCAGAATCAAAAAGAGGCTCTTTATCATTTTTTTGTAAAGAAGTTTAGAAATTACTTGCTAGGGCAGAAATTTATAGTTGTAACGGATCATCAGGCTCTGAAATATATTGTCAATAAGCCTAACCCATCAGGGAGGATAGCAAGATGGATAATTTTTCTACAAGAATTTGAATTTGATATTATAGATAGGCCAGGAAAGAAGCATGTCAATGCAGATGCACTCTCTCAAGCCTATGATGGTTTAGGATCATCTTGTGATGATGATGATTTTCCCGATGCAAAGATTGTTCTCCTTGACACAATCCCTAGTGAATACATAGATATTTGGAACTATCTGAATGAATTCAAGTTTCCGATGGTGCCAATGCAAAGACTAAGAGAAAGATTACTCAAGATAGTCGTCCATATTCTATTCTACATGGAGCATTATTTGAATAGGACACGATGGACAGATAAGAGGGCGATTGGACGTGATCAAGGAAAGGAGCTGCTAGAAGAATTCCACAATGGTACATGTGGAGGGCACTTCTCTGACAACTTACAAAGAAGAAGGATCTTGGATGCGGGTTATCACTGCCCACTCTTTTTAAAGATTGTTATAATTATTGTAAGACATGTGATATTTGTCAAACACATGGTAACCGTAAGACTTCATCACTCCATTATGTCCTATTCTTCCCTTGGTCCCTTTGAAAAGTGGGAATAGACATTGTAGGTCCACTTCCAACTACATCACGCCAAAATAAGTATATTGTAGTTGCCACGCATTATTTAACCAAGTGGGTTGAAGCTAGGCCATTGAAGACAAATTTCATGGATGAAGTGGCAAGGTTCATATATGAACGTATTGTCACCTGTGAGATTTGGTTGTCCATTAGAAATTGTAACAGAGATCAAGGAAGCCACTTCATTAATGAGGTGGTAGAAGCCCTAGTCAATAAATTTTCTATTAAGCACAGGAAGGCAACAACATACAAGCCAAGCACAAATGGACAGGTGGAACGAACAAATTTTGTGCTGTGTCAAATTCTAGCAAAAGATGCAGCCTTGCAGGTACATAAATGGGATAAGAGGATTCATGCAGCATTGTGGGCATATAGGGCAACATCAAAGTCAGCAACAGGATACTCCCCATTTCAATTGGCCTATGGCATTGATCCAGTTCTTCCTATTGAGTTTGATATTCCCACTGTGAGAGTTATGAAAAATGAAAGGATGGATGAAAATGATTCAGTAAAAGAAAGGTTGGTACATCTTCATTTGCTAGAAGAAATGAGGGAAATAGCGAAGGATACAAGCCATAAGAAGAAAATGAAGCGAGATGAGTACTTTGATCAAAAGATCCGGTGGTCTCCATTTCAAGTGAATGACTTGGTTCTAGTATATGATTCCAGATACAAAAAAGAAGACAGAGAAAATTTCTTCCAAAATGGATGGGGCCCTACAAAATAGCAGCTGTGCATGAAAATGGTACGTGCATTGACCGAGGAATTGGATGGCACTCCCATTACGAAATGGGTCAACCACGACAAGTTGAAGATTTTCCAAGCACCAATAATAGTCTACTCCGAGGACAGAGTAGAAGCTAGGAAGGGGAAGATGTCGACACTAAAATTTTCCTCCATAATTTCTATTTCATTAATGTATGTATTAGGAATAGGATGTTGTTAAGTATAATTAGTAGTAGCGTCGATAAAGATAACGGCGCCACGATGACGGTGTCGCCAATAATGTGGAGTACGGTAGCAATACAAAGTACAATAGGAATGTTGTAAAAGTAAATATTTGTCGTAAGTGGTCCGGTAATGTTAAAATGTCAAAGTTTGGGTAATTAGAGAAGTAGGGTCTACATGATTAGGAATTAGAAATATTATATTGGTAATAAGGACAAAGAGTGAGGTCATAAATATTTTGTGTATTTTATTTGTAAAAAGTCTAAAAATGTGGAACCCATGTAAAATGATAAGGTTTATCTTATCTTAACAGATAAGCTTACATGTACAGATAAGAGTTAAGGTATGGAATATGATTCGTCAGAGTGGATTTCTTATCCTATCTTAGAGATAGGATGGATAAGCCTGGAATTTCTATAAATAGAGAGGCCACCCCCCTCATTTAGCATAGAAAGAAGTAGTGAGAAATATTGTAGGAAGTGTGCGAAGGAAGCCATCAGTTAAAGGTGTGTTGAAGAAGCCATCAAGAGGTGTAATTGTAAAGTTTCTCCCATAGTCTTGTTGAAGTATCTCATGGGTGAGATTGTAACAGTTTCATGTTAATATTATAATTTATTTTGATATTTCAGATTTGTCGTCATTCTGTCTTATCATAGTCAATGGTATTCTTGTGTTCGGTTGTTGTTTTGTTTCCAGATTACATCCACCAAACTAAAGGCTGTGCATTAGTAAATAATCATAGCACGAGGAGTTCCCGGTGAAGAATTATCATAGTGCTGATTGGTGATGACAAATCCCATCTTAGAAACATGTCCTGTAAATGACTACAATCATCGTGTGAGCCAAATGGAATCTATAATGATGAAAGGCTCATTAGTAAATAATCATAGAGTTTCCCTACTTGCCAGAAGCCCATCAAACATGTCCTGTAAATGACTATCATCGTATGAGCATAATCGAGAAGGAGATGGCACTGGAGTTAGTGTGCCCAACAAATAAAAGGACACCAGAGGGTTTTCCCATCTATAATGATGATGTGAAGGTCAAGTTGGAGAAGTTAGGGTTATTACAACTCTTTGAGTTTCCCTTCAGGGAAGCCTGAGTGCCTATATCAATGGTTGATGTCACGCGTGCATGAAGACTACTTCCACTTTACAAGGCACAAGATGTGCATAACCCTCAGCTCATTTCACATTTCACAGGCCTCATCTGTGAAGGAGATAGTTTGGAGGATGACCTAAGTGACAAAGAGGAAATTAAGGAGACTATCGCCACCTATGCATACAAAAAGGGGTCAAGGTACTATGATATCACAGACATCAAGGACCCGGTAATGAAGATGGCCGTGCACATGGTGACAAAGTTAAATGGCTAGGAGAGATGGACCCAAGTCAATAAGCCATGGTTGCAGGAAAATTTCGAGAGCACCATCTATAACCTATCTCGCATTCATCACATCAGATTTTCAGTTGTGCGAAGGAAGGTGATAAAATCCTTTTCGGTAATGTCCTACTAACCATTGTGTTTTTAGATATTGGAGTACCTGATGCATCGAAAAATTCATGTGGGAGTACCTGTTGAGGACCCTTCACCCACAAAGAGATTTGAAAAATACGCCTGTGACACTATGACGACCGTGCAAAAGGTGCACTTGGAGAACTCGGTACATGCTCTTAAGGAACATGTTTAGGCATAATGAGGATTCCCAAACAATCAAGCTAGCATCCACAAGGGGAGAAGCTAAATTTTCTATGTACCAAAGATTTCTTCCCGGGAAGATTCAGACTACTAAATGAGTTATGGAGCCCATGGTGCAAGCTCCCCTTTGCCTTCACAACTCAATACTTCCAAGCGGGAGTGAACAAGTTCAAAGAATCCAAGAAGTTGAAGTTAGACCTTGGTAATCTAGACCGGGACCATAGGGAAATGTGCAAAGGGTTGGTCTACCCCCAAGGCAAACACGTGTTGATGGAGAGGTAGGTGTCGCATGAAGTTTAGATGACGAGGCCCATGACTTTTCCGATTATAGGAGGATCCATAACGTGCGTATACCTCCACATAAGACCCATATCTGAGAAGGGCACATATCTAAAAATGAGGTGTCTATACCTAAGGACCCAACTCGCAGGAAGAGACCCGTGCCCAAACTGGAGGAAAAAGAGCCAGATAAGAAAATACTAAGTGTAGTGGATACACATGTAATAGGTTATCCCATGACAAACACTAGAACCAATATGTAATTGTGTAAGAAAAGGCCCATAGTCAAAGAGAAGACTCCGGAGCTAGAAAATCCATCAAACAAGGAGTCATTGGGAGAAGAAGAGATAAAGTCACCTACACCGGAATCCTGGTTAGGAAGAAGTAGAGGATAGAAGAGGAGACCGCCTCAGAAGAAACTGAGAGTTTGGAGAAATACATAGGTGAAAAGGATGATGATGATGATGAGGAAGATGATAGTGAAGAAGATGATCCTGAAAAGATCAAGAGCCACCTGTCTTCAACATGCATGATTCAGAAGAAGAAGGTGGAGAAGAGGAACAGGGGTTCATTTTTGTGTGGCGTAAGAATAGCCGTGGAAAGGGAGGGTGCCTGGGACATGGGAAGAATCGAGGAGGTTGGAACGTATAAGTAGAAGGCTCCAAACCCTATGCAAGAATAGATGAACAAGGTGGAGGAAAGAGAAGAAACAAAGAACATTGAGACCTTGGTGGAGGAGAAGTTGGAACGCAGCGCTGAGCTGGTGTTGAACAAGGATAAGGAGGAGAGCATAGAAAAGGACCATGGCAGCACTGGAGGCCCCATTTTAACTATAAGTATTCCTAAGGGCACACACACGGGAGGAAAGTGCACAAAGGAGGAGAGGCTAGAGATGGGTTATATTGATGACCCCAACAAAGTGTTTCACACGCGGTTCCAAAGAATGATTCTAGTAGAAGAGCTCATGGAAATGTCATCTTTTGATAAGGAGGCTGCATACCCATGGACAAGGAAGATTCTCTCATGGGCAATTGAGTCCCATCTTGATGAGCTATAATTTGAAGTAAGCCACGAGGCAATAATAACATTGCCTTGAACAAAATAAGACAACCCAGTGGTGAATTCTCAGCAGCTCTTAGATGAACAACTATGCAACATGCTCAACAAGGTCTCTGATGAAATTAAAGCTAGACTCTTTGGGTGGAATGATAGAATCAAAGATCTAGAGGAGGAACTAAAGAAGAAAAAGGAAGATCTAGCTACAAAGACAAAGGAGCTAAGTCAAGAGAAGTTGATCAATGCCCAATTGTAGCTTGAGTTAAAGGATGAGAAGGCTAAGGTATGCGTAGCATACAAAAAGTATGAATCCATTAATGATGCCATTGTGTTGAAGCATATAGAACTAGCGCCTCCTGTGAAGAAGTATGGATCTACCTTGGGATTCCTGGAGGATTTAACAAGATTCCTCACCATGGAGAGACAACCACTAGCCTTGGAATTTATAGAAGAAGTGTCCATGATCTTGGAGAAATAAGATAAGTTGAAGGTCGTAGTGCTCATATCTGAGTACAGCAAGGTCCTTGCTGATGTGAAGGTTGCTTCCCGAACTACTAAGGTGTGTGTACGAAAATTGTGCGGATAGAGACAAAGTGGCAGGTGCCTTGGTCACCACTCATGAAGTAGAAATCAAGGATTTTCAAGAGAAGAATAAGGGAAATAGGGTGAAAAGGGACATAATCCTTTCCAAGGTTGAAAATAAATCTGAGGCCATTGAAACCTTAAGGGGTTCAATCAAAAACTAGTTGAAGGAACTATACCCGTAGATTACACGAAGAATGGATGTCTTTGGAGGATGTAGGCAAGGAGTTAGAGAAAATTACTGACACCATGAGCACACAAGGAGATGGACTAAGTTTTGGGGAGGTGAGTGCCCCGGTTTGCAACCTCATCGAGGGAGTAGAATGAAGTCAATGCCTAGAACATATTGGAGGCCAACTTGCAAAAATATTTTCCTATCTTATTGCAGTGATGCCATCACTTTCCCATTCTTTCTTCTTTCCCAATTTCTTCATCCCCTTATTCTTGTTCTAAGGAGTAATTCGATGTGCTCTTTCTTTAGAGAATAGTTCCCACAGATGGAGAACAAGCATAGTGTGGGGTGATGTTGGGCCCCTAAAATATTGGCTAAGTATAAAAATGCACATAGGCGTGCAAGGCCTAGTTGAAGAAAGGCACGCAAGGATAAAACACGTAGGGAAGGGTTTAAGGAAACCCGTGTGTCGTGCACGATAGAACCAAGGTTTCGGACTTACCCATATTGGGTGTTTTGGGTAGAACACATGAAAAGCATGACCCGACTGCGCATGCAGAGTGGATAAGGTGCCAGCCTGGTGATAGGTTGGCCCAGGAAGGAGCATGCCTATGGTAGAAGCTTCTAGAAGCACATCATGGTAAAAATTGGAAAGCTCAGGCCTGGAGGAGCATGCTTGCATAGAGGACCACATTCAAACACTTGGCATCAGATCTGAGGCACTGGAGGATGAGTTGGTAGTTCAGAAAGGCTATATATACAAGTGCCTACAGAAGTAAAGATATAGAGAAATAGATAGAGGTGGAGCTCTGTAGAAATACTGCAAGAACTCTGTTAGTTTGGGTAATTGTGCTTAGGAAAGGATGTATCAAGGGTATGGGGATTATAAATTTCTTTTTGAGAGCCTAGCCACATGAGTCTAGTTATAATGCATGACTGTGGTTTGCTTCTCTATGACATTCTGTAATGGCTCCATGAATGTAATGAGGTTACCAGCTTACATGAATATGAACATTGATGATTCTGATGCATACATCTTTCTCATAGTTATTTTTCATTTATGTTTATGACTAAGTATGGATGCTTGTACAACTTCTTTCTGTTTTGGTATAAGTTATATAATCTGGTAAAAACTTTGTCCTGGAATGACCTGCAAGGATCTAGAAGTCGTTCTGAGCTCTATGGTACTTGTATGTCTTACTTCCTTTCAAATCTCTTAAACATGGATCATAGATGATGTTTCCCACTAAACTCACATAAAAGAGAGAATCAGCACCCGCACGTTCCTCGAGTGAGTGCCCAAAGACCTGTTGGGTGATAAACTCGGTGTGTACATGGGGTTCCTTTTTTTTGTGATGGGGGTAAAAATGACTACATTCTCCTCGTTGATCAAATTATGGAGAACTTAAAAAGTTTGGTTAAGGAAGATGAGGACGTAATTTTTTTTTGGCATTGACTCTGTTTGTAAATTAGTTTCATATCAAAATTTTGTAAATCACCTTAAGAAGGTTGTGATCAAGGTTAAGAGAGTGTTAACCAAAGTTACCAAGGAAGTTGAGACTGCAGATGTGATAATTTAGTATGCATGTGGACCAGAAGAGGAAGAGGTCTAAGTTATCATCAAGTGCTTCATTGATTATAAGGACATGATAGCCGTATGGGAGAAGAATGAAGAAGAATATAAATAAGAAAAGGATGTTGTCAATCCTAGCTAGGCTTGACAGCCATTAATGGAAAACCTCTAAGCTCTGGATCAATCCAGTTGTAGGGTTGACTTTTTCAAACCTGTGTTAATTATTTTTCTATTTTTATGGGAGTTTGTTCCCTAAGACATTAATGCACTCTATTTTTAGTATTTAATTAGTTAAGGGTGGAGTTATAATCGCTCAACCTCCTTAGTCTATAAATAGTTAGATGCATTATGGATTAAAAAACTTTTGGATCTTTTGTGAAAGTACTCTCTAGTTTTGGGAGAGTTCAAGAACAAGATTTGAGCCTTTTAATTATATTCGAACAATATTTTTCCATCAAGTATCTGGTATATTGTGTAATTAATTGATTTATCTAGCACTTGTGAATGTTAATTCCTTGGGTATGATGGATTAATTTTCCTTTAAATCAGTTATCATTTTCAATTTCTATGGAATGTGATATAAAATCTCCGTATTTCAGTTGTGGAAAATATTGCTTCCTTTCTGTCATTTGAGTTTTATATTCAAGTATATCATTGCTTGAAAATATTTTATGAGATATGCATGCCATATGTTATTTTTTAATAGTGATTGTACAAACAAAGTGGATCTTTCTATTCAATTTATTCTTGGTGCATCACCATTTCAGTTGTTTTCTATTAAACCTCTCTATCCTTTATCTCAAGACAAATTTTTATTTAAAGTGTTATAGTCCTGCACATTGGTCTTAAATCAATTGCACTAAGTTTCAAAGGAAGTCGACCTTCTCTCGAAGGTTCATACTAAGGTAATTTATTAACTAAAATTAACTAAACTAGGAGAAGTATAGTAATAGTTAATCTAATCTAGAAGGACATAAATGTTGTAAATAAATACTAGGAAGCAGTATAAAATGATTAAATAATTAAAACTAATGGAAATAAAACCATAATGTGTAAGAGGAAGGTGAGGAAATAACTTAGCTGATTGTAGATGGTTGTCAAAGAGTGTCGCAGTCCATTTGAAATTTCGAAGTAGGAATGCTGTGAAAAAGGAACCAAAAAGGGTGGATCTATAATATTTAAGAAGACTCAAGTGCCCGGGAGAGTACTTAGGCATGGTGGGGTGCCCTAGTATGGCAGAAAATGTGTCATGGTCACTAAAAATGTTCAAAATATGGTTCTTTCTGTGGTCGGAAGATGAAATGTAACCCTCACTTTGTTGTCAATGTGGATTTTAGAACTATGTTGAATGTACCAAATGAAGCAAGATGATGTTGAAGACCTGTAAAAGACAAAAGAAGTATCAAAACCCTAAAAATAAAAGATGCAAATGAATGGGTCGGACTGACCTTAGCTACCACAATAGTGGGCTTACTAAATTGAGCGATGCACTACATTTCGGACCCAAATGTAGTTCTGTGTGTGTGTGTGTGTGTGCATGTCATGCCCTAGGTGCTCTTGTGTTAGTCACACTATGTGAAGTAGTGAGTAATAACTAAATGTAGAAAATTTAATAGCATGTGTGCATGGAATATAATATAATCCCTCCCCTATGAAGTGTGTGTTGATGCAGATCTCCTAGCCTTGATGCATGGAACTATGTGGATGCAAGTGATGCAATGGATGTAACTCTAGATGGAGTGATAGTAGTAAGTGATGCTAGGACCCTCATTATGGTCTCATAACTTTATATTTATAGGGTTCTCTTGATCTAATTTCGTAATTAACCCCGACATGGCCGACTAGGAAAAATATAAGGATGAAAAATGGCTAGAAAGAGCCCAAAAAGTGGCGGGAAAGTAGAAAAAAATCGAGGTGCCACTGGTGGGACCGGGGCTCCCAATATAGGCTTGAGCGCCCCGGGCTTAGGCTAAAATGAGGGGAAAGAGATGGAATAGAGTGAGCATGTATATAAAAATGTGTGGGAATGATAAAATTAAAGGAAAACAAGATGGCCAATAGATGGGATTAATTAGTACTTTCTTCACTCAAGAACCTTCTAATAAGTAGTATGAGACTAGGATAAATAATGCCTAAATTGCATTATTTTGTGACTATCCAAACAAATTCCCACACCTTGGGGATGTTCCAACATTATGCCTGATCACCTAGAGATTCAACAGGTGCATGATCCACGTGAAAATAGTTTTTGGCCTGCTCGGTGGAACAAACTAAGATTTGGTACTCCTCTTAGTACTTGCATGAATAAGAGTACCGACAACTCCATATCTCCAGACTTCAAGTTTTTAGTGCAGTAACTTATGCAAAGAACTAAAACAAGAGCTTCTTCAAATAAATAAAACCAGTGGTGTATCGAATTGTCTTTATCTTCTCTAAGGAGAAGAAAAGGTGAATCTTTGTCATCCCATTATAGAGTTCATTCAACACCTCCCTTTGGAAGGTTCCCACCACAAGGGAGGAATCAACTCCTTGCTGCTATGGTAGCACCTACACAAGCTCAAGATTTCTCAAATTTTAATGGCGGTATTCTTCTAGCACTAGCCCAATATGACGCCATACCAAAGAGCTGCACTCAAGAGTATTCCATTTTATACAGGAGAGACAAATGTTACTCCTATAGAAAATATTCAAGATGTGGCTAGCGTTTGCACAATCCATAATGCCACCAAGATAATTTCATACTCGAATTATCACCATCTCGTTTAAGGATAAAACACTCCAATGGTTTTGTGGATTAGCAAATGGCTCATTACCTCATTGGGATGATTTAGGAGAAAAGTTTTGTGAACAGTTCTGGATAAGAGTGATCACTTATCACTCACGAAAAATTAACCGCTATAAAGAGATCTCTTCAAGAACAAATGGGCCATTTCAACTTCCAATTCCAAAGGACTTGGAATAGGATTCCAAAATTGATAAAACCCTCTCCTAATAATGCATTCTTGTATTATTTAAGAGCCTTGAATAATGATGTAGTAGTTATGATCCAATCAATGGGAGGAACTACTTTTCCTGATGCTTACAACATTACTATAAGAGTAGAGAATTCTTTGATTCAAGCTGGGAAGATAGCTCCAAGACCTCCAATGCCCTTATACCTTGAGCTTCCTAACAATCAACCTATTATTTCTCCTCTTTTGGAAATTTACAAGTAACCGGCTCAATCAAGACCATCCCCTTCAAATTATCTCTTTAAAGTTAATTCATTGCTGCAAACTTTTGGAAATGAACTAGTAGCCCTTAAAAGACAACAACCTCAGTATGCTCATCCTTATAAATCCCAAAATCATAAATACACGTCTAACAATAAACCCCTTCAAGGTAATAACCAATATCAAAACCAAGTTGCAAATGTTAAGCCTCTAAATGTTAGAAACCATCTTGTTGCTAGCTCTTCTAGAGCCCTTATGCCCGTTCAAAACAATTTACTTCAAGATTATAAATGGTTTTATCCCTTCTATCAACCTCACAATCAAAATATTTTTCCTAATGGTATTCTTAGCAAGGATCTTATCGTCTAAGGTATATCCATGTTAATCGAGCCAACAGAGGATGCATCTATGCAATAAGTAATAGATCAACCTCATGAATCCAAGGAAACCACCCTATTGAATTGGTAGGTGGAATATTTTTGTGGGTCGAATACAAATTCTTCATCGCTGGTAGAAGATACTCATTCCAAAAATAGATGTATGGGATCCCAACCCTCAAAACCTAATAAAGCATCCACTTCTCATCTTTGGCCGCAAGTGGTTTTCAATAAATATGCAGGGAAGAATTTTCTCAAACACACGGGCTAGTTAGGCGTAAGGAAAGAATGTTCTTCAAGAATTGTGGTACCAGATAAACATTTTCCAAAGATGATACCAACACTCAAAAGAATGTTGGTAAAGTAGGTGGTATTCCCTTTAGTATTTTTGAACAAATGAAAAATACTAACTTGAACGTTACTATGTGGGAAGCACTTTCAATTCCGTCTTAGAGGAATTTATTGCAAGAGGCTCTAAAAAGTTTTGGAACATCTGAAAAAGTAATACATCATGCATCATCAACTACTACACATTTGTGCCAACTGGAAGGAAGAGGTTCTCCTAAGAATAATAAGCCTCCACCATTCTATATCTCTTTAATCATTGGTGAGCATTTGGTACATAATTGCATGATTGCTTTTGGTGTCAATAGGTCAGTCATGCCCAAGAAAATTGTAGATGTGCTAGGTATAAAATATACACCAAACTCTAGAGGATTTGTTTAGTTTATTGGTACAATAGTTCAACCATCGAGAATTATTAAAGAACTTCATCTTAAAATCCATGTGTATCCCATCTTGTCATTCGCACAAGATGTATTAGTCATTGACCTTCCTCCTTTCTTCGCCATATGATTATCATGGGATTTCACTACCAAAATGGGTGGTTATCTATCCACTAATTGGTTATATAATATTCTCTTAACTCAAGACAAAACTAAGGTAACTATAAGGGCAGAGCCAATTTTTCATAATCATGTGGAGCCTTATATTTCTAGTCCTATAAATGGAAACTATACTATTTGTGATCAAGAAGAATAAGTTTCCGACCATGAATCAACTACTCTTGTGGAAGAATTCCTTGATACAATGCTGGATGAGGTAAGTATAAAACATCAATTTGATCCCTATGTTGAGGAATTAGTGGAAGAAGAAGTTGGTTTTCTTCTTTTGGAGGAGACAGGGTTAGGCATGTATTGTATCGAAATAGTTATACCTTAGCTTCTCAAAATCCAAAACAATTATGAAGGGCTTTGGAAACTATTCTTTAATGGCTCAAGGTGTAAGAATGGGGTAGGTGTTAGTGTCATTCTAATTTATCCAAAAGGAGATAAATATTTCTCTTCTTTTTTACTGCAATTTGGTTGTACTAATAATGTTGCAGAATATGAGGCCTTGTGCAGGATCTCAAATTACCTCAAAAGAAGGGGATCAAATATTTAACTGTGTTTTATGATATTAAATCTGTTATACATTAGGTAATATCTCGTAGTGTGTCCAAGAATGATTTTCTAAGGTTATACAATAATTGGGTTTTGAATTTGAATGATTATTTTGAGGCTTTCAAGATCTACGTGGTTCCTAGAAATCAAAATCAAGATGCTAACATGCTTTATGGTTGGATCACAATATGCCGTGCATATTGATATCATGACAAATGAATGGTAGACCGTTAAGATAGTTATCTGCTTTGATGTTACACGCTAATGCGAGTAATTGGCAATTTTTTTATAGCGACAAGAAAATCATCCTTTTTCTACAAGAAAAAGCATAATTTGCTGCAAAAAATAAAGTTAAGTTGCATGAAGAATAAGTGACCAGATTATAATATTTAAAAGCAATAAGTTGCCAAAAGGTTTGGTCACTCTTTAGTCAAACTTTAACTCGGATGATCACATTAAAAGACAAAGTGCTAACATGGTAGTCAAAGAGGATGATTTTGAAAAGATTGAGGTAGCAAGGGAAACATTTCTAAAGATTGGAAAAGTGTGTACTCCAGAAAAGAAAAAGGATTTTGTCAAACTTTTTGAAGAGTATAATGATGTTTTTGCATGGATTTATCAGGATCTACGTGGTTTTGATCCATGTTTGGCTCAACATACCGTCAAACTTGACCCTAATGTTAAGCCGAAGATTCAAGAAATTAGCAAAATTTCCCTAGAGCTGTTTAAACCTCTTTCTTTTATATATGCTCTATTTTTAGAAATCCTCCATTTCTTGGTGTTTAAGCCTCAAAAGTTGCACGTAATATCCTCTTTTCCCCATTTCCTGGCAACCTCCATTTTTGATCAAAATTGTTCACTTGTTCTATGGCCTGGGTCATCAAATCATTGTTTTGCCTCCATGCCTCTGGTTCATGAAGGAAATTCAAAAATTGGACTCAAAATGATGAAGTTCTCTTCCTCTATGTATTTTTCCACAGTCAGAATGATGGGTGTTTCCTTCCCCATCAAATTTTGCCTCAACGATCCCCGAGTGATACATGGGTCTCTCTGATTGGATGCGCTTTTTGTCATAATTCAAAATCTTTTGGTGAAGCAACCATGTGTCCAAATGACGCAACTCCAGGGGCAGGGTCCAAGGGACAAATTAAGCGCAGGCTTTCCACGTGTCCCGTGTACAAAATGAAGGTAAAACAAGCTAAAATCAGCTAAGTATGGAAGGCTCGGATGAGACACTCCATGTGTCACAATGGTGCATTTCTTGAATGAGGGGCAAAGGGCCAATTAAAAGCAGCGCGAGTCACCATGTGGTTTGAGTTTTTGAGAGAGGCAAAAGGTTGGTCATTGAAAAGTATCACCCTTGGAATCCCGAATCAACACACATCAAAAAGTCTTCAAGCCACAATTTTAAAGGCAAGCAAATCGAAAAGAAAATCGAGGGATTTGAGATTTTGAGCCTTTTGTAAAAAAAACCAAATTCCCAAAATTTAAAAAAAGACCATAGAATGCCCCTGATCAAAAATCTAAAAGGTCCTAGTCAAAGGTGAAGCCCAAAAAAAAAGTCAAAGTGGATGAGCGGGCCATCGAGGTAAAAGTTTAAAATTTACCAAAACTTCCTAAAAGGTGAAGTAAAATTTCTAGAATGCTCATGGCTCTCCAAAGGTCTCGGCCCACCCATTGAAAAGTCAAAGCAAAGGGAGAGTGGGTCGGCGGAGGAATTTGAGTTTTTGAGCCTTTTTCCCAAAAAGGTTAAAAATGTTGAGAAAAAGGCCATGACCCCATTTCAATCGAGGGATGCCACGTGTCAAGAGTCAAAGAGGGAGAGCGGGTCAGTGGAGGAATTTGAGTTTTTGAGCCTTTTTCCAAAAAGGTTAAAATGTTGAGAAAAATGGTCATGACCCCATTTCCAATGAAAACGTGCCACATGCCTAAGTTAAAAAGTTGAAGTGGGGTACAGGGCCAATTTGTTCCAAATTGCCAAATCTCTAAAAATTTCAAAAATGCAAAGGGCTTTCCCCATACCCACTCCAATCTCTTCCTACCACGTGGATGACCCGATTTCAAAGTTATAAGAGAAAATCAAATGGTCTATATTCAAACTAGAAAATCAAATGTAATGTTCATGCATTGCAAGATCTAGTTTTTAACCCGCCATGAGCGTTTTCTTCACAATGGAGGAATTTGAAGAGGCATAAATGATTTGTAAAGTTGTAACCATTTTGGCAAAAGATATAATGGCTCCTCAGAGCCATTCCAAAGGGTTGGCGATTGATTTCAAAAAACCAGAGTGCTCTGACTGAAAAGACAAAAAATGCCATACTTCTTCTATTTTCCCTTCTCCTTAGATTTTCCTCTATTCTCAAAGCTCTGTACAAATTCTTCTTTAGCTTCAATAATAAAAGAAGGAATTTTCACCTTTTTGATTGAGGGATTGATTGGTACTTTGTGACCAATGAATTTCATTCGGTCTTGTAGCTTCTCCTGTGGATTTGTTTTTCTTCTAACTATAAATGCATGTAAATGAAATTTCTAATTAATGTGTGTGGGCATCTGATATTCTACTCACAACATTAGTTTTCTCCTACCTCCATTTCCTCCCTTCCCCTTTCCAAGACAAAGTTTCTTCTCTAGTGAGACATTGCTAGCTTTGCCACAGGGTCAAGTGGAGTGCCCCTGTTGGATCTCTAGTCAAAGGCCACCATTGAAACCCATCTTTTCATGCATGCACCTACGGAAGCTACACCATTCAAGTAGAGGGACTTAGATTCCCATAGTGTTGGCTTGAAACCCACCAATTTGTCCACAAGACAAATTTTCTCCAACAGTTTTTGGCACCCACCGTGGGGCATATTTTGTAGCATCTACACCTAAAAATGACCTCAAGGTCATAAAATACAAAAAAATATTCTAGAAGAAAAGTTTCTAGAGATTGAATAATCACACAAACTACATGGATGTAAATCATGGCTATTCTGGGAAATCCTCCTATTGAGAGACCTGATTTACTCTTTCACATCCAAGAAGACATTGCTTCTGATATGAGAGAAGCTATTTGGCATAATAGACAAAGTGTCAATCAATACTTCATTTCCATAAGGATTCTGACTGGAAGAGGAACGTGTGTTGTCGAATTGGAAAGGCAGAGACAAATTCCAACACCCCAAAGAAGAGCATAAACTTTCAAGTTGGCTGATAGAAGATACACCCAAAAACTGAGGCAAGGAGGAAAATTGATCCCACATTTGAAGAGCTTGAAAGAGAGGCAGTTGTTGAAGAGGAGATAAGGGCTCAACTTGAAGAAATAGAAAGACTCCAAATTGAAGTAGAAGAAAGAGTAACAACAAGAAGCAGCCTTAGCAAGACTGGAGGATAGAAATAGGAATAGAATGGGTGATCATGAGCATGAGGAACAGTAGCCTAACATACCATGGGGAAGAAATACCGGTCCACTGGCTCTTGCTCAACCACTCCATGAGCTCCCAAGAGGCTCAAGAAAGAACTTCCCAAAATTCAAAGGGGAT
Source organism: Taxus wallichiana var. yunnanensis (assembly GCA_018340775.1). NCBI lineage: Eukaryota > Viridiplantae > Streptophyta > Pinopsida > Cupressales > Taxaceae > Taxus > Taxus wallichiana. The sequence goes on along the minus strand of CM031237.1, from coordinate 450,512,363 downwards.
GGTTCTCAGCTCCCCAAAGAACATGTTGCAACATTCATCACTACTTGTGGAGTGTTGGGAGTTGAAGATGAAGATGTTTCAGTTAGGCTCTTTGTGGAGTCACTCCAAGAAAGAGCTACTTGAATGGTTCTACATGTTGCCCCCAAGATCTGTCACATGCTGGGAAGATATAAGAAGTGCATTTGAACATAGGTTCAAGAGCACAAAGATTGTTAGGATCTACTGGTCCAATTGGTTCAGATGAAGAAGGAGACCTCTGAATCAATGAGATATTTTGTAGCAAGGTATAATAGGTTGACAAGAAGGATCCTAGAAGATGTGGTACCCCCTAAAACAACTTGAAAAGGTTCTTCATCAGTGCTTTTCCATCAGAAGTTGGTTTCTTCCTCAGAAGAGCCCAACCAAGAACATTGAGGGAAGTTCAAGACTTTGCAATTGAGACTGATGATGATCTAATTCTTTCTAGAAAAGTGAAAGGACCAAATGGGAAGCAAAAAGGTCAGAGTTCAAATTCAGTCACCACTGATCCAATGTTCCAAAAAATGGCAAATGACCTAGTTGCTTTGAAGAAGCAGCTATCACAAATCACAATGAGGAATGCTCCAAGGAGACCAAATCCTCCTGATAGACCAAGAATTGCTCCACCTCCTCATAGGCTTGCTCTTGAAGCACCACCAGTCAATGCCATCTGTGACACTAGGGAATCAAAAGAAGGAACAAACATTGAGGAAACTAAGAAGAAAGCATGGATGACTATGAAAACTATCTTGAAATTGAAGAGGTTGGCATGCACAATGGCCTTGATTGAATACGTTGATGATGAGGAGGAAGGTGATGAAGAAGCTCCAAGTTTTTCATGTGTTGTTTTCACTCATGCACAATCCAAGAATGGTGTTTCAGCCTCAACAGTTACAACTGAGAGTAGGAAGAACAAAGAAGATAGCTCTTCAAAGCCTCCACTAAACAAGATCATCAACAGGGGATCACCATTACCACCTTCCATGGAATCAGCTAGAGAGAAATCAGATTCACTAGTTGTCAAGGATCACACTATTGTGCCAAGTAAGTTATCTGATTCTTCTCCCAACTCAAAAGCTGTTAAGAGCAATTCTCTTCTAAATGTTGGTTCTGCAAGAACATCTAAATTTCAATCAAAGGCTACACCCCCATCTCCTTCCAAGCCAATTTCTACATTTGAAAAGGAGAACCCAACACCAAAAGTAATGACGCATCTTCCATTTAAGTCCCCATCTACCATAACTTCATTTGACTTTGTAGAGCATGCTAGCAAAACCAAAGTCCAGCTCTCTGAAATTGAATACCTACAAACACATCCTACCCAATTTGACAGATTCATCAAGGTAGTCTAGGGTGGTAACTCTACATCCCCAATCTCTAATTCTAAAGGCTTACTTCCCACACCATCCACACCATCTTCTCAAAACATGTTAGCCCTCAGTGCCTCCACCACCAATAGAGTTGAGCCTTTTTACCTATCACTTCTCATCAAAGGTTTCCAACTTGAACAATTGCATTATAGATTCTGGAGCCTCAGATAATGTGATGCCAAAAAAATGCAAATTCTCTTGGCCTCACTTTGACCCGGTAAATGGCACATGCTACTCAATGGAATCCAAACAAGTTCCATTGGTAGGAAGGATTAAGGATGCTCAAGTTGCACTAGCTGATTACCCTAACAAGAAGATACTCCTGACCATTTTGGTGGTAGACATCCCAACATCTTTTGGTATGTTGTTGAGTAGAAGTTTTTGTAGAGATCTAGGTGGAGAAATAAAAATGGATTGGTCATCTACAACTATCCTAGTGAAAGGAGAAATGAAGAAGTTGCTACCAAGAAAAATGAAGTTCACAGTATGAAAGTCTGATGATCCAAAAGAAAACATTCTCTTTCAAGATTGTGGGCTAGGAAACTACTTCCTCACATCAGAAAAAGAGGAGAACTTTCCACTTCTCATGGAGGAAGAGGAAGATCAAATTTGGACAATGGAATTTGATGGTAGTCATTCCAGAGGTTCAGAGCTGGTGTAGTATTATACTCTCCCTCCAATGAGGTATATCCTTTTTCCTACAAGCTGCAATTTGATAATACAAACAATACTACAGAGTATGAAGCATTTCTCTTAGGCATGAATGCAACAGAGGACATGGGAATCAAGAAGCTTTGAGATGTAAAGGTGATGTAGAGGTTGTGGTAAAGAAGTCCACCAACAATATCGTGAAAAAACCCTAAGGCTCGCACACTATAGAAACAGAGTGTGGGACTGCATTGAATCCTTTGATGCATTCTCCATTGAAGCTATCCCTAGGGAGAGAATGAAAAGGCTGATTCTCTAGTAGTGTCAGCTTCCTTAGTGACACCTCATCCTTCTTTTGGCAAGGATAAAGTGACCATTGAGATGGTGTTCAGACCCAACAGTACTAGATAATGCAAATCACTGGCAGGTCTTCAATGATGACAATCAGATCCTAGCCTTCTTAGAACAAAGGGATAACTTCAATAATATTTTCTTTGAAGGAAGTGAAAACCCACACCATGAATCAGTCCCCAAAGAAGAGAAGGAAGGAATTGAGGGAATTGATGAAGAGGGAGTAATCAAACTGAAAGGAAACAAAATCCCCAAAGGCCTAGTTTCTTTGGAAGACCTCTTTGACAAGCATGACAGGTTCATCCAAGAGAAAGAAAAATAGTCTTCTCGTGTCCATCTGATTTTGATCAAGAAAACATTGGCACTTCAGAGAATCCAAGGATGGTTAACATTGGTAAATGTTGCTCACCAAAAGAGAAGAGAAAGTTTGTTTCTCTGCTAAAAAAGTACTTAGATGTCCTGGCCTATTCCTATGATGAACTCAAATCTTTTCAGCCAAAGGAAATGCATCACTCCATTCCTTTGAAGCAAGGAGCTAAGCCCTTCAGGAAAAAACAAAGGCCCTACAATCCAAAGATTTTTGATGTTATCAAAGAAGAGGTGACAAAGATGCTCAATGCTAGAATCATCTTCCCCATCCACCATTCAACATGGGTGGCTAACATTGTGCCAGTAAGGAAGAAGAATGGGGAAATAAGGATTTGTGTAGACTTCCAAAATCTGAATCAGCATCTCTCAAGGACAACTACCCTCTTCCAATCATGGATCATATTTTGCAAGTAGTCACTGGATCTGAAATGCTCTCTTTGCTTGATGGATTCTCAGGGTACAACCAAATCAAGGTGGCAGAAGAGGATTGCAACAAAAACAACCTTCACAACACCTTGGGGCACTTTTTCCTACAACAGAATGCCTTTTGGCTTGATCAATGTTGAGCCACTTTCCAGAGAGCAATGGACTTGGCCTTCAAAGATTTGAAACATTGCATTGTCATTTACCTTGATGACCTCATGGTTTTTCAAAGAGGAGGGGAGATCATATCTGTCATTTGGAGCAAGTCCTTGCAAGGTGTAGGAAACATGGCATTTCTCTAAATCCAAAGAAGTGCATTTTTGGAGTCACAGAAGGTAAGTTGTTGGGACACATTGTGAACAAACATGGAGCACACATTGATCCTGAGAGGATCAGAGCTATCCAAGCACTAGCCTTACCAACCAACAAGAAGGGAGTTCATTCATTCTTTGGAAAGGTAAACTTCCTTCATCATTTTGTGCCTGAGTTTTCTAAACTGACTAAGCATATAACTTCCATGATGAAGCCTCAAGAAAGTTTCAAGTGGAATAAGGAAGGAAAAACAACATTTGAGGAGATCAAGAAAGCCATTTCCAAAGCTCCAACTCTTGTATCTCCATATTTCAACAAGGAGTTCATCATGTATTGCTATGCATTAGAACATACACTCTCTATTGTCCTTGTTCAGAAAAATGATGAAGGTTTGGAAGCACCCATTGCTTTCATGAGCTATCCTTTGAAAAATCATGAGCTAAAGTACAACCAATTGAGAAACATGCCTACGCAGTGGTCAAAGTTGTTAAAAGTTTCAGATTCTACATTCTCAATTCCCATACAGTGGTGATGGTCCCTGAAGTGCAATCAAGTCCATTTTGACTCAACAAGATCCTGGGGCTAAGAGAGGAAGTTGGATTGCAAAGACCCAAGAGTATGACTTGGAGATTAGACCCTCTAATCTGGTAAGAGGAAATGGTTTGTGCAAGCTGATTGTTGAAGATGAAGCTCTCAAAGGCTCAACAGGAGGGAGAAAAAGATGGTGTTTTCTCAACCTATTCAGAGACAGTCCACAGGCACTCTTTTGTCACCACTACTGATGAGTGGTATGCTGACATTGCTTACTATCTCACTTATGGAGAATTCCCTCCTCATCTTGATTACAAACAAAGAAGGACACTCAAGCTAAAGGCAAACCAAGTTTGTGATCTGAATCATGCACTTTACAAGAGAGGCCTAGATGGTTGTTTCCTCAGGTGTGTAGATAAGGAGCAACAAGAAAAGTTGCTCAGGGCATATCATGATCAAGCTTGTGGTGGACATTTCTCAGCAATGGTCACCACACATAAGATCCTCAGAGGGAGATATTATTGGCCCTCCATCTTTGTAGACACTCAGGATTGGGTTTCCAAATGCAAAGCATGTCAACAATTTGTTGGAAAGCCACAACTAGCTACATTGCCACTCAGCCTGTGGTGATTGAAGAACCATTTCAGCAATGGGGGCTAGATTTTATTGGTGTTCTGAATCCTCATTCTAGTGTAGGGCATACTTATGTACTCACTGTACAACTGATTACTTCACTAAATGGGTGGAAGCCATCCCAACCAAGCAAGCTAGCTCTAAAATAGTCTGCAACTTCATCAAGGAGAATATCATTGTTCATTTTGGAATACCACAAAAATTGTTGTAGACAATGCCACCTATTTCTCTTCCAAGGAGCTCACAGAGTTTTGTTATGGCTTTGGAATCTCCCTATCTCACTCTTCTGACTACTACCCACAGGAAATGGGAAAGTGAGTCAAGCAACAAGAACATTGTGACCATTGTTCGCAAGCTGGTAGATGAGAATCAAAGGAACTGGCACAAGAAGTTATATGATGCATTGTGGGCCGATAGGATCACTCCTAAGAAGGCAATAGGTATGTCACCTTTCCAAATGTTGTATGGAGTTGAGGCAGAGATTCCCCTCACAATTGAGATGCCACTCAAGTTGTTGCTGCAAGAAATAGAAGATGGTCAATACAAAGACTCCATTGACAAGAGGATCCTCTTCCTGGAGAAGATGGAAGAAAGTAGATGCCAAGTGGTGGATAGAATTAAAGAGCATCAATTGAAAGTGAAGAAATTTTTGACAAGAAGACCAAAGCAAGGAATTTCAAAGTTGGAGATTTTGTCCTGCTATGGGACAAGAGAAGAGAACCAAAGGGCAGCCATGGAAAGTTTGATTCATTGTGGTTGGGCCCATTCCAAATTCATGGAGCTTGTGGTGAGAATGTTTTTCTCCTCTCATACTTGGATGGAATGCCATTGGAATTTCCTCAAGTGGGAAATACTTGAAAATGTATCATCAAGTGAAAGTGGGTTGTCCCCCACCTTGTACCATAGGTGATTTCATAGGTGTGTTTTTCCCTTTTCTGTTTAGTTTGTTTGGTTTTGTCATGTTGTTTTGGTTTTGTTTTTTTTTGTTGTGTGTGGTTTGGCTTGTGTGTTTCCTCCTTCTTCCATTCTTTCTCAAAATTGTACATGACTCTACAAGGCCCAATGGATAAGGCACTGGTCAACGTAATATGTTTTGAAACTTGAGATTTTGGATCCTCATGTCGTGCCCTAGCCATGCCCAATTCATGCCATGTCCCCAAGCTAGAGCCAATTGTTGTCTCCTAAAACTACTCTGTTTTCATAGCCAAATTCAATATTTTTTTAGCTCATGCCCTTCGTTGGTGTTTAAGCCAAGTTAGAGATTCAAGAAATTAGCAAAAGTCATTCCCTAGAGCTGTTTAAACCTCTGTTTTGCTCATTTTTAGAAATCCTCCATTTCCCGGTCTGTGCACGTAATATCCTCTTTACAACCTCCATTTTTTATCAAAATTGTTCACTTGTTCTATGGCTCTGGGTCATCAAATCATTTTTTTCCTCCATGCCTCTAGTTCATGAAGGAAATTCAAAAATTGGACTCAAAATGATGAAGTTCTCTTCCTCTGTGTATTTTCCCATAATCGAATGATGGGTGTTTCTTTCCCCATCAAATTTTGCCTCAACGATCCCCGAGTGATACGTGGGTCTCTCTGATTGGATGCAATTCAGTCATATTTCAAAATCCAGTGGAATAAGCCATGCGTCCAAATGACGCAACTCTAGGGGGAGGGTCCAAAGGACAATCTTCAATTAAGCGCAGCTTTCCACATGTCCCAGGTACAAAATGAAGGTAAAATCAGGATAAAATCAGCTAAGTATGGAAAGGCTCAAATGGATGGCTCCACGTGTCGCAAAATGAATGCAATTTTGAAGGTTGGGCAAAAGGATAATTACCAAACCAACACCAGATAACCATTTTGTCGAGTCATTGAGAAAAAGGAGTTGTTTCCAAAAAGTCTAACGTCGATGGAAGGAGACACACATCATCTTGGCACAATTTCAGAAGGTGCTTTCAAAGTGGATGAGTGGGCCATCGGAGGGATTTGAGATTTTGAGCCTCTTTGTAAAAAAGGTGAAAAGTTAAAAAGTAACCCGCGGCCCTCGATCAAAGCATAAAGGTAAAAGTCAAATTCCCAAAAGTCCTAAAAAGTCAAAGTTGAAGCCCACAGGGAAAAATCAAGTGAAGCCCACCGTTGAAAAGTCAAAGTGAAAGCGAGCCATCGGGAATTTGGAAATTTAACCAAATTTTTTCCCAAAAGGAAGTAAAATGTTCTAGAATGCTCCATGGATCCCATTTCAAAGGTCTCGGGATGCCATGTTGAAAAGTCAAAGCGGAGAGAGCGGGTCAGGTGGAGGAATTTGAGTTTTTGAGCCTTTTTCCCAAAAAGGTTAAAATGTTGAGAAAAAGGCCGCGAACCCCATTTCCAATCAGAGGATGCCATGTCAAGTCAAAGTCAAAGTGGAGAGCGGAACGAGGAGAGGAATTTGAGTTTTTGAGCCTTTTTCCAAAAAAGGTTAAAATGTTGAGAAAAGGGCCGCGACCCCATTTCCAATGAAAACGTGCCACGTGCCTAAGTTAAAAAGTTGAAGTGGGGGTGCGGGCCAATTTGTTCCAAATTGCCAAATCTCTAAAAAATCACAAAATGCAAAGGGCTTTCCCCATACCTACTCCAATCTCTTCCTACCACGTGGACGGCCCGATTTCAAAGTTATAAGAGAAAATCAAATGGTTTGTATTCAAACTGGCAAATCAAATGTAACGTTCACGTTGCAAGATCTTGGTTTTTAACCCACCATGAGCATTTTCTTCACAATGGAGGAATTTGAAGAGGCGTAAATGATTTGTAAAGTTGTAACCATTTTGGAAAAAGATATAATGGCTCCTCAGAGCCATTCCAAAGGGAGGTGATTGATTTCAAAAAGACTAGAGTGCTATGTACCTGAAAAGACAAAAATGCCATACTTCTTCTATTTTCCCTTCTCCTTAGATTTCCTCTATTCTCAAAGCTCTGTACAAATTCTACTTTAGCTTCAATAATAAAAGAAGGAATTTTCACCTTTTTGATTGAGGGATTGATTGGTACCTTGTGACCAATGAATTTCATTCGGTCTTGTAGCTTCTCCTACGCGGATTTGTTTTTCTTCTAACTATAAATGCATGTAAATGAAATTTCTAATTAATGTGTGTGGGCATCTGATATTCTACTCACAACATTAGTTTTCTCCTACCTCCATTTCCACTCCCCTTCCCCTTTCCAAGACAAAGTTTCTTCTCTAGTGAGACATTACTAGCTTTGCCATAGGGTCAGTGGAGTGCCCCTGTTGGATCTCTGGTCGAAAGGCCACCATTGAAACCCATCTGGTTTCACTCAATCCTAAGAAATGCATTTTTGTAGTGCATGAGGGAAAGTTGTTGGGGCATGTTGTTTCAGCGGAAGGACTTTCCATTGACCCAGCTAGGATTCATTTAATTTTGTCCCTATCTCTCCTAAGTCACAAGAAGGGTCTCCAAAGTTTTATGGGAACAATAAATTTCGTGCGGAGATTCATTCCTCAGTTGTAGCCTTGGCTAAACCATTGATAGTCATGTTGAAGAATAATCTACCTTTTTCTTGGACGAGGGAAGGGAAGGAGAGATTTGAAGCCATTAAGATGGCTATTTCCCAAGCCCCTACATTGGTAAATCCTAGATTTGATAAATATTTTATTCTTTATGCTTTTACAAGTCAGGAAAGTATTTATGGGATCCTCACTCAAGTAGAATGATGATCTAATGGAACAACCTATTGCTTTTTTCATCCAGTCTCTGAAATATTATGAGCTTAAATATTCATTTGTTGAAAAGAAATTTTTTTTTCATTCGAGATTTAAATAATTTTAGGCACATGTTGTCCAATAACAAAATTCATCTGATGGTGTCTCATCCTGGACGTTATATATTTTTGCTGAATAAAGATATGAACGAGAAATGTTCTAGGTGGATTAATGATGTGCACATCAAGGTTACCAATCTAGTCGGAGAAAAGGATCATGTCACCAGCTTGTGTAGATTTGGATTTAGAAGATGAAGAAGATACAATGTTCCTTGATGACCATCAAGAAGATGAGAAATTTTCTTCTTCTTGAGAGTATCCCATTTAATTTTATAGGACACAAAGATGAAGTTTTCATCTCTAGTGTATTCCTTATGTTTTGGTAGATGGTGTTCATTTCTGCAGGGATTTGAATGGTGTTCTCCTTCGATGTATAGCACCAAGGTAGGTGAATAAGATATTGAAAGAGTTTCACAATGGTTTTTCAGGAGGACATTACTCTACATGAACAATTATTGCAAAAATCATGAGGGTCGGTTACTATTGGCCAGATTTGGTAAAAGATTCCCATCTCTATATAAATAAGTTCAATGAATGTGCCTTTTTCACTGGAAAGCATAATATTTCATCCCTTCCCCTTCACTCCGATTCAATTCGATCAACCCTTTGTTCAATGGGGGTTAGATTTCATTAGAATGATTAATCCTCCATCTAGTGATAGACATAAGTGGGTCCTTACCACAATGGATTATTTTACTTGATGGACAAAGGCCATGGTGTTAAAGGAAGGTAATGAAAAGGTCATTTTTGATTTCTTAGAAGGCATAATGACGAGGTTCAGTGTTCCATTTATAGTTATTTTAGACAATGCAATGGATTTTATTGGTCTGAAGCTGAGTGAATGGGCCGTTAAGAATGGAGTTTATCTCAAGACTTCATCCAATTACTATCCACAAGGAAATGGGTTGGTTGAGTCTAGCAATAAGAACCTCATATGAATTATCAAACACACAATGGAAACCAATAGAAGGACTTGGCACAAAAAGATTAAAATTGCTTTATGGGTAGACCAAATTACATCTAAGAGGGCCATTGGAAATTGTCCTTTCATGTTTATGTATGGTAGAGAAGATAAAATTCCACTATCATTGGAATTTTCTTCTTTGGAGTTGGCACATCAACTAGAGGTTATGGAAAGTGATCCTATGATAGTTAGGTTTTCTGAGATGATGGAGTTGGAGGAAGTTAGAACTGAGAAATGAAAACTTTGGAGCAACATCAGGCTCATACTAATAAAAAATTTTATAGGAAGGCATCCAACAAAAAAATTTAGGAGGGAGATTTAGTTCTCAAATGGGATTTTGATAGGCCCAACCCAAGGATGTACGCCAAGTTTTATGCTCTCTTGAGTGGACCATATGTTATTATAAGTTGTAAAGAGGCAAATTCATTTTTCCTATCTACGCTCAATAGAGTAGAATTTCCCATTCATGTGAATGGGATGCATCTCAAAACTTGTTTTTGAGAGGTTTTATCTTGTATAGTTTAGTTAAGGTCTTTTTATCCTAGTGCTTTACACATTATTTGTAGTGCTTTATTTTCTACCTTACTTCTCTATGTTTTTTTGTTTGTGTTTGTTCTGAGTATTTTAGAGGTTTAGGACTTGTCTTCCCAATGGTTTGCTTAAGGATACTAGAATAATGCTTAATAGGAAAGCATCCCTGAGAGGTCACCAAAATGTTAACCTTACAAGTTACCCTTGCTGGGAGGGCCATAAAATTTTTGCAAATTCTTTGCCCTTTCCTTTTAAAATTTTTACTTTGTAAAATTTGCCTTATCATGCAAAAATTGGATTGGGGTTTTGGTTTTTACTTATGTATTTCTTTCGTAATTCAAAAGGTGTCCTAAAATATGAAGTCCAAAATTTAGACATCAAAGGTTTTTGAATTTGGAGTTTTTTTACATTTTTCGCAAAATACTTGGAAAGTTTTGAAATCAAAAATCAAGTTTCAAATTTTGGAGCTTTTGACTTTTGGTTTGAGTTTCGATATCGATTGTATAAAAGAAATAGTTTGTGTGGGAATTAGAGACTCTAACCTCTCAAACATTAAATTCCCAACAATCTCACATGTTTTATCATTTGGCCATTAATTTTCGATTTACCTATGAAAAATCCAATTTTTACCTATCATTTTCAAATGGTAAACATACTCGGATTTTCTGAATTTTACTAAGATCTTCACCGTACTTTCCAAGGCATATTTTCAAGGTAATTTTTATGTTTCTTCATTTTTGGGTTAAGTTTTATTTTATTTTCATTTCATCATTGTGCCCTAAGGATTTGTTTTTTTCTTTAGCTTCCTTTCTTTTTTAAAAAAAATATCTTTTCCTTAGTCCCAGATATGGCTTCTACTATGATTGTGTTGACCATTTTAAAGCCTAAAATAAAAATTTGTGTTCTAATAGATACATGGATTATCTTTGGCTTAGGAAACAACAATCAGAGATTCAAGTTTCATAAAATTCAAATATAAAAATATATTTTGGGGTTTGAAGGATTCATCGCTATTACAAAGTTCACAAATGTCATTTCATGGTTTGAAAAGCTTTGAGTTTTTGCTATAAACAATTCAAGTTTTTGGACATTGATACTATTTGGAGTTCAAGTTTGTAGGCTTCACAAGTTGATCAAGTTTTCAGGATTTGGAGATTAAATACTTTGGGGTTTCTGATTTTCAAATTTTTGAAGTTGAAGAATTTAGAGTTTAGGGTTGTGTGAGTTTATGAGGTTTGCGTTTTGGAGTTTAGAATTCTATTACTTTGAAACTTTTATTTTTCATGTTTTGGAGATTATAGCTTTCTGAAATTTCTAAAATTTGAGATAAAAAAGCTATCAACTTGGCATTTCGAAGGAGAATATTTCAAAATTTCGAGTTCCAAAATTTTAGAAGTTTGTTTTTAAAGTTTTTAGATTTTTTCTCAAACCTCTCACGAGGTGTAAATTTTGAAATTCGGATTTCAAACTTCAAATTTTTAGAATTTCGAAGGGTCTTACATATTTTTTCTAAGTGTATACACAAACTCTGAAGTTTGAATTTTGTAAATTTTCAAACAAGCTAATGTCTGCTTCTTCTTCAAAAGGAAAGGAAAATATGAAGTATACCTATTTGGGGTGTCTCCTCCCTCTTACCTATCTTCAAACTTAGAAAATATCAGAGACACCGATTTTGGACACATAGATATGGATGAGTTTTGGAAAAGGGTTAAGGCCCCAAACAAGAATCCTTGGATGTAAGCAATTTATGATAGTGGGCTTCCTCTTGTAGTTGCTTTTCCATCATCCATATAATGTGCTGAGTTTCTGCTAGCCGCAACCTCGCACTTTGACAAGGTCAACCACTCTGAGAGATGATGATGGGAATGTTGTAATAAATTGGATAGTGATTTATTTAAGGATATTTTTAAACTCCCGATGTAGAGGGGTATATTAATATTTATCTTTAATATTGAATTGATCATTGGTCATAAGAGAATGAAGTTTGTACTAAGGTTGTTGCCAAGAGTTACTTGGTTAAAACTAAAGGCATAGTGTCAAAGATTCCTAAGACACTTCCCCATTCAGATTTCATTCAAGAGGTGAACGATATAATTACATTGTTGAGTAAGGTTTCAAGTGTTCCTGCAGCTAGAGAGTTTCAAGAATGGATGTTTCGTATATATCCACAATTAAGAAGAACAAAGAGTTTATTCAGTGGGGCAAGCATATAAGAAATTTGATATGTTTCCAATTAAAAAATGTGCTAGACCTTGGAGAACTTATTTATGACTTATCTTTTGATTTATGCGGCAGCTGCAATGAGAGAATACATAGGATTGGATCCAAAGGGAATCAGAAGTGATGTTCGGATATATGAATATTGGTCACACTTACTATGGAATAAGGTTATAAATACTTCGGAGAGTGAACAATGCCTTATTTTCTATTCTATTGTATTATTTTGATAAGGATTTGTATAATCGAGAGAATTTCGGATGAATCTTGGTAGGAAGTGCAGGAGTGGGGAGGAATTTATCTTCAGTTTATGAAATTTACCTATTTTAGAGTTCCGGGTTCGCAGGAGCTCCAAAATTTTTCTAGATGCCATACTAATAAGTGGGTATTGATGGAGCTAGTTTGTCAATTACTTTATTATCATAAAATCCAACATAATCGACATAAGGTGGGAGTCCAGTTTCCCATTACCATAGGGAGATATTCATGTGCGAATATTCACAAGGCTAAAAATGTGGAAGGAGAAATGTCTCAAGTCACTCTAAGGACTTTTCATCCAAGGAATAACTTCGATTATTGGGATAAGTTTGGAAGAATGGGGCTAGCTAGTGTGCATATTCCCAACTTGAGGACATTTGGATTCATTTTTGGGATGAAATCATTGTAAGACAAAGGGAATTTGAGAGGTTAAATTTGGGTGAAGTAGTTCGCTATGGGATTACAGTTGTCCCTAAGGTATAAAAGATGATGATGAGGTATTAGATCCTACTTAGAGAAGACATAATGTTACTAACTAGCCATTACCTTGGATAAATTTGTCATATAAAGATTGTAGCAATACAAAATATAGGGTGGGCCCCATTTTAAGGAGAACCGATGAGTATATGGTAACTTTGGGAATCACACCCAAAGTGTCGATCAACTTGTAGAATCATTACAAGTTCACCAATGGCAAGTCATCATACTCATTCCAAGGGTAAAAGGTCAAACCTCAAGCCCATTACAAAGCCACGTAATATTTATTTTGTTCTCAAAGGTTCAGGGTCTTTTGTTGAGGATCCTACTCCCAAAACCACACCTTTAGAGTTAGAGCTTATCAAGTAGTTGATTTAAGTGTTTCGGCAGCTTATTTCTCAAGTATTAAAGTTAAATCTTTCTTCTTTTCTCCCATATTCACCACCTTCAAATCTAATTTCCCCACATATTTCACCCTTCCTCCAAAGACTATCTTCCATTTCTTCCACTCCCATTTATTCCATTCCATCTCCATCCATGGCTCAAGTGTTTTCCTCTCTCCCTACACTCTTAGTAGGAGAGATAATAGGATCTCCATTTTCCACTCCACTTCCTCGTAGTTCCCTCCTATTTCTACTTCCATTTCATCTACTCTTGAGGCTATTTTTTCCACTACACCTTCCATTATCACTACATCACTACCACCTTCCATGAAAACCACCAATGCAATTATATTGTCAAGTATTCAAAGTTTCACCGTAATTATGCCTTCGATGTATTTGGAATCATACCCGAATAGATTCTTCAAACTCCTAAGATGAAGAAAAAGGTGCCTATCGTTGATGTGGTTGATTTGAGTGCCTTAGATCTCACCCCCAAGAGGCAAGCTAAAAGACCCAGAATTGTATCTAACATATTAGTTAACCAATCTAGGGAAATATTCATTGAAATAGCTACTCCTAGCAAAGATAAAACAAAAGTGACAATTATGGTAGTAAACTACCAGATTTCTATGATCACTCTTAGGAGAGCTACTCATGACGGTACTAAACATGACATCTAAGTTGTTCTAGGGAAATTTTCTAGAAAAATATGACAAAGATAAGGCAACCAAGGATGAGCTAAAAGGAAAAGTTGAGAATCTCACTAAGATTACACATCCGGTGCAAGTTACAACCACCCTTGTTGTTTCTTCAAGCTTTGATGATAATTCCTACCATATGGTGGAAAACATTGATCAGAAGGGAAGAGTAGTTAATAGTTGGATGGAATGTTTAATTTATGATGTTGATCCAATAATCAAAATGGATATTGATTTGTATAATTATTTGTATGATGAGAAGTTTTTCGTGATGAATTTGGATGGGATTCTCACTGAAAAAAAAAAGATAATTTGGATCTTACTTTGAAGACTTGGAAGGAAATTAGAAATGTTGATTCATATTTTCTCTTATAGAAGGGCGTAGTTGGAAATGTTTCAAAGTTGTTTGAATTTTAGGAGGCCGTGGAATCTAGGGCACAAGTGTTACAAGGTCTCATAACAAATTTAGATGAGAAATAGATTGAAGCAGTTGAGGGAATGAATGATATTTCAGAATATTTCAAAATATCCACTACAAATTTATCAATGAGACCATTGATGTTCTCCCTGTTGATCAAATTATGGAGAATTTTAAAATTTTGGTTAAGGAAGATGAGGATGTAACAAATAATTTTGGCATTGACTCCATTTACAAATTGGTTTCATATCAAAATTTTATAAATCAGCTTAAGAAGGTTGTGAACAAGGTTAAGAGAGTGTTAACCCAAGTTGCCAAGGAAGTTGAGACTACATATGTGATAAGTCAGTATGCATGTGGACTAAAAGAGAAAGATGTCTAAGGTATCACCAAGTGATTCATTGATTACAAGGACATGTTAGCCATATGGGAGAAGAATGAAGAAGAATCGAGCAAGAAAAGTATCTTCGCTAGTCCTAACTAGGATTGGCACCATTGATGGACAACCTCCAAGCTCGGATTAGTGAAGTTTCGGGGTTGACTTGGTCAAACATGTGTAACTTATTTTGATATTTTTATGGGAGGCTATTCCCTAAGAAATTAATGCACTCTATTTTTAGTATTTAATTAGTTGGGGTGGAGCTATAATCACTCAACCTCCTTAGTGTATAAATAGTTAGATGCATTATGGATTTTAAATTGTTTGGATCTTTTGTGAAAGTACTCTCTCATTTTGGGTGAGTTTAAGAACAAACCTTGAGCCTTTTAATTATATTCGAACAATATTTTTCTCTCAAAGTATCCGTCTATTGTGTAATTCATTTTTTATCTATTACTTCTAAATGTTAGTTCCTAAGGTATGATCGATTGATTTTCCTTTAAATCGCTTATCATTTTCAATTTACATTAATGTGAGATAAAATCTCCATATTCGATTTGTGAAAGTACTCTTGCTTCCTTTTTGTAATTTGAGTTTTATATTCAGTTATATTAGTGGTTGAAAATATTTTATGAGATGTGCATGTCATATGTTGTTTTGTAATAGTGATTTTGCAAAAAAAATGGATCTTTCTGTTCAATTTATTCTTGGTGCATCACCATTTCAATTGTTGTCTATTAAACCTCTCTATCCTTTATCTCAATAAAAAAATTATTTCAAGTGTTATAGCCTTGCACATTGGTCTTAAATCAAGTGCACCAAGTTTCAAAGGAATTCGGCCTTCTCTGAAGGTTCATCCCAAGGAAAAAAGGTCCCACACCTTGGGGATGTTCCAACGTTGCACAAGATCACCTAGAGATTCAACGGGTGCATGATCCACGTGATAACATTTTTGGCACGCTTAGTGGGACAAACTAAGAGTTGGTACTCCTCTTAGTACTTGCATGAATCAAAGTACCTGGTGACTCCATATCTTTGGACTTTGAGTTTTTAGTTATGTAACTTATGCCAAGAATTCACACAAGATATTCTTCAAGAAATAAAACCAATGGCGTATCAAATTGTCTTTATCTCCTTTGAGAAGAAGAAAAGGTGAAGATTCATCATCCTATAGTAGAGTTCACTCAACACCTCCCTTTGGAAGGTTCCCATCACCAAGGAGGAATCAACTCCTTGCTACTATGGAAACACCTATATGAGATCAAGCCTTCCTAGCTTTTAATGGCGATAATCCTCTTGCACTAGGCCAATATGACACCATATTTGTGGCTGTACTCAAGAGTCTTCCTTTTATATAGAAATGAAAAATATTACTCCTATAGAACATATTCAAGATGTGGCTAGTGTTTTCACATTCCATAATGTGACCAAAGATAATGTCACGCTTTGATTTATCACCATATCCTATAAGGGTAAAGTACTTTAATGTTTTCATGGATTAGCAGCTAGCTCAATACCTCATTGGGATTATTTAGGAGAAACGTTTTGCAAAAATTTCGAGGATAAGAGTGATCACTTATCACTCATGGAGAAATTAACCACTATAAAGAGAGCTCCTGAAGAACATATGGGAGATTTAAAATTCTGATTCCAAAGGACTTGGAATAGGATTTCGACATTGATAAAATCCTTTCCTAATAATCCATTCTTGTATTATTTAAGATCCTTGAATAGTGATGTAGTATTTATGATGAAATAAATTACATGAACTAATTTTCCTTATGCTTACGACATTTCTATAAGAGAGGAGAATTATTTGATTCAAGCTAGGAAGATAGCTCGAAGACCGCCGACGCCCTTATACCCTCGAGCTTCCCAACAATCAACCTACTATTTCTCCTCTTCCAAAGAGTCTCTAAGCAACCGCTCAATCTATACGAACCCTTTCAAATTATCTCTTTGAGGTTAATTCACCATTGTAAACTTCTGAAACAAACTAGAAGACATTAAAAGACAATAGTATCGCATGGTCATCCTTATCAATCCCAAAATCAGCAATACCAGTCTAACCGTCAACACCTTCAAGGTAATAACCAATCTCAAAACCAAGTTGCAAATGTTAAGCCTCTAAATGTTAGAAACCCTCTTGCTGCTAGCTCTTCTAGAGCCCTTGTGCCCATTCAAAACAATTTAGTTCAAGATTATGAATGGTGTTATCCTTGCTCTCAACCTCACAATCAAAATCTTTGTCCTAATGGTATTCTTAGTTAGGATATTATAGTCCAAGGTAAATATAGACAAACCGAGCCAATGGAGGTTGCAAGAAGCATCATATTAGCCACAGGCATCCATGGAAACCACCTGCTGATATGGCGGAAAATATTTTTGTTGGTTGAAAAAATTCTTCATCGGTGGCGATGTACTCATTCCGTAAATAGGCCAATGGAATCCCATCCCTCCAAATCTGATTAAGAATCCACTTCACGCCTTCAGCCGTAAGTGCTTGTGAATAAATATGCAATGAAGAAGTTTCCGTAAACACATGCTAGTCAAGCAAAGAAGGAAAGAACGTTCTTCGGGAATTATTGTACTAAACAATTTTTTCCATGGATGATACCAACATTCAAAATTATGTTGGTAAAGTAGGTGTTATTCCCTTTAGTATTGTTGAACAAATGAAAAATACTAACTTGAACGTTACTATGTGGGAAGCACTTTCAATTGCCTCGATGAATTTATCGTATGAGGCTCTAAAAAGTTTTGGTACATATGGCGAAGCAATACATCATGGATCGTCAATGGTTACAAGTTTGTGCCAACTAGAAGAAAGAGGTTCTCCTAAGAATAATAAGCCTCACCATTTTATATCTCTTTGATCATTAACAAGCATTTGGTACATAAGCTCGCATGATTTATTTTGGTGCCGTTAGCTTAGTCATGCCCAAGTAAATTGCAGATGTGCTAGGTATGCAATTTACACCAGTCTCCAGAGGAGTTGTTCAAATAGATGAAACAACAGTTCAAACCTTCAGGGATTACCAAAGGAATTCAACTTACTATCCATGCTTATCCCAAATTTTCATTTACAAAAGATATGTTATTCATTGACCTTCATCCTTTATTCTCCATATGATTTTATGATAAGTCTTACCATATGATAAAAAAGTGGTCGAAAGGCAAGAGTGGTTTATAATTGGATGGAATGTCTCGATTCAAGATGTCAATCCAATAATCAAAATGGGAATTGAATTTTATAATTATTTGTATGCTGAAAAGGATTCCATGATGAAGTTGGATGATATTCTCACCGAATAAAATGATAATTTGGATCTTACTTTGAAGAATTGGAAGGTAATTAGAAATTTTGACTCAAATATGATCTTGCGACAAGGCATAGTTGGAGATGTTTCAAAGTTGTTTGAATTTCAGAAGGCCATGGAATTTAGGGCACAAGTGTTATAAGGTATCATAATAAAGTTACAGGAAAAACGGATTGAAGAATTTAAGAGAATGAATGATAATTCATAAGAGTTCGAAAATATCCAATGCAAATTTTTCAATGAGACAATTGATGTTCTCCCGTTGATAAAATTATGAAGAAATTTAAAAGTTTGGTTAAGGAATATGAGTATGTAAGAAATAGTTTTTGCATTGACTCCATTCACAAATTGGTTTCATATAAAAATTTTGTAACTCACTTAAGAAGGTTGCAAACAAGGTTAAGAGAGTGCCAACCCAATTTTCCAAGGAAGTTGAGACTGCAAATGTGATAATTTAGTATGCTTGTGGCCCAGAAGAGGAAGAGGTCCAAGGTATCATCAAGTGCTTCATTGATTACGAGGACAAGTTAGCCATATGGGAGAAGAATGAAGAAGAATCTGAGAAAGAAAAGGATGTTGTTAGTCTTAACTAGGCTTGGCAGGCATTGATGGACAACCTCCAAGCTTTTGATCACTCAAGTTAAATGGTTAGCTTGGTCAGACTTGTGTAACTTATTTAACTATTTTTATGGGAGGATATTCCCTAAGACATTAATGCACTCTATTTTTAGTATTTAATTAGTTAGGGGTGGATCTATAATCACTCAACCTCCTTAGTCTATAAATAGTAGATGTATTATGGATTTACAAACATTTGGATATTTTGTGAAAGTAATCTCTTATTTTGGGAGAGTTCAAGATCAAGTTTTGAGAATTTTAAGTATATTCAGAACAATATTTTTCCATCAAGTATCTGGTATATTGTGCAATTCATTGATTTATATAGCACTTGTGAATGTTAATTCCTTGGGTATGATGGATTAATTTTCCTTTAAATCAGTTATCATTTTCAATTTCTGTGGAATGTGATATAAAATCTTCATATTTTAGTTATGGATGGTACTACTTCCTTTTTGTCATTTGAGCTTTATTTTCAGTTATATTAGTGCTTGAAAATATTTTATGATATGTGTATGCCATATGTTGTTTTGTAATAATGATTGTGAAAACAAAGTGGATCTTTTTGTTCAATTTATTCTTCATACATCACCATTTCAAGAAATGTTTTTATCTCAAGTGTTACACCTTACACATTGGTTTTAAATCAATTTCACCAAGTTTTAAAGGAATTCAGCCTTCTCCAAAGGTTCATCCCAAGGAAAAAGGTCCCACACCTCGGGGATGTTCCAACGTTGCATGGTATCACCTACAGATTCAATGGGTGCATGATCTATGTGAAAACATGATGTACTTTGCATAGATCACCAAGACAAGTGGAAATAATACCTTCCTTTGGTCAAATATGTGGATAATAATGCATATCATTCCTCTCTAAAAATCATACCTTTAGAAGATTTATACAAATGAAAGTGTAGAATACCTATTAACAGGGGACAACATAGAAGATAGAGAGGTAATAGGACTGAAATTCTTACTGAAATGGAACAACAAGTAAAATTAATCTCGTGAACAATTAAAGGAAGCTTAAGATAGGAAGAAAAGTTATGCAAACCTGAAAAGAGTTGATAGGAAATTTAAACTTGGAGAAAAAGTCTTTTTAAGGGTCAAGCCTAAAAAGAGTTCTATTTCTTTTGGAAAATCAGCCAAGTTGTCACCTCGATATGTAGGACCATTTTAAATTGTTGAAGTGATCAATCATGTGGCTTATCGACTAGCATTACAACCCACATTGGCATGAATGCATGATGTTTTTCATATTTCCTTGCTTAAGAAGTATGTTTCAGATTTGTCGCATGTGTTAAACTGAAATTCTTTATAGGTCCAAGACCACGGGTAATCGTGGTTGAACCCGTGAGGGTGCTGAAACTCAAAATTTTCACTTGCGTAATAGAGAAATAATTAAATGGAAGGTTCAATGGGACCATTTTAATGAAGAGAGTGCAACCTGGGAGAATATGGAAGACATAAAAACAACCTTTTTGCATCTGCTTTTAGTAGAAAATTTACATATTTCTATGATACTTTGATATTTTATGATTTAAAAATTACTTTTAAATAAAAACTTGAATAAAAGTTTTTACATACATTATGACAACGTTATAAATTATGGAAACTTGAATTTTGAAAGTTCATTATACATTGATTGGATATTTAAGGATTGAATAAGTAATCTATTACTGTTTTCTTAACATTTTGTTGTGATTAAAAAGTAAATCATTGGGATGATGATGCTTTTAAGGGGGAGGTATGTAATACCCATGTTCTTTTATCGAGTTGTGCTTTGATTTATGTGTTCGTTGAAACACATTTATAGTGAAATTTCACTTTGTTTGTTGATCTTTGTTGGGACTTATTGTGGATGTTTCTCGATACTTGCATATCTTGACTGTTAGAATATTTACCTTATGGTGTTTTAGTTTGGTATACTTATTGGACTATGATCACATTGTTTTTTCTTATCTTTGGGTTTTTGATCATTTTGAAAAGTATAAATAACTCCGGCACTTGGATAAAGTGAACTGGAAGAAAAGGCTTAAATGTGTAACGCTTATAAGGTAAGATTTATATTTATTATTGTTTCCAATTTTGTCATGTGTGCAAAATTGGATAACATTTATTGCGCGACCTCTCGGAATGATTGCCTACTAAGCATGATTTTAGTATCCTTAAGTTATCCATTAGGCATGAAGTCAATGTTAGAATCTTGAAAGTGATTTGATCTTTTGTGATATATCTAGAAGTCTCCTTGGTATAGGTAGGAAAATTACTGAACCTAAGAATTTTTTTTAACCTTTGAACCCTTTTCTCCTTGAAAACCTCCAATGATGATACAATATGCAAGAACAAAACAAAAAAAACAAGGAAAGTAAAGAACAACAACACACAACAATGTGCATAAGCACTTGGAGGAAAACACCTAACTAAATTGTATAGGGGGTGGAATGATCTCAAAAGAAAGCTTTGAGATATATCCCATTCAAATTACTGGGCATTTCTTCTCCATTGAGCCTACATAGACAAAATGAATTCACCTCTTTGTAACTCGTGATGATGTATGGCCCACTCTAGAGAGCATCAAATTTTTCATGCTTGCCTTGTTTGGATCTATCTTCATCCCATTTGAGAATAAATATCCTTCTTTAAACAACCCATCGAATTCCTTTTTGTCAAAATATTTCTTATCATGAGCTTGATGTTTCTCTAAAGTCTTCATAGCTTTGTTTCATACTTCTTCTAACTCCATGAGCTCAATAAATATGACTCGCCGAGGATCACTCTCTAAACCTCAAGCTAATGAGCTAATTCCAAAGAAGGTAACTCCAAGGAGAGAAAAAGTTTTTCTTCTCTTCCATATACAAACATGAAAGGATAATTTCCAATGGCCCTTTTAGGTGTGATCTGATCTACCCATAAAGTAATTTTAAGTTGTGTGTGTCAAGTCCTCCTATTAGTCTCTATTATGCGCTTGATAATCCTTGTGAGGTTTTTGTTTCTAGACTCATCCAATCCATTTCCTTGTGGATAGTAATTGGATGAAGTCTTGAGGTAGACCCCATTTTTAACAGCCCATTCACTTAGCTTCGACAAGGAAATCCATTGCATTGTCTGAAATGACTATGAATGGAACACCAAACCTTGTCATTATACCTTCTAGGAAATCAAGAACTACCTTCTCATTGCTCTCCTTTAATGCTACCACCTCTGTCTATCAAGTAAAATAGTCCATTACAATAAGGACCCATTTATGTTCATCACTGGATGGAGGATTAATCATTCTCGATGAAATCCAACCCCCATTGAGCAAAGGGT
The DNA here is from genome assembly GCA_018340775.1 of Taxus wallichiana var. yunnanensis. Classification (NCBI taxonomy): domain Eukaryota; kingdom Viridiplantae; phylum Streptophyta; class Pinopsida; order Cupressales; family Taxaceae; genus Taxus; species Taxus wallichiana. The sequence continues at coordinate 450,490,324 of CM031237.1, read as the reverse complement.
TGATCCACTTGAATTAGATGCAGTGGAAGAGCCACCAACTTCTATTTCCTTGTGAAAAAGGCACATTCCTTACACTTCCTTATCCAAGAATGGGCATCTCTAACAAATCCATCCAATAACAACTGGCTCTCATGATCTTTGTATCAATTATTCATGTAGAATAATGTCCTCTAGATAGGTCATTATGAAACTCTTCTAGTATATTAGGTGCTTTTCCAGGTCCCACGCATCAAGGAGAACACCGTTTGAATCCCTTCAAAACATAACATTATCTACCGAACATATGGAATAGAATGAATATGGAAAGTTCGTCTTTTATTTCTATCCATGTCCACAGGATATACTCCTGAGAAAAGGAAATTATTCATTTTGAATAACCAATCAACTTGATCATCATCTTCATCAGTGTTTAGGAGCATCACGTCCTCGTTACCTTTTGATTCCATGCTTGCAAAATTTTACCTCTCGATAAGTTTGGTTTTGATATGCTCATACAAACCTTCCATCCAACATGCTTTTCATGCATCTCTTTATTCAAACAAACCTTTACCTCGATATGAGACACCATGAGATAAATTTTGTTTTTGGACAACATTTGCTTGAATTTATTCAAATCTCGAATAACTGCAAAGAATTATTTTTCAATGAATTAATATTTGAGCTCATAGTCTTTGAGGGATTGACTGAAGAAAGCAATTGGTTGCTCCATCAGATCGTCATTTTTCTGAGTGAGGATACATGAAATGCTCTCTTGACATACAAAAGCATAAGGAATAAAATATTTGTCAAACTTGGGGTTCACCAGTGTGGAAGCTTAAGAAATGGTCGTTTTAATAGCTTTGAATCTCTCCCTTCCTTCCTTCATCCATGAGAATGGCATATTTTTCTTTAGCATGACTGTCAATGGTTTAGCCAATGTTGCGAATTGAGGGATGAATCTTCATACAAAATTTATGGTTCCCAGAAAACTCTAGAGACCCTTCTTGTGACTTGGGAGAGATAAGGACATAATCGAATGGATCCTAGCTGGATTAATAGAAATTCCTTCCACTAAAACAACATGCCCCAATAATTTTCCTTCATGCACTGCAAAATACATTTCTTGGGGTTAAGTGAAACCCCAAATTCTCTACATCTTCAGAAAACCTTCCTTAGATGTGTGATGTGGTCTTCTACATGCTTAGAGTATATAATTATATCATCAAGGTAAACCAAAATGATATTATTTATTAGTCCCTTAAACGCCATGTATATGGCTCTTTGGAAAGTATCCTGCATTGGACAATCTAAATGGCATTTTGTTATAAGCATACATCCCCACTTGGTAGTGAAAGTAGTTTTGAATTGATCATATTCTTGGACCAGAATTCAATTATAACCCAAATATCCATAGATAAAAGAAAATATTTGAGCTCTTTCTATTGTTTAGATAATCTTCTCCATTGACAGAAGAGGATAATGATCTTTCAACAAGGCACGGTTCATATCTCTCGAAATCCATACATAGCTGAATTTCTCCATTCTTATTCCTTATAGGGACCAGATTGGCCACTCAAGATGAATCCTGGATAGGAAAATTATACATCCTTGATGAGTTTGGTTATCTACTTTCTCACTAGTGGCTCAATTTTAGGATTAAATGGCCTTTGTTTCGATGAACCGGCTTGGCATTACGATCTTGTTTGATGGTATGTTGTTCTGACACTGATAAAAACATGGTAGGTCTTTATAAATCCATCCAAAAACATAATTATATTCTTGAAAAAGTTTGACAAAATCCTTCTTCTCTTATGGGGTACACACTTTGCCAATCTTTAGAAACTTTTGTTTTCTACCTCGACTTCCTCAAAATATTCTTCTTTGAAAACCATGTTAGAGCTTTGTCTTTTGGCTTGATCATCTGAATTGAAAATGGATTCCAGAGTAACTAAACCTTTTGGTAGTTCTTTTCTTTTCAATTGTATGATTTGATCACCATATGATTGTTGCAGCTTATCTTGATTTTTCGCAACAAACTCCACCTCTTCTTATAGGAAAAGGAAATTTTTTTGTTACTATCAAACACTTTCCAGCTACTCACATTATCAGAACTACAGGTCAAACCACCATTTTGACAGATTGTCACCCTTCTTTCATGATATCAATAGGTATGTCGTATTGTAAGCTAATTGTAGCAATCCTATCAACATCTTGATTTTTATTTCTAAGAATCGCATGGATCCCAAAAGCTTCAAATATTCAATCAAATCCTAGAATTGGTTCTTATATGATCTTAAAAGATAATTTTTGGATGCACTGCATGTTGTCACTTGATGAAAAAATAACTCACTATCTCTAAAAATAGTTAGGCCTTTGATTCCCTTCTTTTGATCTAGCTAATTCCTTGCACAAGGGCCTCGTATTTAGCAACATTGTCGAGCTACCGAATTACAACCGAAAAGATGAGAATTACTTATCTCCTTTTTGAGATATTAACACAACACCAGCACTATATCTATTCTTACTTCTTGATCCATCGGAGAAAATTTTCCATAGGCCTTCAAAATTGCTTTGTGTTTTGACCAATTGTTGTATGATCATACCTTCTTCGTGAATGCGATGTACATAGTCTCATCTCCTCCAAAAGTAGAAAAACAGCTTCTTCCTCTACCAATAAATTAGTATAGGGATCATACTGATGATCTCCACTTACTTCATCTAAAGCACAAAGTATCAGGAAATTCTTCCACAAGAGTGGTTGGTTCATGATCAGTATCTTCTTCTTCTGGGTCACGGATGGTATAATTTCCATTTATGGGACTGGAAGTGTAGGGCTCCACATGATTATGGAAAATTGGTTCCACCCTTATAGTCACTTTAGTTTTGTATCGATTCCTAAGGATCATATGCGACCAATCATCTGACAAGTAACCACCCATCTTGACAGTGAAATCTCGTGATAGGAAAATGGTGAAGAGAGGAGGAAGATCAATGACTGATATGTCTTGTGTGAATAAAAAACTGGGACATGCATGGATAGTAAGTTGATTCCTTTGATGACTCGATGGTCTAAAATGATATACCATCCAACTCAATAACTCCTCTAGACACTAGAGTATACTATATTCCTAACACATCTACAATTTGTTTAGGCATAACCGAGCTATTATTATTATTATTATTTTATTATTGACAAATAGTTTTTTTGAAAGGGACTATACCCTTGAGAACGAAATATGGCCTAGAGCTATTATTACCAAAATGGATCATGTAATTATATACCAAATGATCACCAATGATTAGGGTAATATAAAATTGTGTTGGCTTGTTTGTCTTAGGAATATTTTTCCCTTCTAGTTGACACAAACTCATAGCAGTTCCTATTCCACCACCTGATGATTTTTCAGTTTGTGCAAACTTATGAAGAGCCTCTCACAACAAGTTTCTTTGAGAAGGAATTGAGAGTGTGTCGCACATAGTAACACTCAGGTTGGTATTCTTAATTTTTATAACAATGCTGAAGGGGATTGATCTCATTTTCCTGAAATTTATCTGGGTATTAGAATTATCATTTGGAAAGTGCTTGTTAGGCACCGTGATGCCCGAAACACCTTCTTTTCTTATAGCTTGGCTAGCATGTGTTTCTGGCGGTTTCTTTACAGATATTTATCAACCATCACTTATGGGTGACATTGTGAAGTGGATGTTTGATTTGCTTTAGAAGGTTGAGATTCTATTGCTCTATTTTTGGAACGATTTTTTTTCACCACTGACGAGGAATCTGTATTGAAACTACAAGAATCTTCTACGCTTGCCAATTCAACAAAGTGGTTTCTTTGGGTATCTATGGTTGATCTACTATTTCCTACGTAGATGAATTTTTTATTAGCTTTGAAAGGGTAAATACACTTTGAACCATAAGGTCCTAGATAAGAACTCCATTGGGAAAAAGATTTTGATTTTGAGGTTGAGAATAGGATAACACCATTCATAATCTTGAAATATATTATTTTGGATAGGTACTATGGCTCTAGATGAGCTAGCAGTGAGAGGGTTCTAAAATTTCAAAGGATTGACATTCACAGCTTGACTTGCAGTTTGATTTTGAAGCTAATTGTTCCCTGGAAAAGGTGGATGGTTAACCTGATACTACTGATTTTGTGGCTGGTATGGATGATTATATTGAAATTGTTTCATCTTGAGTGCAATGAGCTCATTCCCAAAAGTTTGCAGCAGTGACTTGACTTCAAATATATCGTTTGAAGGGGAGGGGTAGATTGAACTAGTTGCTTGGAAGCTGATGGGATATGATAAATTGTAGGATGAGTGTTTATAAGATCTAGAGATAATGACATTGGTGGTCATGGAGCTATCTTTCCATCCTGAATCAACAAATTCTCCACTCTTATGAAAACTTTGTAGGCATAAGGTAGTGTAGTACCTCCCTTAGAATGGATCATAACTGCTGCATTAATATTCAAAGCTTACAAATAGTACAAGAATACATTATTTGAAGAAGGATTTATGAGTTCTGGAATCCTATTCCAAGTCCTTTGGAATCGAAGTTGAAATCACTCATGTATTATTGTGGAGAATGGTAGTGAGTTATTCCAAGAGTGATAGGTTATCACTCTTGTCTTCAAACTATTTATAGATATTTTCTCCCAACACATCCCAAGTGGTTATAGTACCATCTTCTAACCCATGAAACCATTGAAGTGATTTTCCCTTGAAGGAAGTGGTAAGGAGTCTGACCGCAACATTATCTTCTGTAATATTATGTATGCATGAAATGTTGGCTACATCAAGAATATGTTCCACTAGAGTAATATGAGTTTCCCCTATGTAAAAGGGAAAAATTTTGAGTGCCGCACCAAGTATAGGATCATGTTGAGCCAACTAAAGAGGACTGCTTACATTGAAAGGAGGAAAACTTGGTTCCTTGTAGGGGCTGCCATACCAATGAGAGGTTGATTGTTCCTAGGTGGAGGAAACCTTCCGTAAGGAGGAGTTGAATGACCCCTACGAGGTGATGCTGTAACTGGTGATGTTGAAATGCCTCTTCTCCTTCTCCTTGGAGGAGACAAGGATAACTCGATATGTTGATAATTTCCTTCTCATCTCACAAAAGCTCTTGTCTAAATTATTTGCATAAGTTAACGCATTGAGATTTGAAATCCAGAGATATAGAGTCACCAAGTACTTTGATTTGTGTAAGTGAGAAGAGAAGTACCAACTCTTGGTCCCACCGGCATGCCAAAAACTATTATCGCCAAATAACTACACCCTCCGAATGGCCATAATGTGAACAAGAAGTTCGGTGTGATTGGGTAACATGGGATCACCTCTCAAGTTGTGGTATTTGGGATCAAGGTGAACCTCTAGAGAAGATCAACTTCCTCTTCCTAAACTAAGTGTTGTATTATTCCTAGTGCAATAAAATGGTTATCTAGACCTATGCTAACATTTTCATGGGTTTTAGGGAAAGAGATTTGCAAAGAATAAAACTATACTAGGGATGGTGATACACCAAATAAAGGGTGTGGATAAACTAAGAAAGGGATGGTTTGAAGAGGATGTTATGCACCACAAGACAACTCACCTATTGCAACCTGGAAAGGGTAAGTAACTACCACAGACTAAGAAGCAAGTGTACCCTTTTCCAACCTTGGTTTCCACAAACAATCTTCTGATCTTCCAGTGAAGAAGAATGAAACTGAGAAGGGTGAATGGACACCACAACTCAAGCGCATGCAAGAACTCCACCACTTGATAAGCACAAAACTTCAAGAACCTACAATGTAAACTCTAAACTTGCACAATACACCTGTATGTATGAGAAAGGCACAAAGAAATATAAAATGATAGAAGGACTAAGATTAGTCACAAAACACACACTTTATTACTTCAATAACATGCACAATGCTTCATTACATTTGGAAAAGGAAAAGGTTTCCATTACAATATTTAAAGAAGGCTTGAAAGTTCCCTCAACATACAAGAACAACTTAGAAGAAGGAGGACTCTTTGAAAGATATGTCAAATGTCTAACCAATACGTAGCAATCTCTATTCTATCCCCTTTGGAATGAACATCCAACTTACATTTATAGAAGAAGTTGTGAGAGAGAAGAGAAAAATCCATGAATTCTTTCCTAAAATGAAGGTACATGATGGTAGCCATTTATTATGAAGTTGGTTGAACCAATTATCCTTTCATCATGTGCCATTAATGACTAGTTTGACTTAATCTCCTTATTTAATTAAAGGAATATTTAAATAAAATATTTTGATAATAATAATATATAAAATTATTAAAATATTTAAATGAAAATATTAATTTAATTAAAATTAATATTAAAGACTAGTTTGCACTAAAGAGAGGGGGTCCATAAAAATAAGTCAAAAATAACCCAACTCGATGGTTGGCTCACCGAGCCAACTCATTAAGTTGGGAATCGAGCTCCCCATCGAATCGGTTTAACAAAATTCATTTCCCCATGGGTCATCACCACCACACATTTGCTCAAGTTTTCCACATACGTGACTGAATCGCTCTATCTTAATCTCCTTTACACGAGCTCACCACCAATATGAGATATGTTTAACTACATGAATTAGGCACTCTCTTTGGTGAGATTTCACCAACTTGATTCCCCAACACCTATCAACCGAGTCATACAATGCCTAGTGATCTCGGTTTGAGCTACGCATCAACTCAATTATTCTTCATCGGTCCTACCAACTCATCCTCCATGCAAGTTCTCCCAACTGATTTTCTCGTTAAATGGCTCAACTTGGTTAATTGAATCCTTCGTGTGATCTTTGTGACATGATATTTCCTTGACTCATGTTCATCTCATGCTTGTTATGATCTATTTTCCACATACTCACCATATAGCTTGACATATTTCCATTTTTGAGCTCGTCATATTTTGATCGAGCCACTCGTCTGTCTCGAGCTCCTTGCAACCTCCTTGATCTCGCTTCACATATCTCTTACAAACCGATCATGATAACTTAGTATAGCTCCTTACTGCCATGAACCCAACCCTATGACTAAGCCATTATATCAAAATCATGAGAACCTTCATTTTACTTTCTGGAAATCGATACCTTTTAGTTCAACTCCATGATTCTTCCTATAAGCTCACCACCAAGTGACTTAGGTTCAACTAGGCTCATTCTCGGTGATGCATTAAGCCACCTATTGACCCTTTTGATAGATTTCTCCTTCCACATCAATCGAGCTTGGCATCAACTTACTAAAACAATCCTTCGAGCTCCATCCAATGATTATGTGATTATCTCACATTCCCCAAAGCATCCTCCTTTCTCTCGCTTAGCCTTACAAGCTCAAAATATGACCACACTTCTCATCCATGACTCAACTTACCTACGTCAAGATCTAATAACTCAACCCTCATACCTCCTCGTATGCCTCCACATGTTAAGTTTTACATGCTTGTCATCAAGAAATTTGTCTCCCATGTAGGCTTTCCATCTTGGAACTTGACGTTGAATGACTCATGCATGGTTGGCATTCATCCTTTTCGATGCATTTGAGCTCCATGCACTGACTCAATCAAGTGACCCTGAGTTCCTCCATACATAAATTCTAGCTCATCCGAGCTAGTAGAGGTTTAGACTTGCTATGCATGGTGATAGCTCGTTGAGTTGGTGTTGACGTTCACCCACCTGTGCCATGCCCTACGATGATTGATCTTCATAGACCAAGATCCTTGCAATCGATTCACTCGAGCCATCGTGACTATAATAAATTCACTTGACATCGAGCTTGCATTTAACCTTGAATGGTTGAGTTCCTTCCCTCGACAATGATGAATATATGCTTGTTGGTTATGAACTCTAACTCTAGCTCAATGCCTCAAGATTTTATTTAATTTGGTGACTTTCTCGAGATAATATCTGCTCTATATCTTTCTCCAATGATGGTTAGAGAAAGCTCAAGCCTCTAATGACTAAACTTTTTCCTACCTTTGAAAACATTTCACTCCTTTACAAGGTGATCTGACTCCATCATGCTTTGTATTTATGGGCCTGAATCTAGCTCCTCTAAAAGCAATAGTTCCCTTATGACTCACTCACCCTATGAACCATCCCATCAACCCAAAAGGTAACTCAGTGACTCCTCTGAATCTCAACCATAGACTCAGGCTTTTTATTAACACATTTGATTCATAGAACTTCTCCGTTAGCTTGCCAAATAATTATTCCCACTTGGTGATGCTTCGATGATCCCCGCGAAGTGGAAAGTTTGTATTGGTTTGTTGTCTCAACGTTTCCACATGGAAATTTGGTCACTAATCTCCCTAACACATGGAAAATATGTGTTGGATTTCCATCACCAAAAAAACCACCTGCCAATGCCTTGACATTCTCTTGCATTTACTTGACTCGACTAACTCTTTTCAATGTTTGGATCAGCCGACCCATCGAGTTGAGCTCCAATGTTAAACAACCGAGTTCTCAACCAAACTAACACCGATTTATCACCAAGTTGAGCTCAATTTGACCCCATTCAATGCTAGGTGATCTCACCTATGCAATTTATTAATTATTTTAATCGTGTTATCTCCATGATGACCGAACGTGAGTCCCTGGGACCAATTTTGTAATTTGATCATAATAGGACCCCATTTTCCAATTTTTTCATGTGTGCAAAAGTCTTCCTGCTCCACTTCTCATGTTAGCAACTCACCCTACCTTACATAGGACTTGGATTAGGCCCGAAATGACTTGAATCAACACTAAACTCCCATACTATGACCTTTTCAACCTATTACAGACTCATTAACACCTTTGAATCATCATATGGACCAAGTTTGAACTCATGAAGATCTCATACAACCTATGGAGCTCATACACAACACTCACTTGCTTGACAATGCACCAAGAACATGCCTAGACACCATGACATTTCATCACACTACCAATCAACCTTCAATATTGAACATGGATGACACCTCATGCACTTACCTATAACTCGTAGACTCTTATGACACCAATGTGATACTTTGACATCAATGAAAAAACTACACACAAAGTCTAAAAATCTCCCCCTTTTTCATTGATGACAACAACCTTCAGAAACATTGATGGTAAATATATGTTGCAAACACCTATAAGACCTAACATCTACAATAAAATCACTATGAAATATTGACATGAAAAACAACTAGACAATAAAACAACACCAAAAGTGCATACCAACTTACTTGCTTACTTGACTCCTTGGACTGCATACTCACTTTCTTGGCACAAAATGCTACAAATGATCAATGAACATGATAAAATCATACACACATAGCTCCCCTTGAGAGAGTATTCATCACACCTTGGCTCTATTCTCACCTTGAACATTTAATCATGCCTTGGACCACACAATAATTTCCTCAATATCAAACATAAGTCCCCTTCGGATGATACATTCTTAATCACCTTCATGAAGAAAAATTCCAATGTTTGATGAGTCGAAACCTCAATAACCTTTTTAATCAATATTTTACATCTTTCAAACCCTAGTTTTATCTATGTTTCCATCTATCTTGTCTTGTCATGTTTTCAAGGATACACAATAGTCTCAACTAAGTCTTCATACCCCCTTCTTGCATATACTCAAGAAAAAATTATTCTCGTTGAAGCACAAAGTCCAAGATCTCATAATATAACACTTTTCCTTGCAAAAACTTTCATGCAATTGATGATCTAATCATGTCTTCATTCTTGTCGTCATTATTTTGGTGTCTTGGACTACTTAAAAATACTAAGTCATGCCTTGTTGTCAACATTTAAATTATGTCTTCAAGAATTATTAAATCCTTATGGAGCAATAACATACCATAATAAATTGATCATGCAAGTAACAAGGTCTCAAAATAGGAATATTTCATTCACACTGTCAAGTCCTCATGCATCATTTAGAAGCTTCACCTTACTAAAAAAACAACCTTTTAAAGAGTAAGAATATCCATACAAATTTATCGTGTCAAAATCCCAATATATAGTCAACACACCTTCTTGGTTTCACTCAAACTCACACTAACTTGCTTGACCATGATAACATGTCATACTATACATAGTACTTAAAGCATATTTGTGAATTAGCTTAGATACCTCTCCGATCAAGACCACTTGAGCATATATCTCTCTCTCAAATCATGTTATCATTCATGTGAAATATATTCTTCTCCAAATTACTAAAACATAAGACATACCTGCATAGTCTCTGCCAACAATATCTTCAATCTTGAGAATCATGCCTATTTTCCTAGTTCTAGAGTTATCTAAACACGTTCTTCAATCCGAATCCTTCTTGATGACTTCAATGTGACTATAACTTTAGGATCATGACAAGTAATCCATCTTTATAAACTCGAGTTCTAGAACATCTTTCCTTACACTCTTGGTCCACCTAACACTAAACATTCAAATATTTTAATTGTGTCATCATGACTTCTAGACAATTTTTAAACCTTCTTGTACCCATGAACATTATTCCTTCTTATTGGACTATCATAATTTTACTTGATGACCACTCACCGTCTTCCCGAGCATGATTATAACTTTTAAGAGCTCACACATCCCAATCTCATGGAGTATAAACCATCAAAGAAACAATATGACTGGTATCATTCCTCAATCACCTCTCGATGAACCATGACATAACACCTACCAAGACTCTTGAACAAGAGTAGAAAATTTTGATAACCTACTAACTCCTAGAACAAACAATATAGCATAGCTACTTGGGAGCACTTTGTAAACTAATAAGACCATGTTTATAATTCACATATGCTTCATAGAGTTGTCACAACCTTCTTAGTACCTTGAACACACATACATATTTTCATAGCTTGGATAATAAAATCAAGAATTGATAAAGTGATCAAGAATAAACCAAACATGCCTTGACAATATTGTACTAGTATAACTTCAAACAACTTCTAGGAACACTTAATACGGTTCATGTGCCTTAATGAGCCAAACCAAAACACACCCATGTTTCCTTTAGTTGATAAATGTCTTCAAGAAGCCTAGTGCACACACTACAATATTCTTTAGGGCACTATAATATTATGTGGTCATCAAATGATAACAAGTAATCCACCTTCTTTTTGTATATCTTATAATTATCCTTTACGGTTCTCTCATTTTTCTTTGATGGATTTTCGGGTATAATAATTTCATCATTCTTTCATATCAAACACACATGGCTTTCTTCAACCATAGGCACATTCTAAACTAGATCTATAAAACATCTTTTTATTGTATAAGATTTAGGTTTGACAATCCCGATTTCCTCCTTATCTTTTTCAACAACATTTGGATTATTGATTGAACTTTTTTTTCTCTTACAAAATTTTTAGGTTCAATTTTCGTTCTTTTTACCAATTCCTTTGAATAATCCTTCATAATTTGATCTCCATGATCATATTTTTTATTTCCTTAGCTGGGCTTGGTTTCTCTTTGGAATACCTATTGATAAACACCTTGTTTTCTTAAAAATTATGACCCTTTTTAGATTCATCGATTGCATGTTGTTTTGGAAGACTCAAAATGAAAAAATATTGTTATGTGACCAATATTATGACAATTATATCACACAAAAATTTCTTACTTCTTGATTGGTATGAGCTAAGGTTCCAACTACAATCCATAGCTTTATGAACATATTCATTGAATTCATAACAAAAACCATTAAAGTATTTTTCATAACCCTGTGGGTATTCATTCCTTGAGAGTCTTCTTACACATTCCTTTTCCCTATGACCAAATTCATTACAACCATAACAACATCCATTGAAAGAATTATCATACCTTGATGCATTAGGTTATTTGATGAACCATGCTTTCTTATGTCCTTCATATGATCATACTTGTTACTTGAAACATTAACCTCCTTGTTAGGAACAACGTCTTATTGCATTTTTGATAAATTTTTAGATACACGCTTTAACTCGGCCTTCAAGAACCTCATTTCAACTTCAAGCTTCTTGATGATAGATTATAGTTTGAGATTTTTATTTATTTGGAGTATCATCTTTTCTTGAAATTAAATCATAACTTCTCCATTTCCATGTTATCAATAAACATAAAACTACTACCAACTTCATATAGCTTCTCATACCTTTTCCCATCTTGTGCTTTAGAGAATATCCTCCAAGTGATTAAACTTACTTCAAAAGGACCTTTCTCTAAAACCAATTTTTAGAAGCATGGTGACTGAGAGGGGGTGAATCAGTCATAAGGAGCCATTTAATTCATGTACCATAACATATAATCATCATTTAAACTAATTATTTAACATAAATGATCAATTGTGAGCTTATTAAGTGTGTATCAACCACAAGTGCACACAATTAAGAGAAAACATAGACACAAGATATGAAGTGGGAAACCATAAAGGGGAAAAAAACCCACTAAATTTTTTTAACATATTACTCAATATAAAAACTCATGTGAATATTACACATCACAGAATATTTCTTTAGTAATGCATCAACCCCACAAGGAGCACCAACCCCTACTTTACTAGGAAACCAATCCTACCAGAGGCTACAACCCCTAAGGTGATCAAGAACCAATCAAACCAATCGAAGTTGAATATCACTGATGTATTATTTCTCCTCAAATATATTGTGATCACAAGTTCAACTCCATGCACTCCAAACCCTTTCAAAATTCTATGTCTTCGTCCTCACTCAAATCTGCTACTTCATTTGTTGATTAGGTATAATGAACTTAAATACATATTAATTTATTATTATAAAATATTAATTCCTTTTCTAATCTCTAACCTTTACCCCTCTATACTCGTATTTCACCTCTTCTAGCTCGCTCACATCCCCATCATCACAACACTATGCAATAAATTTTTATAACATACTTTATATACATGAAACTATATACAAACACCTCGATAATCCAAGACAAATAAGGTAGGTCATTATAAATCAAAAATACATCTACAAAATCATATTATCGACTTAGAATGACCAAGTAGAATGAAAAGATCCTAAACAACACAAATAAGCTAACACTTCTCCTTTACACCCAAAATAAGTTCTTCTATCTCCAACGAATGGAATTTGAACTTCTTAAGAATATAAAAGTTTCACTAAGGCTCAAAAATCTCCATACATGTCATGTAAATCCTCTCATAACATTCAATAACCTAAATAACCTCTTTATCATTCATTATCCCTTGAAGCACAACAGAAGTAGGCACAATAAACTAGGTCTCTATCAACTTAAAATCACTTTCCAAGATCGAATGAATTTACATGACCAAAACTCATCACCATGACACAAATGAAACATCAAAAAGAATTTATTTATGTCATATAACTCATGAAACTAATTATAACCATCATCTCAAATCATAAGGCACTATAAAACCTTCTTCACTAACACCGGTCAAACTAGGTATTTCAAACAAGATGGTTCACACCTCTAAACTCTTTTATAAGGAACAAGTATGATATAGATAAAAATATATCAGTGTCTAATACATGAAATAACTCACTTCAATCTCCAAAGCAGGACACAAGGCACTCAAACAAACCAATCTCTAAAACTACTCAAACAAGTTATAAGGACTAAGAACCGAGTCTTGAGGAAACATTCTCCATCACCTCAACCTTCACATAAAATCTCAACCAAAACTTGAAATACATCAATGGAACCCTTATACACTTTCCTAATCAGTGAAATGCATATGTCAAATGGATAAACTCAACTAGCACACTGATTCAATTGACCTTCTTAAGAAGCTTAATAGGGCTGATTAGGCCATTAGGGATTAAGAAAGAAACCACCTCTCCATATCAAACCAATCACTTCACATCATATAAGACACCAAAAATCTATCCATAACCATCCAACTATACAAAAACATATAAAACAACCAAACAAACCTCACACCATAAGACTAGGTTTTAGCCTTCTAGGTCAAAAGCGATAGGGCACATTGTGAGACATGATTATCAAACATTCTCCACATAACCCACTCATATTTATTTGACACGTCGAAAATCTCTCAATATTTTTGGAAAAATTCACTTTACTTCATGAAGCCTCCAAATTAGCCACATACCTACAAATCGCTTCAAAATAGAGGTTTTTCTCCATCTTCCTAGTTGACCTGGAACATGAAACTACCACCAACATGAGCTCAGTAAAATTATATACAAAAATATACATCACATACTCTTTCCCAATTCATTTAGAGACCATACAAATAATATTCCTCCTATCTCTCCGTTGTTATCATTTTAGGAGGGTTTTGACCACATCAGCTTCTTAGTAATTGTTAATAAAGCTCGATGTCCAATTTATGTCATTCCACTTGATATTTATTCTTAACTTAATATAATAACATCCTTGAAAGGAATTGGTTCCCATGCATAGTTAATACATGTGGGTGAGCAAAATAAGTTGACCTTCGAGCTAGTTTTGCACTCTTAAGAACTCGATAGAGCCAAAAATGAATTTTCTTACAATTTCTTCACATTCCAGACTTGAAACTTTTCCTAAAGCACTAGAGGGACCTCCTTCAACTATCCCAAGTCTTATCTAATCTCATATGCATATTAATTTCTCTAGACACTAAGACTTACTAATACAAACCATGTCTTGTCTTGTTGTATTGCTCCAAAATGACCTTGTACATGCACCGATCAACTAAAATATTACCCAATGCACCTCTCACACATGTTTTAAAACCTTAACATACTACTTTAATTCTCCAAAAGTTTTCCTTGCTCCAATTCTCATGTTACCAACGCATCCTGCTTGACCTAGGACTAGTATTAGGCTGTAATTACTAGACTCAACACTTGACTCCCATAATCTGACCTTATTGACCTCTTACAGACTCATTAACACCTTTGACTTATCATATTGACCATGATGGACCTCATGAAGACCTCATATAACCTTTCAATATCATGTACAACACTCACTTTCTTGACAATGTACCAAGAACATGCCTAGAGACGAAGAAATTTCATCACACTACCAATCAACCTTCAAGATTGAACATGGATGACACCTCATACACTTACATATACCTCCTAGGCTCTTTTGACATCAATGAAATCACCTAGACAAAAATTCCAACAATATTATTTCTTAAATTTCCTTATACATATTCAATACTATATGAAATCACCCTTAGATGCTTTAGATTCTTCCTAAATGTTACTAGAGGGTGTTTATGGGCTTCATAATGGCTAAAAATAGCCTTTATAGGCCTATGGAGGAAGTTGTCTCTCATTGAAAATTACTAAGTTCATAAATCATCTTAAACACTCTTCCTGCATAATGAAAGACACTTAATGATGTTTTTAAAACTTTCCTCTGAGCCTCGAGTGAGAAGGTGATCAAGGTAGGCTAGCAAGAGGAAGGATGCACAATAACCGAGAATACTAAGTTTTAAATTATAGGCTTGTTTGTCATGATTATAATTTTCAAGTTGCACATTTACTCGACAAGAGTTGGATCTAGCTTGGGTACATTAGACTACAAGGGGAAATAGAGAACATAAGGTATTTCATGGGTAAAAACTAGTGCTTTATACATTGGGCAAAGATTCATTAATTACCAACAGATACAAGCAACAAAAACACACAAAAGATAAGGACAAAACACACAAGATGGAAAGGAAACACACAACTGAAAATAAAAATATTATACAATCCTAAAATCACCTGTGGTACATATATGGGACAACTCATATTCACCGTAGTTCCTTGGCTAGTAATACCAACCTTTACTACTTGTAAAGCGTCAAATGTTTCCTCTTTGCAAGAAAAATCCAATGACGTCCCATTAAGGTAAGAAAGATAGTATGTGTTCTCTCCCAAAAGTGCTTTATCTTAAATGGACCGAGCCACAATGAGTCAAAATCTCCCTGGTTTCCTTTGGGATCTCTCCTTTTTTCCTAGAGGAGGATAATATCTCCAATTTGAAAGCTCGTGTCTTGTGTTTACTTGATCAAAGTTCTTTTTACCTTATATTGGTGCCTTCTTAGTGTATCGATCATTGTTAATCTATCTCGCATTCAAATTTTCCATATAATAAATACTCTTATAAGGAGCATCATATTATTCTCCATTTTCTACTACCTTCACCAGTTGTAAGGAAGATAGATCTTGAGAAATTTGGATTTAATCCTCAATTCCATATAGAAACCGAAAAGGAGAGGTATCAATGGTTTTCATGGGCACGATCTAGTTAGCACATAATGCATCATATAATTTCTTATACCAATCTCTTTGATTGACATCCAATAGATTTCAAACAATAGTGACAATGTTTTTGTTTCTAGACTTTTCTGGTGATTTCCTTACGGATAGTAATGAATATAATGATTTAGGGAGATACTATGATTATAGTAGAAGAAGTCCATAAGTTTAGTTGAAGAGAAGTAAGTGGCATTATCGATTTACTATCTTGTTTGGTACCCTTAATCGACTATGGTGTTTTCCTTCAAGAATTTTCATGTCATTTCAAAGTTGGCATAATTATTTGAAATAGTCTCCACCCACTTTGTGAAGTAATTGGTTGAAGTAATTGGGTGAAGTGAAGTAATTTTCATGTCAATACACCAATTAAATCTAGACCCCACTATTGGAAATATTCTTCAATACTCACATTCCTTAGGGGTAAAGAAACAAGTCTTGTTCTTCCCACAAACTGTTGACATGGATCACATTTTCCAACCCACTTATATGCATCTCATAAAAGAGTAGGCCAATAATAGCCACATCTAAGGATCTTATAAGATGTAACCATTGTCGAGAACTTTCCCCCATATGTTTGGTCATGGTATGGTTTGAAAAAAAAATATGTTGGTCTTGTTCAATGTGTTATCAAATTTTCCACCCTCTTTTAAAAATTAACTAACTTAAGAAATGTAAACTTGGGCAATTTCATGGGAACTTGGTGAAAAAAATTTGAGGAATCGGGTATTTTCTCATTTTGAGGCACTTGCATTTGTTTCAGGACACTTCTCTTCTCTTTACCTAACTCCCCAACTCCATAGTTGGCCAAAACTTATAAATTTTTGAGAAATTGGAAAAATGGGTCATTTTTATTGTATTGTGGAAATGCAGATCGAAGGAGGAACTTAGGACCTAGTTCTAGTGGGCTCAAGGTTCTCAACATTTCTATAAAGTATACAATATAAATAATTTGGAAAGTTACAGAGTGTAATGCAAACTTTCAGTTGGAAGATGGAAATAAGGAATAGTTCAATGGGATAAAGAGTTATTTGCATCTCCTTTCATCCCACATTGAAGGAACTGGTGAATGGTTCCAATGTGTTACTGATATGCAGAGGAATGGAGGAATGGTGGAACTTGTTCCACCAGGGAACTAGTTCCCGTAAAAGTGGTTGGCCCAAGATAAAAGGTGGCATGGAATTACATGAAGTGAAGAGTTGTTTTGGATTTGTGTTGAGGGCCACATTGGATTTTGTGGAATCGAGTGACAAACGAAATAGTTATCAATTTCCCTGCACTCCGATAAGTTGTCCAACACATAACACAAGAACAATGCACTAAAAGAGGAACCTCGAGAGAACTCACGGAATTGTTCCATCTCCAAGTTATTTCTCCATAACCCCATCCCATCCAGAGAACAAAAGAGAAAATCATTTAATTACAGTTATGGGAGCCCGCATGGAACTCCCCAACGCCTTGAAATTAAAATGGCCATAACTTTTGACATTTTCCTTTGTATTTCATAAAATTGGTACTATTGGAAAGATATCAGCATCCTCTTCACCATGGAAAAAAATATTTCTTAATTTAGGTGAGCTTATTTGGGTGAAAAAGAAGAAAACGTCCCCAGATTAAAATAAATAGTTTCAAATTGCTCAACAACCAGTTTTGATGAGGTATGGTGACCATTATTTCTCCTGCAAGTAATGTACAATGGAGGAATGGATTTGGAAGTTTTCTCATGCCTCTTTTCATACATTTAATGCATCTTATTGGTGGGTGGAGGGAAAAATTTGAGTTCCCTTTATTTTCCCTCTTCTCTCTCTTTCCCATTCTCTATAAATTGTAAAATGATGTTCATTTGTAATGTTGGATACTTTTAAAATGCAAGGGCATCATTGAAAAGTGTTGCACAAGTGTTCTTGAGTTGCAAGCCTTGGATTATGATTCAAGTGTGTTTATACCTTCTTCCTCCATTGTAATGATCTGTGCATCATCTTAAAGAAATAAAATACTTATTTTGTGGCTATTATTCTGCCCTAGCTGGTGATTTGTTGCATTTTATTTCCTCTTCATTTACTTGTAGGTATGTTGTGTATGTTTACTCATAGTGCATGGTTCATTTTACTATGCATTGTATGAAAATGGGAGTTTAAATGCTACTCGGAATTTGGATTTCATTCCTTCCCTATCCACCTTTATTTTCCTTCATTTTCTTTCACTTAAAAATGTCTTTCCCCTTCTATTGGCGTTATTAACTCCCCTTAGTCTAGGATTACATTTTACACATATCCCTCTCTCCCTACTCCCTTAGAATCATATATTAGTGCTAGGTAGTTACATTTCCTTTCTTAGGATTAGTTTAACATTAGAAATACGTAGAGGAATTTGGCCTTCTCCGAGGTATGTCTTAGTTTGCAAGGTCCCACAACTTGGTGACAGTCCCATGTTTCCTCAAAATGATGTGTTGTCTATGACTTACAACAGGGTGCAATTTTGAGATCCAACATAATGTACCTTAGGAATGTACCATAGAATCCCTTCTTGTATAACACCTTCTCCCAAATGACATATCTCAATGCTCACGATATGGAGAGTACATATTTTATTATAATCAAGGTCTGAAGGCAATTCCCATAGGTTAGGAAATATGATATATATGTATATCAAGGGTTGGTGGTTCTTACAAAGAGTTTGAGAGGGAGGTCCTTAACCAAAATGTAAAAACATTTGGAGAAATATTCACATTCCTACTAAGAAAGGAGTTCACAAAATCCATTTCCTCTTACCAATTTAGAAGGATTGATGTTCAGGTCATAGTATTTCACCTGTGACACCCAATTTCCTCTCCTCACATAAGGATCTTGTTGCATGAAAATGTACTTAACTACAAAACTAAAAACTATGAAAAAAATATGAGAGTTCAAAATATCAAACTTAAAATTCTTCATATCTCTAACCACTACATAAGCATGTTTCTCATATTGTGAGTAGTTAAATTCATGTGCCCTCATAGGAGAAATCATGAATATAATGGGTGAAAAAATGTTTTCTTCATTCTCTTAAACATGGACTACTCAAATAGTATGTTCTGAAGCATAACAATAGTGATAGAAATCTCTACTAAAATCAAAACACATTAATAAGGTGCTTTTGCAATAACATTCTTGATATACTCGAATGTTTCCTTTCCTTATTTTCTCCACTTGAAATAATCCTTGATATTCATCATGTTGACAATGTTATTTGTAATCTCCACAAAATTTGGGACAAACCTTCTTATAAAATTCACTTTGCTAAAGAAAGAGTGCACACTGGTTTTACGGAGGGTAGAGATGGTCTCTTAATAGCTTCCATCTTTTTAGATCAATATTCAAGCCTTCCTTTCTTATAATGTGACAAAGGAGTTTTCCTTCCGTTACCCCAAATATTAAATATTTTGGATTGATGGATATGTGATACTTTTCTCTAATGCATCAAGACTTGTTCAATATGTTGCAAGTGCTCTTCTCTCTTCTTTGAGTACATTGTGAGGTCATATAGATTCAACATTATGCACTTTCCTTCAAATCCTTGAAATCCAAATCCATATATCTCTGAAATTTAGCACATGCATTGATCAATCCGAAGGGCATATGGTGATATGCAAAGGTTCCCCATGTGATGGTGAGGGTAGTATTAAATTGATGTTCTTTGGAAACTTCAATTTGGTTATACCTAGAGAATCCATTGAGCATAGACATCATCATTTATCTATTTACTACTTACAAGATATGTTACATGATCAAAAAGGATAATTATCCTATAGGGAAGCTTAATTTAAGTTCTATAAATCCACATAGATGAATAATTTCACTACTCTTCTTGCAAACTTGTACAATGTTAGCTATCCATGTTGAATGATGGATATGAAATATTATATGGGAATTGAGTAACTTCTCAACATCTTCCTTGATAGTCCCAACAATCTTTGGAATGTAATATCTTTGATTTTTATGGAAGGTTTTTATATCTGGTTTTAAGGGAATGGAGTGCTACATTAATTGAGGTTAAAATGATTTAAAATCATCATATGAATATACAAGTACATCAAAATACATTTTCAACAAAGATGAGAAATTTTTCATTCCTCATGTGAACAAAATTTTCCTATATTCACCATCCTCGGCTACTAACTTGTTTTGATGTATATCTTTGCATACTCTTATGAATATATCAGTTGATCCTTGTCCTTACCATGGATGAACCTACCATGCTTGTCAAATAAATCCTCCAGTAACACTAGTCCATTCCTAGTCATGTTACCTTTCAATTGAATTACTCCATCTTCATTTGTTTGATCGATTGAATTATTGTCACTATTATTTATGGAAAACTCCCATGCGAGTGAGTCACTTCATTCAAAATACATAAACTTGAAATATCTAGTCTACTTCAATAAGGACATAATATGATTATAATCATGGATTTTTTTCCAATTTTCAGATTTATTTGGCACACTCGGGAAAAAGAGCCTTTTTGCTAAAAAATTATCGCATTTGAAATTTGGATTTGGGATCATCAAGGAGGAAGAGTGGTTCATGCAACGTATATTATTTAATGTGTTTCAAAAATTGATGAGTTGAGTTGTAATATTTATTTTATTAGATGGAGATGGCGGTTGAGAGATTCGGGATCGGGCCATCCTCTCTCATACATGATTCACCCCACCACCTATAGTTCTATTTGGGGTGGGGTCAAGCTCTGTCCCCACACCTATCGGGGTGAGATAAATTAACCCCACTATATTCAATCCCGGCTTGCAGTTTGGTGTTCTCGAACTACCAAAGAACTAGCCCGGCATTTTGATCCCTAAGAACTACTTGAATGTAAAATGCATCAATATTTCCAAGGTAATCCCACACTCTATTTGTGTAGTGGTGGATATGTGAACTCTTGACTTGAAATATATCTCTTACCCGTTTCACAACTAACTCCACATCTCCTTGTAAAATGAGATTTTTGATCCCCATTTATTCTACAACTTGCAATCCAAGTAATAATGCTTCATACCCAGTAGTGTTGTTGGTGTTTGTAAAATAAAATTATATGTTAGAGGGAACAAGTATCCTTATGGGGATGACAAAACTATACTTGCACATGCTCACGGTTGAGGAACAATTTCCTTCAAATTCCATACTCCAAATTTTATTAGCAATATCTATTAGCCTTTCCTCAATAATTCATAGCTCTTCACCTCATTCGAAATCACAAAATAATTCCCATCATCTCTTTCCTTGAATGGAGCTTTTCCCAATTATTTGAATAAAGCTTTCCCCGATTCTCGGGTTTGGAAGAGGATAATTTCCCTAGGATCGTATGACTTATTAACTATGTATTTCATCTTGGGATCGGTGATGTTTGTCATTATTCCCTTCATTTAATCAAGTTCTTGTTGATGTCGTATCAAACCGGGGGGTGTGTCTAAAGCTATATGCAACAAGAGTAATCTTATTGATCTAGTAGTTGATTGTAGTTATTTTTATATTTTCTTATCTCTTTAATCTCTTAAGGACTTCTTGGTAAAACCTTATTTAAATCATACTATGAAAACTTGTTGAAAGTAAACACTCTTTGAAAGCTTTCTTGAAAGGAAACACACTACTTGTTGGAAAATAAACACACTTGCTTTTGGAGATAATTACACTCAATTTAAAATACTTGAAAACAAATTGCAAGAAATATAGGAATCTATCTAAACACACCTACATGAAAAAGTATACAACGAGAGTTTAACTGAAATAATTAAAACAATACGAAATTAATAGATCTAAGCTATTTGTTTGAAGAAATATAAATACCAAATAAACGAATATCCTGGTCCTTGGGGGAGTGGGTCATTACTTCTCCTCGAATCGGGATTTAAAAACTCAAAATTCTCTCAAATAGGAATGACTATTTTATTGATAAAACTTTTTGTATTACAAAATGTACTGGATCTGAGTACTTAGTCTATATTTCTCTTCTTTGTTCTATTTTTATCTCATATCATATTATATATATTATCTATATACTACAGGTCTACTTTTATATACATTTTACAATCACAACTATCTCAACAATTATGATGAAATCGAATCATGCCCATAATAAATGCTGAGTTGGATTGTGGTTGAAAGATAGTATTTGTAAGATAACTATCCTGGATCTGCATTCAGAAATCTTCTCATCCTTTCCTGATTGAAAGGGTCGTAGATGCAAAATCTCTGGATGTGGTTAGAATAGATAACTCCCATCAGTTATAAAACTTCAGAGAAGTTCTAGAACCATAGGAAATCATTAAGGATCAACACCGTGAGAGTTTCGAAGCTATACCCAGGAGTTCCGAAACTAAGTCTGAAAATCCTGAAACTAAATACTTAGTTTCGGAACTAAATCTGAAAAATTTTGGAACTAGATGATGACTCTGTGATGGAGTTCCAGAACTATCTTGGAAGTTCCAGAACTAAGCTGGGTGGGAATAGATGTTCCTAAAAACATACTGAACACTTCCTGCTTCATTTCCTCGACTGATTAGACCTACTTTATTACAAAATTGAATTTCAAACACACATTTGTTAGGAATTCTAGAGCTTTTAACATTAGAAT
Organism: Taxus wallichiana var. yunnanensis; assembly: GCA_018340775.1. Taxonomy (NCBI): domain Eukaryota; kingdom Viridiplantae; phylum Streptophyta; class Pinopsida; order Cupressales; family Taxaceae; genus Taxus; species Taxus wallichiana. Next base: position 450,467,469 of record CM031237.1, on the reverse strand, counting down.
CACAATCAATCAAAATATAGACAATTACATCCTAACTCATATCAGATCAACTAAAAGTCACAAAATGCAATCAAACTTAATAAAAAGGAGAGTAAGATGAGATCATATATTATACATTAATCGGACATATTCTGGCCTCATCATTTCCCCAAACTTACTTGTTTGTAAGTCCCTTTACAAACTTCATTCTTCAAAAGTGGGGTTATATGTTCTGCATTCCATTTGATTGCTCAAATCAAATGGCTGAAACTAGATTTTCTAATGTTTAAACTTAGATGTATTGTACCGCTCTCCTTCTATTTTCCTCTCCCACTCTTCAAATTCAGTAGGGTCTTGAGGTTCTCTATTTTTCCAAAGAGACATGGGGGTGATAAGTAGAGGGGCCTTGTTCGCATTACCATCCATATTTTCCTATAGGTTTCATTGACTTGGGGAATTATTGTGCATAACGCTTTTTCCCTTTCTAAACTCTAGATCAGATTTGTAGGGGAAATTACTTCCTTCTTCTCAAGGAAACAAGATGAGTTCCCACCTTTTGAGCATCCTTCATAAATATCTTCAAAATTTTCCTCCTCATAGGAGGTGAAGGCATCAATAATCTTTTGCGGAATGAAAGATAATGTGTTTTGAATCTGTCATCAAAGGTGTGAATTCTAAAATGTGTGAGGAAGGTAGAAGGCTTACCATAATGAGCTCTCATATAGAGGTCTGTTGAGCTATCTTTCAATAAAAATTTAGATTCCCTTTCCTTCCATGCAATTTGGTTTTGTAGAACAGAGACAAATGCATTGAGTTAGCTCTCCCCACATAAAAATTGATCATAAAACCTGTGTATTTCTCTAGCATAAAATTAAAAAGATTAAATTCACACAGAATATTTTTCTGCTCAGGACTGGATAGAGAGTAAGCTATCATGAATTCAGATTCATCTTTTAGTTCATGTGGAAGCCCACATGCAATTCTTAACAGCTTTCCAGTGAATGAACTACTCTTCTAAAAACACACTATATGTAGGAGAGGGCCTCCTGTAGGCAAGCAATTTTTCACTCATAATATAGACCATATGAATTTTCTCAAGATATTTATATTTATTTCCTTCCTCCTAATAAAAATTTTCTTCCCATTCTTTCCTTTCCTTCTCTTCTTCCATCTTTGTCTTCAATTCTTCATTTGATGTTTAGGATTCTCTGAGTTCCCTGCAAATGTCATTCCATAGTTGTTTGAGTGGCAAGTAGGTTAACTCAGTTTGTGCAAAGACTGTGGACACATCACTCTGTTTTTTGGAAGTCTGAAATTCTTCCTCTTTTTCTATCAATTGTATATTTGTTGTTGATTGTTCCTTAGTCCTGGCTACAAGATGAGTTGTTATCTCTCCAATGAGAATTTCCCTTTGTTCCAATTTGAGTTTGAGGAAATCCAATTCCTCATCCTTTTCTCTGATAATGAGCTCTACTCTAGACAAGAATAGAGCCTATTTAACTTGATGTCTTTCTTCTTCCTCTAAAATTACTTGAGGAGTTGGGCATTCTTCCTCTATCAAAGGAAATTTTCCTTTTCTTCTCCAGGATGCCAACTCTTCTTCTTCATGTGGCAATGTTGATGGTTCAGCCAATTCTTGAAAATCTTACTCTTTAAATATCTCCTCTCCTCTATCCATTTCAACTTGACTTGGCTCAGGAGGATTCATGACCATGCTACCCAAAATATCAACAGCTTCCTTTTCCATCCTTTCCTGCTCACTTCTTCCCTCTAGGGTTTCCCTTGACCTTTTATAATTTTTTCTTCTCTGGGGAATTTCAACATGCCTAGTGGTGGATTTCTTTCTAGAGATTCTTCTTACTATTCTTTCTTTCTCTTGCATGGGTGAGCTATCACCGTCAAAGATAGATATTGGCTCCCCTAAAGCTACTTTGCAGAAGAAGGAATTTCCTTCAAAGGTACAGAAGGCTCTGTTGTTTTGATCTTTCTCATAGACCTTCTTTTTGGTATATTCTCTCTTTCTATTTCCATCTATTCTTCTGCAGGGGCATCAACTTCCAGATTAGTTGAAGGAGAGAATGGGGATGGAATTGTCCTGATAATATTAGGATTTTTCTTAAACTTGCCAAGAAACTTATCCCAAATTTCTTCTCCATTTTTCTTTGACAGAAAATGGTGCTAGAATATTAAATGAATTAGACTGTGATGCCTGATTGTCCCAACATCCCAAGAATACTGTTGATTCATGGTTTGGATAGAATAAAAAAGAAACCCTAGAAGGTTTATTATGTACTCAAGTTTTGTGGCTCCATACTTCAGATATATGAGCATTTTTAGGACTTCTTTTCCCACATACCCAAATTGACCATCACATGTTAAATATTTCACTATTCAAAATGGTACCCTGTCAAAGGGTTTGGGAAAATTGGCCCTTCTGACCCCTTTTATGATTTTCTTTGTATTGTAGATGTACTGGGGTTTAGTTTCTCCTTCTTGTAGTAATACTTCAACTAATTCTTTCAAAGTCCCTTTGGTAGGTTGTGGGACATGCACAATTGGCACTCCGGACATGTTACTTACGATATACGAGAAAAGGAATAAATATATTTCTCACCTTTGTCCTGGATTGTTCTAGGTTTATGATGAATTCTCTTACCAATTCGTCATTATGACTTGAAAATTTCTTCAGGAACTCTAGCCATCCTACATGCTCAAAGATAGATGTCACTTCTTCATCTGTGAGTAGTTGGCTTAGGTGATTTCTTCAGAATCCATATCGGCTCGAGTTTTTTTTCCTTTGATTTTGTGAAAATTGGTTGCAGGCCCTTTTGCTTAATCAGAAATGACGACCTTGGTTGTGGAACCTCTGTTCTTAGCTACTAAATTCTCTGTTCTTTGTTATGGAACAAAACTTAATTCGATTCTCCTTCCTCAAAATATCTCTGCAACTTATTTCACTTGAGTTTTCAATAATGATTACTAATGATAACCATGCCACCACTTATTCCATCCAAATCATCTTCATGATTACACACTTGTAATCATAATGTATAAATAGATGACTCATCATACCTACTTTTAAATTAAGTCAAATCACACATGCAAACATTTAATTCAACCCTAAATAAGTTAAAATATATAATTACCGTCCTTGATGATGTAATCATTTTGTTATGATGACTCGTCATTCCTACAAGTGGAACAAAACATGATTAGATAAGACAACTAGAATTCAAAAGAATTCCCTTTTATTTGAACTAGCCAAAAGAAGAGGTCAACCGCCATTTGCTGGTTTTCAATTGACCTTTGAGAGAATTTCTTTTTTTTTTATTATTTTTGGAAAAGAAGACACCATTTGTTGGTTTTCATCTTCTTCCCTTTATTATGGATCTATCATCTGGTTATTTGATCATTTTAGAAGAATTGGGTTCTTCCATATGATCAAATTCTTTGTCTTCTTCAATCTTCCTCAAGAATTCATCCTTAGTGGGAGGCTTCCCATATATTTTAAGCCTATGTCCATTAATCAAGAGTATTTTGTTGATGCCATCAATGGGAAGTAACTGAATAAAACCATTGTCAAATATCTACTCAATCTGATAGGGTCCCAACCATCTGGTTCTCAATTTTCCCTTGAATTGTTGGTACTTAGAATCGAACAACAATGCCCAATCTCCTACTTTGAATTGCTTCCTTTGATCCTGAATTATCTCTATCTACCGAAGTGCTTCCAACCTTAATTCATCCAACTCATTGAGTTGAAGGATTATGTCTTTTTGAGCTATATTCAACTCAATTCCCACCTTTACTTTGTTGTCCTCAATGTTTAAATTTAAAACTCTATAAGCAATAAGGGATTTTTCCCATAGACTAATTCATATGGTGAAAACCCTGTTGTAGTTTTCCAAGTTGTATTATAAGCCCAAACAGCTTTAGGTAGTCTCTTTACCCAATATTTTCTCCCATCTTCAACTGTTTTGGTAAGGATGTTCTCCAATTCTCTGTTTGTTACTTTAGCTTGTCCATTTGACTATGGGTGGTAAGGAGATGACTTCCTATGATTGATTTGGTAATACCTTGTGAAATATTGGATCATATTAGACATGAATTGTGGTCCCTGATATGAAACTATGCTCCTTGGTGCTCCAAAATTTATCATAATTCTATTCCAAAGGAAATCAACAACTACTTCCTCAGTGGCATTTGTCAATGCCTACACTTCTGCCCATTTTGTCACATAGTCAGTACACACAATAATATATTCCTTCCCTTGTGAAGGAGGATTAAAGGGACCAACAAAATTCAATCCCCATCTCTCAAATGGTTCAACCACAACTTGAGGTTGAAGAGGCATTTCATTGGTGAAAGTTGGTTGTCCCATCCTTTGACAAGGATCACACCTCTTGATATATCTCTTTATATCCTTGTACAGAGATGGCCAATAATAATAACAGGTGCAAGTATCTTATGAGTTTTTCTGTTCACTAAATAGTGTCCTCAACTTGGTTCATCTTCACATGCTCTGAAGATGTCAAAGATTTCATCCTCTCTTACACACCTACGTAAGACAAAATTAGGACCACACTTAAATAACATTCCATTTAACCATTTTAATTGTGCACTGGTTTTAATTAACTTCTTTATTTGCTTCTTAGTGAAAGAAGCAAGAAACTTCCTTATGCAAGATAATTTTCCATATCGAAAACCATGGTGTACTTGCTGATATTGTAAACAATTGTTCATCTGGAAACTTATCCTTGACTGGACCTTGCTCCCCTGTGGTGGTTAGTCTTAACAAAAAATCAGCTACCACATTAGATTTACATGGATTGTCCACAATGGTAATATCAAATTCTTAAAAAAGAAATAACCATCTAATTATTCTTCCTCTAACCACTAGTTTGTTCATTAAATACTTAATTGTTGAATGATCTATGTGAAAAAATATCTTGTACCACTGTAATGTAATGTCAATTTATTGATTACATAAATCAAAGCAAGGAATTCTTTTTAGTGGTGGTGTAATTCTTTTCAGTGGGAGTAAGATTCTTGCTAAGATAATAAATGGCATACATATTTCCTTCCTCATCTTTCTGTCTCAATACTACACCAATGGAATAATTTAAGGCATTTGTTTGGATATGAAATGGACTTTCCCAATTAGGGTCCTCTCAATATTGGGGCACTTTTAATTTTTCTTTAATTTCTTCAAAAGCATCTGACACTTTTCATCCCAAATAAATTCACAGTCCTTGGTTAGAAAATTTAACATGGGGGTAGCAATTTTACTTAAATCTTTTATTCTTGTTTGACTATATCCCTTAAAGTTGGGTTAATCCTTCTTTGAGGTTGCTAACTAGTTCAATGTTTTTATTATATATGTGATGGGTGAAGATACTTGGATGAATCCCCTTCATGTATTTGTAATCCCAAGAAAAATCTTTAGTATGATTTTTTAGAACATCAAACAATTTAGCTTCTTCAAAGATCCCTCAACCAATTTGTTAATGTTTAAAGTTTTACCCAGGTTGAATTTCAACATGCTTGGCTCCAATATGTGATGATATGATTTATGGGAAGGGTTTCATTAAATTATTTAATGGACATGCATGTGGTAACAACATATGGTATGTAGTAACATATCCAAAAGTTCCTTGAGATAGAGATAATCTTTGAAAAGGACGGTAATGAGAATTATGATACTTATCTCTTTACTGAGGCCAAATTCTTTATCACTGCTACTTTCCAGAATTCTTCACCAATTCTTGATGTACTTCAAACTAACTCTAAAGATTCATCCTCTCCCCATGAGAAATATCATTCCTCTCGAGTGAAATCATTTTTAATCATAGAGAATTGTTGTTGACATGGTTCTAAACTATAGCCGTAGGTTTTGAAACTAAGTTCACGGGTTCCTAACTAAGTTTGTGGGTTCTAGAAGTAAGTCCGTAGTCTTGGAACTATTTATGATTTCTTTGAGGACAACGGTTCTCATCCAATGGTGGATTAATCATTTCTTCTACTTCTCTTACATGATCCTATAATGTGATCATAGCCAACGAAGACAAAATTTTCTTATCGGTTTGAAGAGAATCGGTTTGTGGGGTCTAGAAGTAAGTCCGTAGGTCTTTGGAACTATTTATGATTTCTTTGAGGACAACAGGTTCTCATCCAATGGTGGATTAATCATTTCTTCTACTTCTCTTACATGATCCTATAATGTGATCATAGCCAACGAAGTCAAAATTTTCTTATCAGTTTCAAGAGAATCAACCCATAATTGTTCATGATTGTCAGTAAACATTTGTGTAGTAGGATATAAGGAAATTTTTTTAGAGTTCTTACCATTAGAGATTGTCATATCACATGACCTGCAATCTATTATAGCAGTAACTGTAGCTAACTATAGTCTACCCAAAATAATGGGATAACCCAATGTTTTACCTTTTGGCAGAAGTATAAGGAAGTGAACTGGATATTCCCATGACTCCACCATAACCATCATGTCTTCAATAGATCCTTCTCGCTTTTGCTACTGATTGTTCTACCATCATGCAATATGGTATTAGTAGGTTATATACTTGTTAATGGTAATGTTTTCAGTATAAATTTTCATTACATTGATAGCTACTCCCAAACCTACCAAAACATTATGTACATCCTTATTTCTTATAGAGACATAAATAACATGACTTCCAAGATCTCCGTATTTGGGAAGTAAAATTTTTCCTACTAATAAATCAGCAAGTTTCCCATCTACTTTGATAGTCTTGGGGTATTATTTCTTCCTTCCAAGCTTTTTCATACATAACATTTTGATTAATTTTTTCAATTCTGGAATGTATTTAATTATTTGTAATAGTGGTATTTCAATATTCAATTTCCTTAGTTCATGTACCAATTCAGACTCCTTGATTTCTATAGCTTCTTTAAATCTCTCTGGAAATGGAGTCTCAGTAGTGTTGTTATCTAGCTCCTTTTCTTTTCTTTCTATATCCTCTTTTGGAACAACAGTACTAGGGATTTCATTTTCTTCATCATTTCAGTGATTATAAGGGGTGGAATATTAATGATTTTCCTAGATCTAGTTTGAATATCCTTACAATCCATAGCATGTAAATCAACTGATTTTTTTGGTTTTGTTCCATAAACAAGAGTTGTTTGTTTGTTTCTTGGATTTTCTACTGGCTTTGTTGGCATTTGCGTTTGGACTACATTCTCAATTTGTGAATTCTATACAGGAGATCCCATGATGGCATTTTGATTCTGATTTGGATATGTTCTTCCTTAAGAATAATTACTAGGGTTCCACCTAGGTTATGACCAAGCATAAGAATTTCCTTGACTAGCTCATGGTTGTTGATGTCCCTAGGAAAACCAAGCTTGAGTTTCCAAATCTTGAGGGTTCCAAGTTGGTTGAGGTACCCAAGGTGGTTGTCCCCAATTTTTTTATCTACTGAAGCTGAGTAGCCCATGGCATCGTCTAGGGATTAGGAGTTGATCTTGGCATAAACTTCCTTTGCTTAGGTTGTCTCTAAAAAGATTCAATTCTTATATTGTAGATGAGGGACTAGTTTGTTTAAGTTAATTCTTAATAACGGGAAGTAAAGAACAAACATCGTATCATGTTCGTTAGATTCACAAGATAAGACACATTTTTGTTTTATCTAAAGGACAATCTCTTAGTGCATGCTTCTTCCTACATCTAGGACAATACATAGCCAATGGTTCATTTTTGGAATTTTCTTTAGCTTGTAATCCATCCATAGTAGAGGTTAATTGCACTAAAATGTATGTTTTAAATTTTTCTAACTCATCCATTAGTTTGTTCATATTTGGATTCAAAATTTTCACTGATTTTCCTTTTCTAGGTCCACCTCTCGTTTTGGAATAGCTTCTACAAATCTCCTTAATTTCATTCATTCTTAACTGATCAATGTCTCCACCTCCTATCAAGTTAAGGGCTTCCCTAGATTTGTCATCCAAGCCTTTAAGAAAAATGGTTTTACTTAACTCCTCTTGAAGTAAAAATCCACATCTTTTGCTAACAAAGAGGAATCTATCTAAATAGTCTTCTATGTTTTCATCTTCCTCCTACTTGATTTTGAAGAATTCTTCCTTCCTATTTCTCCCTCTACAATAATCCTAGTATTTATCTAGGAAGGTAGTCTCCATTTGTTCCCAAGTGCTAATAGAGTTGGATGGTAATCCCATGAACCACCTCATTGTTGCATCCTTCAAAGTAGATGGAAACAACTTGATTTTTTTATTATCTATTTTATAATCATAGGTCTGACATAGTACCTTGAACTCAAACAAAATTGGTCAGGATCTTAGATGACATCCCTCTAAATGTGGGTAAATGTGTAGGTGAGATATTTTTCATTGATGTATCATCATATCCCAATTAGATTGGATAGGTAAAGGTCCTATCAAGTACTCTCTCAGCTTCTCGTGCCATTTTAAAAATATTTTCTAAATTTTCCTCCCAATCAATATGGTAAGCGGTATGCCTTAGGGAAGGTGAAAAATCAGGAGTAGGAGGTTGACTACTCAATTGAGAATCGAAACTCACCCTAAATGGATCTTGAGTAATAAGCCTTCTCCTAGAAGTTTCAATTGCTTAAGTTGACTGATCTAGGAATTCCAAAGGTGGAAATTCTATTTTTATGATAGGGGATGATGGTGCCTCCAATTCTTCATCAATTTCCTTACTTTGACTAGAGGATGTTATGAATTCTTGTGAAGATGTTTTTGGGAGGAATCTACCTGTGAGTCTCTTGGTCTACTCATATATTTTATGATATAATAGGGAAGATCCTTCAACTAATAGATGTATCATTTTTTTCTCTTGCTAACACTTAATTAGAAAGTTCTAACTAGTGTTCCCAAAGAATAGCACCAAAAATGATGTGTGTCATTATTCCTTTCATTTAATCAAGTTCTTGTTGATGTCATATCAAACCAGGGGTATATCTAAAGCTATATGAAAAAGAGTAATCTTATCGATCTAGTAGTTGGTTGTAGTTATTTTTGTATTTTCTAGGGGATCTCTTCAATGTCTTAAGGACTTCTTGGTAAAACCTTATTTAAATCATACTATGAAAACTTGCTAAAAGTAAACACACTAAAAGCTTTGCTGAAAGGAAACACACTCAATTTAAAATTCTTGAAAACAAATTACAAAAATATAATCATCTATCTAAACACCTCTAGAAAAAATACAACAATTTTAACTAAAAGAATTAAAACAATACAAAATTAACGAGATCTAAGCTATTTGTTGAAGAAATATAAATACCAAAAAAACAAATATCTTGGTCCTTGGGGAATGGGCCCTTGCTCCTCCTCGAATCAATATTTAACAACTCAGAATTATCTCAAATAGGAATCACTATTTTATTGATAAAACATTCGGTATTACAAAATGTACTGGATCTGAATACTTAGTCTATATTTCTCTTCTTTGTTCTATTTCTATCTCATATCATATTCTATATATTATCTATCTACTACAGGTCTGATTTTATATACATTTTACAATCACAATTGTCTCAACGATTTTGATGAAATCGAATCATGCCCAAAATAGATGTTGAGTTGGATTGTGGTTGATCAAATAGCATAAGATAACTATCCCTAGATCTGCGTTCAAAAATATTCTCATCCTTTCCTGATTGAAAGGGTCGTAGATGCAAAATATCCGAATGTGGTTAGAATAGATAACTCCCATCGGTTCTAAAACTTCGGAGAAGTTCCAAAACCATTAGAAATCATTAAGGATCAACACCGTGATATTTTTGAGCTATACCCGGGAGTTCGGGCTATACCAAAGAGTTCCGAACTAAGTCTGAAAATTTCGGAACTAAATAATGGAGTTCTAAAACTAAGTCTGAAAGTTCCAGAACTAGATGATGATTATGTGATGGAGTTCCGGAACTAGCTTGGAAGTTCCGAACTAAGTTGTGTGGGAATAGATGTTACCGAAAACATACTGAATGCATCCCGCTTCATTTCCTCGACTTATTAGACCTACTTTATTACAAAACTAAATTTCAAACACACACTTGCCATGAATTCTAGAGATTTTAACATTAGAATCACAATCAATCAAAAGATAGAAAATTACATCCTAACTCATATCAAATCAACTAAAAGTCACAAAATGCAATCAAACTTAATAAAAAGGAGAGTAAGATGAGATCATATACTATACATTAATCGGACGTATTCGGCCTCATCAATCGGAAGGATCTTCTTCATTTTAATCTTGAATAGTATATTGAAGCGAGAAGACAATTCCATTTTAATCTCACCTCCCATTTCCCAGGTAGAAGCTTCTCACCGAGGATCATTTCGTAAGTGGATGACATGTTAGCAACTAGGATTGTTGATTTTACGCACTTTTCTCGGAAAGGCTACAAAATCCATTATTGTATCTTTAATCCTTCTAAAAATTAGAACCTCCTTAGTCTCCATTGAATATCAATGGCAGAATTCATGAGAAAAACTCAAGACAAGATCTTGAGAAACCATAGTGTGCATGACATTGTTCAAGGCACCAGAGTCAATAATACAATTATTTAGCTAGTATCCATTAATCAAGAGAGAAACATAGAATGGTTCAATTTTTCCAGAGGATGAAGGGATAGATGATATAAGGTTTTTACTTCAGATTTTTTGGGTTTGGGAAGAAGGCCTTTGGAAGTGGATGGCACTTTGAATTTGAAAATCCCACCTTTGATTAATTTGACTAGCTTCTAAAACTACTCGGGTGAGTTTGCGAGTATTCAAATTCATAGATATAAACTTTGTCCTTTTTACATGATCAATAATGTCAAATTTTGAGGAAGATATTTATAGGGTATGAGAAACATTAGTTTGACTTGATATAGAAGAATTTTTGCATATTTTTCATCACTCTTCTTGGCTGATTCCAAAATGGGGAAGTGAGTATCCTCTCCCAATTATTATCTTTTTAGGTAGTAGAGTTGTTGATTGAGGATATTTTCTCTCCCTTTCTTTATGCTTGGATGCTTTCTCCTTCTCAAGGGTTTTTGATCAAGTGAAAATAGCACAAGAGTGACTGTTCATATCAGCCACAAAATCTTCATACTCATCCTTAGAGGAGGGTTCATACTCATAGAAACCAACCTATTTAGATCAAACTTCTTAGATCAAAAACTCACCTTATTCTCCCTCACTTTATGAAGCTACTTATTCTTCATTTTTTTCATTTGATCGGGTTCCACAAGTTGTGTTCATGAATGGAGATTCAAGAGTAAGCCTATGAGGAAAAGAAAAATTTATTTTCATGATTGAGAAATTATTCCTTGGATTATCTTTATACAAGGTGTTTTAGGAAAGTTCTTTCTTAAGCTCAAGCACATAATTGGCAAGTTTTTTTGCTAAGGAGTCTATAGCTCCTGGAGGATGATCTTTGAGCTTTCTCTTTACCTTGTCCCTTCTTGATTTTTTATATACATCTACATATCATCCTCCACATCAATTGTAATTTATTTTCCCTCATCAAGAGTAGAAGGATGACTTATTCTCAACATGAAACCAACTTCTTATAGCTAATAATTAGTGAAGAACCTTATCGACTGTCTTTTGTGGACTGAAAAACTTTTGGGATCTTTGCAGAGAAATGTGTTGAAATTATCTACAAAGTCTCTCATGGGTTCATGAGGCTATTTTTTCAACGATACCATTGTGAAAGGAAGGAATGAGCATCTTCAGCAAGTGTGAATCGACCCAAAATTTAGATTTCATGTCTGCCCAATTTCTAATTGATCTTCACGGTAAGTGGTAGAACCAATTAGCATAAAATTCTTGTAATTATTCCACACATAGGAAGACTAAAAATCTTCATGTTAAACTCTCAATACATCACAAGTTGTGATGAAAGTAACAATTTGATCATCTGGATGTTGTTTCCTGGCTCCTATGAACTTAAGGTATATCTTTCTAGATTCTTATTAAAAATCATGTAGTGGAGGAATCAAGGCCAATATACCTATATTATGTCCCCAAGGCATGGGTACAACCATTCTTTCCTCTTCTACCTCTGTTTCTTCTTCTTCTTCCCGAATAATGTGATTCTCTTGTTCAACAAATAGCTCTTCAATGGGACCTTCAAGAGGAATGTTAGGATCAAATTTAGAAAATTACTCTCTTAGTTTGCATTACAATCAACAATGGGAATCCTGAAATCAGCTTGTTTTTGTTCTTCAAATATCATGTCAATGATGCCATTAACTTAATTATTTATTGTGTATCTTCATCTTTAGTTTTTAGGATTTGTGTGCATCACAAGAAATATTTCTTTATGCTCTTATTTTGTGATTGGGAACTTGTCTCACACGTTGTAACTCTTGGGAACATTCCTCTTCTAAATCTAGAACACTTGAAGCAACATGGTAGTGATTGAAATTCAGTCTATTATTCTAGATACAATGCCTCAAATTTATTGTGGTATCCTATTGATTTTATTGGAAGAATAGGATGTTAGGCTAAAAACTAGATCACTTTTGGGGATAATCATTGTGGGAAAATGTAGGGTGAGCATTACGGCTCACAAGGTTTTTCAATTTTTTTTTTTTTTCAAATATATGATTTATAGGATTTTTGTGGTTTCGGAGGTGGTGTAGAAATAATAAAATCTATCCCATGATGGGCGCCAAAACTATTGGAAAATAATGTTTTACATGGAAAAATTAGTGAGTTTTCACTAACGCCGACTAAGTCCTCATTTTTGTAATGGGGAGGATTCCATTTATTGAATGTAGAAAAAAATATGTTGGTGACCATAAAGTCGTGGATCACATAAGAATACTCCACTAGACATGTGGAAAATTTCTTGTACATATTTTAAGGAGGAATTTTCTTAGTGAGAGGAGGTTGACAGGAGGAGTAAGAATCTAGGGAAAGAGGGTTAAATTTATGAATATGCACTAGCAAATTTTCATAGCATTAACCATAATTAATCCACACTCAATTAGAGGAATCGTATCACCTCTCCATCCTAAATTTCTTCCAAAGGAACCAAGTTATGAGTTTGGATTTCTTCCTTTACAGGTCCTTGTTATCCACCATTACTGACTTTAAAAACAAGAAAATTGATGTTCCTTTACATTAGGGTTTGATTCTCTTGTTGGTGCAAAACGGAAAACACATTATCCCCACCTACTCACTAATTGCTAATGATACTTTGAGTCCGGCCATGAAACCTAGCATCTAATATTAAATGTATGAAGAAAATGAAAGGGAAAGACACCCCTAAAGGGATAGCTGACACTCTTTGCAACCTGAAATGTGGTGTTCATAATGTGGGTGAGAGCTCTGGTAACATGGAAAGAGACTTTGGACTTGGAGGCTAGATTAATGCGTGTTGAGTTGATTGTTAATAACATTCTTACGGTCAACAAGAATTTGATTCAAGAATTAAAGGAGTGCCACCATAAAATTGAGGTTCAGAACAAAATAATTGGGGGAATTCAATCTGATTTTGTCATGCAAGAGTAGAAGGTTTCTATCCTTTAGGACCAAGTGGCCAAAGTGGGAAACACCAATCAAAAAGGTTGATCCTTAGTAACTCGACAATGAACATACCTCGGATCGAGCCTAATGATAATAATGTTACAAAGACCGTGGACATCCATCCTTTGGATAAGGAGGAGAAAAATCTAAAATATTATGAGAACATGGACACCCAGCCTATGGATAAGGATGAGAAAATACTTAAACGTGTGATCATCAAAAGTGGTTGGAAGGAAGAAAAGAGGGCCGAGTGCTAGAACTCACAAAAAGCTAAGGAAAACTAATGGATTCTCTTTTTCTATCCTTTTGTTGTTCAGGTTTCTATGGATTATAGCTTTTTGTTTTGGTTTTTATCCTCTAGTAGTCTATTTTTAAACAAAAATTGTAATGGTTAATATGTAGACTTGGTATAGTCTAGCTCTTTTTTGTGGTGGTTTACTGTCAAGACTTTTTGACTTTGCCTCCCTGGATTTTTGATGGTTTTTTGGTTAAAACTGGTTGCTTTCTATGTACATGGTTTTTTGGTCCCTTCAAAACCAAACTTTTTTTACCTTATCCAAAAAAACAATGACAAGACTAACAAATCATAGACACATAATTATATTGATTTATTTATCGAAGGCACCAACACCTTTCTTGGTTCGAAAAGATCATCATGATTACAAAGTTTAGTATGTAAAGAAATAGAAGAATGGAATCTCTTACTTGTATTTAGTAGTGTAAAGATATCTATTAGAAACACATAATTTGTAACCCCTTGAAATAGAGAATTCATTTCAATTTATAGCCTTATATAGTGTCTTTTCATCTCCCCCACATTACATTTCACTTACCCTCATCACTTATGACTTTTCATATTCCTAGGAAAAAAAAGTGAGTCTTTTTCAATAATTAAAAGGAACTCGTTACCTTTGTTATACTATAGGTCACTTAAGTGAATAAGACTAAATAGTGAAAAGTACCTTCCCCATGAATAATTCAAAGATGGAGAGACAGAAGTAAAAAAGAATGAAGAATATGAGAGATGGTCATGTCGATGGAGATGAGGCCTCCGTTGAGGAAGATTCGATGCTTGATAAACCACGTGGGAATGCTCCTGGAGATATTTCTTCACCTTTGAATTCCTTTGTGAAGCGGACTACCGAAGGTGCTACTTTCTCTTCTTGATAAATATGAATGAATCTTAGAGCCTTGATCCAGGTTTCAAAAGTATTTACGATGTTTTTGCACCAAACTTTATGATCATTTGTAATATTGGAAATTTTACATTTGGTTTCTATTAGAGACTCCAAAGTATATTTGTTGAATGAGAATTATCCCGTCTCTTTCTTGACCAATTCCTTGAATGGTGTCGAATATCTTCCTCTGATGAATTTCCATTGATCAGATGTCTCCCAAGCTTCTGCATACCATTGCTTATATTTTCCAAAAAAATTGATACGATATCTTCACAAGATTCAAGCTCATGGATAACATCATTCAATATTTCATACCTAGAACTCATTGTGCAACACAAAATAGGAGATAAATTATCAATTACGGAAGTGAATACATATTTACCCACGAATACTAAAGAATCAAGATTACTCATTTTTGACATGAATGGAAGCACTTTATCCCAATGGGATATTTCTTTCTCGATTTCATCCTTAGACATTTTTACCTTTGACACGGTGGAATGAAAAAATCGAACAAGGAGAGGATCTTAGGAAACATTGTTTACCATTTTTCAACAATCTTGTCAACTCGACCCACCATTGGCCCTTCCTTGCATTGATTAATCTTGAGCTTTCTTGATAGTTTTGGGGTCGAAGTTACTAATAGGAGTGATGGATATCATGGGAGGAGGTTTTATTGTACTAAGATATAGAAATTCTTGCACATAAGCGCAGTGTGATTCCTCACATGCTCTTCCAAGTAATCCATTATTTTCTTGAACTCTAATTTAAAGAAATTATGTGGGTGGGAAGCAGATTCCTTTAACATATGTGCATCACCCTCATGTGTATCTTGACCCAATGAAATCCTTATCATCTCGTAGTCACCTTGAGTCATTTCCTCTATTGGTTTTACAACCTTGGTTTGTGAAAATTATATATTTGTCACCAGAATCTCCACTAAAGAAGTGAGAGGTTACTTATGCTTTATTTCCTCACTTGGATTTCATTATCTTTGATATATTTCCAAAACCAGTATCGATGTTTTTGCACTATCCTTGAATCACTCCCAATCAACTCCTAAATCCAAGGGAAAATATCGAAAGGCATGAGCTCAATATTAGGCATGGGATAAATTTCAAGCACATGGTGGGAAACCACCTCTTACATATGATTGGATGAATCAGTTGTTAAAGAAGACATACTTGGGAATCGATGTAAAACTTAAGAATGTGATGGATCAATCTCACCTTGTTCAAGAGCATAAATGGGGCTCTCAATCATTCTAGCTATCTTTTGAATCCTCTTAGGGTTATAATATTCAATGTTTTCATCTTCCAAACTCTTTCTCTTGAAGTTATGTTCTAAGTTAATTAATCTCATGCTCTTCTCGGATGTCTTCATAGAAGATATATATGATATATGTCTCAAGAGTGTTAGGAGGCCACCAAACTCAATGAAATCACTTCTCTTTTCTTGAACCACTCTCTCAATTTTTGAATCACCACTACGGTTCTTTCCTTTATGTCACCTGATTCTCTTATGTTCCATAAGGTCAAGAGAAGGGGTGAAGTTTTCCTTTCTTGATATTTGGGATGAAATAGGTCTGATCCATCATCTTCTATTCCTTCAATGAAACAATCAAAGTTGAGGCCTCTCATATGATAAATTGTCATCCACATATGATATCTCTTTCTTACTTCAAAATCACCCATATAGTTTGCACATGTAGTCATCAACTTAGGGTGTGTGATGCAATCCATAAAAATTTAGAGTTTCAAGATTTATCTTGATATCAAAATCAAGCCTAGATATATAGGAATAGATATTGAGGGAAGAAAATGATGTTTTCATGTTAGATGCATCTAAAACATTTTTACATTAAAAAAATTCTAAATAGATAGTAAATGACACGTCTTTATTCTTGGAATTCCTACACGTAGTAAGACCAAGAGAAATTTTCCTACATAATTCAAACATTATCATTTTATCACTAGGGTACTTGGTAAGTTTAAGGCATGGGATCAAATCCCAAAACCATGATGTAGGTGAAAGTTAAAAATTGAGTGAAGTAGCTCCCATATTTCTCAATCAGGTGCAACTTCTTGGGAGTAGATCCTCAACTCTATATTACTTTTTAGAATTTTAATGATGAACACGGTGAATGCACCATTCACCCTAATAAAGTGATGGTTACTCTCGTTGTAAGTGATTTATAGGTACCTCTCATAGGTAGGTGATTTTTAGGAGACATTTAGAGAAGTAGTTAGGCCCTTAAAGGGTCTTATGTAGGTGAGAGCATATACTAGGTAAGAATTCATGGTGAACTTCCTAGTAGAGGGAAACTAAAGAAATTGTTAATGGATAATATCACTGATGATCTTACCCCAATAAATTACTTGGTTACCTTCAATAGCAGAAAGGATGAATTGGGTCATCTAGTCCTATTATTCTTTTTTTTTTCTTCACCCATCACCCTTGTTAGTAGGATGATAGCATCTAAATAACCTTCATGAAATTCACTCTTGGATAATTTTTTGGGACACGAGAAGATTTTCTTCCCTTCCTGAGCCATTATTTGAGTGCAAGGCCTTGAAAGTAATAATTTTTTTGTTCCCACTCTTGTGATGGAAACTCCTTGGTGATAATAACACGATTACTACTTATGGGAATTTTCAGGGCAATGTGAGATACCCTCGGAGTGAGGACCGCAAGGATTGAATTGTCATCTTCCTGTACTATCTTTGAATCATATTCATAATGTTGTACATAGTTCATAACCAACTCATTTCTATGGATAGACAATGGATGAACTCCAGCAGAGAACAACCCCCTCAAGAATATATTTTCTTCCACTTAGTCTCAAGGTCCATCAAGCATCGTATTTTTCAAATGGTTGAGATCCATGTGAGTGACATCAGTGCCTCCCACACTAGACTACTCAAAGAATAGGGTTAAAAAGGGTTCCAAAACCAAGTTTTTGAAATTCATAGTGTCATAAATCACCTATATGAGCATAGCAAGAGTCACCACAAACTTTCTACACTCACACGTAGAACTTTCTATTTTTAGCAAGTCCTATCCCGAATTGATATTTTTAGTAAGTTTCCATTGCTTTTGTTCTATGATGTTTCTAGCTAAATTGGATCATTGCAAATATTTGCAAGTTTGATATTTTAGAAACTTGTTATTTTTAGATACCCATTATTTTGAATACTCTTATTTTTAGAAAAAGTTTTGAATTTCCCCTTTCTAATGTTTCTTGCATATTCAGGATATTACAAATGTCGAGGATTCATAATTTTAAGAAACTTACTATTTGTACCTGCCTACTATTCAAAATACCTATTATTTTTAGAAACTACACTTTCAGGTGTCAGGTTACAATGAAACCAAAGTATAAAAATTTATTTTTTTCTTCGCGATATTTGGGTCCAAATTTCATGATTTTTTGTTCATTCAATCTTCGTGAAATATAAATAGTAGGTTTTAGGGTTTGATATTTCATTTTTCTACGATAAAAATCTAGGTATCACTGATTTTTATTTAACAACCTTCCCAAAGGCGTTTTGGAGAGGGATATTCTTATAAATTTTTAATGCAATCGGGTGTTCGGATGATGAGATATGATCAAATCCTCATTTTGATGGCTATGGAGTTCTAGAAAAAATTGGCAGCATATCTAGTTGAAAATATTGTTTGGATGATGTTACATCAATAACATTGCATGAAAAGTGTCTAATTGATTGATAAATGAGGAGGTAGGATGATTAAAATATGTTTTTAACTCATCTTGTTATTCGCAACACTTGACAGTGTTAGAATCGATTAAATGATATTTTTCAAATGGTGCAAGTGGGAAAAAGGAGAAACAAAAGTTTGAATTGCATCAAATGGTGACAAGTGTCATCATGTGGTGTGTGTTAGATGAGATGAGGGAGGTCTGGGAAATGACACCAATGGAGCTAAGTGTAGTCATATGGGGTTTCATGAGCTACATGCATGCTTGGATCATAATTTTGTTTCCCCCTTATCCCTTAGGGGACTAAAGGGAAATAGATGGCACAAAAATATGACTCGGGTGAAGGAGGGAGGTCACACTTTGGTGCCCCCTTGTCCCCTTGCACCATAAGGATAGAGGGGACAGCTAAGTGTCCAAATTACGAATCAAGGAAGAGTATTATGTTGCAGATTGGTTTCCCCCTTATCCCCATTATCTCCTTGGGGACATATGGGACATAATATTATCCAAAGTGCAACCGATCCAAAAATGGAAAGCAGATTTTGCACTAGATATCCAAATTTGGACACCGAAATTACTTTTTTCACCTCAAAGGCTTGGAAGAATGTTTTTGGGTCAAATATTATATGATTTTGACTCCAAATGAAATTTTAAGATAAATCTAATAATTTCTAGAATCCAATTCTACATGACCCTCAAAATTTAGGTCCTATTTCATTTTACTCTTATAGTGGTCGACTACGTGAGTTTTTAAATACCTCAGAATTCCTTGAGACTTAGATAAAATATGAGTTTTTCACCATGTATAAGATTCCCATAGATTTCCTATTCCTATATTTTTTCTTCTTAACTCATTAAATAACTCCCATAATCATCCAAAGAATTCGGTGTTTCACCGAGGAGCTTTCATTCCCCACACCCTAAAATCCCTAGGTCTTTAATGATTGTCCCCTGAATGATATTTTATTTCTTAAATTGATTCATAAATCTTAAATAATATTTTAAATCACTCTTATATTATTTATATTCTTTATGAATGTTCTCGGAGGGTGTTTACTAGCTTGAGATGGTCAAAAATGGCCTTTTAAGGCCTCTGGAGGAAATTATCTCTCATCAAAACTTATTGAGTTCATAAATCATCTTAAACACTCTTACATACACATTGATACACACTTAATTATGTTTTTAGAACTCTCCTCTAATATTGGGTGAGGGTGGTATTGAAGGCATGATGGCTAGAGAAAGGATGCACAAAGGATGGGAAGCCCAATTTTTCAATTAGGTAATTAGTCATGTCATGCTTAGAATTTTCAATTTATCAAGTTACACATTTACATGATAACACATAGTTAAGAGATCAATAAAATAACAAAAACATAGATTAAAAAATAACAAACCTATCCCAAATACCAAATTTTATAGAAAAAAACATCAAAATCTACAAATGCAAAAATAACAAACCATAGCCCAAATACCAAATTTTATAGAAAATTTTAAAAAATCATAGATTAAAAAAGAGAAAAAGAAAAATTTGTGGCCCAAAATATAGTAAATCCTAGGCCAAAATAAAACAAACCCTAACAAAAATGTAGTAAAAAATATAGCAAATTTTAGTTTAAAAACAGCAAACCTAGCCCAAAAATCAACAAAGTCTAGCCCAAAAATAGCTAACCCTAACTAGACATACTATGAAAACAATTAAAAACCCTAAAAATAGGAAACCCTATAAAAAACATAAACAAATAGATTTTTTTAGAAAACTAGCAAAAACAATCAGAAAAAGACAACAAACCCTAGTAATAAATACCAAATCCTAGCATTTGAGCTACGAAAATAAACAAAACATAACAAAAAATCCTTTTAAAAAAACTACCAAAAAAATAACCAAGCCTCATAATAAACAACAAACCGTCACATTTTTCTATATTTAATAAATAATTTTTATTTTGTTTATTTTTTAACATTAGGCTTGTAAAAACAAGAAAACCCATTATAATCGGTCAATTTTTTTTTAAAATGGCATTACACAAGTGTGGGGTATGGTGGAATTAATGTGTGTGAGGTTGTCGCACGAGATATAGAGTAATCTTCCCTTCATACAACACTCATGACATGCCTTGACATTCATATCATGGACATCAAGATTCAAATCAGTAGTATATTCCCGATATGTTTCAATATTACTCAAGTGATATTCTTAAGACTGACATTCTTGCTTCATATGATATAATGAAATGAAGGAGGTAATATTTTATTTTATTTTATTTAATAATATTTGTAGTCATGTTTATAAATTTATTTTATAATTTATTAGGGTTTTAAATTTATTGGATTTTTAAATTTATCATATCATTGCAGATCCTCCTCTTTAGTGCCATTATATTTGCATCCCCCAAAGATCTCATGAATAATAATCCTAAATGGGTGATATCCCCGAGGTAGCCTCTCATGTTTTACCTTCTTCAAGGGAGGCAAGGAGGTAAAATGTTATTTTTTTAAATATTATTTGTAGTTATATTTTGAAATTATTTTTAAAATTTATTTGATCTTTTTTATTTATTATAATTTTTATTTAACTTATAATTTTGTATTTTCTTTAGTGCTAGTGTTATCACAACATCATACATCTCATGATCAATGATCCATAAGTGGTGACATTTCTGAGGCAACCTATCATGACCCACTTGCTTCAAGGGAGGAAATAAGGTACAATGCTATTATAGCCACGAAATCACACACTTTCTACTTGCATCACACCTTTAAGTATGTCGGTATATGCATGATTCTTAAGTAAGAATACTAAACATTAATAACACTTGTTTTACTCTTTCATTACTTTAATCTTTACTACACTCTTTTTTATTAATTTTTCTAGAATGGCCACTTTACGTTTGGACCCTAGACGACATGTGACCCACTCTCCGTATTGACCATTATATCTTTCGATAACCCCATAAACTACCGTCGATTAGGGATAAGAGTGCCCCAAATACTATTGTCCCATTTTAGTGCCTTTGTCCCTTACCCTCCTTTTCCTAATATTGAATTGCCACATCATTTGGTATTTTTCTAAATCCTTTTTTATCACTTTAGGTTGGCCTTTTTGGTTTTTAATGAAGAAATTCAAACAAGGGAATCATATATATATATATATATATATATATATATATATATATATATATACATACATACATACATACATACATACATACATACATACATACATACATACATACATACATACATACATACATACATACATACATACATACATACATACATACATACATACATACATACATACATACATACATACATACATAAATACATAGATACATACATACATACATATATGACATACTCATTATTATTGGGGCTAGACAAATTTGGGCTAATAAGTATTATCTAATACTTGGGAAAATAGCAACATTCAAGGACTTGATTTGGGCTGCATTATTCACTACACATGAGGGGCTATATTCTAAATTCCATCTCACACATTCATCTTGGGGTAAAATTATGTGTATCCCTCTATCTTAGTGCGACTAGAACAAGCGAAACCTAACTTCAAGTAGTACAATTCAATCACACACACAAGAACTTTACAAAGTCTGAAATTTAGTGCAATGCTTGGTGAAAATCACATTGGGGTGACCATTGAGGTCTGTCCGACTCAATAATATGCATTATTTATTTCATCTAATGTTTTCTTGAGACTATGTAGGTAGCTAGGGTTTATTTTGGAGGTATAGGTGTGACACAAGAACCCTATAGGGAAGTGGATGCGATAAAGAGTGAAATAAATGAGACAATTCCAAACCCTAAAATGATTAGAAGTAGAGAACTTTCAAGGACACTAGCACCCGGTTTATACACCATCACCCGAGTGGTCTTGTCCACATCTGGGTGCTCCTATCTAAAGAGGTTCCAGATTCCAATTTCTCGAGATATATCTTGCATAGATCAGATCCATCATATTCTAGTCATCTTCCAGCCTTAATCAATCCATATCTTATGATATAAGCACTCATATATCCTATATTACACACTTTCTTGTACTTTGCATGCTACATCTTGTTTATTACTACTATATATATTTTATCTCATTCTTATGGTAAAGATTTAAATTTACTTAAATCATTTTAGTGAACCCAAACTATTCTCATGCACCATATCCCTTTCATTTTTTCTTCCTCTCCCGATGTTTTGGATAATTCTTCCACTTTCATTCTTACTTATGCCTATTCCCAATAGGCCATCTAGGTTGAGTATCATTACTCAAAGATCCTCCTCACTTCACTAATACCTCTACAAACCCCAACATCAATGTCATCAAAGACTCGTAAAAATAATCAACCTTTTCTTCTTACTTCTATTACTCCACCTCTTAGTGCAACACTTCCTCAACCTATTGCTTCATCCAAAAACTATGATATCATAGTGCTATTAAAGAAAACCTCGTCTAAGATATCTCTTTTTCATATCTTGTATAAGGCCCCTAACTCATTGGCGTACTCTAGAAACTACATTGTGTTGAGTATACAATGTATAACACTTAGCAGAAGGCATACAAAAGATTCACACGGAAGAGCAGAGCACGTTCAAAGGCACGGGAGGATCGAAAAGGAATTGCGTGCGAAGGATAGAGATAGACTTGGGACTTAGCCATTTTCACAATTATGATCTATTTTTGGAAGATGGCATGTGGAGCACACAAACAAGAAAAGACTTGTGCGACACACATCGGCTATTTTTGGAAGAGCGGCTATGGAGCGCTTTGCATGGATGCGGGCTAAAGATAGAATTACAACTGATAGTTAACTAGGAGAGATCTATTATTAGCACACTTGCATGTGTGGCTGTAATTGTAAAGGCACATGGCTATTTTCAGCATGCAACCTATTTTGGGAATAGATAAGCGGTGAAGGGCAAGTCCCCACCCTTATAAATATGTAGTGAACTATGTAGTATAAGAGATATATATGTAAGAACTGATTACTGTGAGAGTATGTTGTCAAAACTGTTACGCGCATGAGCATGTATTGTTATTATTGTAAGAAGCTTCTGTGTATTCCTGTGTTTTTATATAATGGAATGTATTTTCTGAACTAGAGTATTAATCCTAACTATAATTGGCTCTTGCATGCTTAATTTCATCATGATTATCATTTAGTCTATTGTTCTCTAGAACTAGATTTGTACATGCACTGTAGAATGATGTATTAATTATGGATCTAAATGCATTAAGTCTTCATCATGCTAACATCCTGCAACAAAAGAACCCTAAAGAGGGGCCTGGTACCTTTACGTGCTTTGGGTGAGCACTCAGTCTAGGCTGAGTGATGTGCCAAATCACACCGGGCTTTTACCGGTGAATTCTAAGCTGCATCACATTGCGAGATATTTAAATATAAATTGATGACCCTCTTGTTTCCTTTTCCAATCTCACGACATATTTTAAGCACATTAACAATTCTATTACATTTTTATGAGGATATTTCACATGATTCATCTATTGATTCTCCTCCTCTCCTTATCATGGCTCGATTCAAGGTTTCCAAATTAAGTGTGTACTCATTGATAATGGTTCTGTATTGAATATTTTTCATCTATCCTTACTATCCCAACTCAATATTCCTCATAGTGCAATTGAATAGTCTACTCTTTTTTATGTGGCTATGACACTACCACATGTGCATGTATAGGCATTATAAAACCTGGAATTGTAAGTTGGACTCAACAAGCTTATTATATCTTTCTCTTTCATGGATGCCCCATTGTAATTTAATCTCCTCCTTGGCTGACCTTGGATCCATGACATGTGAGCTATCCCTTCTACATTCCATCATTGTGTCAATTTTATCTTTGATGGCTATGAACATATTGTTACTATTAATCCTAAACCATTCAAATATTGTTGCATGGACTCTACCACCTCTATGGTTATTCCCTAGCTCAACCAATCCCCTCACATTGTCTTGATACATATGATATTAGGGAGCCCATCAATTCCAATCATATATCACTTCTTTCCATTACTTCCTTCATTTGACCTCACACTATTGATCTCATCTCTCTTTCCATATCCTCTCATACACCCTTTGCATCTATTTTCAAACCCCTATAAAATTCTAAACAATAATTCCATGTTGAGACTGATGATTTTGATGATGATGTTGTTGATACTATTGAGCTTACTAATGACACTCTTCGTGTTTTGGACTTTACCCCCATGGAATTTGATGAATCCTTATTTCATAGCCACTACGTTGTTACAGGTCCTAGTGAATACGAGGTTAAATCCCCAACTCCACAAAGTTTACTATAACTACTATGGTTCCTTATCATAATACCATGCACACCCTTGAACCCATTCCAGCTCCTATGCTTACCGACCAAGGTCCTCTTTCTATTATTCTTTCTTCTTTTATGCCACCCTCCTCTTTTGATTGATTTACTTACACATTATACATTAATTAGGAGTATTAGTAGTATGTGCCTTATGATCCCTAGATCTGTAAAATCATATTAATCTATGAGGCTCTAACTTGCTTGGACCTCACTCCTATCAATATCATCCCTTTTCTTGAAGCACATAGTGACTATCAAGGATATATATTTCTCCTAGCATCTTATGGTACACGAGTCTTCTAAATGCAAGTGGGTTGCACTTGACCCCCAACCTTTTCCACTTACACTCTTGATATAGATTACATCAATGAAACTATTGATATGCATAATATTATATGGCCTCAAAGACCATTACTATTTGTAATGATTCATTCCTTGATTATTATCTAGATTTTTCATGATATAATACACATAATCACTTTGATGCACCTTTTATTGATGAAGAATATGTCATGGGTATGTATGACTTACAACTCATGGGTTTATTCAACAAGAAACCAAAATCCTTTGCATATATGCTTATAAAATGAACCATGTTGGCTATATTTCATATTTAGATGACTCTCTTGATGATATCACTTAGATCTTCATGACATTAACACATTGGTGCGTATTATTCCCCCTCGCTACTAAATTACACACATTTGCTCTAGGTTCAAACACAACTGTTGAGGGTGCACTTACCTACATGGACCTCACTTTGCACACATACACTTGGGGAAACCTTTCCCCTTTTTCATAGTTTTTTTATTTCATATTCACATATTTACAAAAAAAAAAAAATGCTAGCTTAGAGCTTAATTAGATGTACTCTTACTTATATTATTTTATGTTACACCCTACTTACCATGTTACTTTAATTCGTAGAATGATTTATTATTTTTGCATACATATGTACACATTCACATTGTACTTTTTGAGGTGAATTTAGATAACTTACATGTTTATTGCATGATGAATGATGCTTAGAATTGTACCTTACCATTCCCACGGAGACTCCCGAGGGCATCTAACTTTTCCTCTTTCTCTATATTCAGGTTCTATCATTACAATATCTACTACATTCATTTTTATTTTTGGTTTTATACATTGTGGCATACTACTAATTTTTTCTAACATGATAATGGGTGCTTCATGTGTATCATTTATCTTGCGGGCCTAATTCTAACCATGGTTATCTGATTTTATTGTATCTTGCCTATGTTTTTATCTTGATTGTCATTATTTGTGGGTTATGCCCTATGCTTGATTATGTGTTTTTCTTCTATAGCCTTGAAGGATTAGAATGTTTTATGACATCCTAAGTGGTGTCCCATGTATTCAACCAACTACATGATGTGTCTTTTCACCATATTACTACATGTTTTGACTAGTTTCTATTGCATTTTGTCATGTTTTCTTGTGACTAACAATTTTGGATAGCCTTTCCCATTGTTTTTCTTGCGCCATGGTTGTCACCATGCAAATTTCCTATTCCCCATGTACAAGTTATATATCATATGTACACATCATTTTCATCTTTTCTTGTTTTGGTCATGCTCGCTTTAGTTTATCTTACATGCCCCAAATGAGTGGGGGCAATAATTGGGTGACTATTTCACCCTCTTAGTGGTACATAAGTCAGATACATAATGGTAAACAATATAATCAAAAAAGAAATGAGATACGAGAATAGGATCAAATCGGGATTGAGCTAAAATCATAGCCTAGATAAAATCACCCAAAATTAGACAGAATAGTGGGTGCTACTGTCCCATGTAGGTGGACCCTATAAGAACATTATATGATCAATAGGTCTCTAGTGGCATTTTTTTCTCCAATTCTAGCAGTACAAACTCAATTACAGATTGCAATCAATAACATGAACAAAATCAGTGGCAAGTTACAAGGGAACTAATTACTTTCTTTTTCTCGAGACCAAATAAGGAAGTGGAACCTAAAGCATGTGCGGGACATCAATATGCATGGAACAATGTCTCACCGGTGGCAAGTTTCAATCAAGTTTTTTATCTTCTACAATGACACTCATCCATGAGGAAGCATTACCAATTGGAGGGCAAAGCCAACATCTCTCCCAATACTCTTCCCTTGGCAACAGAACACCTAAATCCTAATTTTAGCGATAGAATGCTCAAATCCTCAATTTGGAAATGGATTCCTAAATCGTTGGTACCATTCCAACCATATCCATGGTAGAAAACATAAATGAACAATTATATCTCTTCTCTCATTGCACACAAGTATTTTCTATCCTTGATTCACTTATTTTTCGATAAACATTTCTATTTTCATATTTAATATGTTAAAGTTTAATTACTTTTATCGTGAACATTGAATACACTTATCTTCTTTTTTACAAGTCTAACCTTACTCCAACGACATAAAACACACAAATGGAATAAGGAACAAACACATGCATCATTTCTACCATGTACATGAGGTCACCCCTAGGATCCTTATCTTATTTTATATTCCAAGATACACATTCTACAATCTCCATTCATTGTGATATCAAGTGCAATCCTCATTCGACACACTATTAGTTATAACTCCATTCGGCTCTCCATAAGGTATGATATTATTATCTAATTTATGCTACTGAATATTCATTTAGAAAAATAAAGTGTCGTAAAATGTATTCATGAAATCACACACTTTCTACTTACATCACACATCTAAGTATGTCAAGATATGCATGATTCCTAAGAAGGAAGATTAGACATTAACAACATTTGTTTTTCTCTTTTATTGTTATTATCTATCCCACACTCTTATTATTTACTTTTCTAGAATGACCACTTTAATTTTGGACACTAGACAACATGTGACCCGGACTGTATTGACCATTATATCTTCCGATCATCCTAAACTGTCACCCATTAGGTATAGGAGTGCCCCATAAGTTATTGTCCCCTTTGGGAGCTTCTGTCCCTTACCCTCCTTTTCCTAATTTTGAATTTCCACATCATTTTTAATTTTATCTAAAGTCACTTTTATCACTTTGGGTCAACCTTCTTGGTTTTTAATGGTGAAGTTAAAATAAGGGAATCAAATATATATATATATATATATATATATATATATATATATAAAACACACACACATGACTTACTCACTATTATTGGGGGGCTAGGAAAATTTTGGCTACTAACTAGTATCTACTATTTGGGAAAAGAAAAACATTCAAAGATTGCATTTAGGTTGCATTATTCACTGCATAATAGGGGCTATATTCTGAATTCCATCTCACACATTCATCTTGGGGTAAAATTAGTTGTAACCATATATATTGGTGGGAAAGGTTGAAGGGAAACCTAACTTCAAGTGATATGATTAAATAACACACACACTAGAACTACTAGAGTCAAAAATTTAGTGCAACACTTGGTGACAATCACATTGGGGTGACCATCAAGGTCATTCTAACTTAAGCATATGTATTATTTATTCCATCTAATGTTTTATTAATGTTTGTGTAGGTAGCTAGTGTTATTTTGCTGGTAAAGGTGTGACACAGAACCCTACAACAAATTAGATACAACAAATATTGAAAGAAAGGAGAAAAGTCTAGACCCTAAAAATATTAGAAGTAGAGCATTTACTAAGACACTAGCACTGGTTCGAAACCAATGCCCTGAAGTCCTATCCACATCTAGACACTCCCATTTGAAGACTTTCTAGACTTTGATTTCACAAACAGAGCTTGCATAGATCAGATCCATCTTGTTCCATTCATCTTCCAGCCCATAATTGGTATAGGTCTATCAATACAAGCTAAATCATTCTTATATCCTATATTACACACTTGCTTATACCGTGCATCCTAGATATTATTTATTACTTGGTACATATATTTGATCTCATTCCTATGATAAATATTTCAATGTCTTTAAATCAATTATTTATTTTTATATTATTTGTAGTCATATTCATAAATTATTTTTAGAATTTATTTAATTTATTGTATAATCACAAATCATCATCTTCCATGCCAATGTATTCCATGCAACCTCATAAATTTGGTGCTCATTAATTTAAATGACAGAAACCACCCCTACAAGTGTTGAGCAAGTGTTTCCTGTAGCAATGAGGGGGATATAAAATATCTACCCGATTCTAAGGAGGATTACCCATCTCATTTGACATTGAATGAGTACAAGTATCGAGTATGGGGGATTTTGTAAGTGAAATTGTATGTGAACCATGACATGAAAATATTACAAGATGTTAATGACAAGTATTATTTTTCATGAATTATTAAGTCTGACTGAACTTAGAAAGTATAAGTTCTTTTAAAACCTTCTTCATATGAAAATATTTCCGTAGTGGAAGTTTTGTTGGATTCCAAAAATTAATCCTAGTAGGTCATTGCAATCAGAATCTGGTCTCAATCATTTTGGCATCGGAAAGGACCTGACCTTAAGCTAGGTAGGATATGTAAGTTTTCCATCAAAAGCTAATTACTTGATGCAAATCTAGAATCTGATCTGGGAACGTTGTATTCTGTTTGAATTCAGAATGATGATTTCAGCCTATTAAAGTAGACCTAAACTAGAATCAGTAAGGTTATTAGTTTTAAACCTAAACTATAACCTATTGTTGCTAGGGTTAGTTGATCTAACCTAGTCCTAAAACTATGTACTTGATATTCCTAAGGGTTATCTAAACCTAATACTAAGGTGGGTGACTTATGTTATAACCTAAGGTGTTAAGATTAAACTAACCTATGATCTAACCTAAGTCACTAACCTATCCTAAACTAATGCTATGGAAAGGAACCTAAGGGGTCGCAAGTTTTGGGCAGTGATTTCAATGGCATTTAAGGAAAGGATAAGGATGAAGGGACAGGGAGTACTGCCAAGGTTAGCGAGAGGTTAATTTGGTAAAAGGGAAGCTTACGTGGTAGCATCTCTAAAATGGAAACTTTTGTTATTTGCAATGTGGAACTCGCCAACTTTGGCGGATGGTGGCAATGGAAAACGGGTAGGAGAAAAGAATTTAATGCAATTAAATTGCATGGGTTCTCGAGCTCGGGCCGCCTTGAGAGACATGCAAAGGGAATTTTTTTTGGTTGTTTCTTTTGTTATGCCTTCCGTTTTTCACTCTGCATGAGCACTGGTTTTTCGAACCAGCAGTTTACTCTTCATTGCATGGCAATTTTGAAAGTTTCAAATTTACTTCTGTGTCGTGGGGAATATATAAGGCATGGAGGAAGCAATATTTTGTTGTTTAATATTTCATGGAAAGGAAGAGAAAGGGCGAGCTCAACCAGAGGTCTTCTTCAACTTTTTAGCAACACTATCAGGCATGATAGGCCCTAACTGTTAAAATCTTGCTTTCCTTTAAATGTTTTCATTAAAACAACTCTGTTCTGATGATATTCGTGCATTTTTACTTGGCTGGTAAAAATGATTTGTGGGTTTTATGTAAGCTTGGGTTCTGGATTGAACGTGGAAATGTTAGTTCAAAAGGAAACTTGTTTTCGTTGTTTTCTTGTTCCCTTGCTGTGGTTTAAGCTTGGAGTTCTTTATCCGGTTAGAACTGTCGCATTGCTTTTCTTCGTTGGGTATTTGCAACAAAGTAACCTGTACCAGACTCTGTAGGGTTTACTTGGTGTTGAGATTGGTAAATGTGTTCGATTTCTTAAGATCCTTACTTGATGTTAACAATTTGGTTGTATTCGTTGATCTGGGTTTTGTGAACTGTTGTGTTTTCATACCCATTTGGGTAAATAGCTAGCGACTAGCTATAAGCTTCTGTCTGATTGATTTACTAGATTAAAAACTTTCTCCATGGAAGAAAATGTTTTTAAAGACTATGTATTTTCTTTTGCTATGGTAATCTCTTTTGCTTTGGCTGTGAATGGAGTAATAGATTGTTGCTTGCCATGAGAAACTCTGACTGTAACAAGTTTATGATCAAGAGAACTGGAAAATGATTTTGAGATCGGGTTGCTCGTAAACTCAGTAAAAGAAAACTTGACTGTTACATGTTGCGTGTTTTGGAAATATGGAATGATTGAATCCTTATCACCTCTTGTGAAGGTGTTTGTTTGCTTTTTAATTTTCTCAGGTACTGTGAGTAATACAGTGTATGGCTTAGTTGTTTATTTTAAGGTGTCCATGTATGTTGGAAATATGAGTTATACGAAAGATTAGTTGTTGAATGGGTTTCATGTTCTTCTTACGAATTCTTGGTTGATCTTGGAAGAGTTGTAACAAGAAATTGTGTTCATCAATTTTGGTTTTTAAACATACTTTGAAATATCATTAGAAGTGAAATGGGTTGAAGCTTATGGAAGATCTATTTTACTTTGACTGCTATTGTATATTCTTTATAATGGTAAGAATATTTTGACCTTAGGTGTTTTCAAAAATAGGATTTGAATACGTTTTCTTTAAATACTGAATATTCAATCTTGATTAGTGTTTATAAAGAAATGGCACCGAGATGATGATTCGGTCCAGTTAGTTTAGTATTGGATTACCATGTAATCAAGGAAAAATGTTAAGTTAACCTAACTTAATTCTCATCTCAATGGTTCGAGCATATGAAGGAAAGTAGCTTGTTTCCTTGAATCAGGTCTGTAACGAGTTTGATAGGTTGTATTGTGTTTAGGTTAAAATTTGATTTGGGTTTCATTGAATGTATAGTGGTAGATCCTATAGGGATCTAGGGTAAATTCTATATGGTGGCTCTACCTGAACCGCACTGTTGTAGGTACTTATGTGCTAGAAATAGATTCTTATTCCTTGATTAGGTTTATTGAATGATTATTATTTCTTGGAAATTGAATTTAGTCTCTAAAATTGGATTACAATAGTGTTTGGTCATCTCTATTTTTCTTTGAGTTGAAAAGGAAGGTTGGAAAGGGGTTGTAAAAGAAAGAAAGTTATATTGATCTCTTTTTGTATGTTAATACACCTTTTCTTGAAATTATCTAAGGAATTCAATCAGGAAGTTATGGGATGGTAGATTATTACATTAAGATGAAAGAAACATTAGGATTAGGGAGCCTAATCTAGAAGTCTCCTTTCATTTTACAGAAGTTAAGTTCTTGTTATAAACTTACTGTTGTTATTTATTTTTGTAAAGTAATTCAATATTTATTGTTGGTATTCCGTTATGGAATGAAAATCTAGTATAATGAGATGAAGGACAGATTGGTAGGAGAACTTGAAGTGGCAATAATCCATTTCTTCTGTTTTAATTACTTTTGTATGAACCTGTTGGAATGAATACTTCAAGTGGTTAGTGTTAAATAAAGATGATCAAATCATGATATACGTTGTTTCATCTTTTCGGATGATTAGGTGCATAATAAACAAAATGTTCCTTCTTACTTTCTAGCAAGAAATGAGATGAATCATCTGAAATAGATTAAGTTGAAATTACTTCTGTCATTCTAGTATAATATGAAGTTGTATTATAATAGGTAGGAAGAAATCTCATGGTGTATTATGATTTTGAATAGTGAAGGTAATTGTTGGATTCAATATACTTTAAATTTAGGACAAGCATAATGGAATATTCTTTCTGTCCTTTTGGTTTTAATAGTGTACTAAGACTCTCTTTATATTGACTTCATTTTTGGATATAAAGTATGAATTAAGTGAAGTCATTTTAATAGGGTTGTTTAATTGAAACAATTAGAGGAATGCAATTGTTTTAAGGATTAGTGCTTATCATGCTCAGTTCATTGAACTGACCCGTGCTAGCAATTTTGCAGATGGTCTTCGTAAGTGGCAAAGGAAGATAAAATCTGATATGATGCATTGATTGTTCTAAATTGGTTCTTATGAAGAATTCTGATTTGATTTCTAAACTGTATTGTGAAAAGAAAAGTTATCTCTTTTGTTGAAGGCTATTGTCTTAAAGTATGCCAGAAGTGCATAAGTTGTAATTGTATGGTTTTGGAAATGAATGAAATAGTGAGAAAATTACCTATGTAGAATGTGTATCTTATTTTGTTGGGATGATCTTCTTATTGGCTATATGAATGAGTGTGCATTCTTATTGTTTTAAACAATGGATTATAGATGATCTTCTTAAGTAAGCCATAGCTAATTATGTGGCTGATTACTACATTCTTAATTAGTGACTCATTATAACTTATGATTGTGATAAAAAATTGAAAATAAGATCACTACATTTATAGGGAACATCGAGAGTGGGTTATGCCCTAAAATGTATCTATAAGAAGAGGTGGACCTTCCCCTCTTGCAATGCACTAATTATAAAAGGAATAAATGACTATAAATCGCTAAGACTTAACAGTAGAAAGTCTGATATATCTCAACCTATTAGGTTGATGAATCTTCCTTGTTGGATAAGTTATTTCTAAATAATGGAACTTAAATTGTTGTCGTCCTATTTTGTGGATAAAAGGTTGTTAGGTCTCAACCGATAACCAGGAAACAATATTAAGTTAATCAAAGACCTTTTTGTAAAACTAAACCCTAATTACAAAAAGGTAATTTAAAGAGTATTGGACTCGGGGTTAGGGAAGGCTGCCTAAATATGTAGTCCTGTAACCCAAATATAACTTAACATAAGTAATTGTCTGGGGGTATGTACATCTTTCCGAGGCTATTCCATAGGATGTTGACACACGTCAACTACAAGGTCGTACCTTCATGAAGATTAGGATCTTCTCAAGGATACAACAATGCAGATGACATGTGGCAACACCCTTTTGCATTGATCGTTAAGATTTACACACCTGGAATTTGATCAAGATTTCTCTCTGGGACTGGTTAGGACCATAATCAGGTTATGAGGAAGCCCTTTGAGATTCAGGTACCTTGGCACACGGAGTTAACTTCGGTTGACCCTGTATGCCAATTTATCCTTAGTCTTTAAGAGCCTCTTCATAACGTGAACTATGATGTTAACCCGATCTAGAGTGAAACCTTGGTCAAGGGGACTGATAGAAGTCAGTTAAGATGTTCTATATAACAATAGAGTGGGGTGAAGGACGTATTCTGATTGACGAGTATGTCGTCAAGGAATAAGTAATACGAACAGTATGTTATAAATCTTTGGCCAAAGTATCGCAAGCTGCTGATTGCATTGTCCTATGTCACCTAGTCTAAGGATCGTGATGCCGATGAATAGTGGTAACAATTATTCAGATAGGTTCCTTGGGTAGATCACTCAGAACCTAGAATAGGGAGGAGAGCCATGAGTATGAAGTATTCAGTAGAAAACTCCATGCTCAATGTTACACATGAATAGATCGGTAGTTCACCGAGTCATGGAATGAATAGATCGGTGGTACACCGAGTCATTGCAGCTGCATATGGTTATCTGTTATAAGAATGATTGTTTGAGATGTGTGTTCTAAATTATGTATTTAGAATAGAGAACATTAATCATGCAAAGGAAAAAAAAATCCTTGTTTCAAAATCACAACCAATTAAATGGAATAAATTGTTGGTTCTATGTATTAAGATAAATTTTGGTAGTGCCTACAATGATGTCAACATTATTGAAAAAATTGCAACATAGGAACTTATGAGGATGATGTGGCATGTATGGTTATGATAGAAAAATAAATTAAAATGATGTTTTATATTAATTTATGACCAATTTAATGTTTAAGAGAATTATAGGGGTAATAACCATGAGGAGAGACTAACGCATCGAGTTTTTGGCATGAATGCATCTTCATGGAAAATATAATGTGATAAGTGGCTCAAACTAGACATAGAATGGGATTTTGGTAATTTGGGAAAATAATGATATTAAATTTTGAAAATTGTGTTTTCATCAAATTCATTGATACAAAGGTTTTCATATCATATTGATATTAATATAGAGTGTAAAGTATCTATGAAAAATCCCACCAAGCCAGAATGAGTCAAGGCATGTTGGTGACTCGTCATTTGGGATAAATGAGTATAGATGAGGTTGATCGAAAATTTTAAAGTTTATTTCAATAATGTAGTATATAAGGTTTATTAATTCATGTCTTAGTTATATTATTAACTTTAAATAATTTTAATAGGAGAAGATGTGAGTCCAACTCAAAGCCCTTAGATGGAATATTAATGAATTCAATGAATGTGTGCATTCTCATGTATTTTTTTTTCAAGTAAGATGTCATTAATTCCTTGAATAATTATTAAATTAAAGTAGGTACCATATTCGAATTTCAAATATTTTATTCACAAAATTTGAAATATTATAATAATTATTAAATAATGTTATTGTAGGTGAATAAACCTTCACTTTTAGTTGATGGCCCTAAGTTTAGAGGGGGCATTAATGATGATGATCATAACTAAGAATATGGAAACCCATCATTGTATGGAATGGAGAGTAATTCACACAATATAAACAATGAGTATTTTTGGGATTTTAGATGGTGATGATAATGATATCTTAGACGAAGATGACGATGATGATGACAAGTAGTTGATGATTTAGATAGTATATTGTAACTTAAATTCATATTATTGTACATTGTAAATTAGAATTTTTTTGGTGTGAGGGATTTCATTTACTTTATCCTAGGTTTTCCCTCACACATGGTAAGTCATCTCACCTTAGGTGAGGTCATATCTCTTAGGTTTCTTTAGGAACTATGAAAAATTCCATCATAGAACCTATCATATGCATTAGTGTGCGTCAATGCATCATACAGAGATACTTTCCATTTCTGGATCATAACTCCTTTATCCCTTGTGGAGGTATGATGGGTCTTGCATTAGGAGTTACACAACACTCTTATTTGTACCTTCTTTTCGATCAATGAGAATGATCAAACCTTTTTCTTGCATGCATACTTTCATGGCAGTTGATTGTTTGCTTACCACTTGGAGCTACATTGTGATTCCATTTGAATGTAACTTGGTTGATGTGCATGCCTTCCCACCTAATCCTTACACTCACAATATCTTAAATGGTATCATATCACTTTGTTGGGGTTCATGTAACTCATCAAAGCATCCATTACCTACTTCTCTCAGTTTCATGGTTTTGTTATTTTCTTGTGCAAGTTTATTAATTGTATTTTATTTGTGCTCTACTTGCATTTATTTGATTTTAACTCGTTGTTTGTGGATTTTTCATGTTTTTTTGGTGTTGTTGTGTGTAAGTTGTATTTGGAGTTTTAGGGGGTTCTTTTCCAAGTTTGGCTATGTGTGGCTATATTTGGCAGAAGCTTGTTTTTAGAGGTATTTATGTTTTGTGGTTTGTTTTTTTGTTCCGATCTAAACTTTTGGGTACCTATCGATCCCTTCTCTTTGACCTTCCTATCTCAACTCTTTTCCCGCACTCACCACTAATTCTTTTATACTCTCCACCCTCCCTTGATCTCAAGCTCCCCCCGAGCTCCTCAAGCTCTTCTCATTCAACTCGGCCATGTGTCTTGTTACTCCTTTGTCACTCGAGATGGTTTAGGCTTGTTGGGCTCGCCCCTCCTCGCGTGATGTTTAACCTATGAGATCCTTATCTTCCTCATTGGCCCTTGTATTTTCCTCATGCGCATGCCTTCACCTTTGTTTTCTAACCAAGCTAAAGCTCGTTATGGTTTTATTTGGGCTCAACCATAATGTGGGAGCTCCTTTACTTCGGTGACCTTATTCTCGTTTGATCCAGTCTATGTTTGGTTTAGTGTTTTCCATCTAGCTCACTCCCCCTACTAGACCTTGTCAATCATTTCATCTTGTGTTAAAGCCCTAGGATCTCCTTTCTTGTCTACCCGAGCTTTCTCCATGTTGTTCCCTTCCTTCTTTAGCCCTTACATTCCCTAGCATCTTGACATGGTTGTCTCCTCCTTTCTTGGGTCTTGCGTCTATTGCACCCTTGCATCCATTCAACATATGTCATGTGTGATCCATTTTGATTTTTTTACATGCTCACATCCATTCATCCCAAGTTGTAATGGACTTACCCTATTCTTCGAGCTCATTGCCAACATTTTTATTGAGCTACACCCATTCTTCATCAAGCCTTCTTCCTCGAGCCCTTCCTCACCTCTCACCAAGTGCCATTGTCTTGTCATCCATTCTCCTTTTGAAACACATTCTTTTCCTCCTTTAAATTTGAAACATGTGTTTTTATTATTATAATATTTTGTAATTTAACCTCGGATATATTATAGGCAAGTTTTTTTGCATAGCTCATAATAAAATTAAACTAGCATTAATTAATTGTTTTAAGAGGCAAATTTATTTAAAAATGAGATTTTTCTTAAGCAGTCAGTCAATTAGTTAGGATGTTCGCTAGCCTTTTAAAAGTCAACCCCTATAACTTTTTTACTTTCCTTTTCTTGGAAATTAAAATTAATTGGGCAATTTATTCAAAAACTAGCGTTATTGGGTGTTTTTATTGCTGAAAATGTTTTAAAGTCATGTATCATTTTTTGCAGCTTTCTAGGCCCCTTGTGGAGATTATTTGTATTTTTCTAGAGGTTTTGCATGTTTTGGATGTCATTTTTCACGTTTTGGATTGTAGTTCTCTTGGTATTTCTTGTGGGTTAGTGAGGATGTCCACTATAACCTTGTGGAAAGGGGTCCCCATATACGACGTGAGATGCTTTTTCTCACACTAAACCCTTTTTTTTCATTTTTGCTCACTTTTTCCCTTTTGTGCTTGTTTACGGTGGTGTTCCTCTTCTTTTTACCTAAAATAACTGTGGCCTCCACTCTTCACAAATTTTCCTAGTGCAAGGTGAGTGGAAAAATTTTTCATGTTACATGAACACTTATGGTTTTTTGTATTCTCCAATCATTTAACCAACAGATTCTTATGCTAGTGTCATTATAAAACTAGGGCTTTGTGTCCTAGGATATATGCAATGAAGCCTTATGCAACTAATTTTTTTGGTGGTTCCTTTTGGGAGGTTTGATTGAAGTGTTTCCCTTGTCTCTACTAATCTACAGGAATGTAATTCTAAACTACTAAAACAACGTTGTTGTAATAAAATGCATTTAAAGGAAATAATTTAACTAGAATCAAAATGCACACACCAAATTAAGATAACAAAATTCAAATAACACGCACACATACTAAATTGAAATAGTATAATTCAAATAACACACCCTAAATTAAAATAGCATTAAGGAAATATACCAAAGAAAGGAAATAAACAATTGCATTCAAATAAGCATTCGTATATGAACTTATCAGAAAACCACAAACATTCATGAAATCTAAATCCTCCAATCACCTAGGTTGAGTGGGCCATTTCTCTTCCTTGGGATTGAGGTACTCAAAACACCAGATTATATCCAAAATGACATCAACTATATTAATTTGAGTAAGTTCTTACACATGATCACAAAACATTGCAAAGTAAGTACTAATTGTTAGATCGTTCTAATGTAAACTACTATATCAACTAACTACATTGTTCTCAAGAAGATGTCTATATATAGACATAGTCAGTTACACATCATGCCATAACTATAGGCACTAAATTCATCCACTAACAGCCTTATTAAAGTTTCATTGAAATCCTACAATAATGCCAAAAATAGGATTCACGTTTGTAGGCTTGTTGTGAAAAAATTCCTCCACTATGGCATGATGGATACAGACTTGGCCTCCTTGATTAAAAATTCTAGAATTGGCAGTAAATGCTTGTTATTATCCTACACATGTCACCACATTTACTCACAGAGGTGATTAGTGGGGGTTCTACGGTCAACAGTTTGCATGAAATAAGAACAAGAGAAAATGCATTAACTTTACTAAGGATATAACTATATGAAGCATCCCCATGCACTAATTAACATGTTTAAAGAACAAAATAATAACCTCATAGATGACATAATAAGCCAAATAATGCACTCTTTATCTCCCATGTACTTTACCTTTACATGTCCCTATGAAAACTTATCTATGTCCTACTCTCTTACCAATGTTATGTCATGTCATATTTTTCAAATTGATCTCGCATATTACTTTCTTGTCCCTTTACATCCTTGAGAATTTGAAATAACCTCTACGTATGTCGTGAAGATATCATGTGACTATGAAGCATTATTCTTCCAAGTGGTCATGGGACTCAGAAGTAGAGGTGGTCTCACTTGTATTCCAATCCACTCATCATTGTACCCTTCTTCATTCTTCTCATACAACTGTCGGATAATTGCAATAAGTGAATCTCCTATTCTCATGCTCCAACTTATATTTTTGGGGGAGATTACTTCCCTTCTCTTCAGCGGCAGATTCAATGTATCCCATCATTTATCACAAGCTTATAATGTCTCACCAAAATGATGTTAACTGTAAATTTCAAAATATTACATACATTTTTGTAAAACTTGTGAAGTATTTTCTCCAATGCACGCTTGATAATAAAGAGATCTGATTTTTTCTTCATAGACACATGATTGTGATGGGTAGGTTTAATGTAGAAACCTATGGTCCTGTGATGTCTAATTAAACAACTATGTTAGCTCATTCCATATAATCTGATTTCTAGGTAATGACCGAAAATCCTTCAACAAAAAAACCCCACAAACAAGTTAATGAGAAATTTAGGCACATAGGTGACTAGCATATCATGAAGGTAAAATTCATGTAGTAGATTTTGGATATCGAGAGTACAAGATTGATAAATCCCTAAGAAAGTGTTACCATCAGGGGTATCCCGGGGTTCTTTATTGCACATTCTCATCAACTGCCAAGCATAAAATTGCTCTTGAACAAACATATTGTAGACGGAGGAAGGTTTCCTATAGGAAAGAAGCTTACAAGCCAAAGGACATACAGATTTGATAATAGATTCCAAATTTTTCTTATCATTTGTACTGGTCTCAATATATTCTTAAAGATTTTTATTTTCCTTTTTCAATTCTTAATTCTAAAGAGATAACCGAGTTAAATCATTCCAAACTTTCATACCACTATCCCTTTGCCTTTTTAGACTACTAACTTTTACCTTTAAAGCACTAATTTCCCTACCTTTTTCTACAATCCTTTGTGTAAACTTAGTTTGCAAAGACAAATTGGTTTCTTGCATACCTTTCAACTTTTCCTTCAAAGAGGTGATTTCATCCTGGTAACACCTCAACACATCATCTCCATGTGGTTCTTAACCACCAATTTCCATCGCAACAAATTTTGAAGCTCTGGTTTTGTTTCGATGTCAGGCATTTCCAAAGTTGCAAACTCGGTTTCCGGTGTGGTAGGAATGTATGGTATATCGGTGTCGTGGCACCGCACCGTAGGAACAATTATTGTGAATTCATCATCCTTTGATTCTTCAGCAGCAGGGCGATGAAGTACCATTCTCATCTTTCTCCTCCAAAATAGGAATATAATCCTCATGAAACATTTATGGTTGGGAGACTTCAGACTTTCTAAGGCGTAAGAAGACCTTCATGGTCGCAACATTGTAGCATAATGGACTAGTATGGTATTTTTAAATTTGAAAAGCTATGGTACGAGAGGATGGGTTATCCTTACTAGTAGATTCCTTCATAGTTTTCATGAAGGGTGAGGAATCGAATTGAGATTAGGTCGAACACTGGAAGACGGTTCCTTCTTGATTTTCATTTTTTTAACTCTCCCATGCATTGATTATTTCAATCTTCCACTTCATCCTGTAGAAATCTTGATGTGAACAAATTAATTGGATAATTCCTAGGTGCTTCAATGCAGCCTTACCACCTCCATTTTTGTACTTATGTCCCACTTTGATGACCGCATCGAGAGATATTCGAGTAATATAACCCCGAGTTCGTGGTTTATGTGGCCACACTTTAGATGAGTCGAAATTTTAATGAATCCCCTACAAGTACATATGGTTGTCCATCGCAGATAAAATATTTGTTGACCCACTTGGCTACCTCCTTCCAAATACCAAGCAAACTCACCCACCGAATTCCTTTTTAGGTACCAAAGGAAGTAAGAATTAATTTTGGAGGAGATTCACCTTCTTCATGGAATAGTGGTATTAAATCCTTGAGTGAGGCATTGGTCACAACTTTGAGACCAAAATCTGGTAATCTAGATAGGTCAACAAAAAATTGACTACTTATCTCAATTCTTTTTCCCCCAATTTGTGAATAGGTTGCCTCAAAGTTTATCAAGAACTCATCAACCAAATACTTGTCAAAATCCTCAAATTTTTCTCGATAAAATCCAACCACCTCGTGTCATAAAAAACCTAAGAAATAATAATATTTCGCAAAGATTTTTCTAGATAATCTGGTTTTGGTCTCTTTTTATGCCCCATAGCTAAATCAAGGTTGAAGAGAAATTTAGGAAAATGTCAAAATCTTCAACGGAATAATAGAGAAATTGCATGAAATAATGATATTGGAAGTTTGAATTATTTATAAACTCTTAATCGCGCAAAGTGAGTCTAAGAAAATTTGGCAAAGGGGAAAATGTTGATAGGACTGGGTTCATATGGAAATTTTTAATTCATCACACAACTCACATCCTATCATCATGAATGATGATGCCACTTGTCCTTCGCATAAATCCACCCATCTGTTTCATAGAAATGTGACACATGTGATATATTTTCTCATTATTACTCATTATGTTCCACTTCGTGACATGATATTTTGATTTAATCCCTCATTAAATTCATCGAGAATTATGTGTGATTTAATCATGTTAAATAAATGCAATGAGGGAATTCTTCAAAATCTAATATCTCGTAGAAAATAAAAATGCACTTACCCCTGCCAACTCAACTCCCTGATATCCGTAGAATTCCATGTCCCGCGCTTTATAGAATAAGGGTGATTAATGTAAATTATAACTAGAATTTATAACCTTTATTGAAATCATAAAAAAACAACCTCAATCTAGGGGAAGAAGATAGAAAGCATGATCATCTCCATTTATTTAAATTCAAAAACAACATTCTAGGCGTAAAGAGATAAGCTCCTCCACTAAATCTATTGCTTTGCATATCAAAGATATATTTCTTGAAGGTTTCTATATCCAATGGTTATTGATACACCCTTAATATATTTCCATTTACAAGAAGATTTCTTCTATCTCCATAAATCATCATTAATCTCACGTAACCGTTATCAAAAAAATTGATCTCGGTAGGGTCCCAACCATCTTGTCCTCGCTTTCCTTTGAACTATCGGTACTTTGAGTCAAATACTAAGACCCAATATCCTTTGTTAAACTTCTTGTGCTTGATATGAGAATCATGAAAATATTTCTTTTGTGTTTAAGAATTTCAATTTTTTCCTCTACCTCCATCCTCATCTCATCCGGTTCGCTCAAATACATTACTCTCTCACGTTGTGCTTCGTCCCAGTTCAATGCCAACTTTTATTATCGTCCTCCAAGTATGCAATTCAAAATCAACTGAAATAGTGCCTTCTTCCCATACACTAGTTCATAGGGGAATAAACTAGTATTAGTCTTCCGGGTTGTGTTGTAGGCCCAAACCGCTTCTAGGAGTTTTGATACCCAGCTTCTTCCTTTCTACATTGACAACTTTGGTTAAACTGTTCTCCAACTCTTTGTTGGTGACTTCCAACTACCCATTGATTGGGGGTGGTACGGTGATAAATTACAATATTTGATTTGAAAGATTTCTAGGAAGGCCTCAATCATGTTAGACACAAATTGAGTTCCCCTAATCAAATACAATGGCCCTAGGTGTACCAAATCACAAAGATAATCTTGTTGTACAAAAAATTCAGCTACAACATCCTCATTGGTAAATGTCAATGCTTTAACCTCGGCCCATTCCATGACTTAATCAAATGCGGCAGACAAAAATATACTATTTCCTATGGGATGGGGATCAAATGGTCCAACAAAATCAATTTCCCACTTCTAAAATGGTTTTAAGACCAGTTGAGGATTGAGGGGCATCTCA
Organism: Taxus wallichiana var. yunnanensis; assembly: GCA_018340775.1. NCBI lineage: Eukaryota > Viridiplantae > Streptophyta > Pinopsida > Cupressales > Taxaceae > Taxus > Taxus wallichiana. The sequence goes on along the minus strand of CM031237.1, from coordinate 450,424,820 downwards.
GTAGACAACATAGGCTTCCCCATTCTCTAACATGCATCGCACTACCACATGTACTTCTTGACAGATTCGTGAAGGAGGGAAAATAGTACCCACTCAAAGACCTTATAAATTTTCCTCTTGACTGAGTAATGTCCTCCTCTAGGCTCATCATGACAAGCTCTCAATATGTCATATACTTCATCCTCTCAAACATACCTATGAAGAACCATATGAGGAAAACATTTAAATATAATTCCATTACACCATTTGTATGTTGAACTATTTTTAACTAATCTCCTTCAATCCTTATTGGTAAAGTAGGATATAAACTTCCATGTCGTTAGGTAACTTGTAAGATCAGCAAACCGTGGAGGCTAAGTTGATACTATGCAAACAAGTGCTCATCCGTAAAGTGGTCCCGGATTGCTTCTTCTTCTCATGAAACATTCAATCTCCAAATTAAATTAGTAATAACATTAGCCTTATCAAGATTATCAATAATATTCAAGTTAAATTCTTAATAAGAGTAACCATCTAATAATTTTTTCCCCACTACTAGTTTATTCATCAAATATCTTATGGTTGAATGGTCAGTGTACACAAAGATTTTGTATCCAGTAATATAATGTCGAATTTGTTCAGAGAGTAAACAACAACTTAAAAATATTTTTCCATAATGGTATAATTCCTCTTTGTTGGGGTCATATTTTTATTGATATAATAGATGACATAGATCTGGTCTTCTTCTTCCTTTTATCCAAGAACAGCTCCCATGGTTGTGTTAGAAGCATCAGTGTGAATATGGAAATTTTGTCCCCAATGGGTCCTCTCAAAACTCGGATTAGTAGTTAACTTATCTTTAATCACTTCAAAATCTTGTTGACATTGAGGAGACCTTCCAAAGACACAATCTTTTAACAGCAAAGAAAACATGGGAGCAATAATTTTACTAAAATATTTTATAAACAACCTATAGTATCCTACATATCCAAATAAACTTTTATATCGGTTTGATTCGTTGGTGTAGGAAGTTTAGTAATTACTTCTATATTTTTAGGATCAACCTATATACCTTGAGTAGAAATATGATGGCCCAAGACAATTCATTGATCAACCATTATCAGACATTTTTCATGACTCAAGGAAAGTTGGTGTTGCTCACATCTAGTTAATAATTTTTGAGATTTCTTAGAGATTAATCAAAATTTGAACCTTGGACAAAGTGAATTCATCCATGTAAACTTCAAATCAGTCATTTGTAAGATCTATAAAAATGGCTAAAACTACTCTTTGGATGGTAGTAGGTGCATTACAAATCCCAAATGGTAGAACTCTATATCCAAATGTACCCCGGGGATAAGTGAAGGTGGTTTTATCCTAATCAGAGAGGCTATACTAAATTTTTTATACCCACTAAACCCATCCAAGAAGGAGAAATATTTCCTTCCTACCAGATTGTCCAAAAATTGATCAATAAAGGGAAGGGGAAAGTAATCCTCCTTGGTGACCTTATTAACTTCCCTATAGTCTATGTAAATTCTCCATGTACCATTTTCTTAAGAACTATTACTAATGGTGATACCCACTAGCTATCGTAGGATATAGGATATATGAATCCTACCTCAATAGTTTTTCTATCTCATCTTTGACAATGTCTCTATGTGTTGGATTAGTTCTTCTTTACTATTGTTGAAAAGGTTTAACATCCCGAGTGTAAATATGGTGAGTGTAGATTCTTGGATGAATCCCTTTCATGTCAGTATAATCCCAAGTAAAATTTTGGAATGCTTCTTCAATATTTCTATGACCCTAGTCTCTTGGTTGGATTCTAAATTATTACCAATGGTCAGCTCTTTTCCTATGTCAACAATCACTTGTTTAGTATCTTTCATAATAGCAATCTCTACATCAGAAATTAAAGAATTCAAGGGAAAAACATGAGGTTGTAGCATGTGTAAAATAGTCATGTTTTCAAGGGACAAAACCTTGGCTAAAGGACATTAGAAATCAATGACTATATATTCTTCATGATAAGCATAGATTTATTCACAATTTCCAATAGAAATGTCACTTACCTCAGTGATATTATCTGTTGAACTTGAAATGTGGTTTTCGTAGCCTCGCTTTGAATTTCTAGAGCCACGGTTCTAGTTTTGTAGCTGTGGTTTCCTTTCTATCAAACATTGTGTATAACTCAACAATTTATTCCATGTGATTTTTCACTGCAATAGTGGCCAAATAAGAACTCATACTTTGTTAGTTTCGAAAAAATAACCCATACACAGTCCACAAACATCCACATATGGCTTGGAAGGAGGGTAAATTGAAATTTTCTTTGCTTTTTTCCCATTCAAAATAGTCATTTTTCCATACCTATAATTTATGTACATAGTAATAGTAGCTAACTGTGGCCTTCCTAAGATGACTGGGTATCCCAACTTTTGATATTTAGGTTGTAAGACCATAAAATCAACATGATACTCCCAAGATTCAACTGTGACCATTACATCCTCAATCACTCCATCTGGTATAGCAATAGATTGATCTCGTTAATCAAGAACAAGATTGGTTGGCTGGAATCTTGTTAAAGATACAAGATTGAACATATTTGTCATTATAACATCGATAGCATCTCCTAAATCTACCAATACATAGGATATTGAATGACCATTTACAAAAATAGTAATAACCAAACTCTTAGAATCCCCATATTTTGGTGAAAGAAGCTTTCTAGCCACAAGATCAACTAGATATCCCTCCACTTTGACTTTTAGGTACTTCCTCTTTTTTCTTGGTGTTTTTATGAAATGGCCTCTAATGGTCCGATTTAACTTTGGAATGTTTCATATTTCTCTCGAAGTGGAACTTCAATGTTCATCTTTTTCAACCTCGGACTAGTGTTTTTGCTTCCTCATTCTATGTTTCTTTCAACCGGTCTGGGAAAAGGAGATTCATGCACATTTGTGTTCCTAGTGGCTCATGTCTATGAAACATGTTCAGTTTCCTTACTTTCCTCATGTATATCCTCATTTTCCTCTAGTATATGATCATTTCCTCGTGTAACTCGGTGATAATAATAGGATCATTTTTTATTGTCCTTCCATACCTTAGTTGTACATTATTAATGGCATTTATCTCGCATAGTCTCTCCTGTTACGCTTCATTAATAAAAGTTGTTTGTTGATTTTTGGGGTTTGAGATAGGTTGAGCTAGAATTTTATTTTGTGCTACTTTCCCTTGCTGATAGTTCTATTATGGTGGGGTCATTAAAGCTTTTTATTTTTGTATAAACCTCCTTATTTGATTAGTATTTTTGTAGGTGCCCATATTTGATTTTTCCATGGTGGCATATTAGTGGAGGTGCTCAGCCTTGCTGATTATATGGGGGTACCCATGATGGTGGCTATGGATAGGCTACCTAGTTTGGTGGTGCCCATTCAGGTTGTCCCTAAGTTGGTGGAGGAGCTTGATTGGGCCATGGCGTCATCCAGGGGTTATGGGTAGGTCGAGGGGCATAGCCGATTGATTGCTTGATCGGCGAATGAAGTTTACCTTTTCATTTGATTTAGTTATATCATTTAATATTTCTTTCAATTGAGGTATGAGATTACAATGGTTGGTATCATGATTAGAGACATCGAAATCAAGCACATTTCTATGACATCCAATGGGAATTATCTCAAAGGACGTCTCTTCTTGTATTTAGGATAGTATATATCTAAAGGTTCCTTTGCAGCATTGGTCTTAGCTTCCACCCATCTATGGTTGATGTCAATTGTGATAGGATGTTTTTTTCATGTTAGCCATTTCCTCCAAAAAAATTGAGGTACCTAGGGCATTCTTTGATGTTTTTCTTCACCTTATACCTCCTCTTGTTCTAGAGTAACTCCTACATAACTCATTAATTTAGGGCATGGTGAGTTTTTGTACATTATCACCTCCCATGAGATGGAGAGGATCCTTGGTTTCCTCATCAAGTGATTTCAGGAAAAAATTATTAGTGATTTCTCAATGTAACTTATAACCACTCCTTCTATGGAGAAAGATAAACATGTCCAGATAATCTTCTAGATTTTCATCTTGCTTTTACTTTATCTGAAGAATTATTCTCTCATATCTCTACCCCTACAGAGTAGTCTTGATATTTGTCCAAAAAAATTCTCCATATTATCCCATGAATGAATGGATTTAGGGGACAATCCCATGAACCACATGTTGTCATGCAAAGGTGTAACAAGGAAAATAACAATTTCTGAGCATGAAAACTATACCCCTGTGTTAATTTTTTCAATTCATATCATTCCAAGACACCCTAGGTTTTTCCATATAGTCCATGTGACCTCCTGATTAATGTTATCCCATCCCCCTAGGTGAATTAGGAAATTCCATTCATTCCCCCTAGGTGAATTAGGAGTTGTGGGAATGGCTATCGTCCATCCTCATTCCCCTCAGGTGATTTTATGTGGTTGATTAAAATTTACAAGCTACAAGTAGTTGTGGGAATGGCTATCGTTGGCCTTCCTAGGGCTGGAGCATCCTCATGGAGCGGAGCTGAAAATAAAAAATGGATGTGGATGTGATTAAAATTTCTTGGGACATCATGGAAATGATTCAGAATATTCTAGAAGGGATCGAGAGAATTTGGGGTAGTTTCACCAAAATTAGGGTTCGAGGCCTAATCAAGTACATGTGCCAAAACAATCATTGATCTTCAGAAGGTGATTCTGGGAGCTCCAGATGGAGTTTTGAGAAAAAAACATCACCAAAAATATAATTCCAATCCCTACAAGATGGTGAAATAATTTTTTTCACAACACTTTAGCGCATTAGGTCTACAAGCAGTTTTTCTCATGCACATGTGGAGTACCAAATCAAAAATTTGATTTTTAGGGATCAAATGGAAGAATCAAGACATTATACTACCACTATTGGATTAAAAAGGCCATTTCTAGTCAAGATCATATAAAAAAATTTGAAAAAAATCCATCAGAGCTCAAGTTGTCCTCTTAGAGCGATTTTGGGAGTTAGCCAAATTTTGGGAGGACATGTGTCAGCTCTAGGATCCCAATGGGATTTTTTGTCCCCAACGTCCCTCAAGGTCAAGGACATCAACCTTAGAAAAATGTACCTAGCCCCTATGTGACCTCTAGAACCCCATGTGACCTTCGATTTACAATTTATCCCCTGGTGCATTTTGGAGCTCAAATTCCCTATCGTTGATCTCGCCACGTGTCGCCTCTAGGATCGCCATGGAATTTGACGTCCCTAACATCCCTTTGAGGTGAGGGATGTCAGGGACAAAAAAATTTCCCAACTCTAACTCCAAAATTTGAAAATTTTCTAACTCTTGGTTGCTTCTTATTGCTTCTAATTGCTTCTCCATTGCCAGAAGAAAGTTGCAGAGAACACCTCAGTCCACCACTCCATCATTTCCAAAGCTCAAACCAGCTTCACCAAAGTAATGAAATCCTCTACCCCATGGTGATACATAGGTATCGAAGAATATTTCATCAAGATAAGAAGAAGAAGAAATAAAGAACAAAGAAGAAGAACAATGGAAATCCCCATTGCCATGAAATTGAAATTTGAAGAAATCTTCCAAACCGGTGCACGGATTGACAAACCATCTGTTGCTGAGTTCTTCTCTCTTGAAGGCCATTAAAAACTCATATTCAAACCTCTCATTTGTAGCAAGGAATTCTCACAAAAAATAAATTTCACTTCCGGCTCCACGAAGAACAAAGTTTAATTTCCCATCAAACCAACAACTGATTGAAGAGAAATTTCACCAGTGAGACAAGAAGCAAAAACCTATCGCAATGGAGTTGATTTCATCACAAATGGAGAAAAAAACCAAACCTAAAAATTTCAAGCTCCATTAATGGCTGCTATGACACAATAGTGAAAAAAATCAGTGAGCTACCTCTCAACTTCTCAGGGTTCTAGTGGGTGAAATCGCACGAAAATTGGAGGGAATGATCATTGAAAAATATAGTTTCGCATGAACTAGTTTTTGTGCCATGAAGTCCCTATTTTTTTATGGATATGGAGGGCTATGTTTTTATCGCATTCTTCCCTCTTCAAAGAAAATTTCAAATTCTCAAGATCCGATGGGTGAAATCATCTGAAATTCAGAGGGAAGGGTCTCCAAAAATCTAGTTTCTCTCAAACTAGTTTTTACATGATGAAGTTTCTAGTTTATTGAGATATGAAGGACTAATTTTTTATCAGTATTCTTCCCTGGTAACTCCATACCCAAAGCTCTTACCAGACATAAATTTTCATTTTTCATTTATGATCTTTTTGGAAAGTGAATCATGATGAAAATTGGAGCACAAGTTCATGACGAAGAGCCGAATCCAAAAAGTTATTCCCATCGCAAACAGAGGTCATTTTCACTACTTACTAAAAATATAATATATTATACTTCCTCACATGCTATAAATGGAAAGCCCCACTAAATTACAAGTTTGATCACTTAGGACAATCAGAAAAGGGGTAAAATGGAAAGTAAGATAGAAAACAACTTCTTCCCAAAATAGCAGGTCCCCAAATAACAACCTGCTAAAAATAGAAATATCTCAAGAATAGAGGAGGTTGGAATATGTTCGAGAAGGTTCGAAGGTGAAACCGAAGCAAGACAGTGATATGTCCCATAATAGCAGAGCATGGGCTCATATTCTAAAAATAGCAGGTTGTTCTCAAAGGGAAAGTTTGGCACAATGGGACATAGAGGGATGATCATTCAGGTCAACACCATCATTTTGGATCATCCATGGGAATTGATCATAGGGAATTCAAGGTCCATCTCAAGGTACTGGAAAAGGTTTTTTGACACTCACTACATAGTTCGGGTCATAAGTATATCATACACAGTGCTCGTAATAACGGTCATTGGTAGAAGCATTCAACTTGACAAGTGTCTCTAGAGAAGATGAAGGAATTTATCAGGGTATAAAGAGTTTGGAGATGCAGAGTTCACTACAGTGGAACACCTCATCGGATCATCTAGAAGGAGATGTGGACTTCATCGAAGGTAGATTATTTGTCACCGTATTTCTTCCCCATTCTTCTTCCTTCTTTCTCTCCTCTCTTCTCTCCCCCTACTTTCTCTCTCCTCCATGTTCTAATTCTTCGTTGGGGGTGCACTTTTTAGATTTCCTTTAATGAAATTAAAAATAAACTTTATGCTTCTAATGTAAAAGTCACCTTTATGTTATAAAAAGGGACTTAATATTCTCCTAGGAAGTTGAAAATTTTAAGTTGTGCGAGGACATATGAAAAGCCATTGGGGGTAGATGATGAGTCATCTCTCATTCTATAAATTGTAAATCCATTCTCTTTTCAAATGGTTGGTGATTGATCTTGTAAACTCAAGAGTGCATTGAAATTAGAGAAACCAAAGGAGATATCCATTTTCTTCTACTTTCCTCCACTCTCTAATTTCTTCCATTCCCACACTATGTACAACTTATTTTTAATCATCAATACAAGAAGAATGAGTTTATAGCCTTTTTATGAGAATATTTTAGAAACTTTGAGTTCGCAATATTATCTCATCTTGTTTCCATTTGCAGGGTTGTTTCTTCTCATAAATGCATGTGTTGAAGTTTCTAACTAGTGTGTGTAAGAATCTGATTTCCTACCTGCAACATTAGTTCCCCTATCTCATTTCTCACTCCCATTTCCCACTTTACAGAAAAATTCCTCCCTAGAAATAAATTTATGGCTTTGTCATAGGATCCTTAGAGTGCCCCTATTGTATCTTCGGTCATTAGGCCACCCGAGGAAAATCCACCTTTACTCGTGAATGCATATATGGTAGCTACACCGATTAAGTAGAGGGACTTAGATTCCCAAAGCGTTGGAAATAAATCCACAAGTTTTTCTACCCAACAAATATTCTAGCTAACACCACCTCATAGAAGAGGCTTTACGGGTGGAAGGGAACAATTTGAGTTTTTGGTTATCTGTTTGTAGTCATATGTCTAGGAAAGAACTTTAAATTCAAATAAGAATGGGTCTGGTATTTAGTGGACATTCCTCAAAAGATAGGGAGGATAGATGGAGAAATTTTCTTCATGGTTGCATCCTCATCATCATTAAGGATAATTGGATAAGTAAAGGTTCTACCTAATGGTTAGTCCTCATCATTCTTAGTATCTCCCATCTTAGAAGGTTGTTCTAGTTCTAGATAAGATGATGTGGATTGTTAAGAAGGGATGATAGGCATTGTATTATATTCAATGTCACTTTCAATGTTCCCTACTTTTGCTCTGTTTGGAGATATTCTTTGGATATTACAAGGTATAAATCTCCCTTGAACGTCTTGTGGCCTATGTATTAAGCTTGGTTGTGTAAAAAAGGCGTAGGACTTCTACTAGTTGCATAGATTAACTTCATTAACACCCATAGCATTTAAGGTGAATAAAATGGCATGTTTTGCTTATGGAGTCCCTAGAAACGGTGCCAAAAATGATAGGTCATTGTATTCTCCAATCATTTAACCAACATATTCTTTTGCTAGTGTCATTATAAAACTAGGGATTTGTGTCCTAGGTTGTATGCAATGAAGCCTTATGCAACTTAGTTGTTTGGTGGTTCCTTTTGGGGGTTGGTTGATGTTTTTCTCCTTGTCTCTGCTAATCTACAAAAAATTAATGCTAAACTATTGAAACAACGTTGTTGTAATAAAATGTATTTAAAGGAAATACTTTAACTAGAATTGAAATGCACACACTGAATTAAGATAACATAATTTAAATAACATACACACATACTGAATTAAAATAGTAGAATTGAAATAACACACCTTGAATTGAAATAGCATTAAGGAAATATACCAAAGTAAGGAAATAAGTAATTGCATTCAAATAAGCATTCAGATATGAACTTATCAGAAAACCATGAGCATGCATGAAATGTAAATCCTCCAATCACCTAGGTTGAGTGGGCCCTTGCTCTTCCTTGGGATGGAGGTACTCTCAACACCAGATTATATCCAAAATGGCATCAACTATATTAATTCGAGTAAGTTCTGAGACATGCTTAGCATAACATTACAAAGTAAATACTAACTAGTAGATCACTGTACTGTAAACTGCTATATCAACTAACTAACTACATTTTTCTCAAGAAGATGTCTATATATAGACATATTTAGTTACACATTGTGTCATAAATAAGGGCACTGAATTCATCCACTAACAACCATATTAAAGTTTCATTTAGATTCATGTTTGTAGGCTTTTTGTGGAAAACTTTGTCCATGATGGCATGATGCCTACATACTCGGCCTCCTTGATTACAACTTCCGTAATTGGTAGTAAATGCTCGTTATTTTCCTACACATGTCACCACATTTACTCACGAGAGGAAATTACTGTGGGTTCTACGGTCAACAGCTTGCATGAAACAAGAACAAGAGAAAACACATTAACTTTCCTAAGGATATAACTATATGAAGCATCCCCATGCACTAATTAACATGTTTTAAAAATAAATTAATAACCTCATAGATGATATAATAAGCCAAATAATGCACGCATCAAACACACCTTATTGTAACCAACACATTGTTTATAAATTTATGTGAATAGGGGGTTAGCATTATTCTTGGGTGTTGTAATCACATGCATACACATTCTTAGTTGAATCTGGACACATTTTTGGTTTATTTTGATGTCCATTTGAGTGTGTTTATCCTTGTGACTCTTCTACACCTTTCCCTTTTTAAAAATGAACCATGGAGGATGTTCTTTCCAGACTTGAGCTTCATAGGATTGTTTCACATCCCATGTCACTTCTTCTTGGTAGAGATAATTATGCATCATGGTGTGTAAGCATGGAACTTTACCTTACTCACAAAGTTATTTATCCTTTTTTGTATAGACAAGTACCTACACCCACTGATCTTTATCATCTTGAATATTGGCTCAACACTTGTGATTAGGTTTATTTTCATTTTTGACACATGTTTATATCCCTATCCACCATCATGTGGTGCACACAGAGTGTCCTCGCATTGTTTGGATAATTTTTTAGTCCTTATTTGGAGACCCTTCAAATATTTCCATTGTTGCTTCTTCTTCTTATAAAATTGTTTCCTCTTGTATTTCATGTAATGAAAATTATTCTTACACAAATTTACCTATTCATATTCTTTATGATGATCGTATTGATGAGGATATCTCTCCTCCCTCTCCCAGCCACCTTTTAGAGAATTTTGAACCTCTTCTTTACTCATCACACATCAGGCATACATGTTCCCAACTTCATATCTTCATTACATATGCATCTATTCCAACACTAGTGTGTGAGTATTCTTCCACTCCTTTGACTTCTTATGTTGATGATACATACATGTTAGACATTTCTCTTCTATTTTTCTAGAAATCCTTTCGGGATGAGTATCTGTTGGACCTTAGTTGTCTCTTCACAATGCCTACTTGTGTTGTAATACAAGGATTTTTATTCCTTCTAAAAGTATTATGGAGGATTCCTTCATCTCCTAATTTTGTAGTGCCCCTTCTCGGAATTTTTACCACTTCCACTATTTTGGAGAGCATCATTAATCCACCTCTTCTTATGGATCCTCTTTCTATAGTTGTGGGGGATTTTATGCCTTCACTTCATATGGACATTCTTCTAGTGAATGATCCATTTCCATAATTTGAAAGTTATACTTCAGTGGCATTACCTTCAGTTCTTGATCACCTATTTTTCATACCTATGGCATGCTTCAATTATGGACCATCTTCGGTGTTCTTTATATTGTTTCCTTCGGTTTCCTTTGTGGAGTCGGAAGACTTCTAGTACTCCATTTATATTATTCCTAAGGGCATAAACATTATTTGATGTATATTTACCTTCTTCAATCTATAGGCGAATACCACATCATCGAAAGTCTTCTTGGAGACTTCATAGAGTTACAGACTTTAGATATGGTTGCATACTTCTTCACTAAACACTTTGCTAAAGCCAAGTGTCCTCACTTGTGTTCCCTTCTTTGGGTGAGGTTCACTATAGTTTCACATATACTTCAGTCTCACTAGTCTCTCTCTTCTCTTATCTTCTTCTTCTTATAGAAATATTTTTATTTGTATAAGGGTACCTAATCAAGACTTCAGCTTTCTAGGACCCATATGACATATATTTTTTAGGATGTTTAGGGGAGTCTTCTATCTCTTGTAAATGTATGGTTTTCCTATTGGGTTTTTCTCCATTACTTAATATCCTTATTATACATGGGTACCTCATCATGTGTGGCTACCAGGACCCATTTCTCTTTCTAACTTGTCATGCCTCATCCTGAGTTATGATGAAACGGGTGCTTGTGTGATGAATTTCATTTTCCTTGTTGTAGATTGTTCCCTCACAAATGATAAGTCATCTCACTTTAGGTGAGGTCATAGGTCTGAGGTTTATGTATGATCTATGAAATTTTTGTCATATAATCTATCATATGTGTCATTGTGTGTCGGTGCATCATACAGAGTTACTTTCCATTTCTAGATCGTAACTCCTTTCTCCCTTGTGGAGGTATGATGGGTCTTACATTGGGAGTTACACAACACTCCTATTTTTACCTTCTTTTCTGATCTATGAGAATGAGCATACCTTTTTCTTACATGCACAATTTCATGGTGGTTGATTACTTTCTTACTACTTGGAGCTACGTCATGGTTCCATTTAAGTACAACTCGGTTGATGTGTGCGCCTTCCCACTTGATCCTCGTACTCATAGTCTCTCACAAAATCAACTCTTTTCTCATATTGGCGAGTACATTGTTATATTTGTCATTAAATTATATAAAACATGATTTTATGTTTGAAAATTGGCATATGTTATCATAGTAATGTTAAGTTCATTTAGAAAATATGTGAAAAATCGATGTATGATACTTTATTTCGCATTTTAATTTACATTTAACTAATAATATTTTAATCTTCATTCATATTTGTAAATGTTACTACAATATTATTAATTTTGTTTGCCAACCGGTATTCAATATTAATTTTACATATGAATTTTTTTTTACATCTACAAACATTGTGTGTGTGTGTGTGTGTGTGTGTGTGTGTGTGTGTGTGTGTGTGTGTGTGTGTGTGTGTGTGTGTGTGTGTGTGTGTGTGTGTGTGTGTGTGTGTGTGTGTGTGTGTGTGTGTGTGTGTGTGTGTGTGTGTGTGTGTGTGTGTGTGTGTGTGTGTGTGTGTGTGTAATGTAATAATGTAATATAATTATTTCATATTTTAAATAATTATATTGCATTTATTTTTATTTAATTTTTGAAGGGACTTTACACCACATTTATACCACTTGTGATTGCGGTGGTGGCTTAGTTGGCATCATGAATAGAAAACTTGAATATGTCACAAAAGTAATGAAAATATGGGGAAAAAGTGGCACAAATGTTGTGCTTATTTGACACAAATAAAAATTTCTAATCACATCATTTTTGTGTTACATTTTCACTACATCCTTCAACTTGATTTCTTATAAGAAACATGCCAAAAATGATCAAAAGTTTCATTTATGACACAAAAATGAAACAGAATATGGCACTATTTCATATAATGTAGTATTGATAACATATATATTATTTACACACATGAATTCCTGAGGTATATTGTGTAAAAACACGATATTGTCACAAAATGATAGGATATAGCATGGTTCCTTACACTACTCTCCTAGGGGCATCCCTCCACACTTATAGGTGTTTTTATTTCATTACATGTTACTTTATAACTTCCTCAACATACTTATTTACATACATAGTTTTTATTGATGTCTATTGGATTCATAGAACTAACACGTGTCGTCTGCAATACTAACTTATCATTACTATCTTTATTGTCACTATCACTAGTTGCTACACTTTCTTTCTATATTATTTTCACTACTAGTTTATACATATTCATTCCTTAATTTATTACCATGTGTATTTCTATGGATCTTATGATATGACTATTTTATTTATGCATCATAGGGGCCTTGTTTATTTTGTAATACCATGGGTGTCATTTTTTGTGGCTTCATGCCTATTTTGCATGCATGCACTTGCTTCTCTAATTGTGGTACATTGTATCTTCTATTGTGATTTTCTTTTGAGACCATGGGTGTTCCATATTTTTGGCCCCATGCCTATATCTAAATATGCTTTTACATGTTTTTGCTTACTTGATTGCACATTAATGTTTCTATTACTTTGTTGTTTCTAGTTTGCATTGATAATTATATTGTTGTTTTTACTATGAATTATGACATGATTACTATGTTGACTACACATTTGTTTTAATATGGATTAGGACATCATTTATATATTCTATGTTGTCACTAGTTATTTTATACATGCATTATTACTTGTTTCTTGTCACATGTTGTTTGTTCTCTATGCCATAGTTATCACCATGCACAACCCCTATTTTATATACACTTTCTCAATGGTGGCCACCACTTTATCCTTCGAAATTATCATATAGATTATGAAGCATATATTACATTGGTACAAATCTATTATTTTGAGTCATCTATTTAATTTTTTTATCACATATGCCTCAAAAGAGGGGGCATTCAATAAGGTATTTCTATCAACATAAACACATTATAGGATACATAAATAGATTTATCATGGCTCGGATCCTCAAAAAATCTCATAGATACTAAATGTGGTAGAATGTAAACATGGTCAAAACCATTTAGAATAGTCATAATTGTGTTATGTTCTACAAATCTCCATTTGTTCATGTTGACGATTATCTTTGCGTATGAACCATCAAAGTCATGGGATACCTTAGGGAAGTGGGACATGCACCCTAATATAACCTCTAGATTTTAAAGAAGCTAGCTCTTCTCTATGGTGTGATATAAGGTTAGAAGAAAAGTAAAATAAAGTGCAAAACTAACGGTGGTGATACACCGAAAAGAAGATGTTAATCAAGAATCCAACTGCCTGAAATGGGGAAAAGGTGAGCAATGAAAAGGGACAAAAAATGCACCACAGTCTAGAGATAGATTCACATAGAACACCACTTCAAACTCATTAAACACAGCTTCCAAAACCTATAGTGAACATTAGAAATATGCATAGTATACCTATAATGAATAAAGGCTAGTAGAGACAATAAAAACATGCAAAGGATGGACAAAATGCATCACAGACATATTATATTGCTCCAAAAATGTGCACAATACAACAACAGATAAGAGGAAAGAAAAATTCCATTACAAAGCTTAGGAAGAAGGTTTGAGCTCCATGTTCAAACCCTAACAGAGAAGAAATAGGGGCCTAAAGGAAAAATGACTAACTCCCTTTAGAATGAGCTCTAGATTACAATATATAGAATGAGAAGAAGAGAAGAGTGAAATCCTAAAATTTCCCCTTCAACCACTTGTCGTAATAAATGAGGTGAAGTGACATAAATAGATTTACAAAATCTCCCTCACACTGCCCCATGACCTTCTCGTTGGAGAAAATGAGGGCCATACTCATTTAATGCATTCTCAACCACTTTCCAAATACCTCTCTTGAACTAGGCTCATTTTCTTAGAGATACATCCTCCTCAAATATTCATTAATATGAATTTCTTGATTGTTGTGCATCGGGATCTAGAGCCATGATTCCAATGAGACCAATTTTGTGTGATTCCGCTAAGGGATGCTCAAGTTATGGGTATTTGAGTGTAGGTGGATAATTTGAGTTTCCACGAGCTTGCTTCATCTACACGGACTGTGCATTTAACTCTTTTGCTGAAAAGACAAGTTAATAATTTCCTCTCCCTCTCCATATCTTTTAAAAGATTTGAGCATTTAAAAATTCCTAGTGGGCTTCATTATTACTCCCACATTGTATTGACCTACGCCAATATTTTACAACCTACTTTGGGTTTAGAGCCCATCTATGTTAAGCTCCACATGGAGGCCAAGCGCATCTCTAGGGTCTTCACTTTTCTTGCATCTTTTGGAAGTGTGTTGAGCTGACACATGGTACCTTCCATAGCTTCTTTCCTTTTCCATGAGTTTGTAATGAGGCTCATTATACATTGATACGAGGACCTTCCTTTTGGCGGGCCCATCACCATTCGACCCCATGTGGCGGTCTTGCGGGAATTTGGGGTTTCTTTCCTCCCTCTCTTTATTGGAATTACGTCGAATTGACACGTGGAACCTTCCACGGCTTATTTCCTTTTCCATGAGTTTGTAATGAGGCTCTTTATACATTGATACGAGGACCTTCTTTTCGGTGGGCCCATCACCATTCGACCCCACGTGGCTCCCTCACGAGATTTTGGGGTTTCATTTCTCCCTCTCTTTTTGGAATTATCTTTGAGCCAACACGTGGCCCCTTAAATTTTTTTACCATGATTTTTCTAAGTCCTTGCCAAATTTTCCCAAGGATTGACTCATCTCACATTAGTTTGAGGTCTTCAAATTTATCTCCACATTTTCTATAATCCACCAATTGTCATGTTGGCAGGGCTATCCATCTCCTCTGTTATCCATAAACAATCAATCAAGCTATGAGCTCATCCCTACATAGCTGAGCTAACTTAGAGCCTTTTTTATTAATAGTAGCAGTAATATTCTTGTTATCTAATTTCACCCAAGGGAGGGGAGATTGGATAACAGTTTGGTGACTCACGGGGGACCATTAGCCTACTAAATGGAATGGACCAGCTATCTGTATCTATCAATTGGGCATGCATTCTGCATCACAATCATGGGATGATCTGAACTTTGATTCCAGAGTATTTGAAGTGTATTTTCTTGCTTTTGTAATCACCAATTGATCCTTGTGCTTTTCAACTCTCATAAGGAAACTCTAAAATTTGTTTTTGAGATTAGAAAATTTTTTTTGATATTGAATTTCACTCATTCCCACAATTGTGATTCTAAGGCTAAAGGATGGAGCAGATTCTGAATTGGGCTTCCAGTTGATCTTGTATAAGTGTAGAGGCTTGTTGTAATTCATTATGGAGAGAGTCAACAATATTTCCTCCTTAACTAATTTTAGTTTCTCTGCATTTGTTTGATTTGAAGTTTTCAACTATTACATGCAACTGTGGATCTCCCTGCTATAAATATCGAAGGTCCCGTGCATTGCACCGCCTGGAGCAACACACACAAAGACTATATACAAAAGAGAAAAATTATACATGCCTCAAGTAAGACATGTAGAGTGTGCAAAAGCACTTCTTCTACTGAAATAAAATCTACTCCTACTCCTACACTAGCCAAACCAGGAAAAACTAAACAAATCCTAAAACAGGAAGGGAGAAATAGCTTCCCTTCCTTACAAAGTGTGGCCATGTGATTAATTTAGCAATAGATATGGCCTACAATAAGAGTGAAAAATTACCTTCCACTCTTCCACCCATGGTATCAACAAACAAAATGAATACCTCCTCAAGATGCTTATTCCTCTAAGCATTTATAATATTTGTGTGAGCTCACAAAAGATGCAGAAGGAGAAATAGGACCAAGGGGAGTTAAACAGACTTAACTCCAAAGACAGAAGGTCCAAAAACCATCCTAAGAGAAAACAAAACAGAGGACAATCAAAATAAACACAAATAGTTCACCAAAGGTCTTCCTAAATTTCAGGCTCGAATATACAAAAGCATTCATTTTTCTTTTGGCTTTTGGGAGGCTTTCCCGACATGGTAGCAAGCTCCACCTTTTTTTCTCATGTTCCAACTCCTTCCGGTTTTATCCTCCTTGTCGTCATCCTTGAATTTGGTCTTAGTCTTTTCCTCATCCTCATCCTCAAAGTCATTGGAACTAGAATGATATTTTCTTTTTTTCAGTCCCTCTTATGCCACTTCCAGTCTATCCCTCATGTCACAATTTTTTTTTTCCAAATCAGTAAATTCTCCCCTGATGTTCTTCTTCTCGAAATGCATATTTTCTTTGTAGCCTCAATGTTATCTAGCATGCCTTCCCTGATGTCAGATTTTGCCTCCTCCATAACCTAAACAACAATCTCTAAATGTTACACCCTTTTCTTCAGGTCCTCATAGCTTGGGTCCTCATCCACAATCATTTTACCTTTGTCTTTTAAGGGTCCTTCATCATTATATCCCTAATTTTCACATTTTCCCTTCCTCGGCTATGTTTTGGGAATCCTTTCCTTACACATCTTGGTGAGACATTCAACAAGGTTATATCGTCATCCTCCTCAATAGGGGGCACAGTTTTTCCAAGACTAGTTTTCCATTTTGAAACAGGAGGAGGATGAGGCCTTCGTGAATGGGGGTATCCACCTTCCCCCTAAAATCTCTCACAAAGGTCAACAAAGACATATAAAGAAAGAAAGGAATGCTCATCATGATTTTGTGCCTAAACATGTTCAAAGTAAAGATAGATGATGGGTATAGATCTTACGATACTTTCCTTCCAGGGTTAAATACTTCATAATGTGAAGGAATAACTCTTTCCACACCCTTGGTATGCATGACCGAGTTATTCCATTAGTGAAAAAATGCACTTTTTCCTTGCCGATGAAGAAAGTGTTAATTTCATGGTCGCACCTATTCCTATCCTTGAAATTTTTGAGCCCTTTCATCTCCATTTCAGTGACCTGGGCTATGGCCTAGCTCATATATCTCAATATCCATACCCCGAACAACCACCTTTCCTTAAGAAGTGGTGTAGACACTTAAATAGGATAAATTTTCCTTGTCCAATTCCATGTTTTACCTTGTATGCTTGTTAAGACAAATGATCACATTTAGAATCTAATATCATCATCTCTCTATTCATTATACAACTTACTTATCTTTACACCAAACTCTTTCGATAAATATAGAAATATTATTCAATCAAAGAGGCATAAAACATCTGATATTCGTTGCAAAAATTTCAATTTAGGATTTTCTCTCTCCTATCCAAAACAATATGAAAGGGTCATGATGTGGTGTCTAGTCTTGGCTAACCTATACGGTCCCACCCCTTCTCAATAACCGACTCTTCTTTGATGTTAAATCATTCTTTGGGTCATTTCATCTTTCTATGGTTGGGCTTATCATAATATGTCACCTACAAAAGACTATATATTACATTCATTATAACATTGATAAAACTCACCTATCATTATTACAATATCCTATTGCAAACATCAGTCTAAAATCATTTAAATTTTTCCTAAATCAGCTCAAATCAGCTACAAATGATATAGGGTAGCTCCTACTATAAAAGGAAAACTTTAGTGGCAAATAATAGTAATTTGGCTATTTTTGGATATTTTAAAATTCCCATTTTCCTATTTAGACACCTTATTCCCACCCAAGCCAAATGATTTTTAATATCGATACATTTTTTAAATGGATTTCTTTTAAATGGATGGGCTAGGATTGTAAACCATGTTTGGATCACCATGAATTCTATAGGCCCTCGGATCACAATCACCGAAATTTCATAGGGAAATTTTTTAATTTGATTAAATTCACCACTTGTGTGTGTGTGTGTGTGTGTGTGTGTGTGTGTGTGTGTGTGTGTGTGTGTGTGTGTGTGTGTGTGAGAGAGAGAGAGAGAGAGAGAGAGAGAGAGATCAAATATTTTAAAGTAACCAATACAAATAACCATCTATTCAATTAAAGGATTATCTAAGCTTAAAATTGAAATCAGTATTATATTATAATTATATTCTTTAATTAAGTAATTATTGGTATGATTGAATCCATACAAATGTATTATTTACATCATGTATTTAATTGGTTCAACTAACATTCAATTGGATCCTTGAAAATGCAGGCTTTTTTAGCTTTTCCTTTGGGAATTATCCCACATTTCCAAAGGAGTGAAAAGCATATGTGTAAATATAAAAACTCTCTTAATATTGTGGAGGAAAGGCTTCATGGGACACCTTTTGGAAAAGCGTTGAAATTTTTAAAGTAAATAAAGACTTAGGATACTTTAGAGAAAATAACATATGATGTTGACATATTGCAAGAGATCGATGAATGAGTATAATTTCTTAAGGATTTGTGAGACATAATTGAGATATTATGAGTTCTCCCAAAATTGCATGAAATTATGACATGTGGACAATGGATTAATAGTCAAGATTTAATCCTAGGAAGGATTGGGAAAATTTTCTATATTTCATAACTCAGTAGTGTTTGTTAGTTGAGCAAGGAATGCATATAATGCACTTCATACCATCAATAGAATAGACAAATGAAATCTAACCTAAAGAGGGCCATTGAAATTTTCTAAAATATTTTTTTAATTAAAAAATTAGGTAGGATTGACATTTACATCTATAACCACTTTTTATGTTTTTTCCATTTTTGGCATAATCGTGATATCCGTTTTATAATCTTATTCATCCCAACAAATCTTGGTTCAACAAGATTCGCGACCTTTCTATTATTATTTTTCCATGGGTTCCTTAAAATTTTCATTAACAATAAGTTTCAAGTACTCAACCAAGTTGACTATAGCTTCACCCACCTACAAAATTTGCAAATATCATAGAGCCACTTCTTAAGTAAGAGAAAAATCATTCCAAAATTTCACAAGGGTATCAATCAACATAAGGGTTTGTAGACACTCAAATTTGGTAATTTATCATTTTGACATTGTTCCTTGTGACTTTGATTCTTAGCTAAGACAAACACCTACATATTATCCCCACTTAATACATATTATTCTCTCACTCCTAACTTTCTTATTATCACACACTAATATATTGACAAATTTTGAGTGTAAATGCATAAGATCGGTACTTGAACTCTTCCTTTCATTGTGTAATTTATTGACTTTATAAAACCATATATTAGGGTCTGGGATATGGTATCTATTCATGTTTGACTTATGCAGTCTTGTATCAACACATCTTATAACTCTTCTTTCAATGAGATAACATTTTTGGTTATTTTCATCTTTCTAGGTTTGCCTCATCATAATTATTTACCTTTAAAACTTTATATTATAAAGTTAACATCGCCATATTTACTCACTTGTATCACCTATAAATATTTTAGAAAATCATTTAGTATCCTCATTACAATACATATGAAAGGCACTCAAAGCTCCCTAAATCTTCCCAAATTTGATATGGATCCATTAGGGAAGCCACTATTGTAGTTTTGAAGCACTCAATTAGGTCAAGGACTATAGCTTACCTCACTTCAAGAACATCAAGATCCTTATATTAAAGTCTTAGCAAGAACACAATCCCCTCAAACACGTTCAAAGTGGTTCATGTTACCAACTATTTGTATTCATATAGATATTACATGTTAGGTGGAGAATTATGTGTGCTTTAATGTCTCTTCGTAGTAGTGCCAACATAGGTGGTACACATATTTCACCTCAATGTAAACACTAACCTTCTTGTATGGTATCCCATTCAAGATTAGGTTTTGAGTGTGATTCATATTATTACATATGATTTCATAATTGTGTGACATTTAGGTTTTGATAGTGAAACACATTTTTCAAGACACCAAAAGAAATATCAAGTTACATAACCTAGGTGAAAGCAATTACAAGACCATACAAGAGGTCATGGACCATACATCCACTCTTTGTACATATATGGTCCCGAACCATGAGGTTTTCCAATGATAGTCTCAAAAATGAAGCATCTATAGACTCATTTTTTCAAGTATGTGTACTCAAATCTCTCGTGTATGGTCTTTTGCAATTAAGTATCAATACGTTATTATCATATTGTATGATTAATATTGGATGTTAATAAATCATAATAGCTCCTAGTTTCAAAGCATACATTCATTTTTCTTGTTGTGCATTCTATAACATATAAATATTATCAAATATTCAAAAGGGTGATAAGATGGATAGGTCACATATTTGAGTATTTTGGAGAATGGAGATAGAGACGGAGGTGCCGGAAAACGTAAAGTTTTTAAAGCGAAATGAGCGAAAATTTTCAGCAGGAAGAGGAGCAACGGAGGAGGAGAAGGAGCAGATCCTTTGAAGGATCACGTGATTGTTGAAACCAAGGAAAATGATGAGGCTAGAATATGCCTGTTAAATGTACAATAAATGATCTCATCTTACTCTCCTTTTTATTAAGTTTGACTACATTTTGTGACTTTTGTTTGATCTGATATAAGTTAGGATGTAATTGTCCATATTTTGTTGATTATGATTCTAACGTTTAAAATCTCTCGTAATTACGCTTTGTAATAAAATAGGTCACAATCAGGTCAAAAGAACAAATATAAAGTGGATTACATGTTTTTAGAAGCATTGGCATCAATACGGTTTAGTTCCGAACTGCCATACTTAGTTCCAGAACTCCACCATGTAGTTACAAGTTCTGTCATTTAGTTCCATAACTTTTGGACTTAGTTTTGGAACTCTAGTACTTAGTTCCTAATTACCTTAGTAACTCTCTCTCTCGGTTAGACCTGGAATGATTTCCTTTAGTTCCAAAACTATTCTAAAGTTCGGAACCGATAATAATCTATTCCAAATGGTTGGTGATTTGTCAAATCAATGATCCTATCAATCAAGATCAAATTAGAAGACTTCCGACTCTCCATACTCATAGATCTAGGATAATTATCACACAACTGTACGTCCAGCCATGTTCCAATTCAACATCTATTCTAGGCACGATTCAGTTCCATCATATTAGTGGAATAGTTATGGCCATAAATACACCCCTGGAAGAAGTATATATATACAGACTTGCAAATAGATTAGATATAGGAATATAGATATAGAAAAAGAGATAGATATAGATTGATATACACAGATCTAGCACGTTTTTGTAATGCAGAATGTTTTATCAATAAAATATCCATTTATATTTTGAGAGAAAATTAAGATTTTCCAATCTTGTTTCGAGGCGGAGCAAGGGCCCACTCCTCCAAGAACCAGGATCCTCGATTTTGTTGGTATTTATATTTTTAGATAAAATAGTTTAGATATGTTAATTCTGTATCACTTTCAATTCCTTAAGTTGAAATCTATTGTAGACTTGTCCCTGCAGTGTTCTAGATTAAGTTCTTATTTCTTTACAATCATTTTCTAAGCATTCTCAATTATGTGTTTATTTCTATAATGTTTGTTTATTTCTAGCAATTCATTTCTGCAAAGTGTGTTTACTTCCAAGGCAAAGTGTGTTTATTTCCAGCAATTCATTTCTATAAAGTGTGTTTACTTCCAATAGGTTTTCATAGTTTGATTCCAATAAGGTTTTTAACCAAGAAGTCCTTAAGACATTGAAAAGATCCCCCAGAAAATACAAAATACCTACAATCAATTACTAGATCGCTAAGATTCTTCTTGTTGCATATAGCTTTAGACACACCCCTAGTTTGAATATGACATCAACAAAGAGTTGATTAAATGAAGGGAATAATGACACCCATCATTTTTGGCGTCATTTCCGGGGACCCACTAGTTAGAATTTTCTAATTAGGTGTCAACAAGAGCAACAATCATACATTTAGTAATTGAAGAAATATTCCCTAAGCTATCACAAAATTTATGAGTAGACCAAGAGACTCCAAGGGTAGATTTCTCCCAAAAATATCTGAACAAGAATTACCATCATCCTCTAGTCTAAATAAGGAAGTTGACCAAGAATTGGAGGCACCATTATCCCCTGTAAGACAAGAAGCAGAATTGCCACCTTTGGAATTCTTGGATCAGTCACCAGAAGGAAGTAGAAATTTTAGGAGAAGGATTATTTCTCAAGATCCATTTAGGGTAAGTTTTGATTCTCAATTGAGTAGTCAACCTCCTACTCCTGATTTTTCACCTTCCCCAAGGCATACCACATACCACATTGATTGGGAAAGAAGTTTAGAAAATACTTCAAAAATGGCACAAGAAGCTGAAAGGGAACCTGATAGGACCTTTACTTATCCAATTCAATTGGATGATGATGATACACCAATGAAAAATATTTCACTTGCACATTTACCCACATTTAGAGGGATGTCATCTAAAGACCCTGACCAATTTTTATTTGAGTTTAAGGTACTATGTCAGACCTATGACTACAAAATCAGATAATTAGAAACTCAAGTTGTTTCCATCCACTTTAAAGGATGCAGCAATGAGGTGGTTCATGGGATTAGCATCCAACTCTATTACCACTTGGGCACAAATGGAAACTGCCTTCCTAGACAAATATGAAGATTACTGTAGAGGGAGAAATAGGAAGGAAGATTTTTCAAAATCAAGCAGGAGGAGGATGAGAATATAGAAGATTATTTGGATAGATTCCTCTTTGAAAGTAAAAGGTGTGGATTTTTACTTTAAGAAGAGTTAAGTAAAACCATTTTTCTTAAAGGTTTGGAAGATGAATCTAGGGAAGATCTTAACTTTATAGGAGGTGGAAACATTGATCAATTAAGGATGAATGAAATTAAAGAAATTTGTAGAAGCTATTCCAAAACAAGGGGAGTTTGAATCCAGAAATGAACAAACCGATGGATGAATTGGCAAACTTTAAAACAGACATATAGTATTTCAATTAACCTCCACCATGGATGGATTACAAGCCAAAGCAAATGTTAAAACTGAACCTTTAGCCATGTATTGTCCTAGATGTATGAAAAAACATGCATTAAGAGATTGTCCTCAGGATAAAATAGAAATGTGCCTTATCTGTGAATCTAGGGACCATGAGAGTAATGTTTGTTCTCTTCTTCCATTTATAAAGAATCAGCTCAAACAAACCAACGACATCATCCACAATAGAAGAATTGAATTTTGTCCAGAGACAACCTACCCAAGGAAAATTCATGCCAAGGTCATCTCCTAATCCTTGGATGATGTCATGGGATGCTCAAACAATACCACAAAGTTGGGGACAACCACCTTGGGCCCCTTATCCAACTTGGAATCCCTAGGATTGGGCAAGTCAAGCTTGGTATACCCAGGGACATCAACAACCATGGACTAGTCAAAGTAATCAATATGCTTGGTCATAACCTAGATGGGGCCCTAGTAATTATGCTCAAGGGAAAACATATCCTAATCAGAATCAACAAACCATAATGGGTTTCCCACCACAAAATTCACAGGTTGAAAATATAGTCCAAATCCAAATACCAAAGAAAGCCAATAACAAACCCAAGAAAAAAACAAACTCCTCCTATCTACGGAACAAAACCAGAAAATTCCGTTGATCTAAATGCCATGGATTGTAAGGATATTCAAACTAGATTTGGAAAAATAGTTAGCATTCCACCTATTATAATCACTTAAATGATAGAAGAAACTAAAACCCCTAGTATGGTTTCCCCAAGAAAGATGAAAAAGAAAGAGATAAGGAACTAGATAGCAACTCTACTGAGACTCTATTTCCAGAGAGATTTAAAGAAGCTATAGAAATCAAGGAATCAAATTGGTGCAGGAACTAAGGAGACTGAATATTGAAATACCATTGTTACAAGCAATTAAGGACATTCTAGAATTGAACAAATTAATCAAAATGCTATGTTTGAAAAGGCCTAGAAGAAAGAAGCAGTACCCCAGGACTATTAAGGTAGATGGGAAACTTGTTGATTTATTAGCAGGAAAGCTCCTACTTCCCAAATATGGAGATCCTGGAAGCCCTGTTATTTCTGTCTCTATAGGGAATAAAGATATACATAACATTTTGGTTGATTTGGGAGCAGCTATAAATGTAATGACAATGGACACTCTGAAAACATTGCCATTAACAAGTATACAACCTACTAACACCATATTATAGATGGCAGACTAGTCTATAGCAAAACTAGAAGGAGTTATTGAAGATGTGGCAGTTATGGTGGAGTCATGGGAATATCTAGTTGACTTCCTTATATTGCAGCCAAAAGGTAAAACATTGGGTTATCCCATTATTTTGGGCAGACCATGGTTAGCTATAGTTGCTGCCTTAATTGATTGCAAGTCAGGTGATATGACTATTTCAAATGGTAAGAATTCTAAGCAAATTTCATTATATCCCTTTACATGACCTTTTATCTATAATCAAGAATAATTTTGGGTTGATTCTCCTGATACTAATGAGCAAAATTTCTCTTCGTTGGCCATGATCACATCAGAGATCACGTATAAAGCGAAGAAGATATGATTAACCCACCATTGAATGTACACCAATTATCCTTGGCTCACCAAGAATAGTTCTCAAACCTATTAAATTAGTTCGAACCTACAAAATCAGTTCCGAAACCATCGAGTTAGTTCTAAAACCATCACAATTAGTTCTGGAACCACACCAACAACAATTCCCTGCAAATGAAGATAATTTCACTCTAAAGGAATGAGATTTCTCTTGGGGAGAGGAAGAATCTGTAGCTTCATATTCACATATATCAGGAAATGATGAAGAATTTCTTGAAAACAGCGGTGAGGAGGAGTTCGACATACAACAAGATAAGTATCATAACTCTTCATGTTGTCCTTTATCCAAAGATTCTATCTAAAGGAACTTTTGGAGATGTTGCTACATATCATATGTTGTTGCCACATGCATGTCCACTAAATAATCTAATGGAACCCTTTCAACAAATCATTTCATCATACACTGGAACCAAACATGTTGAGATTCAACTGGTAAAATTTTGAATATTAATATTTGGTTGAAGAATGATGAAGAAGCTAAACTATTTGATGTTCTGAAAAAAAAATACTAAAGCTTTTGCTTGAGACTATAAAGACATCAAAGGAATTCATCCAAGTATCTGCACCCATCACATCTATACTGAAAACATTAAACCAGTTAGGCAACCTCAGAGAAGGATTAATCCAACCTTAAGGGATATAGTCAAACAAGAAATTGAAAAACTATTACAAGTAGGTTTTATCTACCCTATCTCAGATAGCCAGTGGGTGTCTCCTCTTGTAATTGTCCCTAAAAAGAATGGAAAATGGAGAATTTTTGTTGACTATAGGGAACTAAACAAAGCCACACTGAGAGATTATTTTCCCTTACCATTCATAGATCAAGTCTTAGACAACCTTTCAAGTAAACAGTACTTTTCCTTCTTAGATGGCTTTAGTGGATACAATCAAATTAGAGTTGCTGTTGAGGATCAGGATAAAACTACATTTACATGTCCATGGGGTACCTTTTCCTACAGGGTATTACCATTTGGATTATGTAATGCTCCAACAACCTTCCAAAGAGTTGTGTTAGCAATTTTTGTAGACCTAACAAATGACTGTGTAGAGGTATATATGGATGACTTCACTTTGTGCATGGAGACACATTTGATGATGCTTTGAGGAATTTAGACAGAGTATTAATGAGATGTGAGCAACACAATCTGTCTCTTAGTCATGAAAAATGTTTAATGATGGTTGATGAGGGGATTGTATTAGGACACCACATTTCAAAACGAGGAATTCAGGTTGATCAAAACAAAATTAGAATTATTTCAAACTTACCTATTCCTCATACCCCCACTGATATCAAGTCATTTTTAGGGCATGTTGGGTACTATAAGCACTTTATCAAGGATTTTAGTAAAATTTTTGCCCCCATGTTTAATTTTCTTACCAAGGAATGTGAATTTCTTTGGGATGAAAAGTGTCAACATGCTTTTGAAGAAATCAAAGAAAGATTAATCACTACCCCAATATTGAGAGGACCTAATTGGGAAAATCCTTTTCATATCCAAACAGATGCCTCAAATAATTCCATTGGTGTAGTTTTGGGACAGAAATATGAAGAAGGGAAAATGTATGTTATCTATTACCTTAGCAAAAATCTTACTCCCACTGAAAGAAATTACACCACCACTGAAAAATAATTTCTTGTTGTGATCTATGCAATTAATAAGTTTAGACATTACATTACAGGGTACAAAATATTTGTACATACAGATCACTCAAAAATTAAATATTTAATGAACAAACCAATGGTTAGAGGTAGAATAATTAGATGGTTATTGCTTTTACAAGAATTTGATATTACTATTGTGGACAATCCAGGTAAATCTAATGTGGTAGCTGATTTCTTGTCAAGACTAACCACTATAGGGGAGCAAGATCCAATCAAGGACAAATTTCCAGATGAACAATTGTTTGTTATTTCAATTGATACACCATGGTTTGCTGATATGGAAAATTATCTTACAACAGGGAAGTTTCCTCCTTTCACTAAGAAACAAATAAATAAGTTAATCAAAACCAATGCACAATTCAAATGGTTAAATGGAATGTTATTTAAATGTGGTCTTGATTTGGTTTTATGTAGGTGTGTAAGAGAAGATGAAATATTTGACATCCTCCGGCATGTCATGATGAATCAAGTGGAGGACACTATTCAGTGAAAAAGAAAAACTCACAAGATACTTGGCACTAGTTGTTATTGGCCATATTTGTACAAATATGTGAAGAGATATATCAAGTGGTCTGATCCTTGTCAAAGGATGGGACAACCAACCTTCACCAATGAAATGCCTCTGCAACCTCACGTAGTTATAGAACCATTTGAAAGATGGGGATTGGAATTTGTTGGTCCCTTTAATCCTCCTTCATAAGGAAAATAACACATTCTTGTGTCTACTGATTATGTGACAAAATGGGCAGAAGTGCAGGCTTTAACAAATGCCACTAAAGAAGCAGTTGTTGATTTCCTTTGGCACAAAATTATGGTAGAGTTTGGAGCACCAAGGAGCATAGTTTCGCACTGGGGACCAAAATTAATGTCTAATATGATTCAGGCTTTCATAATGTATTATCGATCAATCATATGAATTCATCTCCCTATCACCCACAATCAAATGGACAAGCTAAAGTAACGAACAAATAATTGGAAAAGATCCTTACCAAAACAATTGAATCAAGTGGAAAGGATTTGGTAAAGAGACTACCTAAAGCTATCTCGGGATTACAATACAACTTGAAAAATACAAATCGAAGTTTTCACCATATGAGTTAGTCTATGAGAAAAATCCCTTGTTGACTATTGAGTTTGAACTACGACATTAAGGACAAAGTGCGTTAAGGTGGGTATTAAGTTGGATGCAGCTCAAAAGGAAATAATCCTTCAACTCAATGAGTTGGATGAATTGAGATGGAAGCACTTTAAGCAGACGGAGATAATCCAAGATCAACAAAAGCAACGACATGATAGACATATCAAGAAAAGGAAATTCAAAGTAGGATACTAGGCATTGTTGTTTGATTCTAAGTACCAACAATTCAAAGGAAAATTGAGAACCATATGGTTGGGACCCTATCAAATTGAGTAAATATTTGACAATGGTTCTATTCAATTAATTCCCATTGATGGTAGCAGAAGAACACTTTTGGTCAATGGTCATAGGCTAAAGCTTTATAGGAATCCTCCTACTAAGGATGAATTCTTGAGGTAGATTGAAGCAGATAAAGAATTTGATCATATGGAAGAACCTAGTTCTTCCAAAATGATCAAATAATCAGATGGATAGATCCAGAATAAAGGGAAGAGAATGAAAACCAGTAAATGGCATTCTCTTCCCCAATAAAAAAGAAAGAACAAGGGAAGAGTGAAAAACAAGAAATGGCAATCTCTTCCCAAAAAAAATTCTCTCAGAGATCAATTGAAAACCAGCAATGGTGGTTAATCTTCTCAAATAAATGGCTAATTCAAAATTTAAAAATCTTTGGAATTCCAGTTATTTTTCTAACTGTTTTCCTTTTGTTTCACTATTTTAGGAATGGTGAGTCATCATGACGAATGGATTACATCATCAAGGATGGTAATTATGTCTTTAACTTATTAAAGGTTAGATTAAAAGTTCACATCTGTGATTATCTTTGATTTAAAAGTTGATATGATGAGTCATCTATTGTAAATCATGATTAAAAGTGAGTAATCATGAGAAAGATATTGATGGAATAAATTAGCGAAATAGTTATAATGAGTTATCATTAGTGTGGAATAAACAAAGTGAAAACTAGTTGCAGAGAAACTTCAAGGAAGAAGCAACAAATTAGGTTTGCATTCCGCAGCTACAACACAGTAGTTCCGTAGCTAAGTATAGTAATTCCGTAGCTAAATTTGTCAGTTCCGTAGCTAAGCAAAGGGTTCTTCAGCCAACCCACACAAGATTAAAGGAGAATGAATTTGAATCACCTCTGTATCATGGGGATTAAAAATAAGTTAGAACCAAAGGATGATACCCAGCTCATTGCAGATGAAGAAGTGGCAACTATCTTTCAACAGAAGGATGGCTGGAATTTTTGAGAAAGTTCCCCAAGTATAACGATGAATTGGTAAGAGAATTCGTTATAAATTTAGAGCAATCCAGACAAAGGTTGGAAAAAAATTCATTCCTTTTTCTATGAATACAATAAGTAATATATCTGGAGTGTCAATTGTGCATGTCCCAAACCCTATCAAAGGGACATTAAAAGAACTTGTTGAATCCCTTCTTAAAAGAAGGGAAACTAAACCCCAATATATTTACAACATGAAGAAAATCATAAAAGGGGTCAAAAGGGCCATCTTACCCAAACCCTTTGACAAAGTGGCATTTTGGATAGTCAATTATTTAACCTGTGATGGTCATTTCGAATTGTCAATAGGAAGAGAAATTCTGAAGATACTCATATACCTTAGATATGGAGCTACAAAACCAATATATATAGTAAACCTTCTTGGGTTTCTATTTAACTCCATCCATATAATGGCCTAGAGTTATTCTGTGGTGTGGGAACAATCACACATCATGGGTTAGTGCATGCACCATTTTCTTTTGAAGAAAAATGGAGAAGAAATGTGGAGAATTTCTTAGCAATTTTAAGCAAAACCCCGATATTCTCATAAAAGTAATAAGCAACTCCTTCATCGCTCCCGCAACTAATTTGGAAATTGGTGTCATTGCAGGAAAAGAAAGAACTAGGTGGAGAGGAAATACCAAAAAGAAGAAGATCTAGAAGAAGAACTAAAACTGTAGAACCTATTGTGTCTTCTAAAGAAATTCCTTCCTCTGTAGTAACTACAGGAGAGCTAGTTTCTATCTCTGACAGTGACAGTTCACCTAGGAAAGAGAAAGGGGTCAAAATTAGAAGAATCTCTAGGAGGAGACCCATATATGTACATTTTGAAGCTCCTTATAGAAGGAGAATTCATAAAAGGTTTAGATAAATCCTAGAGGAAATGAGAGAACAAGAAAAGATGGAAAACGATGTTGCTGATATTTTGGGTAGTATGGCCATGAATCCTCTTGGACCAAGCCAAACAGAGATAGAAAAAGAATATGAGATATTTGAGGAACAAGTTTTTCAAGAGATGGGTGAATCAGAAGCACCATCACATGAAGAAGATGAATTGGCATCTTGGAAATGGAAAGGGAAATCCCTCCGTAGAAGAAGAATGTTTAACCCCAAAGAAATTTCAGAGAAAGAAGAGAAACAACAAGTTAAACAAGATCTATTTTTGTCCAGAGCAGAACTCATTATTAGAGAAAAGGATGAGGAGTTGAATTTTCTCAAACTTAAATTGGAACAGAGATAAATGGTCATTGGGGAATTAACAACTCATCTCACTAACAAGACTGAGGAATTGACAAGAGTTAAACAACAGAAATAATGGAGAAAGAGGAAGAATGTCAAAATTCCAAAAAACAAACTACTCATCAACAGTCTCTACACAAACTAAATTAACTTATCGGCCACTTAGATAGCTATAGGATGATACTTGCAGAGAGAACTCAAGACACTAAAACATCCAATGAGGACTTGAAAATAAAGATAGAAGAAGAGAAGAAAGCAAGAAAAGAATGGGAAGAAAATTTTTACAAAGAAGAAAACGACAAATTTAAATATCTTGTGAAAATACAAATGGTTTGCATGATGAGTGAGAAATTGCTTGCATGCAGGAGACCTTCTCCTGCATATAGTGTGTTTTTGGAGGAACAATTCATTCACTAGCAGTTGTCAAGGATAACATGTGGCCTTCCACATGAAATAAAATATGAAGTTGATTTCACAGGCAGCCTATTCCTTAGCCAATGCAGAGCAGAAAAATCTTCTCTGTGAATTCTATCTCTGTAATTTCATGTTGGAAAAGAACTCAAGTTTTATGATCAATTTGTATGTAGGGGAGAGCCAGCTTAATGCATTTTTTTATGTTCTTCAAAATCAGATTGCATGGAAGGAGAGGGAGTCAAAGCATCTGTTAAAGGCTAGTTCATCTGGTCTCTGTATGAGGATTCATTATGGTAAACCATCCACCTTTGCTACACATTTCAGATCCCATGCATTTGATAAAAGGTTCAAGGAACCTTATCTTGCCAATTTGTAGAGAAGTATTAATGCCTTCACCTCTTATGAAGAGGAAAATTTTGAAGATATTTATGAGGCATGTTTGAAAAGATGGGAATTTCTCACGGTGGCATTGAGAAGAAGGGAAGTAATATCTCCCACAAACTTAATCTGGAGTTTTCATAGAGCAAAAGCCTTATGTACGCTAATTCCTCATATCAATGAAAATCACAAAGGCATATGGATGGGAATGAGAACAAGACCTCCACTCCTTCTCACCCCCATGTCACCATGGCAGAATAGAGAACCACAAGATCCCACTAAATTTGAGGCATGGTGAAGAAGGTAGAAGCAAGAGCAGGGTATAGTACCTCTAAATTAAAGCATTGGGATATTCAGTTCCAGCCATTTGACCTAAGCAATCAAATGGAATGTAGAATATATAACCCCAAATTTGAAGAGTAAATTTTGTAAAGGGACTTACAAACAAGTAAGTATGGGGGAAATGATGAGGCCAGAATATGCCCGTTAAATGTACAATAAATGATCTCATCTTACTCTCCTTTTTATTAAGTTTGACTACATTTTGTGACTTTTGTTTGATCTGATATAAGTTAGGATGTAATTGTCCATATTTTGTTGATTATGATTCTAACGTTTAAAATCTCTGTAATTCCTAACAAAGTGTTTTGGAAACTCATTTTTGTAATAAAATAGGTCACAATCGTGCGAGAAGAACAAATATGAAGCGGATTGCATGTTTTTGGAAGCATTGCATCAATACGGTTTAATTATGAAACTCCCATACTTAGTTCCGAACTCCACCACGCAGTTATGAGTTCTGTCACTTAGTTCCGAAACTTTCGGACTTAGTTCCGAACTCTAGTAATTAATTCCAATTATCGAAACTCTCTCTTAGAGACCTAGAACGATTTCCTTTAGTTCTCAAACTCTTCTAAAGTTCGAACTGATAAGAATCTATTCCAAATGGTTGTTGATTTTTCAAATCAATTATCCAATCAATTAGGAGAATATTAGAAGACTTTTGACTCTCCATACTCGTAGATCCAAGATAATTATCACACAACTGTACATCCAGCCATGTTCCAATTCAACGATCTATTCTAGGCATGATTCAGTTCCATCGTATCAGTGGAACAGTTACGGCCATAAATGCACCCCTAGAAGAAGTATATATATACAGACCTACAAATAGATTAGATATAGGAATATAGATATAGAACAAGAGATAGATATAGATTGATGTAGACACGAGATCTAAAGACGTTTTTGTAATGCAGAATGTTTTATCAATAAAATAGTCATTTCCGTTTTAAGAGAAAATTAAGATTTTCCAATCCTGTTTCAAGGTGGAGCAAGGGCCCACTCCTCCAAGAACTAGGATCCTCATTTTTTTTGGTATTTATATTTTTAGAGAAAATAGTTTAGATATGTTAATTTTGTATCATTTTCAATTCCTTAAGTTGAAATCTGTTGTGGACTTGTCCCTACAGGTGTTCTAGATTAAGTTCTTATTTATTTGCAATCATTTTCCAAGAATTCTCAATTATGTGTTTATTTCTATAATGTTTTTTTATTTCCAAGAAATTCATTTCTATAAAGTGTGTTTACTTCCAAGGCAAAGTGTGTTTATTTCCAACAATTCATTTCTGTAAAGTGTGTTTACTTCCAACAAGTTTTCATAGTTTGATTCCAATAAGGTTTTTAACCAAGAAGTCCTTAAGACATTGAAAAGATCCCCAAAAATACAAAATACCTACAATCAATTACTAGATCGCTAAGATTCTTCTTATTACATATAGCTTTAGACACACCCTAGTTTGAATATGACATCAACAGAGAGTTGATTAAATGAAGGGAATAATGACACCCATCGAAAAACAAGGAGAAGGATGGGGTGGCGACCACATGGGTGGAACGTTTGGTCAATAAAAGACTAGACAAAGGGATTCTGGATGGTCTGGAGCCATCTAAAGAGAAAGGTAATTTATCCCTTAAAATCCCTGAGATTATCATGGCAAGAACTAAAGCCTCAATGGAAGGATATTTATTTGCAAAATTCTTCGTCTCTAGACCCAATATTGATTATTTTAGAGGATGGGCCAAGAGGAGATGGACGTCTAATGGTGTCATTGAAGTTTCGGCATATGCAAATGGTTTCTTCTTAGTTTCTCTACCTAGTAAAGAACATGTGGTGAATATTTTGGCTAAAGGAACATGGTTCATTGGAAAATCTTATGTGATAGTTAAGAAATGGGAACCGACCTTTAACCCTTTTAAGACTTTTGTATCTAAGTTCCCAATCTAGGTCAACCTTCCAGGCTTACCCCTAGAATTTTGGGAGCCGGAAGTCCTTATAGGCATTGCAAAAATTTTGGGTAAGCCTATTGCTCTGGATCTGCTCACAAAGGAAAAGACTAGACTTACTCATGCCATATTTTGTGTCAATATGGGCCAAGATGCTAGTCTGGAAAGTAATATCAAACTAATGACCTCTGAGGGAGTCTGGGTGTAAAGATTTGATTATGAACCGTCTCCTTTTGTTTGCAGAAGATGTAAGCTGGTGGGTCATGACCATAGAAATTTTTCTCTTAAAAAAAAGAATGAACCCTTAGCCAATCTCCAAAGGCCAACAAACAATAAGGATACTATGGAATGGAGATTGGTTGGGAAAAATGGAAAAGTAGTAGAAGCTAAGGAACAATTGGTAATCCAGAGGAAGCAAAAGAAGTGGTTCCCTCGGAACAACCTAAATCCCCTGGCAAGGAAATGGTTGGATCTGGATATCAAGAGAGTGTAAAATACTATAAAGATGAAAATGAGGATCCATATTTGGAAGAGGTGGTTCTAGAAATAGAGGATGTGGAAAGCCATGAATCAGAAGGAAATGATTTCACTCTGCAAGTTTCTTGTGGACCTTTGTTGGACAAGGTATCGTCTATTAGCCAGAGTTCTTTTGGTCAAAGACAAGAAGAGGCCCTTCCTATGTCTAATGTCTTTAGGATTTTATCAGATTATGTTGCTAACACATATGAAATGGTTGCTTCTCCTAAGACACCAGTAAGTAAATATAAACCAGTCACTCGTAGTAATTCTAGAGCTGATATAGGTAAAGATTCAGCTTCTAAGGGTAGGAAGAGTAATAAGGAATTAAGGGAAACTAATTCTAGGAAGGAGGTGGATGCTGGTATTCAGAGTACTTTGGGGAATATTTTTCCTTGCAATAAGAAATGTTAAATGATTCTTATCTCTTGAACATTAGGGGATTGAATAATCCCAGTAAACATATAATTTCTAAGGATATTAGATTTAAAAATAAACTGGATATTTTCATGCTTCAAGAAACCAAAATGAATATGTACATTTAAAGAGGTGGGTATGTTTATTTGGAATGAAATCTTTGGGAGGGTTGTAGTTCTTTGGGAGCCTCGAGAGGTGTTGTTACTTTGTGGGATCCTAAAGTTGTGCTAGGTGTAGTGATTCTCTCTTCCCCTGGGCATGTGGTCATGAGTTTCACGGAAATTGATTCTAAAAAAACTTGGTATGTTTCTAATATTTATGCTCCCAATAAGGTCTGTGAAAGAAGGAAGATTTGGAGGGATCTCTCGAGTTTTAGACAACTGTTTAAAGATAAATATTGGATTATTAGGGAGACTTCAATACCCCCTTTCCCCTGGTGAAAAGAAGGGGGTTCTATCTCTTATTCTGAGAGTATGGAGGATTTAGCTGACTTCCTAGCCAGTAATGGTCTATTTGATTTAGAACTGGAAGGATCCAAATATACTTGGAAAAACATGAGGATGGGATCTGAGCTCATTCAGATTAGATTGGATAGGTTTGTGGTGAGTCATCTTTGTATGATTAACTAGCTATATTCTCTTAAAACCCTTCCCAGAATCGGATCTGATCATAATCCCCTTCTTCTTAATTTGGGGATGAATCAATCTAAGAAAGATAGACCCTTTAGATTTGAAAAGATGTGGTTAGATCACCCAAATATTTTCAACATAATTCCAGAATGGTGGGGCATTCAAGTTTATGGGGCTTCTAGTTTCATACTGTGTTTAAAACTGAAGCATATTGAAAAAAGCCTTAAAATATGGAATAAGGAGACTTTTAGAAATATTTTCCAAGAAAAAATTAGAATTGTAGAGGATTTAAGAACTATTGAGGAACTTATGGAGAATGATGGCCTTAATAATGCTCTCAAGGATCAAGAACAAAAACTCCTGATTGAGTACCATGACATTCTGGCTAAAGAAGAGGTTTATTGGAGACAAAAATCTAGGGTGAAGTGGCTTAAGGAGGGTGATAGGAATACTAAA
Organism: Taxus wallichiana var. yunnanensis; assembly: GCA_018340775.1. NCBI lineage: Eukaryota > Viridiplantae > Streptophyta > Pinopsida > Cupressales > Taxaceae > Taxus > Taxus wallichiana. Next base: position 450,389,314 of record CM031237.1, on the reverse strand, counting down.
TTCTTCCATTTCTCCACTACTTCCAAAGAAAATCTCCTAAATATTAATGAAATTAAAAGTGAGAATGGAGAGATCTATTCGGAAAGTAAGGATATCAATATGACTATAATAAATTATTTCAAGGAGATATTTAAGGAGGGGCAGAGGGTGGAGGAGTTGGCTCAGAATAAAGTCCTAGATATTTTCCAGAATGCAATCACCCCCCTTGAAAATAGAGATCTCTTAATGATTCCCTCGGAGGAGGAAATCCGTTTTGTTTTCTTTGATATGGAACCTGATAAATCTCTGGGCTCTGGATGGTTTCCATGCTTTCTTCTTTCAAAAATTATGGGAGGTGATAAAGCAAGAGGTCATTGATATGGTCCAAGAGTTCTTCAACAATGGTCATCTTCTGAGACAAATGAATAATACCTTCCTGGTCCTAGTGCCGAAAATTTTTGGAGCCAAAGAAGTAAAGGATTTTAGACCAATAAGCCTTTGTAATACTAGTTATAAATTATTGACTAAAATCATAGCTGGTAGGATCAGAATTGTTATTTCTAACTTCATCTTGGGAAATCAAGGGGATTTTGTTCTAGGAAGGAAAATCATAGACAAGTATTATTGTGATTCAAGAAGCCATTCATTCTATTGAAAACTTTGGTAGATCGGCTATGTTTCTTAAGTTGGATATGCATAAATATTATGATAGGATTACTTGGTCTTTCCTTCGGGCTATCCTATTAAAAGTTGGTTTTGATAACATTCTGGTGAATATGATAATGACATGTATCTCCACTGCTAGTTATTTTGTTATGGTGAATGGTAAACTGGAAGGTTTTTTCCAAGCAGGTAGGGGTTTGAGACAAGGTGATCCTCTTTTACCTTTCCTTTATGTTATAATGGCTAAGTCTTTGAGTAGGATCTATCAACATGCTCTGCTCTCTAACTATATCTAGGGTATTAAAATCTCTAATGGTCTTCCCTCTATCTGTCTTAATCAGTTTGTGGATGATAATTTTATGATGGGTAAAGCCTCAGTCCAGGAAGCCTCAAATTTTAAGGTGGTTCTTAATGATTATGAACTTGTATCGGGACAGATGGTTAACTTCCAAAAAAGTGTTGTTTTTTCATTAATGTGGAGAATTAGGTTCAATTCATATTAGCATGCATCTTAGGGTGTCGATTAAGCATTTTATTCATTCTTATTCGGTATGCCCCTGATCCAAAATAATCCTAACAATTCAATTTGGAATGCTCTGTTGGAAAGAGTAAACAGAAAAATTGTCATCTTGGAAGGGTCTCCTTCTCTCCCAGGCTGGTAAGATTCAATTGCTTCAAATTTCTCTTCAAGGTATACCTATTTATGTAATGTCCCTCTTCAAGCTCCCTACCAAAATTATTGGGTCCTTGGAGAAAATTCAGAAGAGATTCCTTTGGGTGGGTGTTGAGGAAAAGTTCAAATTCCCACTTGTGGCTTGGGAAAAAGTTACTAAACCTAAGTTATGTGGGGGCCTGGGTTTAAAAAATATCTCTCTTATGAATGAGGCCTTGGTAGCCAAAGCTGGATGGAGGATTTCTAGAGAGGAAGGTCTCTGTGGAAATCATAAAGAAGAAATATTTGTGAAATATAGGCAGAATGGAGTCCTTTTTCAATCAAAACAATCTTCCAAGAGGGTATTTTTATGGAATTATTTTGTGGCTTCAAAAGAAATTTTAACCAAGGAACTATCTAGGAGATAGGAAAAGGTAATAGAATCAGTTTCTAGTATGATAGTTGGATTGAGGATTATCCCTTAGAAAACTTGGCAATCTGGAAAAGGGTTGCTCAGTTCTATGAGGAAAGGGGAAAATTTTGGATAAGATACTTCTGGATTCATGAGGAAAATGTTAGATGGGAAATCATTGTTCCTCTAGAATTTGATGGAGATATCCAACCCTTTTGAGATCTCAACAAGAAATTAAGGGATTTCCATATCCCCATTTTTCAAACCAAGGAGGATTCCATTAAATGGAAAGAGGAAGATACTGGAAACTTCTTAGTTAAATCAGCATATAGTTTAAATTTTAAGGATGTTCTTCAAAAATACTATTGGGGTAGGCTCTGGGTGAAGGACCTTATCCCTAAGGTTAATATCTTTTACTAGTTGGTTGTCCAAAATAGAATTCTGACTATGGAAAATCTCAGGAAACATGGTATGAAGCTCCCCAATAGATGTCCTCTATGCAGGAAAGAGGAGGAAAATGTCAATCATCTTTTCCTTCATTATCCCTTCTCCCAAAAAGTGTTTGAATCCATTCTAGAATTGTTCAATATTCAATGGATCTTGCCTATGACTATTGAGGATTGTTGTCTTCAATGGGAGATCCCTTTCAGCTTCCCCATCTTGGTATGGGCCTGGAAATTTTCCTTCCTCACCTCTTGTGGGGTTTATGGAAGGCTAGGAATGATTGTATCTTTCATGACCAAAAATCTCTTCTCTTGAGAGTTAAAAGTAAAGTTTTGGCGGCCATCAAGGAAAATACCAAACTCTTTAAAGGTAAGGCTAAAAACCCTACCCGAAATGGGAGCAGGAAGTTCTTGATAAGTTCGCCCTCAGTCCAATGGAAATACATAGACCTAGAAAGAGTATTATATGGATCAGGCCTGAGAATAATGTTGTCAAGATAAATTTTGATGGGGCGTCTAAAGGGAACCCGGGTCAAGCAGGGGGAGGAGGAATTATAAGAAATAGTGAAGGTGAATGGTTGTTTGTTTATGTTGGGTCGTTAGGGAGACAAACAAACAATATGGCGAGAAGCTAGAGCTCTTCTATGGGGGTTATTTTGGCTAAAGAAAAAGGATTCAATAACATCCAGATCGAGGGGGACTCCCTCATTATTATTAATGTTCTTAACAATAAGGGTTCCATAAATTGGCCCTTAAGAAATGTCCTTAATGATGTTAAGGAACTTTTAAAAGGATTTGAAAAGGTTTCTTTTAATCATACTTTGCGGCAAGGAAATAAGTGTGCGGATAAGATGGCAAATTACGAGTTCATAGTCATGATTATAAGATCTAGTGTAAAGGAGATGATTTTCCCTCGGACATTAATGAATTCATTAATAGAGATAGATTGCACTAAGTTTGATGATGTCAACACGAGTGAACGTAGGTACCTCATGTACTATGACAACTTACATAAAAGGAACTACTTCTTTGGTCTCGTTGGCTTGAAAGGTGTTCTGAATTTGAGAAGTGTTAGTGAGCGGGGAGGTTTGGCATTGTGAATATGGGTGGTGATAGAATCAGGATTGAGCCGGCTAGCTAGAATATTGAGGTTTTAATCGCGTTTGTGGAATAAGCTTAAGATTGGGGGTTTCTATAACTTCATTGCCAAATTACATGGTCACAACCCTTCCTTGTCAAATGACTTTGGTAGATCTTGGAAAGAGGGAAATTTTAAGGTAAGAGGTATGTAAATTGAGGTTTTAGAGACCACCATTGCCCTTGTGATAGAGATGAAAATGGATGGGCTCAAAAATTTTAAGGATAGAACCCACAGAGAGCATGAAATCGAGTTTTTCTTCGTGGGAAAGGAAAGGTGTTCTTTCTTTACTGATGGTATTGCTAGGTCTTGTATTCCAGAATATGGAGAGATGTGTGCCTCCAAATTATGAAGTATATCACTCTGGAAGGAAAATATCACAAAATATATACTCATCATTTGACCCTTCTGAATATGTTTAGACACAAGGTCATGGTGAGCATTTTTTCTTCCTTTTTATGTCGTTGACTAATTCTTTGATGGCATTCTAGCAGGAGAAGGTGGAGATGCCTCTACATGAGGGCTTATCCTCCTAATGTTTGAAAATGGGAAACCTATTCTGAATTCTCCCCGAAAGATAAGGTGGAGGAGGAAGATCTTACTCTTGCAGAATGCCTTACAAAGATGAAGGCAAGAAAATGTAAAATTGCAGGGGAGGAGGTTGAAAAGGAGAAAAGTGAGGAAGGTCATGGTGAAGCGAGCACCTCGAGGAAGAGGGGTTGTGTTGGAAATTTTAAGGACTTCGAGGAATGGAGCAGTAAGGTTCAATATCTGGAAGGGGTGATTCAGGTGATGGAGAAACCAATGTCGGTCAAAGGGAAACCATGTTGGATGTCATTCGTGCATCTAAGAAAATTGTTTCTGCCTAGGTGAAGTCTAAACAAAATATTCTGGAGTTGGAGTTACAGGTCAAAGAGCTGAGCAATAGGATGGAGGGGATAGAGGAAGGCACTAAAAGGAGGAAGTTCAATTTGCGCATCAGTAGTTCTGAGGATGATCTGGAGGAAGATATGATTGAAAAGGGTACAGAGGCTGTTGTGAACAAAGAAAGTCTTGCTGAGAATAGTGAAGTTTTTCCTAAAACTTAGCTTGTTTTTTTCGGATTGTTGGCATACTTTTATGAACTTTTGTAGCTAGATGTTTAAGGCTGGTTTCTTTTCTCTGTTTTGTTCTTAGTTATTTTTGGTTTTGGTCATGTCCTTCATTGTAAGAGTTAATCTTGTTTAACTCCTTTTGTGGACCTTTCTGTTTCTTTTTTGTTTAGTGGTTCTTGTTCCATATTTTGTAAGGCCCCTAGGATTTGATCCCTATTTTTACCTTATCTAATAAAAATAAAGTTGAGTCACACCAGATCTCACTACTACTACATTGGGTATATTTTATACTATGTAATTTTCCTACTATTTTGGTGTCAAGAGATACAAGGGAGTCCTCAATGGGTTGGTTATCTTTACACACTTTCAAAATAACCTAAGAGAACTACATGAGGCTTAATTCCATATTGAGGATATATAGTGTATCATTATGATTGATTCAATAGTTACGTGTTTAAATACCTAGGGTAGTGTTTCACACAGAAATGCTTCCGTTCCTGGAATAGAGTTGCTTCTATCCTTTCATTCCTTTGAGAAACAGATAAGGGTTAGGGCTAGGAGGAATACCTGTTGAATGTTGAGAGGGTGTGCACGTACCGTAGAGAGAGATCAGATCGATTGCGAAGAACTCCTTTTTGTCTGGGAAGGACTACCTACAAATAAGAATACAAGACCACCAGATTCTAATTAGATAATAAGTGAGGGAACTACCTTGGGCCCAGGAAATATGAGACTTCCTTTCGAAGGTGGTCAGTTCCCCTGCTAATATGAATTAACACAAATTCTAACAAATAAGCTATTGTCCAATTACAATTTATTTACCTTGTTAGAATAATAGAGAAAAGGCTGGTCTTGGTTTTGAATCACAGTGACCGATGCCGGTCACTGTCACCGGTACCGGTTGCTGATAACCGATATCGGTAGGGGCAGTGATTTAGGGGCTTTGGTGAAGGTTGGCTATAAGATGGCTATATGATAGCTATGGTGTTTATAAGGCTGGTAAATGATTGGGGATAGGTAATGAGGTGATGGAGAAGACTCAGAGAGTATGGGGGCTATTCTTGGGGCAATGTAGGGGTAGAGGAATGAAAGTTAGATGGAGAGTGTTACCGGGTAGTGGATCTGGGAGTAGACTTGTAATTATTGTGATTCAGAAGTCCAAGAAATATTATTAAAAGAACGTACAAGACAATACTTACTAGTTCCTGATGAAGATGCAGGTTCAAGGACTGTGATGACGAAGGCAGGGTTCAGGCAGGATGATCTGACAATCCAAGATGAGCTATCTTCTCTCCCAATGCTTGGATGAGTGTCACTGGGCTCTGGTTACTCAGTTGCAGTCTTGGGCTTAATGTCCTTCTCTATAAACTCCTCTCTTTTCTTCACTTGTCTCTGCTCGGCCAAGTGAAATCCTGATTCTTTCAATGACTTCTGATTCGAATCAATGAAAATCCAACCCCTTGTTTTTGGTTGGGGGAGGTCATTTACAGGGAACCGATGGCGGTTACGTAACCAACCGCAGTCGAGTAGGAACCAATGTCGGTTAAGTCAAAGTGGGCTATTTTTAGTAAAATAGCCAACTTTCCCTCCTTTTCTCCCAAGGGATTAGTTGTGGGCTTGGTCAAGTCATTATGAGGTTGGTTTTGGGTGCGGGTGAGGAGTCATTAGTCATGGGTGTGGATGTAGACCAAGTTATAGGTCTTAATTAGGTTAGTTTAGGGTTAGGACTAGGTCATGATGAGGTGGCGAAATGAGGTGGCAAGTTTGGAGATGTGGATTTATTAATTATAAGGTAATTAATAAATAATTGTGTAAGGTTTAGGTGATGAGGCTTAGGTTGCGAAATAAGATGCGGGGCATAGGGGGTCGTAAGACACAAATTTGGTGTCTACATTAGCCCCTTGTTGTCGTGTAAAGCTTGCACCGACAATAATAAGAAGTGGTTACTCCTGTTAAGGGTATAGGTAATCCCCCTCAAATCTATCACAGATTGAGGCGATGTGAAATCAGGGATAGGGTTGATAAAGGGTGAATGGTGTTGAGATGATGGTAAGACGGGTGGGCTAAGTTCAAGGAAGTAGACGCACGTTGAAATGCAGTAGTGTGATCGGGGTACTCGATTTGAAGAGCAAACAAGCAATTCATAGGCAAAGGTCGATAGTTTATCCAAACAAGGGTGATATAATCCTGGTATCCAAGGCATAGGAAGTAGCTCCAAGGGATATAACGGGTAAGGTACAGAACGTTTAGGCATGTTCGGTAGTACCAAATAGTTGGTTTGGTTGAGATAAACGTCACGGTCTTGGTCTAGGCAAAGTTGGTCGACTGATCAAGTCAAGTACCGTAATCATGCTAAAACACGAACAGGTGAGCTCGATTGAACAAAAAGCTACATGATGGGTGGATAAAATTGTAATTTGTTGGTTTTGGGTGAGGTATTTAATTGGTGCGGCCTTGGGTCGGCCGATTGACTAGTGAGGGCCATGGGTCGGGCCTGATTGGTTGGTTGCGGCCTTGGGTCGGGCCAATTGGTTGGTGCGGCCTTAGGTCGGGCCAAATTGGTTGGGTGCGGCCTTGGGTCGGGCCAAATGGTTGGTTACGGCCTTGGGTCGGGCCTGATTGGTTGGTTGCGGCCTTGGGTCGGGCCGGATTGGTTAGGTGTAGCCTTGGGTCGGGCTGATTGGTTGGGTGCGGCCTTGGGTCGGGCTGGATTGGTTGGGTACGGCCTTGGGTCGGGCCGGATTGGTTGGGTGCGGCCTTGGGTCGGGCCTGATTGGTTGGGTGTGGCCTTGGGTCGGGCCTGATTGGTTGGGTGCGGCCTTGAATTGGGCCAATGAAGTCAAAAAAGGCTATTTAGCAAAGGAGGGTATAGGCGATGTGGTGAGAAAGGGAGATTAGTGAATAAGGGAAAAAATTGTGGTAAAATAGGGATTAAACCGATATCGATCAGCTATGACCGGTATCGGTTAGATGACCGATACCGGTTCTTTAGGGCATAATATAACCGATATCGGTTATAGGTGAAAAACCTATAAAAAGAAAAATACGGCTTGTCATTGTCACATTGTCAATTTGAAAACCACATTTAGTTGTCTGAGGTGTTTTAGTGGTATTGTTGAGATTGTCGGCTGAGGTGGCATTATTTGAGTGGAGAAGTGAGTGGTTGGTAGACCCCAGTGAGTAGGAGGCAGAATTTGATTGGTGGAGGACCCAGCAGAGGAGATTTATAGCCATGGCACAGCCAGGAGGAGCAGGAGGTGCTGGACCAGCTGGACCACCACCACCTATCCCACCACGATGACGTGTAGTCATACCGGTAGGTTCTAAACCTCTCATTATGTGAATTTAATGTTTTTAAGCTAGATTTGGGTTTTGGGTAGGAATCCAAGTTTTTAATAAAATAATGAATAAATTGAAGTTGTTTGAAAAATGGAGTGGGTAGGTAGGTTAATTAGGCTAAAACGGTAGGGTGGGTAGGTTTCTAGGGTTTTCCAGTGGGTAAAAGGGGTAAAAAATAGGCAAAAACTAGTTTGGGGGACGCGCGTTCGGCCCGCGGCTCAGAATTGTGCTGATGACGATGTCGGTCACTAGACGACCGGCATCGGTCACCGAATATTTCGCACAAAATTTGTTTTTGGTTGACCGGTGTCGGTCGTATGTCGACCGGCGGTGGAGAAATCTTTGAGGGGGACCGATAGTGGTCGGGGTGGCCGACCGTACCGTTAGTAGCAGGTTTTCTTTTGTTTTGTTGTGTTGTTATTTGTGTTTTGTGTTGTGTTTATTGTTGGGTGTTGTGTGTTTTGGGTTTTGTGTTTTGTTTATTGTTGGGTGTTGTGTTTTGGGGGTGAAGAGGGAGGGGGTAGAGTTTGATAGGAAAGGTGATTGGTGGGGGGAATGGGGCGGTTGTGTGGTTGGTTCGGTTAGGATAGATTAAGTGTTGCGTATGAATTAGGAGGTGTTAAATTGGTAGGGGCATAGGTAGATGGCGAGAGTAGATCTGGGTGATTGGTAGGGTGTGAGATAAGGAAAGGGGATATCGTAGATGTTTTTAGGGTAAAATAGGTGGGTGTAGATGTGTGTTATAGAGTCGGGGTGTGGTCGGGTGGGTAAAAAGGGGGTATAGAGGGTTAAAGTAGTTGTTGTTGTAAAGGGTGGGTCTAATGAAGTGGGTTATTTGTGCAGGCACGTCAGCAGCTGACTATGCGGGATCGGATGCCCCCGCTATTGAGACGGATGTGGCCACATGTGTCCACAACGCATTGGGCCATTATGCGCGAGGTGGGACTCGGCGGAGTCCAGCGGTATAGGGCTATGGAGAGGGACCACAGCCTTATGGTTGCCCTCATCGAGAGATGGGATCCGCAACCAATGTTTTCCATCTCCCGACTGGAGAGATGACTATTACCCTGGAGGATGTGTATCACATCCTGAGACTGTTGATCGTAGGGGAGGTAGTATTCTAGGTAGATGTGAAGATGGCTATGGATAGTTTTCTGCATGTATTTGGGGATGCAGCCACGTTATTGACTTATCACAACGCGAGCATTGCCTATGGGGACATGTATCGCGCCCACAGACATGAGACACGGCTTGTTGTGCTGATGATGATAGGTATCACCTACTTCACCCTCTCGGACTCAGAGGGAGGCCGCTTCCCATAGGCTTTGATGGGAGTACTGCACGAGATGGTATAGGAGCATACATGTTATGCACAGGCACCAAGTATATCTGCAATACACTATACAGAGGCTGTGGGTTATCGCTGGATGAGGCGATTTGGGATTTGTTCCACATTTTTGTTACACTGCTGGGCATATGAGCACATCATATGTATTCGACCAGTAGGGCTGCCCCAGCAGCCAGGGCCACAGGTTATATACAGGTATGGCTTTCAGAGGTGGTTGGGGGTCGTGGGCCAGCCACGAGCGGTGCTCGCAGGACGGGATGTAGCTTACTACCGTCATATGCTAGAGGGCTTGACCGCATTGGATATTGTATGGAGGCCTTACAGAGGCCATCAGCCCCGAGGAGGAGCCCGAGCACAGATGCGCTGGATCCAGTATACTTTCTGGATAGCAGGACGGAGGCCGGGAGAGTATGAGCGGATACCCTTAGAGAGGGTACGACGGCAGTTGGGGCTGCGACAGGATGAGCCACCTCCCTTCCCACAGTACCGGAGGGATGATGTAGAGGCCCCACTACCGGTTCTGCAGCCCGTTGACCCAGATTGGGTAGCAGAGAGGCTGGCCGACGATACAGTGGATGACGCCGGGTGTACAGGTTCATTTTTGGTTTGGTGGGGGCGTGTCGAGAGAAGCATTAGGATAGCACACCCGCATACCCGATTTAGCAGATTGTGTTAGTAGCAAGAGGACCACCTCTGGACAAGTGCGGTTATTACAGGGCAAACTGCTGCACATGCACGAATCGGAGTATTACGAGGGAAATTAGCCCAGCACGAGCTCAGCGCAGCCTAGGCACCGATGCAGCCACCAGTGCACCGCACAAGCACCTACACAAACACGAGCACGAGCGCGAGTACGGCGCCACCACAGCACGAGGGTGTACCCCAGGGCAGGTCGGGGCCACTGTTATTAGGAGTCGAGGGACCAGCCCCAGTAGCCATGGTGGCACGGGCCCATTATATGGAGGTGAGAGCGGAGGCCCGGTATTATCAGGATGTCCTTGATGGTACCGGGGCTGACTATCATCCATATGCAATGCACCGAGCCGAGACCTCTAGGAGCCAGAGATCCCAGGGGGCGGCCACAGCCGGTGGGTCGGTGACAGGGAGGCGGTGAGAGCTAGCATAAGGACTAGTAGGGAGAGGGGCAGAGGGTGGTGGGGAGAGCTGACATATCCCTGGAGCGGAGATAGGTGTTTTGTTTGTATATTGGATATAGGCACCGGTCTGTGAACCGGTTATTTATATAGAGGCCTGCGTGCCCACATATGATTCATTTATTCATTCTTGTTGTATATACTGCCTGCGAGCCGAGTACAGGTTGTATAGTTGATACCGGCCTGCGAGCCGAGTATATTTTTGACATGAGAGACCGGCCTGCGAGCCGAGTCGAGATTTTGATAGTGATTGCGGCCTGCGTGCCGGCTTTGTATTATTTTGAGATCACAGAGGCCCCCATGCAGGGCAAGTTGTATATTTGAAATATTGATATATATAGAGATGATGATTTTGATCCACATGCTGTGTATAAAATGTTTTATGTGTTTTGTCGATTGTTTTTGAAATGGAATGTATGTAGATGATGAGTTAGATCCAAATGGTGTATATATTAAAATGTCGTATGTATTTTGTTTGATGGTTGTTGTATTGTAGGTAGATGATGTTGATGAAATTGTGATGAGATATTGATGTGATTTTGATGACAAATATTGATAATGGTGTTGTTATGCAGGAAAAAGAGGCGGGCGCTACAAAAATTTGCAAAAAAATAAAGAAAAGGCCCAGATTTAAAAAAAGGAGGCATGTGACCGATATCGGTTAGCTAACCGACGTCGGTAGATTATAGACCGATATCGGTTAGGTAACCGATACCGGTTATGCCAAAACGAGCTTTTCTAAAAATAGAAAAGCTTGGGCGGCAACTTAAGGTCTTATTTTTAGAGTTCTTATTTTTAGAGTCATGCAACAAGTTAAATACGCGAATGCGACGTTGTTTGATGACTGATACAGGTAATTGCATGAAAGAATTGAGTGATAAGGAGGAAAGAGATAGGTGAAGTGAGTGTGGGCTGAGATTAAGAAGTTAGAAAGGCAAATTATATTTGAAGAGGGTGGTGAACATGGCTGAACGAGGAGAAGCATCCAGCAGGCAGGGACGAGAGGGAAGACAAGTTCCACCCCAAGCTGCTGCATCCCGAGAGGTAAACTGTTTGGTTGTATTTTAATTCTTGCATGTTTTGATGAATAGGATGAGAGAAGGTAAGAGGGTAGAGATGAGAAAGAAAAGGTGATAGGCAAGGGTTTGGGATAGAGTGAGTGTTATGGGGTAGGTAAGCAGGGTGTTCACGTATGTTTATAGGTATAGAGAGGAGTAAATGAGCAAAATAATTATCGTAGGTGTATGTTTTTAAGCAGGCTGTATATGTTTGACAGTGACCGGTATCATTTAGAGATAACCGGTATCGGTTAGTAAACCGGTATCGGTTATCTATAACCGATACCGGTTACTGTAGGAATTTCTAGAATGTGAGAAAAACCCTTGGGGATTTGATTTATTGAATGGTTTTCAATTAATGATAGCGTTGTAAAATCCCTTCTGGAGGGGGAAGATTTCTGGTTTTGAACTTAGTCTTTTGAGCCTTTTTGGTTATACGGGCGCATGAAATTGCTATGTAACACCAACTTACCATAACAACTTTGGTGCGCCCCCTTTAAAGCCTTTGGCGCATGATTTTGAAATGTTAACACAACTTTTGGTGCGCGAAAGTATGTTGAGCCTTCCTGCGTGCGCCAAGGCGCATGCGCACATGTGTTGTATGCACCACTTTTGGTGTGTTAAAGCCTTTTTGCGCATGATTTTCAATGTTAACACACTTTTGGTCTTATTATGCAACCAATGGCTTTGGTGCGCATAATTTGTTGCGCATGTTTCGACATAGCGCACATTCCCATGTCGGCATCCCTTTGGTGCGCCAAAGGCGCGCTTTATTTCATGTTGGCGAGCATTTTGGTGCGCGAAAGGCGCACGCTTTCCTATCGGCGGCCATTTTCATGCGCTTTTCAAAAGTGGGTGGCGCATTAATGTTCGACTAACCTATATATATATGTTTTGCGCGCCCAAATGTCATTTTCACTTTTATTTGAGCACGTGATTTTTCGAGCTTTCGTCGCCTTTTGCCTCGTCGTTTTCAACGTGTTGTGGACCCGTTCTCGAGCTTTTGTTATTTATCCGGGTAAGAGTTCTTCTCCCTCTTGTGTGTTTTGCGTTCTTGTTTCTTGGTGTGCTTGTGGTCTGGTTGTGGTTTAGCAGTATTAAAATATCAAATGTTGAGCTAGCCCTCCCCTGTGCCATCTTTCCTTATTTGTTTCCTCCCATCCCTCTTTCCAGATCTGCTGGTAGAGGGTGTTAGTTTGAAAGCTTGGTCGATAACCCCTTTTGGCTTAAAACATTATATCTTCAAAGCAATCTTGAAATGAAAGAAAGAAGAAGAAGAAGAGTTGAATCATATGAAAAAACTCTGTTTTTTCCTTAGGCGCACCCGTGCGTCGTGCGACATTATAAATTTGCGCCCCCATGGCGCATCATCTGTCCCCCTGCTGACATAACTAGAACCCGCGCATGATGGCGCACCCATCATGCTTGTTGCATCAAGTTTTCATACGCCCTCAGGCGCCTCTTCCACATGCTGCACAAGCTAAACTTGCGCCCCTTTGGCGCACCATCTTTCCGTGCTGCATCGCCTTTCCATGCGCCCTTGGCGCGCCCAGCATCTATGCAACACAAGCCTTATCTGCGCCAAGTATAGTCATAAAAGCGCAGGCGCATCTCTCCTTACAGTAACATTCGTGTTTTGCAAACCCTCCGTGCGCCGCGCCATATTTCCTTTGGCGCACGAAAAGTCCCTGTTACACGCTTTTCCCATGCGCCAAAGGGCGCACCAAATCCCAATGTAACATGAAATGTCCATGCGCCTTTGGCGCATCCTATCTCCATGCAACACGATTTTCTCATGCGCCCTTTACTAAAATGCACTCTGCAGTATGCATGCGCCATGCGCCTTTGGCGCCAGTTTAACCTTTGCAACAGCCCTTTCCCGTGCGCCCTGCCTATTTAGCCCTGTAAGCTGCATTTTTCCTGCGCCCTGAGCCTAAAAATCTCTAACTCTTTCTTCTACTAACATTCCAATGGAAGATCAAATGGCTAATTCAACTTTTTCGGATTGGGTCTCGCTTCTTCTTCATGCAGATCAGCAGATAATCTTAGAAGAACATATGTCTACATCCAGCAAGAGACCCACCAAATCAAAGGAAGGCTAAACTTGCGAGGAAGAGATGAAGTATAAATATCAAAGGGTCGAGAATGCAGAGTCACGGGCCGAATGCGGCATGGATGTCGAGAGACTCGGGGTGGGGCATGTCGACATGGAGGAATTCTGGGCGGAACTCGAGAAAGTTCTGAGAGTCCATGGATGGACAAATTGATAGCGGTGCCACACTTCAGGAGGAATCCCCGTCAGCACAGTCAACAATGAATTTATGATGGTGGTTGCTCAGTCTTACAACAAAGACACCAGATGTGTCGAAAACAGTAAGGGCGAGGTAGTCATTAACCTCACTGCCCGTCATTTTGAGATGATACTTGGCATCCCTCACCACCGGCACTTCGTGGCCGTCAGCCAAGCAGAGTGTATCAAGGCCTGGGAAGATAATGAAGACCAATGCATGCAACTAATGAACGAAGTCTACTTGAAGAACAAGAAGGTGGTAACCCGGTGGCCCCAAATCATCCACCGCAGTGACTTCTCAGAAGAGCTCAGCGATACCATTACCTTCCTGAGCAGGGTCTTCGGGCTTTCTGATGCCCATTACTTCCATAAATGGATGCTGCGCTACCTGGAAACAATGAACAAGAATTTGCCTGATCAACGCTTTTCTTTGGGGAAATTATAAGCGGCACCATTTCGAGCAACTCTGAAAATTCAGCCTGGCAGGAGTATTCCATATGAACTCCTACGTGGTCTACGCTGCAGCATCAGAGAGGGATTATCCAGGCCTAGCACGAAGTGGAGTTTGGCCTCAGGTCAAAATATATGAGTATTATCCAGAGTTGAAGCTGGAGAATAGCATCGCCCAATTCGCCAAAATCAACGATGCATTCTTTTATCACATCATCTGCCTATTGAGGCCAAATCTGACTCATGGTCGTATGACCAAAAACATAGTGGCAGCCACGGAGAAATGGGGAGCCCTGTTCACCCAATTTCCTACATTCACCTATCTGAGGGCTGCCAACTTTTTGGGAGAGCCAACCAGGCTACCAAGGTATGCCGGGCCTAAGCTGATTCTGCTGGAGCTATCAAGGCAGCTAATCACATATCACGAAAAGTGCCTGAAAAGAAAGAAGGGTGGAACTCCTTTCCCCCTCACAGTGGGCCGATATACATGCTCTACCCACCACAAGGCGAAGGAAATGTTTGCAGAGCTGGAGTTACTCAATTTGAAGCATGATTTCCCAGCCAGGCCTACCTTCGACCCAAGGAGCTGCCTGCCAAGAGCAAAGCTTGATCGATCCATGTTCCTCAGATCGAGGATATTTATATTGATGTCCTCCATGAGGTAGAGCTCAGAAGAAAGGATCATTCTCGCCTAGCCTTGGCAGAAATCATCCAATATGGGGTAGCCATTGTCCCCAAAGGCTACCAGACTACAGAAGATGAAGTGGACAAGGTATATAATGATACAGATGGGGACGATTGGCCCTTTCCGGCCATTGATAGAACTAAAGCTCCTCAGACAATTGAGGAGAGGGTCAAGGAAACTTTGCGGAGGACAGAACACTGGTGCCGAATGAACGGCCTAATCTACCTCGGGGTTGATTTCACAACCTCCCCATTGGGCAACGCACCTCCACGATCAAAAGTAGCTTAAAGGCAAAGGTGTAGAAGGTGAATCCAGCACCATTCGGGAGAAGCCCCCGAAGTCCTCTTTCCACAGCGCCAGAACAGGTAATAACTCTGGATTCGCCAGAGAAAGAAGCAGCAGAGGATAGTCCCATAGGCCCATCCACTCAGGATGTCGGCATTGCTACCACAACAGAGGTCCCTTCTATCCCTTCTTCTTCTCTTCCTTCCCCTCCTCGAGTGACTCAAGCGACCATCCCTTTGGTCGTGTCCTCTGTCCCTTCTTCTACTCTTTCCCCTGCTTCTTCGTCTATCTTCTCTTCCCTCGCTGATCTTTCCTCCTCCATTTCTTCCCTCATCTCCGAGCTCCCTTCCCTTCCTATGTCTTCTGCAGCTGCAGTTTCCCTTCCTCTCGTGGGCACTTCTTCGGCTATTCTCTCAATGCCGCCTCCACGTGTCTCCACGTTTTCCCCTCTTCTCTGCCATTTGCCCCCTCCTCTGTTTGGTCCTTCTTCCATAGGACCAGCTGGATCTCTCGGCGAGCGAGCCAAAGCAAAGAGAAAGTTCCCATCGCTCAGATGGACTTTTCGATGATCCCGACCAAAGGGGCGAAGAAGCTAAAGCTTTTGCACGCTTCTCTAAAAGTCTTTGCGGTGAGAGAATCATGGAAATTGCATACCCGATCCCCTCAAAGAGAAAAAGGATCTGTCTCTCGACAGATTTTACCGTGACCCAAGTCACAATGGGGACATCTTACGAAAGTCTCCGGGGGAAGCTCTTTCCGCGGTCGCGCCCTTTGTCAAAAGCTTGAGAAACAAAAGAAGAAAAAGGCTACTAAAAGAGCAAAACAAATATCTGCTCCAAGCCTTACAGAAGATGGGTAGTGCGCCTCCCACAACTGCCGCCGAGACTTCTGAGCTTCTCGGCCGGGAAAAATCAACGAATATGCAAAGATTGGCGAGCAGGTATGGCGTTTTACTGCTTGGAGGGCGAGATCCTCGGGGCAGGTGAAAGAGTGATCACCGAGTTTGTCAATTTGTATCTGAGCATCGGAAAGGCGAACAAAGAGCTCCAAGCATTAGCGGGGCCCATATCAGAAGAGCTAGGATCATGCTAGACTCCAACACGAGACCTTTGATAGGATGTTCGATTGTTCGAGTCAAGATCTGGTCAAGTTCGGTGTCTTCGGCCATCGAGGGCCCTCAGCAAAACCATGTCCACTCTGGACTATCGGATGGATCAGCTTGAATTTATTACGGAAAAAATCGACAAGGTAAAGGAAGCAGCCCTGGATGCAATGCATCAAATGGAGTGAATTGTTCTCAACATGTCTCCAGGGTTGCTCACTCCTTCCTTTATCTTAAGGTCAGGTGATGAAACCATCCGGATCTTGAGGAGATCGCTTCTCGAGAATAGGGCGGAGGTCACATTTGACACTTGAATCTATCAACAACCTGGCTTTGTAGGGACTTCATCGGGTTCCTCATTGAGGTGGAAAAGGATTATTCCAAACTCCCGAGAAAGCTCATAGATGAGCGGGAGACTTGTGAGGCGATCAGCGAACTGCACTGAGGATCCTTCTCGGGATCAATTTGGGCCATGATTAACAAGTTTTGGAATACCGCTCGGTTCCATATCTCATCACCTGAGCAACATCAAAAGCAGGCTACTCCCTTTCGGCCGCAGGATGATGACGACGAGTAGCTGCTCCTTCTTCTTCTTCTTCTTCTTCTCTCTCTTCTCCGACTTTCTTGTTGGAATGTCTGAAGTATGTTGATGCAAATGATGACATCATCCATGTTGCATCATGGGATGATGTCATCCATCAAGTTGTAAAAAGTCAACATGACTTTTAGATATTTTGTAAATATCTTTGTAAATAGTTGTTGGCTCCTTTTTGCCTTCTTTTCTCCTCTTCTTCTATAAATACCCCAACACTTGTTGTGTTGAGGGATGGATGAATATCTTTCAGATGAGAAATAGGAGTAAGGAGAAAAGACTTTGAGCTTTTTGTAACAGAACAAATTAGTAATACAATATTTGGACTTTGTCTTTGAATACATGTGTTATATACATTAGATCTTTCTTATGTTAGATCTGTGTATTTATTCTATTGGATCTGCTTCTATTTTATTGTCATTTATTTATCATCAGTATTGCTTTGTTTATTTATGCAAGTAGGTTTGGCTCTGTTTACTACCAACCCAAAAACATAAATCTTCTGACCTTTCTGCTTTGGAATTCATTTCTTTTCTCCCTTCGGACCTGTTCCTTCTTCCTCCTCTCTTTCATTCCTTTCTCTTCGCAGCCGGAAATAAACCTACTGGGATGAGATCCCAAACCCCCGAAGGCAGAATCTGTGAGACTTGCATAGATTCCTGCTGGTAGAATAGCAATAAACCAGTTTCGCTTTGCTGACTCAAAGAGGGGCTATGCCCTGCACACTGTTGGCTCGTTTATCCATAGATCTGCCCAAGCGACAGATTTTCGGACCAACAGTTTTTGGCGACTCCACTGGGGATCGAATAGATCTGTCAGATCTATGATGGTAGTAAGATAAAAAATCGAAAAAATCAGAAGATTGCTGCCTGTTTGCAAATCTGAACTTTTTGTTAAAAATCCAAAAATTTGCAAAAGTGCTCAAATTGAAAAATTTTCTTCTGAGAGTCATAGATCTGGTCCAGTTAAAGATCTTTAGTTCGCTGAGTTTTTGAAAAAATCAGTATTTTGCCGTAGATCTGAGTTTTGACTGTTTGCAAAAAGTTTGAAACCCTCTGAAAAAAGTTAAAATCAGATCCGAAAATCAGCTTACTAATCTTCCCTGCCATCTTATCCTCGTTGTTATTTGTCATTTAACCGCAATCGGTTTTCTGAAGAGGATAGTTTTAAATATTTAGAAAAGTATTTGCTGCTGGTTTTTGTCAGAAAAACCAGAAAATCAGCAAGTACAACCAAAAAGAAAGTTTGAATCTGCGCCATAACATTGCAGATCTGGAAGGAACACTGGCGAGTGAACCTTTTACGCGCAGCAGGAGAGCCCGTGGAGAAGCTGATCCTACTTTCGATCTGCTTCAAAGGCACAATTTCAGCGTAACACCGGCACGTTTTTCAGCACTAAGCTCGGCTAGCCGGTCATCCAGGAGTGTCTCACCTTCACGAAGAAAAAGTCTTTTGCGGGGGCATCCACATCCCTTTGTAGTGCCTTGCTACTCAGCGGAACCACACTTCCAGCTCGTGTTCTCTTTCCGGCTTTTCAGATGGCGGTTCCATGGGGAAACGCGATGGGTCCTTTGGCTTTACCACATCCAGTTCACGCGCTCCCTCACGGAAATCGAAAGAATTTTCCTAAATTCGACGGGAGCGGAAATCAAAGCACGGATTCCCACATATCTGCATTCATCATGTCATGCAGTATTTTGGATGTGACTCACGAAGATGTGTCGGTTCACCTTTTTCTGGAAACCCTACAAGGACCTGCAGCTGAATGGTTTCAGCATTTGCCGGCCGGGTCTATCACCAGTTGGGCCACCTTACGGGATGCTTTCGAAGATAGGTACAAGCCTTCAGAGGATGCATTTGCATTATTATCACGAATCACTCACACGAAGAAGGAGGCGAAATGAGACCATGCGCGATTTTATCACCGGTTTAATGCACTAATCAACCGTGTCCTGTTGCCATGCTTGATGCGCGGAAAATCAAAAGTGTTTCTTAAATGTAAATGCTATGAGCTCGAAAGTTAGTTTCTTGCTCCTTCGAGGCGAGTTGCCACCTTGATTCTCGCCCAAGCCGCTTTGCCATTCGGATAGAGGATAATCTGATAATATCCGGTGAATTAAAAAAGGAATCAGCCAAGCCTAAATCTTTGGGCCCTTCGCCCACCACTTCGTCTGATCCAGCATTCCAAAAGATGGCGAACGATTTGCTTGCATTGAAGAAGCAGTTGGCCCAGGCCTCTCCGAGTTCCTCATCTTGGATATTCCACGCGGAGAATTTCGTTCCTAACAATGTTTCACAAAGACCGCGCTTACCTACAGCTGCTCCGCGGTTGGCGCTTGAGGCTCCTCCGGTCAATGCTCTGGCTGAGATTGAAGAAGAAGAGCAGTATTATGAAGAACCTTCGTCTCAGGGCGAAGATGATCAAGATGTCGGTGAACCGACTGGCGACTCTACTATCGGGTATATGGAATTTGATGAGGAAGAATCTGATGAAGAAGAGGGTACCCAGGGATATGCAAGCGGACAGTCATATGTTGTTTTTACTCGCTCATGAAGGAAAAGAAGCGGAAGTTGCTGCCCATGTCCAGCAGGAGAAGGCCGTGTCAAATGCGCCTCCGATCATTGCTAAAAGAGGTAATCCTCTTCCTACTCAACTCCCTGGCAAATCTTTTACAAGGAAATCTTTTCCCCCTATCTCTCCTCCAAATCAATCCTCTCACATTCCTACTAAGACCACCAATCCTATTCCATCATCGCGAGGTGAGGGACTCATTCCTTTACCAACGCAACCCTTGGCCGCGTTTGATATTATAGATCATGCAAAAAAGACCAAGATCCAAATGTCTGAAGCTGAGTACCTTCAGTCAAACCCCGAACAGCTTGTAAGATTGACTAAGTATATCCAAAGTCAAGCTGTTATATCTAATCAGGTTTCCCCAAAAGGAATCCTTTCCACTCCCCCTGAATCCCATATAAATGTAGCTTCAACATCTGCGTCAGGCAAGATAGAGCCTTTCTATCTCTCTCTGCTGATCAATGGACACAAGCTGAGTAATTGCATAATTGATTCCGGGGCTTCTGATAACGTCATGCCGGAAAAAGTCACCCATGCTTTGGGCCTCACTCTTACCAAGCCTTTCGGCAGGTGTTATTCCTTGGAAACTAAGCAAGTTCCGTTGGTTGGCCAAATCAAAGACGCGCAATTTGCATTTGCGGCCTTCCCGGATAAAGAGTAAAAATGGCAGTCCTCGTTCTTTGACATTCCGGCGGCTATGGAATATTCTTTGGGAAGAAGTTTTGCAGCGAAGTTGGTGGAGAAATTCATATGGGTGGTCTAAAGCTAGAATTCCAGTCAAAGGCGTAATGCGAGACTTTGGAGCTAGAATCCCAAAAGAAGTACTTGGTCACTAGCTCTCACGAAGACCCCAAAGCCCAAATCCTTTTTGAATCATCAGGGATGGGGAACTACTTCTTATCTACCGAGACGGATAAAACAGGTGTCCTCGTTCAAGAAGGAGATCTTAATAAGATCTGGACATTGCAATTCGATGGCAGCTGTGCAACTAGTGGATGTGGCGCTGGGGCCGTGCTGATATCTCCTGAGGAAGAAGTCATTCCTCTCTCTTTCAAATTGCAGTTTTCAACACTAACAATCTGCTTTGAGTATGAATCTCTCTCTTACTCGGTATACGAAGCCGCATGAAAAGAAAGAGGAATTAAAAATCTAAAAGTACAAGGTGATGCTGAGCTAGTTGTAAATCAGGTCAAAAGGATTTACCAAGTAAAAAATGAAAGGCTCAGACATTACCGTAATGCGGTATGGGACAGCATCGAAGAATTTGATGCTTTTTCAATAGAGGCGATTCCAAGAGCCCAAAATGACATGGCTGATTCATTGGCCATTTCAGCATCTCTCATGCTCCCACACCCAGGTTTGAAAATGCGAACAAGTACACCATTGAGGTGGTTTTCCGCCCGAGCGTGCCAGACAATTCTCAGCATTGGCAGGTGTTCAATGATGATAATCAACTCATTGCCTTTCTAGAGAAGGCAGAAAATTTTAAAGAATTGCACTTTGAAGGGTCTACTTCCACTTGCCGTGAATCAGTCACCGATCAAGGCAATGAATCTGAAGGGAATGATGGCATATGTCATTTCTCAAGGAAATAAAATTCCAAAGGGCCTGGTTTCTCTGGAACGCCTGTTCGACAGGCATGACCGTTTTGTAAAAAAGAAGAAGCGGGACGACCCTAGCTCGTCCCCAGAAACCGAACCGGTCAATATAGGTTCGATAGAACACCATGATTCGTGAACATTGGCAAATGTTGCGCTTTGAGAGAAGCGAAAATTTGTCAAGTTCTTTGAAAAAATATATGGATGTATTGGCATGGTCTATGCCGATTAAAGTCCTTGAGCGAAAGGGCGTTGACATGATATCCCATTGAAAGACGATGTCAAAGCCTTCCGCCAGAAGCAGAGGCACTATAATCCCAAGATTTCGGGTACCATCCAGGCTGAAATTCAGAAGATGCTGGATGCAAGAATCATCTTCCCTATCCATCACAGCACTTGGGTAGCAAATATTGTGCCAGTACGCAAGAAAAACGGCGAGATACGCATATGCGTAGACTTTCGA
Organism: Taxus wallichiana var. yunnanensis; assembly: GCA_018340775.1. NCBI lineage: Eukaryota > Viridiplantae > Streptophyta > Pinopsida > Cupressales > Taxaceae > Taxus > Taxus wallichiana. The sequence goes on along the minus strand of CM031237.1, from coordinate 450,367,994 downwards.
AATTTGAATCAAGCTTCGCTGAAAGACAACTACCCTCTTCCGATAATGGATCAAGTTACTGCAGCGATGGCTTGATCGGAGATGTTGTCCATGCTTGCGGTTTTGAGTTCTGATCAGTTGAAGTTTCACTGAAGATCGAGTTTAAAACAACATTCACTACTCCCTGGGGTACATTTGCCTACAGCAGGATGCCTTTTGGCCTAACTAATGCTGGTGCCACTTTTCAGCGGGCCATGGACTTCGCGTTCAAAGGTATGATGGGGAAAGTCATTGTGGTTTATTTAGATGACTTAACCGTGTTCTCTAAAAAATGAAATGATCATTGTGATCATTTGGAGCAAGTGTTGGCAAGGTGCGAGAACATGGGATTTCCCTAAACCCAAAAAAGTCTGTTTTTGGAGTCACGGAAGGGAAGTTGCTAGGCCATGTGGTTAGCAAAGAAGGAGCAAAGATAGATGCCGAAAGAGTTAAGGCTATTCAAAGCCTTACTCACTTTCTGAAAGCAAGGCCGTGTTCATTCTTTCTTTGGAAAGGTGAACTTTCTCAGGCGTTTTGTTCCTGACTTTGCTGAGAAGACCCGTCACATATTGAACATGATGAAGGGGTCACCAACTTTCAGATGGAGTGAAGAGGGGAAAAGGTCATTTGAAGAAATAAAAGCTTCATTGCTCATGCACCATCTGGTATGTCAGATTTCTCCAAGGACTTCATCATGTATAGTTACGCATCAGAGCATCTTGTGTCCACGCAATCTTGATGCAAAAAGAACTCGGAGGATGTTGAATCTCCATCGCGTTCATGAGTTCTCCTCTCAAGCCTCACGAACTAAAAATGACTCAAGCTGGAAAAGCATGCCTTCGCCGTTGTCAAAGCGATGAAGAATTTCAGGTATTACATTCTAAACTCGCATACGGTGGTCTTTGGTCCCAGACACGGCGGTGAAATCAATTCTAACTCAGGCGGGAGTTAGGAAGTTTGCGAGGAAATTGGATCGCAAAGGTCCGGGAGTATGACACGGATATTAAACCAACCAAGCTAGTAGGGCAAGGGCACTGTGTCGGCTAATGGCTGAAAACAAGATTGAAAAACCACGATGAAAGGGGTGACTACACCGATGAAACACGGGACCGGCGGGAAAGAGCACGATTCTCTGCCTCTGGTTCTATTTGTTGCAACTAGTGATGAATGGTACTCAGACATCGCTTTCTTCCTTACCTACGGCGAATGCCCATGCACCTAAGCTGCAAAGGAGAAAGCGCACTATAAAGCTCGAGCGGCTAAATATGTCATCGGGATGACGGTTTATATAAACGTGGGATAGATGGCATCTTTTTGCGATGTGTTGACAAACCCCGGACAAGTAAAACTCTTTGGAAAGTTTTCACAATTCAGCTTGTGGAGGGCATTTCTCTTCCTCATAACTGCACACAAGATCATTCGAGCCGAGTACTATTGGCGACGCTCTTCGAATCTGACCACACGGGTGGCGAAATGTGAACCACCGACATTCGTTGGCAAGCCCAAGTTGGCTGCCTTTCCCCAGGCGGTCATTATCAATGAACCATTCGAGCGATGGGGAATTGATTTTATTAGCGCACTCAATCCTCAATCGAGTGCTTGGGACATAGCTATGTCCTTACAATGACGGATTACTTCACCAAATGGGTGGAAGCCATACACATCAAACATGCCACTTCTGAGGTGGTTTGCAATTTCATTAAAGAAAATATCATTGTCAGGTTCGGCGTTCCAAACAAAATCGTTGCTGATAATGCTTCTAACTTCTCCTCACGAGAAGTTATTAGTTTTTGCTATGAATATGGGATAACTTTGGCTCACGCCTCAGATTATTACCCTCAGGGAAATGGTCAGGCGGAATCCAGTAACAAGAACTTGGTGACCATCATACGGAAGTTAGTAGATGAGAATCAGAAATGTGGCACAAGTCTTTGTACGACGCTTTGTGGGCCGATCGTATTACTCCCAAGAGATCTCTCGGCATGTCACCTTTTCAAGTGTTATATGGCATTGATGCCGAGCTTCCCATTTCTGCGGAACTTCCTGCTCTGCGCTTGGCACGAGCCATTGAAGATGAAACTTTCCAAAGTTCTCTTGAAAAGAGAATCATGTATCTGGCAGAACTTGAAGAAAAGAGAGTGAGGGTGGTCGATAGGATCACTGAACATCAGAATCAAGTTAAGAGGCTTTTTGATAAGAAGGCCAAGCAAAGATTTTCAAGTGGGAGATCTCGTCCTTTTGTGGGACAAGCGAAGAGAACCAAAGGGCATGCATGGAAAGTTTGATTCCCTGTGGAGAGGGCCCTTCAAGATCAAGCAGCTCAATGGAGAGAATAGCTTCTATCTCTCATATCTGGATGGAACCGAACTCCCGCTTCCTTATAGCGGGCAGCATCTGAAGATCTTCAGGAAGTAGAGCTTGCTCTCTTCTTTGTACAGTTTTGCTTTTGTTGTGTGTTTGTTTCCGTCGTGTGTTTGCTTTTGGTTTGTTGTGTGTTTTCTTTTGCTCCCCCTCCGGTCGCCCTTGTTTTTGACTCTGTTACCCAATGGATAGGCACATGAGAACTGGGATTCTCTACCCCCGAGTTTACTCAGGGATAGTCCCCAGAAAGAGCCAGCTGTTATCCCGTAAAATTGACAAGGGCAATTTTACCGATAACCATACCGAAATTTTGTCCCGATCCCTCGTTAGGGATCCCTTGCGTTCGAAACGTTGTAAAATCCCTTCCCGGGAAATCTGGTTTTTCGAACTTAGTCTTTTGAGCCTTTTTTGGCTGGGCGCATGAAATTGCTATGTAACACCAACTTTTGGTGCGCCCCCTTAAAGCCTTTGGCGCATGATTTTCAATGTTAACATGACTTTCGGTGCGCCAAAGTATGTCAAGCCTTCCCTGCGTGCGCCAAGGCATGCGCCATTGTGTTGCACATGCGTTTGTTGCGCCACTTTTTGAGTGCGCGAAAGCGCACATAATCTTATTGCGCACAATGTTTTGGTGCGCCAAAGGGCGCACATAATCCCATGTCGACATCCCTTTCGGTGCGCCAAAGGCGCGCTTTATTTCATGTTGGCAGGCGTTTTGGTGCGCCAAAGGGCGCACGCTTTTTCCTGTCGACAGCAGTTTTCATGCGCTTTTCAAAAAGTGGGTGGCGCATTAATGTCCAGCTAACCTATATATATATGTTTGCGCGCCCAAATGTCATTTTCACTTTTCCATTTGAGCACGTGATTTTTACGAGCACATCGGCCTGCCCTCATCGTTTTCAACGTGTTGTGGACCCGTTCTCAAGCTTTTGTTATTTATCCGGGTAAGAGTTCTTCTCCCTCTTGTGTGTTTTGCGTTCTTGTTTCTTGGTGTGCTTGTGGTCTGGTTGTGGTTTAGTTGATATTAAAATATCAAATGTTGAGCTAGCCCTCCCCCATCTGTCTTTCTTTCCTTATTTGTTTCCTCCCATCCCTCTTTCCGGATCTGCTTTGGTAGAGGGTGTTAGTTTGAAAGCTTGAGTCGATAACCCCTTTGGCTTGAACCATTGATATCTTCAAAGCAATCTTGGAAATGAAAAAGAAAGAAAAGAAGAGTTGAATCCATATGAAAAAACTCTGTTTTCCCTTAGGCACACACGTGTCGTCGTGCAACATTATAAACAGTTGCGCCCCCATGGCGCATCTGTCCCCCTGCAGCATAACTAGAACCCGCGCCAATGGCGCACCCATCATGCTTGTTGCATCAAGTTTTCATACGCCCTCAAGGCGCGCCTCTTCCACATGCTGCACAAGCTAAACTTGCGCCCCTTTGGCGCACCATCTTTCCGTGCTGCATCACCTTTCCATGCGCCCTTGGCGCGCCCAACATCTATGCAACACAAGCCTTATCTGCGCCAAGTATAGTCATAAAAGCGCAGGCGCATCTCTCCTTACAGTAACATTCGTGTTTTGCAAACCCTCCGTGCGCCGCGCCATATTTCCTTTGGCGCACGAAAAGTCCCTGTTACACGCTTTTCCCATGCGCCAAAGGGCGCACCAAATCCCAATGTAACATGAAAGGTCCATGCGCCTTTGGCGCATCCTGTCTCCATGCAACACGATTTTCTCATGCGCCCTTTACTAAAATGCACTCTGCAGTATGCATGCGCCATGCGCCTTTGGCGCCAGTTTAATCTTTGCAACAACCCTTTCCCGTGCGCCCTGCCTATTTAGCCCTGTAAGCTGCATTTTTCCTGCGCCCTGAGCCTAAAAATCTCTAACTCTTTCTTACTAACATTCCATGGAAGATCAAATGGCTAATTCAACTTTTTGGATTGGGTCTCGCTTCTTCTTCATGCAGATCAGCAGATAATCTTAGAAGAACATATGTCTACATCCAGCAAGAGACCCACCAAATCAAAAGGGAAGGCTAAGCTTACTGAGGAAGAGATGAAGTATAAATATCAAAGGGTCAGAATGCCCGAGTCACAGGCCGAATGCAGCATGGATGTCAGAGACTCGGGGTGGGGCATGTCGACATGGAGGAATGCAGGCGAACTCGAGAAAGTTCTGAGGAGTCCATGGATGGACAAATTGATAGGCGTGCCACTGCACTTCATGGGAGGAATCCCGTCGGCCACGATCAACAATGAATTTATGATGGTGGTTGCTCGGTCTTACAACAAAGACACCGGATGTGTCAAAGCGATGAGGCGAGGTAGTCATTAACCTCACTGCCCATCATTTTGAGATGATACTTGGCATCCCTCACCACCGGCACTTCGTGGCCGTCAGCCAAGCAGAGTGTATCAAGGCCTAGGAAGATAATGAAGACCAATGCATGCAACTAATGAACGAAGTCTACTTGAAGAACAAGAAGGTGGTAACCCGGTGGCCCCAAATCATCCACCGCAGTGACTTCTCAGAAGAGCTCAGCGATACCATTACCTTCTGACGCGCGGGGTCTTGGGCTTTACGCCCATTACTTCCATAAATGGATGTTGCGCTACTTGAAACAATGAACAAGAATTTGCACGATCAATGCTTTTCTTTGGGGGAAATTATAAGCGGCACCATTTCGGCGCTCTGACAGATTCGACCTGCTGGGGGAGTATTCCATATGAACTCCTACGTGGTCTGCTGCTGCGCATCAAGAGAGGGATTATCCGGGCCTAGCACGAAGTGGAGTTTGGCCTCAGGTCAAAATATATGAGTATTATCCGAGTTGAAGGCGGAGAATAGCATCGCCCATTCACCAAAATCAACGATGCATTCTTTTATCACATCATCTACTATTGAGGCCAAATCGACTCATGGTCGTATGACCAAAAACATAGTGGCGAGCCACGGAGAAATGGGGAGCCACTGTTCACCCAATTTCCTACATTCACCTATCGAGGGCTGCCACTTTTTGGGAGAGCCAACCGAGGCTACCAGGTATCTTGGGCCTAAGTGATTCTCTTTGGAGTATATCAAGGCAGCTAATCACATATCACGAAAAGTGCCTGAAAAGAAAGAAGGGTGGAACTCCTTTCCCCCTCACAGTGGGCCGATATACATGCTCTACCCACCACAAGGCGAAGGAAATGTTTGCAGAGCTGGAGTTACTCAATTTGAAGCATGATTTCCCAGCCAGGCCTACCTTCGACCCAGGAGGCTGCTGCCAGAGCAAAGCTTGATCGATCCGTTCCTCAGATCGAGGATATTTATATTGACGTCCTCCATGAGGTAGAGCTCAGAAGAAAGGATCATTCTCGCCTAGCATTGGCAGAAATTATCCAATATGGGGTAGCCATTGTCCCCAAAGGCTACCAAACAACAGAAGATGAAGTGGACAAGGTATATAATGATACAGAGGGGGATGATTGGCCCTTTCCGGCCATTGATAGAACTAAAGCTCCTCAGACAATTGAGGAGAGGGTCGAGAGACTTTGCGTGAGGACGAGAACATTGCGTGCGGATGAGCGGCCTAATCTACCTCGGGGTTGATTTCACAACCTCCCCATTGGGCAACGCACCTCCACGATCCAAGAAGCAGCTTAAAGGCAAAGGTGTAGAAGGTGAATCCAGCACCATTCAGGGAGAAGCCCCCGAGAGTCCTCTTTCCACAGCGCCAGAACAGGTAATAACTCTGGATTCGCCAGAGAAAGAAGCGGCGAGGATAGTCCATAGGCCCATCCACTCAGGATGTCGGCATTGCTACCACAACAGAGGTCCCTTCTATCCCTTCTTCTTCTCTTCCTTCCCCTCCTCGAGTGACTCAAGCGACCATCCCTTTGGTCGTGTCCTCTGTCCCTTCTTCTACTCTTTCCCCTGCTTCTTCGTCTATCTTCTCTTCCCTCACTGATCTTTCCTCCTCCATTTCTTCCCTCATCTCCGGGCTCCCTTCCCTTCCTATGTCTTCCGCAGCTGCAGTTTCCCTTCCTCCCGTGGACACTTCTTCGGCTATTCTCTCAATGCCGCCGCCGCGTGTCTCCACGTTTTTCCCCTCTTCTCTGCTGCAGTGCCCCTCCTCATTTGGTCCTTCTTCCATAGGACCAGCTGGATCTCTCGGCGGTGAGCCAACAAAGAGGAAAGTTCCCATCGCTCCGATGGACTTTTCAGTGATCCCAACCAAAGGGGCAAAGAAGCTGAAGCCTGTTGCACGCTTCTCTAAAAAAGTCTTGCGGTGAGAGAATCATGGAAATTGCATACCCGATCCCCTCAAGAGAAAAAGGATCATCTCTCAGAAGCCAGTTTTACTTTGTGACCCAAGTCACAATGGGGACATCTTCTAAAAGTCTCTCGGGGAAGCTCTTTCCATGTCGCGCCCTTTGTCAAAAGCTTGAAACAAAAAGAAAAAAGGCTACTAAAAGAGCAAAACAAATATCTGCTCCAAGCCTTACAGAAGATGGGTAGTGCGCCTCCCACAACTGCCGCCGAGACTTCTGAGCTTCTCAGCCAGGAGAAAATCAACGAATATGCAAAGATTGGCGAGCAAGGTATGGCCGTTTCTGCTTGGAGGAGCCAGATCCTCAAGGACAGTGAAAGAGTGATCACCGAGTTTGTCAATTTGTATCTGAGCATCGGAAAGGCGAACAAAGAGCTCCAAGCATTAGCGGGGCCCATATCAGAAGAGCTGGATCATGCTAGACTCCAACACGAGACCTTTCAACAGATGTTCGACTGTTCAGTCGAAGATCTGGTCAAGTTCGGTGTCTTCGGCCATCCAAGGGCCCTCAACAAAACCATGTCCACTCTGGACTATCGGATAGATCAGCTTGAATTTATTCTAGAAAAAATCGACAAGGTAAAGGAAGCGATCCTGGATGCAATGCATCAAATGGAGCGAATTGTTCTCAACATGTCTCCAGGGTTGCTCACTCCTTCCTTCACCTTTAGGTCAGCTGATGAAACCATCCGGATCTTCAAGGAGATCGCTTCTCAAGGAACAGGGCCAGAGGTCACATTTGACACTGAATCTATCAATAACCTGCTGGCCTGTAGGGACTTCATCGGGTTCCTCATTGAGGCGGAAAAGGATTATTCCAAACTCCCAGAGAAGCTCATAGATGAGCGGGAGACTTGTGAGGCGATCAGCGAGCTGCACAAGGATCCTTCTCAGGATCAATTTGGGCCAATGATTAACAAAGTTTTTGGAATACCGCGCTCAGTTCCATATCTCATCACCTGAGCAGCATCAAAAGCAGGCTACTCCCTTTCGGCCGCAGGATGATGACGACGAGTAGCTTCTCCTTCTTCTTCTTCTTCTTCTCTCTTCTCTGACTTTCTTGTTGGAATGTCTAAAGTATGTTGACACAAATGATGACATCATCCATGTTGCATCATGGGATGATGTCATCCATCAAGTTGTAAAAGTCAACATGACTTTTAGATATTTTGTAAATATCTTTGTAAATAGTTGTTGGCTCCTTTTTGCCTTCTTTTCTCCTCTTCTTCTATAAATACCCCAACACTTGTTGTGTTGATGGATGGATGAATATCTTTCAGATGAGAAATAGGAGTAAGGAGAAAAGACTTTGAGCTTTTGTAGCAGAACAAATTAGTAATACAATATTTGGACTTTGTCTTTGAATACATGTTATATACATTAGATCTTTCTTATGTTAGATCTGTGTATTTATTCTGTTGGATCTGCTTCTATTTTATTGTCATTTATTTATCATCAGTATTGCTTTGTTTATTTATGCAAGTAGGTTTGGCTCTGTTTACTACCAACCCAAAAACATAAATCTTCTGACCTTTCTGCTTTGGAATTCATTTCTTTTCTCCCTTCGGACCTGTTCCTTCTTCCTCCTCTCTTTCATTCCTTTCTCTTCGCAGCCGGAAATAAACCTACTGGGATGAGATCCCAAACCCCGAAGGCGAAATCGCATGAGACTTGCATAGAATATTCCTTTCTCACCACCCCGACCAACACCTCCGTGGCGCCAAAGGAGATAATAGCTGATCGCAAGGTAATGGATGCGGGAGCGAAAAGGCCTATAGATTATGGTGGGTAGCGAGCTGCGAGGTGTACGTGATCGTCTGACATAGCCGTGATTACAACGGAGAGAGATCATCTCGTAGGATTTAGTTCATCAGCTCCAAACGCAGGTGAATGAGACAACGAGATTGTTAGCGGTTGCAGAGTCATGAGTGGAGAGACTAGAGGCAAGATTCCTCCACGCAAGAGGACGTATTCGTATGTTACAGGAGATGTTGGCGGATCAGTGGGAGGAACCAATAGCAGTGGCACCTTTGAGGGTGGAGAGGCCAAGTGAGTGGCATCGACGATCATGATCACCACCTGATTCGGGAGGAGGCACAAGGGTCTAAGTGAATTTCATAGGAATATAAGAATAAATAAGGATGTCGACCTGCGCGTCGATGATAGAGAAGATGTATTTGTTTAACATCTAAATAAAATTGAATATGTATGTTGATTTGAGTTATGATAATAATAAGAATGGTTGTGTTTTGAATGTTTTGTTTTGAAAAAGGATAAAGATGAATGTTATCAAATAGAAATACACAAAAATATTTATATTTACAACACATGATAGGTTATGGTAGGGGATGGTCGAGCTAACCTTGGGAGACCCCATGTCTCCTAAGTGTTGCCTACATAGCCCATTGTACAAAGCAAAAAGGGCCTCGGATCGATGTAGTTCTCCCTTAGAACCAGGGAGAGGTGAATTCAGGTAATTTGGTTGTGTTTAGGCAATTTGTTGGTTGGTAAAAATTTGATGCTTTGGTAGGGTAATGTTGTTGGTGTTGGTAAGGTATAGGTGAAGCAAAAGTTAGCTTACCCAAGTAGTAGGGAATCGTGTCCTGATTAAGGTCAACACACAATCCTAGAGTCGAGAAAAAGAGGCAAAAGTGTCCCGTAGTTGAGAAGAGCTAAACAAACCACATATTAACATAGGATGAGCTTGAATCCCTAGGTACCTTGCATAGGCGAGAAGTCAATAGGTGAAAAGAGTTGTATAATCACAATATATTGGATATACGTCACGTCCCTTGAGTTTTGTTGTTTTGACGAATGGTGAGGTGAGGTGGCTGATAAAGCTGGGGTGCAGAGAATTTGTTAGAAGGTGATTATGCTGACAAAAGAGAACCAAACCTAAATAGACAAGTCCATGACTCAAAAGTGCTTTTGAATACTACTTTTATTTATTTTATTTTTTTGGATATAGACTAATCGATGCGGGAAGTCTACATGGGATATGTATTTTGTTGTTCTTGAGGTCTTCATGAAGCTGATCAATGCGAGAAGATTCTGATAAAGGCTGACTTTGTATAGTTGTCCTTCAAGGGAGCAGTCTATTTATAGTAGCAGATGTGGATTTTCACATAGTTGTCCTTCGAGGGAGCAGTCTATGTATAACTTAGAGGTCTAGATGTCCGTTTGGCATGAAGCATCTAGTTTTGTAGGAAGTTTGACTCAAGAATATCCCATAAGTGTATAATTTAGAACATGTTATTTTGATACTTTTAAGTCATGGACCAGACTAAAAAGGGGAAGGCATATTTAAGAAGAGGTGATGACCAAACCACGTGAGCTTGATTGTATTTTGAGATGCATGAAACAAAGTGTATGAGGTGGTAAATGAGCTCAAGGGATGAGCGCAAAGTAGATAAGAAGTGATATAACACTAAATTCAACAGTAGAATGGTTGGATATGCAAGGCATTAAGGGGCTCAGGCTCGGGTTCAACATTAAGCGAAGCTAAATGATAAGTGCCTGATCCATAAGTATGAGTGATAATGTAGGGCCCAATCCAATTAGGAGCAAATTTTCCACATTTTCTCTTTTCTAGTTTGGTTACATGCTGATTCTCTTTGAGGACAAGATCACCAACCTTAAAGGTACGCTCATGAAGTCATTTATCATAAGCACACTTGATGCATTTTTGATAGATTTGAAGGTGGTCAAGAGCTGTAAGACGACGCTCGTCAAGAAGCTCTAATTGGGCTAACCGCTCTTGGCGGAAATCATCATTGGTGAGAATATCCTGAAGAGATATTCTTAGGGAGGGTATTTGTATTTCGAGAGGCAAGACAACCTCGGTACCATATACCAACGAAAATGGTGTGGCATTAGTGGAGGTACGAATGCTAGTCCGATAAGCCCAAAGGGCAAAGGGGATGTGATCAGGCCAATTGCTTCCAGAATCATTAACAACTTTCATGAGGATTTTGGTTAGGGTTTTATTAGAAGATTCGGCTTGACCATTGGCTTGTGGATAGTAAGGTGATGAGAAGCTAAGTTTGATACCAAAGTTGTCACAAAGGTCTTGTAACAACTTATTTTTGAAAGATTTACCATTATCTGTTATCAGGCGATGAGGAACGCCAAAACGACAGATAATGTGATGGTTAATGAATTCTACGATTTTTTCTTTTTTGGTTGAAATGAGTGGAATGGATTCCACCCATTTAGTGTAATATTCGGTTGCTGTGATTATCCAACGGTGACGTTGCGAAGAGGGTGGGTGAATCTCACCAATAAGGTCTAAACCCCATTGTGAGAAAGGCCAAAGATCTCGTGCGACCTGTAGCGGATGGCTAGGAGTATGTTGAAGGTTGGCATGTTGTTGACACATAACACAACACTTAACATATTCGTAGCAGTTGTTATTAAGAGTAGGCCAATAATAACCTAGGTGAAGGATTCATTTGGCCACGGCAAGGCCACTAAAATGTCCACCACAAATACCGTCGTGGACTTGTTGGATGATATAGGTGACCTCCGCGCCGGTTAGACATCGAAGGAGGATGCCATCAAAGCCACGTTTATAAAGGAGTCCCCCCATGACGACATAACGAGAAACAATTTTAAGAAAAGTGCGTTTTCCGTTACTAGTAAGGTCAGGTGGGAGAACAGAGGTTGTAAGATAGTCGTGAAATTGGTGATACCAGGTATCCTGCGAATTAGCAGACACATTATTTATCATACAAACAACCGGGGCTGAGTAAGATGGGGCAAAGAGTTGTTGGACCAAGATGAAAATGTCAGAGTCAGTTGGTGAGGCAGGAATTTGTGAGGCTAAGCAAGCCATAGTATCCGCAAATTTGTTAGTGGAGCGGGGAATGGTTTGGATAGAATAATGAGTAAATAAGGTCAAAAGTGAATCCACGTAATGTTTGTACTTTTGAAGTTCCTCATTTTTACATTGGTAGATGCCCATAACTTGATTGACTACCAATTGAGAGTCACCGAAAACATTGATAGATTTGACACCTAAGTGTAACGCAACTTGGAGACCTAAAAAAAGGGCCTCTATTCCGTTGTATTATTAGTGCAGGGGAAATCAAGCTGGAATGAAAGAGGCATAGGCTCAGCGTCAAGAGGAATGAGAACAATGTTGGCTCCTCCGCCACGCTGGCATTTGGATCCATTGAAGAAGAGGGTCATTGGATACGACTCCTCACTGAGTGAAAGAGTGGTGATGAGTTTGTCGGGGAAATTAAAATTGGTAAATTGTTCCCAGGGTAAAGGGGCTTCCGCGAGTTGGTCTACGATAGTTTTTCCTTTGATTGACTTCTGGTGTATAAATTCAAGGTCGAGGTTAGCAAGGAGCATAATCCATCGGGTGATGCATTAGTTTAGATGTGGTTTGGCGTACATATAACGAATGGGGTCCGCGTTAGTGATGACAAAAGTTTTGTGATTCAGGAGGTAGTGTCGGAGTTTGGTGGCCACGAAAGAAAGGGCTAGGCACAACTTTTCTACATGTGTATACCTAGTCTCGTAATCCACGAGAGTACGACTTATGTAATAAACGGCTTGTTCTCGATGCTCGAGTCACGATGTGTGAGCATGGCTCCTACAGCATGGTCAGTGGCAGAAAGGTAAAGGTAGAAAGGGCGATCGTCCTGAGGTGGGATAAGCACAGGTGGCTGCAAGAGATAGGCTTTGAGAGCCTCAAAGGCTTGGTGGCACTCTTCGCTCCATTGAAAGGCAATGTCCTTTTTAAGGAGGTGATGGAAAGGTTGACATCGATCCGAGAGTTGGGAGATGAAACGCCGGATAGATTGGAGTTTACCTTGCAAACTACGCAATTGTTTGAGGTTAGTAGGTGGGGGCATTTCTAGGATAGCTTTGACTTTAGATGGATCGACCTCGATGCCACGCAAAGAGACGATAAAACCAAGAAGTTTTCCCAAAAGGACACCAAAGACACATTTCTTTGGTTGAAGATGAACACAATATTGTAACAGGTGATCCAAAATAATGGTTAAAACATCGAGATGTTCACAATGATGTTTAGATTTGCTAAGAAGATCATCAACATAATCCTTAAGGATAGTGTGCATAATGTCATGAAAATTTAAGTCATAGCCACCGATAGGTCACACCAAAGATTCTTAAGGCCAAACGGCATGACACGATAACAGAAGGTTCCCCACGGAGTTATGAAGGTAGTTTTATGTTGATCGGCCGGGGCTACCAAAATTTGATTGTATCCCGAGAAGCCATCCATGAGAGAAAGCATCTCATGGCCCGCAGTGAGATCAACAAGTTGATCAATACTCGGGAGGGGGAAGTCATCCTTCGGGCAAGCGAGGTTAAGGTCCCGGAAATCCGTACATATCCGAAGTCCCCCCGTCGCTTTAGTGATAGGTACAATGTTAGAAATCCATTGAGGATAGTCAATAGGCAAGATGAAGGAAACGGAAAGGAGTCGTTGAAGCTCTTCTTTGACCAAGAGGGAAATGCGTGGATGCATTTTTCTTAGTTTTTGTTTAACTGGTTTGGAATCGGGTTTCAGGGTAATGTTATGGATAGCAATGTCAGGATCAATTCCTGGCATGTCAGCGTAGGACCAAGCGAAAGCTTGGTTGTGGGCACGAGAGAAAGGTAGTAAAGGCGGCTTGTTCTGATGCGTTAAGAGATTGTCCGATCTTCACAATGTGAGGATCTTCCTCTGTGTGGATGTTGATTTCTATAGTCGACTCATTCAACATGGTTTGAGTTTCAGATGGTAAGGCACGTTGAATATAAGAGTCGTCCGCACCAAGGTAAGTGAGGATGGAGTCGTCATCATGGCACTCAACAACATTAATGGAAGGTGAATCCTCTTCGATCATGTCTAGATACAGAAGGGGAAGAGAAGATGGGTCCTCATTATCACGTTGATAAGTGAGAGGACCCAAGAAGATAGCGTTTATGAAAAAAAAAAGTTAGGAGGGATAGATTCAGGGTCTATCGACTCTGTGGGTGATGATGGCAAAATGGGTGATGATGGTTCGGAAGGGGTGACTTCATCATCTTCCGGATACAACTGACATGAGGTTTCTCCGGTGTAAGTGTTTCAGGAAATCCAAGACCACTACGATCTTTGTGTTTGCGTGTAGTCATGGGAATGATTGTATGTCGGCCTTGTTCATAAAGACCAAAACCAAAACCTTTCCAAGCACAACGAGTCAGGAAGGTGAGAGCGAAACGACGATTTGTCAGGTATTGAAAATCGGATTGGAAGGGAACCACACCAAGGGGAGGTTCAGGGGTAACGGAGGATGCGTCGACACCCCCATATGTTAGGTTGGTGCGGCAATTAGGTGGCCCGTAGGAGATTACCTCCCCCACACGACGGTCGTAGGTAGGATGCACATGTAACTGTCCATACTCCTGTGGAGTATGGAAAGAGCTAACATTATATAGGCGATACTCCCCCAGCGTAAGGCGTTGAAAAACATCTACTAAGGGGTCTGAGGTTGGGATGTTGTCCGCGGGAAAGGAAGTGGTATTTGCAATGGTGGTTTCATTGGTTGAAGGTGTAGGTGCGGTTGAGGTGGATGGTTGAGGTGTGGTTGAAGTGGATGGTTGGGTTGGATGAATGGGTGTCTTGACTGGTACAAGCACATCATTAGGGTGATATAACATATTACAGGTTTTGAAGGGGGGAGGATCAGCTTTTACGGTGTAGGACTTCCCCTCGTACTCAAATTTTATGCATCTATGTAAGGTGGAGGGAACGCATCCCATAGCCCGGATCCAAGGGCGGCCTAACAACATATTGTATTGGAATTCACCCTCAAGGACATAGAAGAGTTTGGGTAAAGTACGTGGCCCTACACGAATGTTAAGGATCATGGTGCCTAAGGTAGAAGTAATAGCATCATTGAATGACCGCAACATGATGGGGTTGGCACACATGCAGCTAGAAGGGATATTCATTTGTTGGAAGGCTTTTGAAGAGATGATGTTTAGGCTAGCACCCCCGTCAATCATAACACGACACACCCGAATGTCCCGGACATAAGCTGAGATGAAAAGAGCGGGGTCAGGATCTTCTGCACCAAAGTCGACAATTTCGTCTTCTGGGAAACCGATAAGCGCGCTTGCATGTACAGAGAGACGTAAGTGGTTGGGGAGATAGGTTGTTTGGTGAGCGAAGAAACATGATTGGGTGTTAAAATGGAGGCAACGGGCAAGGTTTCATTAGGTAAGACCTCTATCCCTTGAAGGATTTCAACGAGAGCTTGTCGATGAGATTCAGAGGTCTGAATGAGATCGCACAAAGGTCATTTTTACAAGTGATTGGTGAAGCTGTTTGATCATGGTTCGGTGGGAAACTCCATTAGAGACGGGGTAGGTAGGTCCACGAATAACCACTTTAGGTGGTGGTGCGATCGGGATGGTGGATGGAGAAAGAGAGGCCGCAGGTGTGCTTTCTTTAGCTTTCCCATTGTTTTTCTGCCCTCGAGTAGCAACACTAATCATGTTAATCTCGTGAAAACGAGAGGAGGAAGACGGTAGGGATAAGTCATGGTCTTCGAGCGGTGGGGTTGTAATAATGATAGATCTTGGTGAGGCGGGGATAGGTGGTATAGGAGAGGGGATTGAAGCTAAAGGTCTCTCCCTTCGTAAATTTTCTTTCTTAACCTTTCTATCTGAGAGAGGTGACTGGCGAAGAATGGCTTTCAAAGCTTTGCATCCCTCTACATCATGTCCTGGTGTGCGGTGGTAAGCGTAGATTTTAGACTCATCATAACCTATAGGTCGAGGTTTAGATGGATCATAGGGTCTAAGTGGGGGTAGGGAAATGGTCGCATTCTCCACCAACATAGCAAGGATTTTGGCGTAAGACCCTTTGAGTGGGTCAAATTCAGAGGAAGATGAGGCTATTGACTGGGTAGGTTTCGGTAATGACTGGGTATGGTTGATTTGTATGGGTGGCGGTTTAGCCAAGGGGTTTTGATAATTGGATTTAACTAAACGTGGCTTCTTCGACGTAGAAGTTATGTTTAGCTAGTTAGATGATGAGGCCACAGATGATGTGGTATCAGGAAACAACCATGGAGAAAGAGGAGTGACAGCAAACAAATCCTTTGATGATGGAGTTTGTTTAGGGTTGATAGGTGGACAGGATACGTGGGGTGACGGTGTTGATACACCCATGGATCTCTGTATGGGTGCAGAAGGCGTAGGTCGTTTTAAAGAAAACGCAGGAGGTATGATATATTGATGCAAGGTGGAGGGATGAGGTCCCAATATGGAAGGTAGGTGTGACGGCGATGGTTTTAGTTGTGATAGAGGCATAGGTTGGGCTTGAGGAGATTGGGTCTATCTCCTAAGTGGATGGACGGCTTTACTTTTGGATAAATCTAACCGTTTAGGTGGGTGTGTTAGACTGGGTATTGGTGAGGTCCCAAGCATAGGGGAAGGTTTGGTTAGGTCAATAGAGGTGGATGAGGTATTTGGTAGAGATGAGGGGGGTGAAGATGAGGACATAGGCATTTTAAGCTTCTGTAAACACTTTGGGTATATGGTAGAGGCGTCTGGATCGGTCATCTGCATTTGAGTAGAATATGGTGTACACAAACGTTCCCATAGGACTCGTCTATCTTCTGAGGGATGACAATCCTCACGTGTGAATAGGAACTTTTGTATGGAAGAAAGGTGGGTTGTGATTCCGGTCCACTGTGGGTGTAATACAGGGGGTAAATGAGGCACTGTATCCATGGGCGTTAAGAGGTCAACCGGTCACTGAAAAGATTTAGGCGATGAAGAACTAATAGGTAGGAGGGCATGTTTGAGAGGATCCGTCATGATTAAAGAATTTGGTGATGCCGGTTCAAGGGGTTTCTCGTCTAAGGATGACAAAAGAAGTGGCGAGCCTTCCTCTTGTGCAAGCAAGAGTGGTAGAAGGAGATGTTTGGGAAATAGATAAGTTAGATAACATCCGCTCACAGTCTTGCAAGGATGTGGTGTAAGAAGGCTCATTTGTGAGAAGAGAACTCGGTAGGTAATTCCTTTATGGGGAAAGGAACGGCAAGGATTTCGTCTTGTCTTGATGGTGGTGAAGGGGGTTCGGGTCCCTGCGTTAGTGAAGGGGCTTGATTCAGAATTTTCTCGATAGAGGCTTTTGGTTGGGAGTCGAAGACTGCATGGATTTCATGAACACTCTCCTCGGCTAAGATATCTTGGTTTATGTTACTGTTAGAAGAGTGATTTGGGAATGGTTTGTTGAAAATTTTCAAATTTCGGTTAGCAGGGGCGTTAGGATTATCGAGGGCTATATCCCCTGCATCAACCATTTCCTGCACTATGTTTTTCAACATCTTGCAATTTTCATGACTGTGTCCCTTCACACAGTGGAAGTTACAGAAGTCATTTTCTTTGTACCAAGAAGGTATAGCGACAGGTGGAATCAAACCCGGAGTGAGGTTTAATAGGAGGTAAGGTAATAGCTCCCGCTTTAAGCAATTTTTCCAATATCACACCATAAGTTTCTCCCAAGGGAGTGTAATTGATGGGCTCAGCTTTATACTTATAGGTGGTTTTTGGCGGGGTATTAGATGGTGGTTGGGATTTGACCATCACCGTGTGTACAGCTCCTTTTGATTTCGAAGCCGTCGATGTGTGAGGATTGGTGGTGGAGTCTTGGGTTCGGAAATTGGGGTTTTTGTTGCACAACCGTAATTTCTCTTCCTCTAAGGCTCGAATCTCTGTTTTCGAGCCATAGTAAAGGCCTCATCGAATGTGTAGAAATTTTTAATTTGGAGGGTAGGAGAGATGTGCTTAGCGCAGGCCCACGTAAAGAGTTCGATAAGTTCAGCCTGAGGCAAGGCATACGTAAGTTGGTTGATAAGGCCCCGCCATCATCCAATGAAATCTACGATAGATTCATCTTCAAATTGTCGGATAAAGCATAGCGGTCGGTGATAGATACTTTCTTGGCAATGTTAATGGAGAAATGATCCAAGAAAGATTGGGCTAATTGGTTAAAAGAGAAGATTGAGTGCTAGGTTAAAGCACTGTACCACTCCAAGGCGGGTCCTGATAAGGACATGGGAAAGGTGCGGAGTAGTAAGGCATCGTCATGAGCAATCAGATAGTAGGCATGTCTAAATGATCGCAAGTGTTGTTGAGGATCCTCCTTACTATTAAAACGAGTAAATTTTGGTAATTCCCATTGAGGAGGATATGAATGAAGGGGGTACAAAAGGGTGGATAGGCTCTGAAAAACTTGCTCATATGTCAGGGCGCTACGGCTTCCTGAAATAGAAGCCTCCAGATTTTGCATCTTGTCCATCATTTGTTTGATTAAATCAGTAGTTGGATGAGATGATGGTGCGGTTGCCGTAAATGGAGGAGGATTGGGCCAAGGGCCACCATTAGACAATGGTGGGGTTGAATGTTGATAAGGTATTGAGGACGAATATGTTGAGGCGACCGAATAGGGATGTCCTATATAAGATGTTGAAGTCACCGGGTACGTGTGTGGAAATGAAAAGGTAGGCGGAGCTTGAGAAGGGAAGCTTGTGTGGATAGGTGGCAGAGAGCAAGTTATGAAAGGAGCAGTCTGCGAGAAAGACGAGGTAGGAGCAGTCGGTGGTAATGATATGTTGGGCCCTAGATTAACCAAAGGAAAGCCAATCTGTGCCGTATGAACCCCCGAAACCACTGAGTTGGGAGACGGGGCTAAGGATGCAGAAGGCAAAGCGGAGTTATCAGGTGGAGAAGGAGCTAAATGAGTAGCTATACTAATAGGCATGCCAACAAGGAGTTGACCATTAGGTGTACGGTCAGGGGCATGAGACAAATAGTATTGTACAAACACTGGGATTAGCGTCCAAAAATTTCACAAATTCCTTATCTCCTACAGGGATTTTGGGAACCTCGTTGGTGTCCGTAGGATTCCCCACGACATGAAGGGGTGATTCGAGCAAAGGCACGGGCGAGCGGGCATGTGAAACCATGGCTGCAGCTTTTTCTTCGAGTGATAACAACCATGGACAAGAGTACACAAAGCAGGATGTAATCTATCGAGAATAGAAGCACAAAGCAACAAAGTGTTGGGATTGGTGGGTTGCTTTGGTTTTGGGAACTATGAAAGACGAAACCGATATCGGTCAGGTAACCAATGTCGGTTAGGTCAGAGCCGACGCCGAGAAGTTAACCGATGTCGGTATAATAGGACCAATGTAAGAAGTCAGAGGAAGTTGCTGATTTTGGGTTAACAATGCTTAGTATGCCTACCAAACTATTCTGAAGTGATCATAGAAAACAGTGTATGACAGAAAAATAGAACCACAAACAAGCAAGATGCACAAGCAAATTAACAGACTAGCCCTAGGATTAGTTTTAATCACTTTGGGCTTATGCCTTAGACGCAAGATGATGTCAATCCTAAATGAAAGACTTAGGAGAAATGTCAAGTTTGTTTTGGCTTATAAGGTTACCTCGGTCCGGAGGAATACCGCGAAAAAAGGGGGATGTTTGAGTCATTTGTGTTAATTATGATGTGATTCGGTATGTGTTGTGTAGTGAAAGTAAGATTAATTTCTTGTCAATACCGTGGATATCACCCCCACGTGTACGACCTGTTACTTAATCTACGTTCACTAGAATTGAAAACAGCAAGCAAGAATGTGATGCACGTGTTTTAAACCCAAATCGAAAATGATATTCGATGAAGCAAAGATGACTTTCACTAATGCAAAGATGTGAAAGCAAGACAAATTCTTTTACCAAATAACAGAATATCTTGTGAATATTTTAGAAGAAGAAAAATAGCAAGTGTGCTCCCTATATGAAAGCAAGCAAGAAAGAAAGAAACCCAAAATGGGTCCCACCAGGCGTGCCAAAATGTTTCACACAGAAATGCTTCCGTTCCTAGAATAGATTTGCTTCTATCCTTTCATTCCTTTGAGAAACAGATAAGGGTTAGGGCTAGGAGGAATACTTGTTGAATGTTGAGAGGGTATGCGCATACCGTAGAGAGAGATCAGATCGATTGCGAAGAACTCCTTTTTGTCTGGGAAGGACTACTCGAAATAAGAATACAAAACCACCGATTCTAATTAGATAATAAGTGAGGAACCGCCTTAGGCCCAGAAATATGAGACTTCCTTTCGAAGGTGGTCGGTTCCCTCTACTAATATGAATTAACACAAATTCTAACAAATAAGCTATTGTCCAATTACAATTTATTTACCTTGTTAGAATAATAGAGAAAAGGCTGGTCTTGGTTTTGAATCACAAAGGATCGATGCTGGGCCATCACCGTCACCGATTTGGCTTGATAACCGATATCGGTAGGGGCAGTGATTTAGGGGCTTTGGTGAAGGTTGGCTATAAGATGGCTATATGATAGCTATGGTGTTTATAAGGCTGGTAAATGATTGGGGATAGGTAATGAGGTGATGGAGAAGACTCAGAGAGTATGGGGGCTGTTCTTGGGGCAATGTAGGGGTAGAGGAATGAAAGTTAGATGGAGAGTGTTACCGGGTAGTGGATCTGGGAGTAGACTTGTAATTACTGTGATTCAGAAGTCCAAGAAATATTATTAAAAGAATGTACAAGACAGTACTTACTAGTTCCTGATGAAGATGCGGTTCAAGGACTGTGATGACGAAGGCAGGGTTCAGGCAGGATGATCTGACAATCCAAGATGAGCTATCTTCTCTCCCAATGCTTGGATGAGTGTCACTGGGCTCTGGTTACTCAGTTGCAGTCTTGGGCTTAATGTCCTTCTCTACAAACTCCTCTCTTTTCTTCACTTGTCTCTGCTCGGCCAAGTGAAATCCTGATTCTTTCAATGACTTCTGATTCGGATCAATGAAAATCCAACCCCTTGTTTTTGGTTGGGGGAGGTCATTTATAGGGAACCGATGGCGGTTACATAACCGACCACGGTCGAGTAGGAACCGATGTCGGTTAAGTCAAAGTGGGCTATTTTTAGTAAAATAGCCAACTTTCCCTCCTTTTCTCCCGAGGGATTAGTTGTGGGCTTGGTCAAGTCATTATGAGGTTGGTTTTGGGTGCGGGTGAGGAGTCATTAGTCATGGGTGTGGATGTAGACCAAGTTATAGGTCTTAATTAGGTTAGTTTAGGGTTAGGACTAGGTCATGATGAGGTGGTGAAATGAGGTGGCAGGTTTGGAGATGTGGATTTATTAATTATAAGGTAATTAATAAATAATTGTGTAAGGTTTAGGTGATGAGGCTAGGTTGCGAAATAAGATGCAGGGCACGGGGGGTCGTAAGACACAAATTTGGTGTCTACAGGTGGTCTAAGATCAAACACACACATGTTTTTATCCTTTTCTTTGTTAATATTTTGATGAAGAGTTTTGCAAGTTGTTAGGTTTCTACATTTTGCATATATCGCCATAAGTCATCTTGAGGTTTTTCAAGTTAGCACACTTTGGTTGTCAGCAGATAATATATCATATATAAGCATGCATGTAAATAAAAGTGGATATTCTACTAGAAGAAATATACAAAATAAGAGATATAAATCAACACCATATTTAATGTGGTTCACCCAATGTGGGCTACGTCCACCAAGAAACAAGCCAATCTATTATCCAAAGCTTTGACAAGATATACAATGAATATTTACAATCTTCCACACCTCTCAGATGTTCAGTACTTTCTTTCCATCAAGCTTTTTCTTCTTTACCAAGAATTCTCTCTCACATAATTATCTTGTAATTATGATCCATTCTTACTTCTAAACCCTAGATTTTATGCTTATATAGTCATTTATAGACTTAGGGCACTTAGCCATGCAATTACAATTAATAAATCTATTTTAATGCTAAAAATAGATATAATTCCCAAGAGTTAATTAAAACTTTATCACACAAGTAACCGACGTTGGTTCTACCTAACCATCACAATTCCTACTTTCCTTGACCGACTGTGCCCATGACCGATTCCGGTCTTCCCCGACCAATGCCGGTCTTCCCTTAACTAATGTTGGTTCTCGTATTTTCTAGAAAGTTCCAATTGCATGCTAAAATGAAGTAATTAAGCTTCACAACTCAACAATCTCCCACTTAGAGTTTAATTACTTGCACCATACCTGTACATCATCATTCTTGGATCCTTCCTTGGCTTTGTTTCTTCCTCTTCAAGTTTCAAACTTTAAGACCAACAGAAGTGGAGTGTAGCTCCAACTTATCCTTTGCTAATGGCTTCGTTAGCATATCCATGAGGTTCTTGCTCGTATGAATCTTTTCTAGATTCAACTATCCATCCTCCAATACATGTCGTATGAAGTGATACCTCAACTGAATGTGTTTCGTTCTCGAATGAAATGTTGAGTTCTTTTCCAAATGAATTGCACTTTGACTATCACTAAATAGTTTACAATCACCTTTCTCCTTTCCCAACTCTTCCATTAACCTACTCATCCATATCATCTCCTTGCTAGCCTCTGTATCTGCAACATACTCTTCCTCTGTAGTAGAAAAGCCACAACCTTTTACAATCTTGAAATCTAGCTAATTTTCATCCCACCTACTATGAAAATATATCCAGTAGTGCTCCTCTTACTATCTAGATCTCCAGCCATATCCGAATCAACATAGCCACGTAATGAAATATATGAACCTCCATAGCATAATTGCATGCTAGATGTCCCTTTCAAATACTTGAGTATCCATTGGACTGCTTTCCAATGCTCTTTACCTGGATTAGCCATATATCTACTCACAACTCCCACTACTTGTGCAATGTCTGGTCTGGTACAAACCATAGCGTACATGAGACTTTCAATTGTTGAAGCATATGGCACTCATGTCATGTATTTGACCTCCTCATGTGATGAAGGACATTAATCTTTACTCAATTTGAAGTTTCCATCCATAGGTGTGCTAACAGGTTTTACATTTTGCATGTTGAACCTTTCTAACACCTTGTAGAT
This sequence comes from Taxus wallichiana var. yunnanensis, assembly GCA_018340775.1. Classification (NCBI taxonomy): domain Eukaryota; kingdom Viridiplantae; phylum Streptophyta; class Pinopsida; order Cupressales; family Taxaceae; genus Taxus; species Taxus wallichiana. The sequence goes on along the minus strand of CM031237.1, from coordinate 450,345,367 downwards.
ATAATCCTCCTTAAATAAATACAACTTATTATTTTTCCTGTTTCTATGTATTTACATGCCAAGGATTCTTTTTACTCTTAAATCCTTCATAGAAAATGTGTGAGCTAGATTTCCCTTAATCTCACCAATGTCTTGCATACTAGATCCTACAATAAGCATATCATCCACATATAGTAACAAAATAATATAGCTCCCATTTTCAAGCTTCTTGAAATAAACACAATGGTCAGATTCACATCTCAAGTAACCATGCTCATGTATAAAACTATAAAACATCATGTACCATTGCCTTGGAGCTTTCTTGAGCCCATATAGGCTCTTTTTCAACCTGCACACTAATTTCACCTTACCCTTGACTTCATACCCAAGCGCTGCTTGCATATAAATATCTTCATCCAAATCACCATGAATAAAATCCATCTTCACATCTAGTTTCTCTAAATGTAAATCTTCTACTGCAACTAAACTCAATACAGTACAAATAGAAGTCATCTTAACAATAGGAGAAAATATTTCACCAAAGTTAATACCTATTTTTGTGTAAATCCCTTTACTACAAGCCTTGCCTTGTACCTTTTCTGTCCACCCTCTTCTTCCTTAATTCTGTAAACCCACTTGTTCTACAATGTTCTCTTACTTTCTAGAAACTTAACCAAATCCCAAGTCTGGTTTTGTTCCAAGGAGTCCATCTCCTCATCCATGTCATGCTCCCACTGAACATGAGTCTTATCCTACATTGCTTCTTCAAAGCTCTTTGGTTCACCACTATTAGTCAATAATAAATAAAATAGAGGTGTAAATCTTTCTGGAAGTTTACTTACCCTTTGTGACCTTCTCACAAGGAGTTTGGGGTACCGAGGCTCTATCTGGGCCTCCTGAACATTAGTATCAACTTCTGACAGTGACCGATACCGGTCACCTCTAACCGACGTTGATTACGCTAACGATATGCCACGGTTTGGATCCTCTATAACCATCGGCGGTTCATTTGACCGATGTCGTCAGGGCCTAACCGACCACGGTTACTATGTATTTTTGTAGGTGTTTCTTTAAAACCCGAGAGTTCATTTTCATCAATAAACTTCTCAATTTTCTCATCCTTGGGTACCAAAATTTGATCCCTATACATCCTCTTTTGATTCCATTCACCATCATGACTCCTAATAATTTTAGAATTAGCTAAATCCCAAAAACAGAAACTAAAATCACCAGATCTATAACCAATGAAAGTGCACCTCTTGGATTTTGCATCCAACTTTTTCTATTTTCCCTATCAACATGCACAAAAGCTTCTAAACCAAAAACTTTAAGAAAATAAAGATCTACCTCTTTTCCAGTCCAAGATTCCTCTGGTATTCCTCCATCTAGTGAACTTGAAGGGCCATGGTTAATCAAATAAACCATTGTATCAATTACTTTAAAACTGCAAGGGCAATCCAGAATGTATCCTCATACTTCTAGCACGTTCCATGATTGTCATGTTCATTCTTTCTGCAACACCATTCTCTTGTGGTGTTCTTAGAACCATTCTTTCTCTACGTATCCCATTCACTGAACAATAATCATTGAAATTCTTACTACAATATTCACCACCATTGTCAAATCTAAGGCACTTTAACTTAGAATTTGATTCATTCTCAACAAGGGCTTTCCATCTTTTAAAAGTCTCAAAAACATCATATTTACGTTTAATACAATAAATCCATACCTTTCTTGTAGCATCATCAATAAAAGTAACATAATATTGGGATCCTCCATGAGAAGCTACTTGAACTGGTCCCCGCACATCTGGGTGTACAAGCTCCAATTTCTGCTCCTTCTTAGTTGCCCCAAATTTGAGAAATCTCACTCTCTTTTGTTTTCCAAAGATATAAAGCTCACAGAAATCAAGATCTAAATCTTTCAAATCTGATAACTTACCCTTATCCTTTAAGATTTGTATTCCTTTTTGACTCATATGACCCAACCAATTATGCCACATGCATGCATCAAATCTGAAGTAGATAATGTAGAAAAGGAATCAGTAATACAGGTAGATAAATATAATGTTCCTACCTTCTTACCTCTTACCACAACAAAATCACCCTTGGTGACTTTCCAAGAGTCTCCTGTAAAAGTAACCATGCAACCAGATTCACCTAGTTTCCCTACAGAAATAAGATTCCTCCTAAGGCTTGGCACATGCCTCACATCTTTCAATACCCATGTATTTCCATTCTACAATTTTAGATGAACTTCCCTTTACCAATAATACTACAAGGTTCATCATCACCCAAATAAACATGCCCAAAATTTCCTTGGACATAATTTCTGAAATAACCCTTATTAGGGGTTGCATGGAAAGAAGCTCCTGAATCTAAAACCCATGATTCAATTCTACTATCTAAAGAAAGAATAAGAGCATCTTGCATTACCTCTGATGTAGCAAGATTTGCTTCTTTACCTTTGTCTGGTTGTTGGTTCTCTTTATCCTTTGACCAACAATCTTTCTTTGCATGTCCTTTCTTTCCACATTTCCAACAAGTAATTCCCTTACTTCTGGATTTAGATCTGCTATCCCTTGAATTTGATTTCCCATTACTCTTACTCTTGGATCTCTCCTTCTTCCTGCCCTTGCTTTCTACATTCAAAGCATTTCCAGATGATGTTTCCTCTGTACTCTTCCTGCGAATTTCTTCATTCAAGATTATACTAACCACATCATCAAACTTCAAAATATTATTAGCAGATTTTTTATTACTAATAACCATTACCAAGTTGTCCCAACTATCGTGCAAATAACATAAGAATGAAAGTGCTTTAACTTTATCATCAAATGGTATAAAGAATCGATTTTAATCGATTTACAATAGATCGGGAATCATTTAAATGAATAGAGGCGATTCACCTTCATGCATCATAGAACTAAATAGTTTCTTCATCAAATAAAATTTATTTTAAACACTAAGTTTTTCATATAAATTAGCAAGAGATTTCATTAAGTCTACAAGTAGAAGCCGCTTCGTAATATTATAAGCCATGGATGCTTTGCTGGCTCAATCTTACATCCCAAATCCTTTCTGTCAAGAATCTTCCATTCTTCATCAGTCATCTTCGTAGGTCTAGACTTCTCATCCAACGGTAAGTACAAATCTCTTTGATATAGATAATCCTCAATCTGTATCTTCCATAATTGATCATTTCAGCCATCAAATTTCTCTACCTTGTATTTATTATCTTCTATCATTTTTGTAGCTCCCACTCAATCAAAAACCCTCTGTGAGTAAATCTTTCAACACACAAAACCTCAAACAAATCTTTGATACCATTTGTTGGGTTAGCACACTTGGTTGTACATACAATATATCATATCCAAGCATACATGTAAATAAAAGCGGATATTCTACCAGAAGAAATATACAAAATAAGAGACATAAATCAACACCGATTTAACGTGGTTCACCCAATGGTGGACTATGTCCACCAAGAAACAAGCCAATCTATTATCCAAAGCTTTGACAAGATATACAATGATGATTTACAACCTTCCACACCTCTCGATGTTCAATACTTTCTTTCCATCAAGTTTTTTCTTATTTACCAAGAAATCTCTCTTTCACATAATTACCTTGTATTTATGATCCATTCTTACTTCTAAACCCTAGCTTTTATGCTTATATATTCGTTTATAGACTTAGGGCACTTAGCCATGTAATTACAATTAATAAATCTATTTTAATGCTAAAAATAGATATAATTCCCGAGAGTTAATTAAAACTTCATCACACAGGTAACCGACGTTGGTTCTGCCTAACCATCATTGTTCCTACTTTCCCTTGACTAATGCCGGTCTTCCATGACCAATGTCGGTTTTTTCTGACCGATGCCAGTCTTCCCTTAACCGATGTTGGTTATTGTATTTTCCAACAAGTTCCAATTGCATGCTAAAATGAAGTAATTAAGCTTCACAACTCAACAAGGTTGTGTGAAGAATAGAAACACATAGTGAGCACTTTGTTTATAGATATTTGAAGCACCCGAAAGCTCCATATTCTAACTCTCTCATGGTCCAAGATTGTACAACCCTTGTCGTGGATCATACAACTCATGCTTAGACCATACAATTTATGTACATTCTTGCACTACATGTTTTATAGTTGTATAATCATCTGTGTGGAATCTTAAGTCCCAAATTATACTATTCCACTTTGTGACACATTTAGATCATTTCAAAATCTTCTTGAACAAGCTAATTCACTCTCTCATCCTATATTTTGAATAATTTACTTGTCATGTATCAAATGGTCAGTTCATTTCAAGTTGAGAGCATTATTCTAATCATGCATAATTAATGTTATATATTAATTAGATCAAAATAGTCTACATGTTTCTAATCCTTACACATTTTTCATAGAAATATAATTAGGGCATAAACAATGTCCAATTTAGAATATGATCATACATTGGCTAGTTAAGGAAGAAACCTCCGGTTTCAAACCAAAACATTTAATGGTTTGGTCCATGTTTAGTATTCACACGTGGACAAAGAGTTAGGTGTTGGAAACTTTTTGGCATGAAACTTAGAGGTGATAAACTATCATGGATTAATGCAAGTAATTATTTGAGAAAATAAATAATGATATTGATGAGAGATTCATGCACCTAAGGAAATTAAAATAAGCTTAGAATATGTCCATGAGTCATGATTTAGGAATAAATCTGATATTTTCATTTCCGAGTGATAAATTACTAAATTTATCTATCTACACTTTAATTTCTTTTTACTTCTTGTTCACTTAGGTCACTATGATTTTATTGTTTCATTCTCTTTTCCCTAAGAACATATCATGTACATTTTTATGACACATAATGATCTTTGGTTGAGGCAATATACACCTAATGTTTTAATTTTACTAACGTTTTATCTTCACATGCATTATTGGTGCATTGGCATCCCCAAAGAGATGTCCTTGGGAAAATTATGGGAGTAGAGGCAACTAGAAATGGTTAATTTTGGATAGTTTATAGTGGTACTTATGAGAGTTATTTGATGTGTAGTCATCAATATGACACCTTAGGTATATTTTATACCTTTATGGTCTTATTTGACATCACGTTACTATACTCTTATAGTCACCTCCATATCTACATATAACACACATATACCTTCATCATATCATCTTTCAGAAAATATAGATTCTTCATCCATCACTAGAGTCTTCCTTTAGAACCCCTTGATGAGGTATTACATGGATTCAATGGCATCAACCATGATCGATGATGTCCGGCTTTCAATTCTAAAAATCAATGGGATCGACCATGATGACATCATCTAATAGAAACTATAATGTTTAATTCATACCACTATGAATGTTGAATTTGAGTTCTCTTTCCATCACAATATCATTAGTCATTCAATTTTATTGTGCTCACAAATATTTTCTTAAGGTCTTAAAGTTATTATTTCTATATTTTGTAGTCTACAATTGGAACATTAAGTACTTAGGATTCCTAAGCATAGGACATGTACTTTACTTGATCTTATCATCCTTTTAGTATTTATAAGTTATTCATATATGTTTTCTTCTATTCATTTAGGATCCCCTACATAAACTCTCTCATAATGTTTTTCTAACCATGAAAGGAAGTTAATACACTAATGGTGTCTTCCTAGAGGTAAGTTTATTTAACCTCTCATTTCATTTATGTTAGTTAAAATTTGATTGATTCTTTGATTTATGCATCCCCTATGCAATACACTGAGGAAGTTAGGTGTATTCATTTCACACTTTTATGAAATTTTACACACTTTAGTTTTATATATTGTTGATTTTATCTCTAGATTAGTGATACATATATTTTCCATGTGATTGTAGATATTCATATTCAATTAGCATGGGGGAGATAATTTAATTTCACACATAATCCTCATATAATTGTGTTCCTAATGTGTATAGGTGTATGTGTCATGAACCCAATTTAATTTTCCTCTTTTTAGGTGAGTGAGATTTGTAAATAGAACACTTTTCTCAAAATAAGTGATGTTCATCCATCTTGTATGTATCTAATAGTCAGCATTAGATCACGTGGAGGTTTTTTATAGGTTTCCACCATGTATAACATATTCTTGTAAGGGTGTGCATGGTAGAAACCATGAGAAACCATCACTCACACACACACACACACACACACATATACACACATAAGTGAATATGAAATCATGTATTTAAGAAAACAATCATATATGAAATCAAACATACAAGTACACAAGCAATGTCACATATGTTAGTCATAATGAAAGCCTAAGAGGCCACAATAAAGGGACACAAAATTTTCATACACACAAAAATCATAAGTGACATGATATAGAAATCATATTTACAAATGAAACCAAAGTTTAATAAAGACAATCATAGAAAAGGCCACAGTCGTATACATTAAAAAAAAAAAGCATATAATCAAGGAAGAAAATGAGTATAATAGATGATAGTATTCATGAGGCACATGGATCAAGATAAAATAGCATTTCATAAGACACGTGTTAGCCATATTAGTTTGAGAAATTTCATATTGGACAATATAATAGATTTAGCATAATGAGGAAGTGGAAGTAAGCTTATTGAAACAAAAATCACATGAATAGTGTAGGATATGCCCTCATACTAGCAAGGCCATTGGGATGGATTTATGCCAACAATTTTCATTTTATATGACTCTATGTGTGTCTTTCATCAAGCTCAAGATACCCCATGAATAAAATTTGTGAAAATATTATATATAAAATATGTTATCTATAAAGTTATACGACAAACAATACATGTATAGTGAAAAGCTAGAAAATCGAGTCATTTATAAGTTCTCGATTTTATATTTTGAGAATATTTGAATGTTTTTGTTTATTAAATTATTTGATTTTTTTGGCTTATTTAATTATTTAAATGTTTTTGTATTTTATAATATATGTAAAAATTAAAAAAAAATTGGTATCCAAAACATAATCCACACCGAGATCAAAGCCAACAAGTCTTAGATCAGCCATATGATAGAACTTATAAAAAGGGTTGTTTAACTATCCATTTTAATGTAACTAATAGATTGTCATAATTTATTCTTCATTAGTGTAAGATGGCCCTTTTCTACCATAGCATATTTCCATTTATTCATATTATGATGGTAATCAAGAAGGACGTCATGTTGAATGGTGGTAGAGGTGTTTAATAGAGGGAAGAAATATTGAGATTGTGTTCATTAATAGTTCCTCTCAAATTTCATAACCATGATCATTATAAGGAAATGGGAGTGGGTCAAGGATCAAGGGAAATCCATACTTTATTTTTGAGAACTTGTATTAAACTAATATCAATAATGAGCGTAACAAAACCTTGAAAGGTATAGGATGGGATGAGGTGTAGTATGATATCTCGATGAGGTAACACCAATGGTGCACAATGTCTTGCAAGTATAGATATTCTTATTTGCATCTAACTTGAGTGTGACATCTTCCCAATATGTTTCACATGGATATAAATTGTGTTAGTGAAATACTCAAAGTGAGGTCACTTTTTTGACATTGGTTGAAAAAGAATATGATCATTTCAATAAGCATAGATACCTAAGGAAGTATGTTAAGTATATCATTATATTTTAGTAGATTTATTTCAATAAAAAATTATTAGAAATTTTCAATATGATGATAATCATAAAAAGGCATGTTGGGATTTGGAGAGAGATTCTTAGTGGAGAAATGGTTGTAGTGGGTAGTGTTAGTAACATATGATCAAGTAATATAGGAAATATCTCTTTTGGTGTGTCCAAATATTCAAGTATAGTGATATAGTTAAAATTAGGGGTAAGATGAAGTGTATTAACATCGTGTTCCATAATATTAAGGCTATCAATATTGGTGTTCTTTTGATAAACACAATTTTCACTCAGGGTGAGTAAGATTACACGTATTATAAACATTCTTAGTTATACTATGAATAGTTGGCTATATAGGAGGGGTATTTTAAGCATCTGTTATAGAGGATTTAAGCTAGTGATGCCTAGGGCTAGTAGATAAAAAAATAGAATGAAAAATGGAATTGTCTTCATCCCCAATATTAAAATTAATTTTTTATAAACTCTCATAAGAAAGTGTTATAGTATCATTGTAATTTTCAAAGTAATCTATGATGAGGCCATATTATTGTTTTGTTTTTATCAACAAAGGAAATTTATGAGGATCCTTAGTAACCATTGGAAGTAATAGAGGATATAGTAAAAATTATATTTATCAATAAGGACCTCATTCATATAGGGACAAGGTGAATTTGGGGTGAAATAAATGATTGGTGACACTAAAGACATAGAATTAAAACCTTTACTTGACTTTCCAATCACATAGTATGTAAGTTATTCATAAAGAATGGGATGAGATGGAGAGGTAATAACATGATCATTAGAAGGAATCAATCTTGTAATATTTAAAGGGTTATTCATCAGTGGAAATAGAGTATTCATAACCATCATATTAAAAATTGAGGCATTGACGAAAATTATGTGGGATACATTCCATGTCATTGATCCAAGGGTGTCCTCGGAGGATATTGTAATGAATCATATTATCCATAATGTGAAATGTAGTAGAATTTTCAAGGTTAATTAAGACATCCAAAGTAATTTTTACAAGTTTAGATTATGATATATTATCAAATCATCAATCAATAGTTCTACTCCTATAAATTACAAATCAGATAAACACCCATTTTTAGAGAAAGAAGTTAGGGCATATATTCAAACTAGATCCACTATTGATTACAACACACTTAATGAGAAATTTGTAAATTTGGGTAGTAATAAGTAGTGGTGGGCATTGATCTATAATATGATTAGGAGGAACCTTAGTGGGAATGAAATTAATATCCAAGTATCTATTTTCTTAAATGTGTCCATGATAGATGCAAAGGAAGAATGTTGAGCATCATTAAGTAAAATAGTGAACTGTAAAGCCTCATATAAGATGTCTTTGTAAACAAATACCTTTATAAGTAATTCTAAAATAATTATATTAACAAGGGTATTACTCAATTGATCCATAGCATAAACATTAAGGGGAGAACTAGGCTCGATGAACAAGAGTTGAAGGTGGTGGTGGTAAAGGTTGAGTTCCCTGAACTAGGTTTTTATTACATATTATATTAATAACATTGATTGTGGGTGGAACCAAAGAAGGCACCAAAATTATTGGATGTTGTTTGGTAATAGGAATGATTTCATATTGTACATAAATGTTTGTAGGTACCATTTGAGGCTAATCCAAAAGGAAATTAGGATCATTAAGTGGGTCATATCTCTCGATCTAAGTATGATTGTGGACTGGTTAAAGGGATAGTAACCCATATTAGTTAGAGGGAGCAGACCCTTAGGATTAAGGTTTATATCTTAGAAATTTTTTGGGCGAGTCATAAAGACACAAAAAGATAAAAGTAAAAGTATTATATGCCAAGGTAGAAGCAAAAACCCTAGGAAGCTAGGGTTTGAGCAAGGAGAGATTTGATCAACGATTGGGTTCATCAAATGATTACACCCTAAATAAATAAATTAAAAAATTAGAATAGAGAGATGTGTTTCTTATTTATTTAAAGGCATATTTGTTAGAAACAATTTATATATTCAAATTAATTAAATTTATTGCATAAATCGAATATAGCTCCAAAACAACTTACAAGATATAATGATAAGTATGATTTCTCAAAACAAAAGAGAGAGGGTGCACTTAAATGAATACATAAGAAAATATTTGATCTAGTTGTGCATGGTTATTTCTTAGACTAGAAATGCCTTGATGTTCTTCATCTCTATAAAACAATGAATGGAAATTTGACTTGCATATAACCATGTGGCCTATCCTAGAACATGGTATGATCTCGGTCCTATGTTGTATAGTTTTAAATGGGTGTGTGTTGGTGCCTTGTAAATTTTTTTGCATCTGCAAAACTCTTTTATGACCTTTACACTAAAATTCTAGGTTTCACACAATTTCAAAACCTATATGATTTGAAACACCCTCAAACCCTAACCATGGGTGGGAGACCCCATACAAAAAGGTTAGTGTTTAGGTTGAAGTGACCCTACGCTACCTACATCTAAACTACTTTGAAGATACCTCAAATCACATGTAATTTTCACTATCATGTGATATTTATATGGATGCCCCTACTTTGACAAATTATCCCTTAAGAATGAGAAAAAATGGCCAGGTGCACTTAAGTTTGACTTGGTTTGTCTTTGAAGGTCTCTGAATGAGAAGTTTGACTCTTAAACCTAGTTGGGAGTTCTTCAAACGTGCATTTGGGATAATCCTAAGTTGTGATGCTAATTTGAAGGAGATTAGGAAATCTTGGAGTTTTTAAGAATGTATTTTGTAATGGGTGATCTTGAAAGTGTTATATGATCCCATGTGAGATAAATAACTCGAGTTAAACTTGATTTTATAGGCATTTGTAGATTTAATTTTGCATTAAGGATGACCTCTGGGATATAAAATAGACCATGAAAAGATCTCAAATTGGAAAATAATCCATTTGGTGGTGGGATATAGAACCATATGGGTATGAACTGAACATGGTACAGTTTGGTCCCAAACAGTACTTTAAGAGACTTTACGGGGTCTGGATGAGATACATGGGATAGTATATTGTTGTGGATTATTGAAAGTAGTTTTGTAAGTGAATGTGTAGTGTGAGTAGATAAATAGGCTGTGGAAGAGATATAAGAGTAAGCCACCTAGGCTTGGAAAGTGTGCATAAGTCATGTTTTAGGTGTAGAGTGAAAGTCTTCATTGCCAAATTTAGGTTTTTACATTTATTTGTGGCATATTTCTAAGAATTGCATTAATCTTAACATTGAAGCACTTATATATCATAACGTATTACATTAGAGATAATCAAATATGAATACAACTATAATTGTTTCCTTATATCACAACTATTAACATTTTTTTCAGTATATCACAACTATGCACTAAAAACAAGCCAAACATTATTTCCAAGTGTTTGGGGTTGATTTAAAGTTCCATATTTATTTGGATTTTCAACCCTTCACTCCACCATAGGAATTTGATATTTGATTGATCTCACTTCAACACATTGGTACATAGTGCAGCGCTCATCGTATCAATTAGGTACAATGACGTTTATTTATATTAATCATACTAACCCTTTTTTAGGTCAAAGGAGGAGAGTTAGGGTTTTGTAGGGTTTAAATACAAAATAAGAAACATGTAGGTATATAAGAGTCATCGTGGATATATAGATGCAGGGAATACATCCATAGACATGAATGAATTAGTTATGAGAGGGAGATTACATATCACATCTAAGACACACTCATTGGTACCCAAACACATTCGATGGGTGAATATGTCCCTAGATCAAGAATCTATAATATGCCCAATTTCAAGCTCCTCGATTTTATAGGAAATTTTACAACACCCCGAAACACCTTCTCATCCAATTCTAGATCATTATCACATATTTTGATCTCAAGTTGGGGTAAATATGTTCCAAACCCTAAACCTAATTAATGTTATGTAATTTTTGAAGTTGTGTTGAGTGAAAATATCATCCTTATATATCTAGGATTTACATATTTATTGTTATTTCTATATTTATTGTTTTATATTATCTTAATACACATCTTGTAATGTATTAATTACAAGTAACCCTATTATTAATAATTCAAAGGATTTGGAAGTGAATTAATTGGTGTTGTTTCCATAAATCTCTTATTTGGGGAATTCGACATATGACCAATCCTTGTTAAAAGTGGCATATACATTATTATCCAAGTCCTTTAAAATAAGTTCAAGTATTTCTTGGGTGATTTTAACAATATTGTATTGAATGGTTTGTGTAAGTTGAGATGTTGAATAATTGTGCCATTAATGGGTTTCTTTAGTGGTGGGCATAGAAGGGAGAAAGGAAAACCTATATAAATTCGTAAATGGGTCAAGGCTCACTAGAAAAACCTTAAAGGGTGACATGATCATAAGTGGTGATAAGAAACCTAAGAGCTAAAAATGAAATTAAAAATCATATGGTGTTAAAGCATAATAGATAGCAAGGAAAAAAATTTGATAAGAAGTTTATATTATAAGAGATAAACTAAGAGATAAAGATGGGTTTGAAGAATACTCACTAAATGGTGAAGTGAGATTCATGTTGGGTTCACTAAAAAGTATGTTCGCTAAGATAGTAAATATTATTATCCTCTTTCTATTATCAATAATACATATTGTAGTATAAGTAGAATATCATTCTAAGACCAACATACAAGCCAATGATAACACCCATGGGTGTAATAGTCATGGATTTAGGAGATGATAATCCATACTTGTATCAAAGGCAAAGGGTTCCAAAGAGAGTGTCTAAGATAGAAGATAGAGTCTTACTAGAATTGTAAGGTTATAAGAGTGGTGCTAATAATAACGTGCTATAAAATATCTAGGTTAAGGGTTGTAATCGCATGTGACAAATAATAAACAAGGGTTTATGAGATAATGTAATATATAAATATATACAACTATATCCTAACCTAATACATGATATATGAGATATAATAAGGAAATAGAAGGGGTAAAACCATAATTACGCCGAAGGCGTCCCCTATATGGGAAATGGTTTTGTGGAAATTCATGGGACTATGTTAAATTTGACGGTTGTCTTTGACTATCTTTTCTATTTTTGTAGATTTGTTATTTTTAACAATTTTGCTTTTCCAATTTTGCATGTTGTGGGGGTTTGCTATTTTTAACAATTTTTATTTTCCAATTTTGCATTCTAGAGTGGGTTTTCTATCTTTAAGTTTTGTTTTTTATCATTTGCATGTAATACCCTTTAAATACACACATCCAACACATTCTTCAACATTGTTGGATCAAATTTTGATTCACGAGATTCGGAAGATCTTAAAAAGTTTTGATTCAATGAGAAAGCGACAAAAGTGGAGTGGTAAAAGAAATGGTTGTTAAAATACTGCTAAAGTTACACGCAGGTACAAGCTCTGACAAATTTCTTGTCCTTTCCCTCAAGTTATTTCAATAATATCTGATTTTATTCTTCTTGAACTAGCTTTGAGATATTTGCAGTGCATAGTTTGTGTCATAAATCTCCTGAATTGAACAGCATTAAGTCAGGACTAGATCTTGTTTCTCGAGCTTCGAATGTTTTGGATTTACATTTATATGATTACAATTAAAGTGATCGGAGTTCAACTCCCTACGCTGGCATGATTTATGTGAGTTAAGCTACACCTCTTCTTGAGAGATGTTGCAATACAATCAAATGAAAGTAATTGCATCACTAAACACCCAGTTTGGTCTTTTGGAGTGGAATTATGTTTACAAGTAAAATGGTTCACCCTAAGTTTATGAAATTTGGTTAGATTGGCAAATTGGTGCTTCAATTTAGGTAAGGTTGCAGGTGAATCAAAGAGCCCACTAGTCGAATTCGAGGGAATTATCTAGATGCATATTTATGTTTGCCATCTTAGGAGATTGCTAATTGTTTGTCTTTTTTTCTTAATGGAAGAAGAAATTTGATGTTAAATCAAATGCTTCAATTTATGTTGCAAGTAAAAAAGTTAATCAAGAGAAGAAAATAAGTTATATCCATTAAGGTCTGAGTTTGGTAGTTTGGTATGCTTCCAGGAATGTCAATATAGTAGCGTCTTAAATTATGAATTTCATCATCCTTGTTTCCTTAAAGTTTAGGAGACTGACTGTGATTTTGTTTAGTTATTTGTTCATTTCTAAGAAGAGAAAATTTACATCAGAGGGAACAACCTTCCCATTTCCACACATAGAAGACACAATTTAGAGGAAAGGCATTAAGTTGAGCCCTTTTTATCTCAGAACTTGGTAGAATGCCACTAATAAGAATGCATTATTGCCCAAGATCTTCTAGGATGTAATAACATATATGTTTACACAGACAGAAAGATGGCATGTGAAGGTTATCTTTAGAGCTGTAAGCACTACTGAAGGCAACAATGATCAAACTTTTACCTTAAAAGATCATTATGAGAAAAAGGCATGTTCAAAGTTGTTTTGCACCATAACTCAGTTAATTGCTTTGAATCTGAATGAAGGGCATATTTTTGTGCAAAAACTTATTTCTATCCTAAAGATAGCTTTATATGTCAAGGGTCCAATCTTTTAGACTGTCAATTTTTATTTTTTTTATTGTTACAAAATTTCCCCTAGACATTATTTGTGTTTGATAAGCCAAACCCCTCTTGTTGAGATATTTTACAATAAAATAAAATCAAAAGAAGTTCCTAACTGAAGACTAAGTTTTGTCATTTGGTGTCAATTTAATTTACAAGTATCATGATTCTACTTCATTTAATGAGCCAAAGTGGGGTGGGGAAGCTTACATTTTGGTAAGGAAGTGGGTGAATCAAAGAACCCACTGTTGAATTTGAGGAAAATATCTAAATGCATATATATGTTTGTCTCTCATAGATCATCGTGAACATGTTGATCCCTTCTCTTGTCTACTTGAGGTATCTATAGTTTTATAGTCTCACTGACCTATAATGGTCATTTGTGGACATTGGTGTAATTTCTATCTTTTTTTCTATGTTGTGACTTGTTGGTGTATGAGAATTATTGTAGAATCTTTTGTAATTTCCTTCTTTCTTTTAACAATGGAAGCAAGCTTGGATGCCTTGAAAAGCATAAACTATGTATTTTGTTTGGAAATAGTTTTAATATAATGTGTGTATTTGGAAAAGAATATTCATGGAATTTGATTTGGTTTTGACTCTTAACTACATGTTTGAAGTATGTATATCCATGAACCACATATATTATACTGATGTAGAATGATTCCGAATTCAAGTTTACATATGCTTGGAGCAATGGTTTAAAAAACTTCATAATGAAGACTTCATCTTAGTTCCTATCATGTAATGGAGGAGTTCCTCCTTTTGAATTCGTAGATACATTTAGTTTTATTAACTTCTTCTTTCGCTCTTTTGTAGGGTATTTGTGATTCTTTCTCCCATGCGGTAAAGAATAGAGTGTTGTCTCTAAATGAACTTCATGTGGGTTTCAATATTGATTGAAGTATTTATTCATTTTTAATTGCTTTTTATGGACTAAAAATTATTATAAAGTTTTTCATGTTATTTTCTTTTGATTATTCCATTTATATTTATAGTTAGCTCTAATCCTTTTTCCGAAGTGACATGTGGGGCATGTGCCTTTGTCAATGACAAGATTCATTATGTACTAAGGGGTTCATTCCCAATGAGGCCATTTCAAAGTGTCCCAAGTTGGACATTAGATTGATCAATGATAAGGATTTTAAAGCTTCCCGTCATACTTAAGAATATATTCTTGGACTAACACACTTCTTTTCCCTCTCCAGTTTAATATGATGTAGAACTAGAAACACAATACCCCTCCCTACAACAAGCTTGACATCAACTACTCCTCGCTTGCAAAGGGAGGAATATTTTAAATGTCTTCAATGTGTTGTTAATGTTTTACATTGCAGGCAATTGAAACCACCTAAAACAATGGTAACCGGAATGATCAGAGATCACCTCCACCTGCTACCAACATCCCCAATTTTTCTCTCCAAATTCCAAAAAATTGGAGATCACTCACGAGGCTTCTGCTTGATTTATGATTCTAACAAAGATGCACTGAAATATGAACCACCCCAAAAATTGAGGAAAGTGGTGATACCAATCGAGGCATCTTCAACTGGATAAAAATACAAGAAACGTGCAAAACAAATTACACAAGTAAAAAGCAAGAAAATTGATTTTAAAAAATAGCTTGTAGTGGTTTGTTTATAAGTGTTTTTCAAACAAACTGTAACTCGTTCCAAATAATCCCATGTATGTATTGTGGCAGTATATATCAGACAGAGAAACAAACCTTTTAAACACATGTTCAATTTTTTGTAAACCAACAACTATGCATTTCTAATTTCTTTATCATTGTATCTCCATACAAATACCTATAGTTTACTTACTTCAAGTGTACATATTGTTCTTATTGTTTTCCATTCTATTTTCTTAACATAATAATCTGTAATTCATTTCAAATAAATGCATGTATATATTGTGGCAAAACATATGTAACACAAAATCTAACTTTTCAACATACGTGTTCAATTGTTCCTTTTACAATTACACACTTCTTTATGTAAACCAACAACAACACATTTTTAATGTGTTCTTCATTATAATTTCACACAAATACCTATAGTTATAAATGTTGAGAAAGAACCATGAAATTTTTATTTTTTTCATCCAATGCTTTGTACATCATATCACTTTTTTGCATATTTAATTTTTTAAGGGTTAGACTTAATGTTTCCTCTTTTTAGAAAATATAAATGAATAAGGAAGCAAACTTTAAAGGTTTTCATTGTTTACAAATGCATGCTTTCCTGAACATATCCTTCATTTCATGTTTGACTGCACTACAAGTTTACATTTTCCACCACATATTTACAGAACTCCCACTATCTCGAGCATCTTTTAGTTGTCATGGAAATAACTTTGACACACGAAGGCATTTCTCAATTAATTGAGGGTGGTTCCAATGTTGACCCCACATTTTAGATACTACACTTGTCCTCCCTAAGGTCTAATCTCAACACGGGTGCCCAACATCGTGTTGACCTTTCAGATGGGATACATTTTCAGACAACACTTCTACCCTCAAAATTTACAAGTCGTGTAACCAAAAATCAATACAAGAAGGCTCCATTGTGTGCTTACACAAATCCCACATTAGAATGATCAAAAGTGAACTATAAGCTTCATATCTTGCTCGATTACCAATGTATATAAACTCCTTATATTAATTATAATTTCTTTCTATTTTTTTCTCCATCCATTGCTCAGTTCTAATTCTATCCCGATTTTCTTTTCCATTGCAAGACTGTTCTTATCATTGAAAATGGATGTTGTTGTCGAAACACATTTGGTAATCGGTGCTCCAACCCAACTACCAACAAATGCTCTCCAAGATAATCAATTGTTGTAAATAGATGCAAGTGCAAACCAAGTTAACAAATATTTTGTGAGAACACCAACTAAAATAAGTGGAATGAATACATCTATGCGCATGTGGTCCATAGAGGGTTGTGCCCTAGCAACAATAACCCTTCACGAATATCACAATCCAAGGGGAGATGGCTCTGTGTTTGAGTTTGATTTTGTGGATCAGAAAGGAGGGGAAATCCACATCACCTATTTCAATGAGGCCGCGGAAGGATTCTATGAGCAGATTGAAAATGAGAAGCTATATACAATTTCCTATGCGATGATTGATTGGATTTCTGATGTAAAGCTATGTTATAACCATTTGAACAATGCTTTGAGATTCTCCTACAACGTCCTCAACCATAAATCCACTCATAGCAAATGAGCATACAATACATTCCCATCACTTTCACTTCACCAAAATCAAGGGCATACCTGCAAGCACTGATAGTTCTACAATTGATTTTATTGGCATTGTTCTTACGATGTCACCATGCTCAATAATTCATAGGCATGAAAGTCGTAAAAAAAAGAGAAGGACTCTAAAATTAAAGGATGTGTCGGGATTCAGTGTAAGTGTCACATTGTGGGGACAATAGTTAGATGAGATAAGAAAAGAACTTGAAGACATGTTTTCTATACCACCTCTTCCGGTCCTCGCCTTGAAATTTACTTCGGCCTCTCGGTTTCAATGAGAGCTCATTTGACATTGTTTTAAGTAACAAATTTTATGTCAACCCTTCTCAATACACTTCATAAACCAATACACTTCATGACAGGTTATTTCATAAACCAATACACTTCATGACAGGGTTGATTTTGATGACTACTCCCTTCTGGCGCCCTCTATCACAAGAAAATTTATGGGGCCCCAAAAGCTTGACCTCTCAGTAATAACGATTTCGCATGTCCTACATATGAGAAATACTGAGATAAATGAATGGGATATGGTTACTACAAAAATCAAAAATATCGCTGAAGGATAACTTTTTTTGACAAGGTATGTCCTCTTAAAAAGGTGATAAACAATGCGAGAAAAAGGTGAGAAAGAATGGTAATGGTTCATGGTTCTGTTCGAGTTACGCAACGTCATGTTCAAACCTATTATTATAGATATGCACTTAGGATCGATCTAAAGGGCCGAACAAGAGAACTCTAATCAGTTACCGCTTTTGATGAGACAACTAAGTCAATCATGGGTGTTACAGCTAGCGACCTCCACCTATTGTCTATAGATGAAGATGCAACTAATGAAATTATAAGCAATGTCATTGGCAACGAATACTTCTTCACACTTTCCCTAAAAAAGAGACATATTGCGGAAACAACAGATTGAAATGTGTCATCCTCAATTCAAAGAAAGTGGATAACAGTGCAACTCCTCTTGTAACCTTCTTTACGAAAAAGCTTTCTAATGCGCACCCGTCCCTTCAAACTTTACACCCTCACCCATCCCATTCTATACTTTGAACTATCACCGCTATGTTAGTTATTTCATATCTATGTTTCGCCCTTTTTCCCTACTTCAAAAGAAAATTGTTGTATTTCCTTATAAACTGACATACTATTGTCTCCTACTACTATGTGGATTGTAAGTACTTTTAAGAAAAAAATGCATATTACTTGCACTTTTATTATGTACGTATTTGCATCCTTGTATACTATTAGAACGTATTGTATCTTTCCATATAACAAATATTCTTTTCCGTAAGCAAAAATGCAGTTTTTTATCCTCAAATTGTTATCTCTTACAATTAGTTGCCATTGGAACTCCACATGCATTTCAATTGTGTATAGTTTATTGATTTTGACTTATTTCTACATTTGTATGTACTTCATAGGTGTGTGACTTCGCAATCATGTCGACTCTTGCAAAACGAGCCCGACGAAGAGAGAACTACACAAAAAATAAAGTTCAAATAAATGATGAGCATGGGCATGTCACCTAGAGCGTAGAACAACGACAATCTCTAATATCCATCAACTTACAACGACCAACATCCTACCATTCCCTGACATTCCAATCTTGCCATCAAATACAACTACTATGTAGGATTGCCAACCAACATTACGCAACTAACTTCCATGGAAACAATTTTGCACGAGCATACCAATTCCATCCATACGAACCCATATTTGCTAACTACTGCCACATCTCCCCATTTGCTTGGGACGCCACATGAAACTGTCTCAAAAAATGTATATGTACAAATTTGTAACAAGTTTGAAATGTAGAGAAGGAACCTTTAAATGAAGTGATATCTACACTTACAAAATCAATCACACCCCTTAACAACATCAACTACAAAGGTAATAATTATCCCTCTAAATCAAACACATACCATTCGGCGTTCACATTGCATTGTACACATGTGATTGCTAGTAGTACAATACCGACTAAAGAACATATCAATTGTAATGAAAGACCTATATTTACGTTGATTTTTATGGGCTTTCTTCATACTATTATTTAGTCATATAATATAATCTTTGTTTTAATAAATATTATAAATAAAATATTCTTATAAAACCCAATGTTTCAATTATTTATACCTCGAAACATACTCTTATGCAATTATATACAACTTTATTATTATTTTATATGTATTACATTTGATCTCCACTACTCGTGTGAATGGATGCATTAAAATGGTAATGTAAATCCACGTAAGACTTATCCAAAAATTATTTCAAAGTTTGTCGCCCTTTTTATAAGTTTTCAATATTTATGAAAAGATGTTTCAAAACCGTACCCAACCTATCTATCATATTCAACACCGTTCTAGAAGCGTTTTAAATTCAGATTTAAGTGTCAACTTAGTTACGCAATCAAACGCTCAAGGGTTTTTAAGTAAGTCAAATCACAATATACATGTCGCGTTAAATAAAAATTAAATATCATTTTCTGTTGGAATTGGCCACGGTATGAACCATGTCTTTTAATACAAATTAAATATCGTACCTTATTCCTAAATTGTTAAAGAGGGTAAAGACTTCTAAATAAATAAATTTAAATGCATTTTCTCGAGAAAGATCAACGATTAAGAATATTGTTGTTGTTGTTTTTTTTTTTTTTTTTTTTTTTTTTTTAACTTTTGATGTTTAAACGCTTTTAACCGGAGCTATGAACCGGGGGGAGAACCCCGAGTTACAAGCGGGAAGGAAGAAAGAGGGGAAGAAGAAAAGAGAGGGGGAGGGGACAAGAGAAGAAAAAAGGAAGAGAAGAGAGGAAGGAGGAGCTGAAGCCAACGACGAGGCGAAAGAGCCGAAGACAAAAACCCGAACGGAAACAAAACAGTGCAGATGCAAAAACGTAAGGCGTGGGGTTCATTTGAATCATCCGAAGCCTTTTCCAAGACGCCGATTGGACTCTTGTACAAGAACCCCAGTACGCATCCCGAGCCCGATCCCTGAGAGCATTCCACTGGTCAATGGCGGAGTAAACAGGAAAACTAGCGGCATCAATGTCAATTTCGGGCAAAGTGAGATTTATAATCAAGTCGCCCTGAAGTGAAGAGTGTGTTGACGCTTTGAGCGTGATGGAGAAGCTCCCTGTACTGGCCGCATATCCATTTGATGTCACGCCCCGAGCCAATAGCGAGGTCGTCGACCTCCTCGACCCAGAGAAGGGGGTCCGACAAGGAGAAGTCTGGCCGGTTGGTCGTGGAGGCCGACACTGAAGGCAGGACGGACATAAGAAGTGGCGAGGAATTCCACAACGATTAAATCCTCCTCCAGAAGCACACAAAAGGAGACGAAGGCGGTGGCGATATCTACGTTGGTGCGTACCTAATGGGAATGAAAAAGGTAGGGGTCGCCCAATATAGTCTCTATAGCTTCAGCTTCCTGGTTCGAGAAGAACTGAAAGACACCCGACAGACGGGCGCGATCGATTTGCATCGTAGAGGCGACATCCAGCACCGAGCTGTGAAGAGTAACAAAAGGAAAGCCAAGAAAAGCCATGGAGGACTCAGAGGAACAAGCAGTGCGAGAACAGAGCTCGAAACACACTGCAACAGGGGAGCCAGCGCCACATTTAAAAGGAGCTCTGCACACGCGAGAAGCCACATCCCAACTGCAAAGACGAGCTGACCCGCTCGTGGGAAATTAAGTTTGATAGCCCAATCCAATCTTGAACGGTACCTGAAGTGACGATGGCGGTAAGGTAATCGATGGCAAAAATTGCAAGAAAATCAATCGCATGATTAGTTTCTCTAAAGTTATGAGTAATGTTCCAGGAGCCGATTTTATCTAACCAATAAAGAATTTGAGGGATAAAGATGTTGATTTTCCACGAAGGGGATGAGCCTCTAGAGACTGCATAAATGATAATTTGGGAATCCCCTTCAATAAATAAATGAGGACAACCTAACTGGGCAGCCATCTTGACTCCTTCCAGGAGTGCTTGGGCTTCGGCAGCATTGCACAAGCCATCTCTGAGTGGGTAGGAGCCAGCTCTGATAAGATTACCAAATTCATCCCTGAGAATACATCCAACTCCTGATTTACCTGGATTCCCTCTAGAGGCGCCGTCAAAATTAAGTTTCCATGTGCCCTTCGGAGGGGGACGCCACCTTGCCCTTTTTCTACGAATAAATTTTTCAACTTGTGAGAGGCCTTTTTTAACTATTGAGCCAGTCTGAGTTGCTTTATGAGTGGCCATGAGTGCATAATAATAAAATCCCTAGAGGAGAAAGTAGAATGTGATAAACAATTAGCACTAACTCTCTCTGAGATGGCCACTTCCAGCTTGTTAATAAAAGCTGGCAACTCAACAGATTGTTCCCTGAAGAGACGAAGATTGCGTTCCCACCATATGTGTTAGAGAAGGAAGTAGGGGGCAATGCATTAGCCCCAATAATGGAGACATCCTTCCAAAGTGTGCGTATTTGTCTTGTATGGCAACCTTAAGGATATTAGACTCCTATGCATTAGCCCCAATAATGGAGACATCCTTCCAAAGCCAGGATGGTGAACCATCAGGATTCTGACGGCCATAGTCAGCAACTAAAGATCCCCAGGACAACTTGGTTGAATTCATGACTCTGTTTAGATCAGACGTGAGATTAAGGGGAGGGGAACCATTCCAACTATCTTCCCAGAAGGTGGCGAGTTGTCCATTGTTGATTTTCCAAGAGACCAACTCAAAAATCAAGGATTTGGACTTACAGAAGAAATTCCAGATGTGCGAGCCTTTTTGGGAGCTCTGTGTTGATAACAGTGAGCTCGGAGCGACACCCTCCGAGATACTTATGTGAAAGAACTTGGTGTTAGGAAATATATATTAGTGCTCCATTTGTAGGGTGAATAATAATTACATGTGTAATTATTATTATGATAAATTAGTGAAAGTACATTTACTATGTAAATGTAAATAGTAAATGTAAAATGTGGTTAGTATGTGGTAAGTTAGTAAGTTAGAATAATAAAACAATTAGTATTGTTTTATTATTATATTGGTGAGAGGTTGAAACCATATGGGTGTATGGTTGTATATGAAGACAAATGTTGTTGTAAGGATTGTTATTTTACATCTCCTATATAATGGAGTGTATTGAAATAGTGAATTAATGAAAATATAATATAGAGTTGTTGATTTCAATTATTGTCTGTGTATCTATTTCATGGATTCTTTGTATTAGATCAGATTAATTTCTACATTTGGTACCAGAGCAGGTTAAATCTGTCTCGAAGATGATCTCGTAACTTTAGTTTCGCGATCTGGGTTTCTCCAAAATTTTGCGTGCAGAATGATCTGTTATACAGAAGCTACAGTAGAAATTTCAGCAAAACCCAGTTCACAGTTTGGGAGAAACGTGCAATTTACTATACAGCACATTGATCACTGCTGTTTTTTTGAAGAAATCAGAGAATCAGAGGTAATTCAAATCTGCATTCAATTTTTTTTTTTGGATATTTAGATTCAGCAAAATGGATACACCATTAGATAAATTTAATGGGTTGAAATTCCATACATGGAGAGTAAAAATTCAGATGCAGTTAATGAATAAAAATCTATGGAGGATAGTAGATGGAAATGAAAAAGCACCTACAGATGTAAGCAAAATTGTAGAATGGGAAACTAGAGATGAACAAATAACAAATGAAATTGACTATAATTATGAAGAATTTCTATACTAAGTGAATTTACTGGAGGATGGAGGCAAACGGAGGTTGGAGGTCATTCAGCGACCTCTCGTCAGTTGCCAACGACGGGGCCGCATATCAGCTTTGGTGACAGGTGTGTGTGTGCAGTTTGATTTTAGTGCTTCCAGTGTGGTGTGCCTCAGTTTGCAGTGATCCTGTTTTCAATAAGTGGAAATTTCACATTGAGGGGGGGAACATGATCCAATGTTCCATTTCCATTATGTCAGCTTTTTCTATGTATGTACGAGCAACATATTTCAGTAGAATTTCCTATGTTATTCCCTGCAGTGAGATAGTGATGAGAGTTGTTGATACTACTGCATCATCATGATATCGTGGTTGTTAGTTATCCATAAAAACTATCCAGAGGTTGTTGCACGCCTCAAAAACCATCTGTTGTGTGGTTGTTGGTTAACCACTTGGAAAACCATCCAGAGGTTGTTGGTATTGTCCTTGAAACCATCCAGATCATGAGCATGCTACGTAGCGGCACGTTGCAGTACAAAGCAGGTTTTCCCATGTTCGCACTAAGGGGGGGAATGTTAGGAAATATATATTAGTGCTCCATTTGTATGGGTGAATAATAATTACATGTGTAATTATTATTATGATAAATTAGTGAAAGTACATTTACTATGTAAATGTAAATAGTAAATGTAAAATGTGGTTAGTATGTGGTAAGTTAGTAAGTTAGAATAATAAAACAATTAGTATTGTTTTATTATTATATTGGTGAGAGGTTGAAACCATATGGGTGTATGGTTGTATATGAAGACAAATGTTGTTGTAAGGATTGTTATTTTACATCTCCTATATAATGGAGTGTATTGAAATAGTGAATTAATGAAAATATAATATAGAGTTGTTGATTTCAATTATTGTCTGTGTATCTATTTCATGGATTCTTTGTATTAGATCAGATTAATTTCTACACTTGGAATGCAAGCCAAGGCGTCGGAGATGAAGTTCCAGACAAGTTTTGCTCCGAGGGCAGAATTTTGAAGAGCAAGGTCCAGAATTCCCATCCCTCCGAGGCGTTTTGGAAGTTTGACCGTATCCCAATTTACAAGGTGAAATTTGCGCTCTTCATTATTTCCTTGCCATAAGAAGGTTCTAACAATCTTTTCAATCTTCAGCAGAACAAATTTAGGGATCTGCAGGACAGACAACATATAAATCGGAATGGCTAGGAGAACTGAATTAATTAAAAGGGCTCGACCACCAAGGTTAGGAAATAAGAGATAAAATATGTGGAATAATCCCTTACAGAATCGCAACAAAGAGAATAATATGCGTAAAATATTACAGATCTCAAATAAAAGTGCAAAATAAATAACACAACACAGAGAGACAAGATTTAACGTGGTTCACCCAATTTGGGCTACGTCCACCAAGAATCACTTGCTCAGATTTTATTACAAGCCTCCACTCTCTCAATACAATACCCAGATCCGTTTGGAGCTATGCTCAACAAACTCTACAGAATTCACACCCGAATTCAAAACACATCTGCAATACATTTGCTTGTCTATGTATCATATGCATAAGACCATATAAATAGACAATTGCTTAAGCAATTTGATACAAAACCGTGGGTATCAAAACCATGGGCAAAAAAGCTCAGGGTATCAAAACCATGGGCAAAAAACCATGGGTATCAAAACAATGGGTACCGAAAACCATGGGCCCAAAAGCAGGCCCATAATGGTTACTCATTACCCATGGGTTAATAAACCACCCATGAAAATTTATTTGGGGCTTCGCCCCGAACCCCCCGAGTCCTAAAAATACCCGAGTGTAACACATGAAGGTGTACCACACTCTAACATGAAAATAGGCTCCACAAACATAACAAGATTATATTCCACTTTGAAGATGAGTACAAAGAATTTTTTTAGTGTAGGTCATGATTTGATGTGGACTCAACCCATATTGAGGATATTCAACTTGATTCATCAACACCCGCACCTATTTTCTATGACAACTAGAGTACACTAAAGTTTGTGAAGAATCCAATTTTTCATGTTAGGAGAAAGAACATTGAGTTTCATTACCACTACATTCGATAATTGGTTACTAATGAAGAAATATATATTTATTGTTGTTCTACCTCCGAACAATCAACTGATATAATGACTAAACCTTTCTGTAAAGAAAAATTTGTAAAATTTTGAGATAAGCTTGGAGTTGTTTCCAGTTCTTTCATCAAGGGAGGGTATTAGAATAATTAATATTATTATTGTAACTAGGTTGTTTGTGTATCGATAAAATATTATTATTTGGTTATTTTTGTTGTATAAGTAGAGCCTATTTATAGCTTCCCATCCATTTTTATACATAGCTTCTTTGTTTCTAGGATTTTGTATAGGCTTTATATTTGAACCTCTCCAATAATGGATAAAGTAGATTCTTGAATCTCTCATTGAATGTATTTTCTTTTACTACAACTGTATAAACCTATGTGAAACATCAAATTAATGTAATGTAGTCTTGAAAAGAGGAAATTAATCTATAATAGGATAAAAGTAAATTATCATGACATAAAAGTGAAAATCATTATCAATGACACATGAATATGTAGAAGAGGCAAAGGTAAGGTTCATAGACACGTTGATTTAAAGTATCATATGATATTCATATAGGGACCAATGAGATTGATTACCAATCACTTTCAATGAAATGTTTGATATTCTCAATCAAACCAATAAGCTACAATCATATGAACAACATTATAAACTTATCATTTACATAACATCATACTTGTTCATTTACACAAAATAAAAAATAAATATATTTTTTATTATAATTACATACCATAAACAATATGCACAACATGGCATCTTGCCAAATTCATTATCTTGTAAGTTCTTTATCAAAACAAAATCACCATGTAAGTGGAAGCCCATTTTTGTCATATCAAAACATAGTTGTTATTTGTGTTGGTTGATTTTATTTATCCTTGTATTTCTCATTGGTTAAATAAAAACATAAATGCTCTTTAATATCATTTAACTATATATTTTAACATTGTTTATAGTGTATTCATATGTGTTTTATATCTCTTAAATTATATTTATGTCTTCATTTTCTTCTTATAGTGATTCTAATTATATCTAGAAATTCACATGTAAATATTGAAAATAAAACTTTTCTAGGAAGAATGTCAACAAAGGTGTAAGTGAGAATTCATTAGAAATATTTTGAGGTGTGAATTTTCAAGCCTTTGAACATATTTTTTTTTACTATTTGATTGTATATACCTAGATAAGGTGTCTCTTCTTTCACCGATGGCTTTGGTGAAATAATTCAAAGCAAAGAATGGCTTCAAGGACTTTTTTCATGCATAACCAAAAATCCAAAAACAATCATGTCATGTAAATTCTAGGAAGGAAAAATTAGTCAAAAACATGTACAATTTGAGATCTCACATTGAACTAAAATCTACATAAAATTTCAATTCCTATATCAAAAACAACTTCAAGTGATTTTAGGTCCCATATTTGAGTGACAATCAATATCATAAATAGCCACATTAATAATGACTCCAAATTGTCATTTATTTTTAGAAGGAAGGATGACAATGTACAACATATGGACCATTGATATTAAGGGAAACAACCATTTTCGTATGCCCTTCACCGCACCTTTATCATTTTTCATTTTCCCAAGAAATGAGAGTACTAAAAACAATGTTAAATCAAATTGTAATATAAATCTTTCTTCTAAATCATCATATTCTTCTATATCTCAATGATGGTTTGAGTTCATAGATAAAAATCCCATCCACGAGGGAGTTAAACAAATGCATTATTTCATACCAATTCAACATGGGATATCAAGTCCCCTTTATATGTCCCTATTTCAAACTTTCCCATAGAACGCACACACGAATTCCCCTAAAATTTCCATGTTCCATAACTACCCATAAAACTCAAGGTTTGACATTACAAACGAAAACCATTGAAATTAGATGTATTAATTGATAGTGGATTACTTTTTGAGATATCTCCCAAGTATGTTTCCTTGGCAATACATGCACCACACCCCATTTCTCCTTCAAAAGATTGACAAAATGACATGTGGTTCATACACATCTTTTCAAAAGAAAGAATCGCTTTCACATAAATTCCCCTAACATTTTTCCCACCCATGAACTGCTCCTCTCTCAACTATATGTCCAAAATATTCTCCAAAGTATGTTTCCTCAACAATATGTCCAAAATATTCTCCAAAGTATATTGCCTCAACAATATGTCCAAAATATTCTCCAAAGTATGTTACCTCAACAATATGTGCACCACACCCCCTTTCTCCTTCAAAAGATTGACAAAAAAACATGTGGTTCATATGTGTCTTTTCACAAGAAAGAAGAGTTTCACATGCATTCCCCTGACATTTTTCCCACCCATGAAATTTTCCTCCCTCAATTATCTTATTCATTTCCCCTCTTCCTCCTGCAATATTTCACTCCTTCAAATTTAACTTGTTCAATGCATCCCTTTCAACATTTCCATTACACTACTAACGTGTGATTACTTGTAATTATATTATTTTGTATAAAGGTTATTATAATGTTATTAATTGTTTTTTTGTAGAAATGATATTCAACATCGTATTTAGTATATGTATTACTAGTTTAAAATACGAAATTTTCATTTTAAATTCAGAAACATTAAAAAATTATTTTTATATATATTTACACACACAAATTAAAAATATTTAATATAATTATTTGTAAATTTATTGAACGAATTATGGGTCACATTTGCACCGCGTGATCTTGCAAAAATGGCAATTTTGGCGTCATGTATAAGTGGTGTAAACATGCCAAAAATGTGGCACAAAGGTGGCAAACATGCAATGTAATTTAATATTTCTAGTCATGTTAGGGTTGCCTCACAATTGCACCACCCGCAATGACATGATTTCTCCAAATACTCACGAACAAAACTCAAAAAGGTTGATTTTCTATGTGAAATTTAACCAAAAATGGTGTTATTCACACTTTGTGTAGTAGTGATCTCCATGAAACTAGAAGAATGAATAGAATAGTGAAAAAATAATGTTTTTGAATTTACAAGGGTTGTACAAAGGAAAATAAATAGTTGTTTTTAGGTATTTTGAGTTGATTGGTGATATTTTCAAGGGCCCAAGATAAGAATAAAGTGAGGTTTTATAAATTTCAAAGGGAAAGCAAGAAAAAAGTGAGACAAAAGTGGACATGGTCAAATAGATAATAACATAGAGTTAACAAACAAATGATAGAGTAAAGGGACAATGAAAAATAGAAATGGTCAAAAATCATACACAACCTAATAAAAACACATTAAAATTAAAAAACACAAGTAACACATGCTAATAAGATCTTAAATTAAACCAATGATCGAGAAACATATGTATACACTAGTACAAAATCAATTAACTAGTCCTGCACCAAAATTAGGCGTCTAAATGATTCCCCAAATTTTGAAATGTGTGTGTGTGTGCGCGCACATATATGCATGCGCGTGTACACGCACATACATATCAAAGTAAATATAAATATACATGTATCTAAGATCAATTTTTTTCATTCACCTTCTCATCCATTTAAATTTTTTGAATTCAATATTTGTATTCTAATGCTCTAAAAATCAAAAGGAGGACAAAAGATACATTATCATATAGTCTATCTCCTACAACTTGTAAAACAAAAGATACCATGTGGTCCTCAAAATTTGGTATGAATCATTTATGCTCCTATAAACATAAAGAAGCATTTGTAAGTAACAATGTATCCACATATTTAAATCTATAATCAATAAATTGTTGAACTTTAGAAAATCGAGATATGAATTAATACACCTAGGTGTGTCGAAACTAATAGATTTTTTCTACAATTTATACTAAATTTAAATCTAGTCGGTTTGTCTCATGATGATGTCAATGTATTTTAATCTAATATGGGTACATTGTACATAATTTTGATAAAGAAGTTGATCCATAAAGTAGGTGGATATTCCGCACTAAGTTTTACCTCTACACTAGTACAAAATCAATTAACTAGACTTGCACCAAAATTAGGCATCTAAATGATTCCCCAAATCTTGAAATGTGTGTGTGTGTGTGCGTAAGCGTGCATGTGCGTGCACAAAGGCTGTGTGTGTGTGTGTGTGTGTGTGTGTGTGTGTGTGTGTGTGTGTGTGTGTGTGTGTGTGTGTGTGTGTGTGTGTGTGTGTGTGTGTGTGTGTGTGTGTGCGCGCACACGCACACACACACACACATACACAAATAAACACTTATGCATATAAAACACACACATACATATAAAGATAAATAAACACTTATCTAAAATCATTTTTTTTTCATTCACCTTCTCATCTATTTAAATTTTTGAAGTCAATATTTGTATACTAATTATCTAAAAATCAAAAGGAGGACAAAAGATACATTATCATATAGTCTAGCTCCTACAACCCGCAAAACAAAAGATACCATGTGGTCCTTAGAATTTGGTACAAATCATTTGTGATCCTATAAACATAAAGAAACATTTGTAAGAAACAATGTGTCCACATATTTAAATCTATAATCAATAAATTATTCAACTTTAGAAAAGCAAGATATGAATTAATACACCTAGGTGTGTCGAAACTAATAGAATTTTTCTATAATTTATACTAAATATAAATCTAATCAGGTTTGTCTCATGATGGTAACAATGTATTTTAATCTAATATGGGTACATCATACCTCATTTTGATAAAGAAATTGATCCATAAACTAGGTGGATATTCCACACTAAGTTTCACCAATACAAATTTTAGTAACCTAACTTAGTAAATGTTAGTTAACAATTCAAATATTAGCAAAAGGAGAGCTATAAAGTGCCAAAAATTATTGTGGATGAATTCAAAACCTATGCAAGAAGAAATAGACTTGCCACATACACATGAACAAAAGTGTTTTATCTTGGATAAACTCAAGGTGGGAAAAACTCCAATGGATGAGGAAATTACACTCCCCTTCCACTATGTAATTCAAGAAATTGTACAAGTTACTAAAGAATTATGCCTTTATGGACAAATTTATTCTCTTAAAATATTACACAACAATATATAAGAACCTCAAACACTTCTCTAGATAAACAACACTAAAACTAACACTCATAACTAAACAAATAGTGAATTCTAAACAAAGATTTCATCTTGCTTAAGTTTGTAATGGGAATCTAACTCGACACAAATCTCTCTTGATATTTTCCAAGATCTTCCTCTTGCTTAGAATACCTTTCAGTGCTTCCTCATATGCATTAGAGAACCCAAAAGGTCAAGTAAAATAAGAGACATCTCTTGATTTTTCACATTTCGGGTCTTTTCATTTTTATAGACCATGATAGAAATGATATAGTATTTACGTAGTCGCTGTTGTCTACATGTGGTGGTTGTGTAGTTGCACTAGTGGTCATGACATCGTTTATTTCCATGGTTCCACAAAAACTATAGCATTTGCATAAATGTTATGATGTTTGTGAAACGAACTATGATGAATATGATTAAGGCAATATTGTATTATAAAGAAATATCATTTCAATTATGGGGAGAAACATCTAAAACAACAATCTACCTCCGCAATAGGTCACCTTTGACAACTCTTCAAATAGGACTCCATATGAATTTTGGTATGGTTGTCTTCCTTTATGTTAGAGTAGGTATTTACCTTAGCTCATGTTCACCTAGGTACTTTATTTACCTTTATTGTATTTATCCTCACCCACTTATGTGTGTGGATATTTATTTTTATTTTTGTAGATATTAGGGGGATATTATCTAGTTGTTAGGTATAGTTATTTCATTGATCTATGGTATTGACTAGATCCTTGATGTCTAGTTCTCTCCTAAATCTATGGACTTGACTAGATCTTTGATGACTAGTTCTTTCCTTGATTTATGGTTTAATCTATGACCTTGACTGGTTCTTAGATTGTTATTCCTTGTCTATATAAGCAAGACTCATCCTCATTGTATTTCATTAAGTTCTATAATAATATATGATATTACTACTCATTTCTTTACAAAGGTTTATGTAAAGTTATTCGTGAATTGCTTTCATATTGTTGATTGTAGTGTTTGATTGGTATATGGGTTCTTGGCTTGATACGATTTGGTTATTGTTCATTTTATGGTATCAAAGTAGGAGATTGCTATTGACATATATATGTAAGTTTTATTTTGCAAATAAGGTTTTTTGTATATTCATATATTCAGGATTTGTTTGTATTTTTTTCTCAAGGTGCGGTTTTATGCAAAAAGAATCTTTCATTGGATTCGTAAGGTGGCAAAGTCCTAATATTGGCGATAAACTCGACCATTTCTAGAGGCTATCAATTTTTCAGCTTTTTTGTTGTTGCAGAGACGTAGACTGGTTCGTCTTGGAATTCTCATCAATCGATAAAAACCCAAAATCTCATCGAAATCCTTAGCCCTTGGTCATATGGTATGGTTGTATGAGGGCTTAAAGCTTGTGATTATGCTTAACTCCAACCCCTTTCATTTTCTTTGTGTGGTGAAGGAAAGAGCATTTTATTTTGTTTTAGTGGAAACTAAAATAAATAGTAGAGCATAATATTGAAAAGCTTGTATCTTTTGATCGGTAACTCGGTTTTGAGTGCCATTTTTGCAAAAATGTTTATTTTTTTGTGCTCTTTCCATTGGAAATATTTATTTTGAGAATTACACTATAATTATAAAGTTTTATATTGCAGCATATTCATTATAAAGTGTCAAATATGGAGGGGTGTTGTAATCACTTGTGGACACAATTTCGGTTGAGCCCGACGTCCTAAACTTTTGGGAGTTGCATTCTTATATCTATCATGGATTTTGAGAATGATATGCTTTTCTCCGAAGTGTGTGAACTTTAGGAGGATATTGTAAAATTTGTGGAAGAAAA
Organism: Taxus wallichiana var. yunnanensis; assembly: GCA_018340775.1. Lineage (NCBI taxonomy): Eukaryota > Viridiplantae > Streptophyta > Pinopsida > Cupressales > Taxaceae > Taxus > Taxus wallichiana. The sequence continues at coordinate 450,313,258 of CM031237.1, read as the reverse complement.
TAGATCACTCAAGAAGCGAAATTCTCTTCTACAAGCACTCATTCACGATAAGGATACAATAATACACTCCCTACAACAAAAACTTACTAGCTGCAAAGATCGCCATCATATTGTGGACAATCATATCCATGATCCTAGTCCACTTGCAGCTATTGCTCTTGTACCCACTGACCTTGATCTGTCAGTTTTTGAGCCTGCTCCCGCTCCTGATGCTCCTAAGCCTATTAGGCTTGTTATTGCATGTTCTTCTGGGTCTGTGCCTATTGCAGTTACACATGTTGTGTATCCTACTTCTACTCACATGCATGGCTCTTTTGAGAAGCATACCACTGCATTCGGTTCTCGCATGTTTCGTTCTATGGGTTTCACTAGCGTAGGTATTGATAGATATTCACAGGTATATTGTTTCCCTTATTCCACATGTTAAGTGGAATTCTTTCCATGGCATTCGCTTTTCGTTAGGGTACTACATTAGGATCACATATTGATAGAGCTCTTATTTTTGTTCGCTCGACTCTTTTAGAGGATCATGAACAACACATGAGTTCTCAGCACCTTCACTCGTGCTTGAGAAACTCCGAGATTTCAGCTATTAGACATGATCAACCTAACACACATTATGATTTTCCTTTGCATGCACCCATTGTGCATTTTGTACCAAGTCATATGCAGACATCTTCTTCATCCATCCGTGTTGATTTGGGGTGGATATCTGATCACTCATGGCAGGGACATATGCATTTGTTGAGAGGACTCTACATGCGTGGCTCCTCCACCATTCGGCCTCTTGCTCCACTTTTTATGCCTTCTGCATTGTAATGCTTCTTGTTTTGATCATTTTTCTTTAGCATGTGTAGTGTATCTCTCTTGTTCATTGAGAGATTTTGTATCTGTATTTTTGACACTTTTGGCATGTTGACGGTCTCTCTTGTGGGGGAGTTATTCTAGTGAAATCTAATATTAGTTTGTCAATGTTCGAGGAGTTGTTTTGACAACTCATATAGATTTGTAGCGTCACTCCACCCATTCAACAATATGGGAGGGTGTGGTGTTGATCTTGCTTCTTCAGGTTTTGTGTTATTGCCTTGTTACCTTGGATTTTCTTAGATCCTGACACTCTAAATATTGTGTCCTTGCCTTGTTGCTTTGGTTATTATTCTTGGATCGTGACACACATATTTGCATAACAGTTGATTCAATTATGTTTGTCTTCGGGTTTTGTGTCTTTGCCTTGTTACCTTGGCTTTCCTTGGATTATGACACTCTAGATATTGTGTCCTTAACTTGTTGCTTTGGTTATTGTTCTTGGATCGTGGCACACCTATTTGCAACAGCTTGATCAAATTATGTTTGGTGTTTTTTTACACTTTCAACATCACTCCATTGACAGTCTCCTTGTATGGAGCTATTCTCGTGAAGCCCGGTGTAAGTTGTTTTTGAGTTTTGTGTTTGAATAGTAGATTCAGACCACAATGCACACCAAACTTCTTCAACATTGTACGAGTTTTTAAAGCCGGGCTTCTTGGAATGCCTCAGAGCAGGTTTTTCTCTCTCTACTTTGTTGTTACTAGTTTTTGCACCTTACGACGCCCCTTTTCCCAATTATTGTACATGAGTACCTCATCGGGCCTAGTCGGGACTCATACCGTGGATATGCCACTTCTATTTTGCCCCTAGCTTCACTTGGGGGTGTTAGAGTAGGTATTTACCTTAACTTATGTTCACCTAGGTACTTTATTTACTTTTATTTTATTTATCATCACCCATTTATGTGTGTGGATATTTATTTAGATATTAGGAGGATATTATCTAGTTGTTAGATATAGGTCTTTCCTTGATATATGGTATTGACTAGTTCTTTCCTTGATCTATGGTATTGACTAGATCATTTATGTCTAGTTCTCTCTCATAAATCTATGGACTTGACTAGTTATTTGATGATTAGTTTTTCCTTGATTTATGGCTTGATCTACAACCTTGATTGGTTCTTAGATTGTTACGTTTTTCTTATATAAGCAAGGCCTATTCTCATTGTATTTCATTGAGTTTCATAATAAAGATGATATTGTTGCTCATTTGTTTGCGCAGGTTTATGTGAAGTTATTATAAATAATTGCTTTCATCTTATCGATCGTGGTGTTTGATTAGCATCTAAGTTCTTAGCTTGGTAAGATCTCAAGTTATTGTTCCTTTTATTTACTATGACATGTTAGGATTTTCATATCAACATGCTACACCTTGAATCCCAAGGAGAAAAGGAACAAGTTGGACTAAGAATCGAAAATGCATCCTTTTGGGATTTTTTAAATCCTCAAAGACATGTATATTGTATAATGAGAAAAACAAGATATTTCTCATCAGTAAGAAACATTTTCTATGAAACTACGAAGGACATAACCATCATTGATCGATAATTGAGTTCACTTGAGAAATTTGTAAAATTTGATGTTTTAAATGAGACCGATATAGAGATTCTAGACATTGAGGGGGCATATAGTTTGGAATATGTTGTATCGGTTTTGTTGTGGGTAATCGAAACATAAACTCCCCGAAAAGAACTTAAAACTTTTTTAGAAGATTAAAACATATTTCTATAGAAACAATCGGAAGATGAGGGAGCTTCATATCAAGAAAATGAGGCACCAATTATTTTGCAAGAAATGCAGATAAAGATGTCAAAATGGGTCGCACAACCATTGACATGTGTTAAACATGATGAAGGTGAAAAACGTGCACCAATAGCATATTCAAAGCCAACCAAAAATTAGAAAAAAATCCTACAAGAGATTCAAGATAAACTAGAAAATTTTACCTTAGAAGGCTATCTAAAAAAGAAATCAATATTGTTTTTTGATTCATAATCAATTTCCTTCAAGCAAGCTAGAAAGCTTGATGCATGGAGAAAAACAATGAAAATTGAATATGATGCCTTGGTCAAGAATGGAACTTGGGAATTGGTTAAACCTCCACTAACTTATAAACCCATTAGTTGCAAGTAGGTATATATTTTCAAACAAATACAACGCAGATTTACTCACTCTAGAAACAAAAACAAATATTGTCGCAAAGGGTTTTGCATGGAGGCCTTCGCACCAATAATGCATTGATCGCAAATGGAAAGTCTATCGATGGATGTGAAAACTATTTTTTTAAATGTTGTTCTCAAAGAAGCGGTCTACACAACTCAACCAAAAAGTTTTGCAGTGAAGGTCAAAAACAAAAAGTGTGCAAGTTAGTAAAATCATGGTATGGACAACTCACTAAGCACCTCTTAAGCATGAACTTTAAGCATTTTGAATTTGAAGATACAACTCTTTTTGTCAAGACAATTGACAAAACACTAGTATATCCATTGTATATTTTGAAGACATACTCCTAACATGGAATAATGAAAGGTACACTACAAAAATCAAAGCAAAATTGATGAAAGGTTTTGAAATTGTAGATTTGGGTCGTCTTCATTACTATTTGGTATTGAAGTGATTTAAAAATACAAGTATATTGACATCACACAAAAAAAGTTTTGTGGTGAAACTTTTAACGAATTTGGAATGACAAACTATAAACCGCTCAACATGTCAATGTTACAAAAATTGAAGTTGAGATCAAATGACATTGTGGAGTTTGAAGATTTTACTAAGTATAAACAACTCATTGGAAGTTTGATCTATATAACCACAACTAGACTAGACATTTCTTTTGTGATGGTGTTGTCTCTAGATTCATGCAACAACCAAGAGAAATTCACTAGGTAACTAGGTAACAAACTTAGAATCAAACCATGGAGAGGATTTTGAATTTAGGATCTATAGTCATCACTTAAAAGTCAAAGAAGCACTTAATACTAGAAATTCCTTCAACAAAAGTAGAATATGATGGTACTTTAAAGGCAACCGTGAAAATATTATGGCTTAGAAGGATTCTTGAGAATTTGCAAGAAAATTGGGCTTCATTAACACCACTAATGGTATATAACACTTTTACAATCCAATTGATAAGAAATCTAGTAATTCACGATTGAAATAAATGTGTCATTACCAACCCAAATGACAAAAAAATATAATCTTCCATGACCAAATAAAACAAATTCCATTTGATTCGATATTCTGTGAAAAATAATAATGTCAAATTATACATTATCCAATTGTTAAACAACCAACTGAGATTTTTGATAAAAAAAAAAAAACTTGGAAGATAAATTTTAAGAAGTGAAAAACATACTTTATCTCATTATAAGCCATGTGAATGTAAGATTATGTACATGATCTTAGGTGTAATATGTCTTTTTGTAGAATGCCAAAGATTCCTCCAAAAATGAAATGAATAATCATTCCGTATTTGTTAAAATGTGTGGTTAACATCTCATTTTGGTTGGGACTTATTAAAATTTTCAATTGAGGTTTGCAATTTAGATTCTTCGCCCAACAATAAATGAGATTTTCTAAATTTTCATTTGTGTAAATGAATTGTAATGTTTGTTTATCTATAAACAAAATGCATTCAAATTAGGACACGGACATCCAATAGTAAATAGGTATGGAAAAGCGGCAAAATGGACCATATCGTTGGATACGACAGAAGCAGCAAGTCCCAATGCTTTGAATAATAATACACGACATAGGCCTAAACCCCTAAAATAAGAGGAAAAAAAAGGGTTTGCAAATTTCATGAAAGACTATGATAACATTTATATGCCCCTACCTACCTACTGAATTAGAAAACCACAATAATAAAATATTTCAAATCCTTAAAAACCCCAATAATTGAATATTTAATTAATACCAAGATTTATCTATTAATAATTTGCATCTAATTGAATTTAATTAATTAAAATAGGTAAAAACAGGCTCCCCGCTCTATTCATCTCATCCGAACCCCGGCAAGGAGGAATGAGTACCCAGACTCATTCACAGGGGTTTTTGCGAGACTCGGTATTAACAGATATTAATGGTGTTCGATGTGTTTTCTAAACTACCTCAATTGAATCCTGGTTAATTGTTCCACCGGATTTTCCCATATTTAAATTGGGAAGGCACTCTGGTTAATTCTGAAGGAGAACCTTAAAAAAGTTGCGGGCATGATTAACACCTTTTAAACTTGTCCAAGAAATCATAATTGTATCGCCTGCATCGTACACGAATCTTCATTATAACGGTAAACGATATCAGAAATCGTAAGCCATTGAGAGGAACAGTTTTCCTTTCATTGAATCTGGAGCCTGGAAAACGGGATTGTGTTTTATATGACGCGAAACATTGGAAAAACGCCCCCAAAACGCACAATGGATAAAAAAACACAAATCAAACAAGAACAATCTCACTCAATAAGAGAATTAGCAATCGCAACACCAGAAATTCATCAAAATCAGAACTCCAGTCTAGTCTTTATATAGCCTAAAATGAATTTTCCATGTACAATTAGCTATTTGTCGGAAACGAATATCAAGTCAGAATTATCCTGCTTTTTTGTGTTATTTACAGAGGCGCTGGGGCAGTCCAGAAAGTCTAAGACATGTAAACCTGTACACTTGCAGTCTTAGCGGATTTACAGAGCGGGCAAGCGTTGAATCTGGTATTAAAATCTTTGCAGAGACAGATGCCTGCAGGGCAACAAAAGAATGCAAGAATGGTTGCTTCTGCAAGCCCTGCAACTGCGTTGTTCCTTCAACTCTCTGTTCTCTCGCAGGGTCCTGGAGTGCGCATCGTCCGACTCGCCGTCGTGGCAGCAAGACTGAGCGTCTTCCGCCTCGCTGTCGCCGCGACCTTCCCTGCTCTGTTCCCTCGTCTGTGCTAAAACATGTTCTAGATTTGCCTTGAGTGTATTCGCAATGCTTTCGTTGTGCTTGGCCATGTTTTGCCAAATCTGGGACTCCATGCTCAACTGTTTCAGCCGCTCTTCCAATTCCGCATTCTTGCGGCTCGCCTTCTCCAGCTCGCCTTCTTTTCCCTTTAGCCTTCTCAGAACCGCTTCTTCTAGCGCGGCAAATAGGACTCCGTTATTTCTCTGCCTCTTCTCCTCCAGCGCAATTCGAACCTTATCGTGCTGCACCCAAATCAATTCACAATCAGATCAAAGAAGTAAAAATGCAGGTTATTAAATGAGGAGATCCAGAATGTAGGAAAGGAAATTTACATGCATCTTAATAAGCTGGTCAATCTCCTCCTGTTGTTGTTGCATCTCGGCCGTCAAGTCCTCCCCAAAAGACACAGCAGAGTGGAACAAGACGAAGAAGATGACGATGAAGGATTTGTGGATGTGGATGCGTGATTGTTCAATCGAGCGTCTTCGTAAGCGAGTTGAAGACCCGTCGAAACCAAACCCATAGATTGAGGCAGAGACGCAGTAATGGTTGCCGCTGGATTCTTTTGTTGCTGAAACTCGGGCATATTTATATTCATATTCATGTTCATGTTCATATTCATCAACGTGAGATGCGAGATTTGCTGCCTTTGTTGTTGGGTTAGCAAAATTTCGTCTTCCCTGGGTCTCTTTCTAGATCCAGATATGTTGCAGGTAAGCTCGCTCTCCGGGTCACTGAACACGGTGCCATTTATCACATTCTGCTGCCCGAAATTCAATCCTGCAACTGTCTCACCCGCACCCACAATATAGCTTAGAACAAAAGATATCATACAGAACTAAGAATTTGGGCGGGGATGAAGAATTGGCTTACCAGAATTATAGACGGGAAACAGATTGGCAGCAACCGCGGCCGCGTTGAGGTTAGGTTGGAGCTGAAACCCGTCTGTAAACGAAATGGGCGCCATATGATTTCTGTTGTCTCTCGCCCTTCAGTAAAGCAAAAGGCATCAAAATCTTTAGTGACACCTAATTTTGAATGGAAAAGAAAGAGCAACAAACAATATGCCAATCCAGGGAGATGATTATGATTAAAGACCTGCTGTTGCTGTTGCTGTTGTTCCGGAGGTCGGCCATGAATACATTAGAGGAGGGGTGTTGTGCTTGAACGGCCATGATCTCTATCTATATCTCTCTGGATTTAAAATAATGATGCCTCTCTGTTACTTATAAATTCTTGAATTGTTGGGTGGACTGTGGGGAGGGACAAGGATTAATAAAGGAAAAAGGTGTGAAGGAGCAGCAGTACGTGCAGACAGGGGCAGGGGCAGGAGCAGCGGCAGAGGCAGAGAGCAGTGAGCAGTGAGCAGATGCAGAGAAAGGAGATGGGCAGTTGGAAGGACGAAAGCGTTTGGTAAGGAATGCGTTTGCTTAAATGGGGGGAGGAGAGGGGATTGAGTTATTTAGGCAATAAAACATAGTTAGCATAGACGAGCTATATCATCAATTTCCAGTATAACAATCCAAACCGCTAAAGGACGGGAAATTTTGCGCCAGGATTGTAGCGATTTCGTTGCTTGTGACCAAACTCTACTTAGGTAGATAAAGTTTAAAAAAGGATTGAGAGAGCTTTTTTAAGGTGGGAGGAATATTTAAAAAAAAAGCATTGTTACTTGTTAGCCAGCGATGCGCGTAATTTACGCGAGTCCAATCAGGCAAAGTCGATGCACACAGACACAAAGTCCTATTCATGTGGAGTAACCGAGGCATATCTGGAAAAAGCATGGTTAATGCAAACGGCCGGCGGGTGGGTAAACTATCTTTCTTAATTTACTTAAGTAGTGGTTAAAAATGAAAATAGACGCTGGGCCTTCCGTACTTTGTATTTAGCCCGTGAAAAAAAAAAGCATAGGTAGTTGTTTCTTTTCCAAGGAGGCCTCTTTCAACACACCCATGATTCCCACTTGCCACTTGCCACTCGTCACTCGCCACGTATCTTTTGGTCTTCCCACGCTTCTTGTTTCTCATCCCACACACCATTTATTGCAAGTCACCAGCCGTGCCGCACGACAATTGTAAAATGTCCATCTTTATTTTCCCACAACTAAAGTATTTAATCGCGTCGATTACGTTCCAAATAATTCATTTTTCCAAATGTTGTACAGAGTCTTTATTGATTGAAGGTGACGCGAATCCAAATAAATTTTCCCCTTCTTCCCCTCCACTGATTCAAGGCTTCCCCACCAAATTTATGGGTAGATGTAGAGTTGTTTACATTAACACACACACTAAACAAATCATAATATATTTTAATTCACAATTAAATAAATATAAATTAGTATAGATATCTTAAATACATTTATTTAAAAATATATAGAAATATAGATATTAAAATTCTTATATTATTTAGATAGATGCTAGATAGATGTGTTTAAGATATTTATGCTAGTCTAATTAATCAATTCAAATATTTATTTTTTATTTAATATTTTTAATATTTGTTATTAACTAAATATATTTTGTATTTATTTTTAAATATAGAATTGTATTTATTAAATTTTAATTACAAATATAAAACATTTATTTATATATTTTATTTATGAAACATATGTAAAAATAAAAACTAAAATAAAACTAATATAAAAAAACACATATAAAAGTAAAAACTAAAATATAACTAATCTAAAATAAAAATACATTAAAAAATAAAAATATACTTATTATTTATTCAACACTAATTATCTTCCACTAAAAATAAATATAGTTACTTACATGTAACATTAAAAACTATAAACTAAAAATAGTATAGATCAATATAATGATGTTATAGTTACTTACATATTCACACTTATTATTTACTCACAAAATTAATATAGTGACACTAATTATTTTGAATTTACTTCGCATAATATCCCCTTCACAATTGTTATCTTTTACACTTTTAAAATAACTTACATTTCCATGTTGACAAATATTTTTGTGCACTAATTATCTTCCACTAAAAATAAAAATAAATATAGTTACACATAAAAGTAAAAATACATCTAAAATAAAAAAACTAAAACATAATATAAATCAATATAATAATATTATAGTTACTTACTTATTCTCCCACACTAATTATCTACAAATATCATTACGGATTCACACTTGTTATCTTTCACACTTATAAAATAACTTACATTTCCATGTATAAATACATAATCAATTATTTATTTTATTTATTAAACATTGAGTTGGCATTCAAAAAATTAACTATTAGAAGCCGAGTGGTTGGTCACCGAAGCAGAGGAGTTATGGCGGTATGGGGAATAGGAGTATGGTGAATTCATCATCTTTCAGGGTAGAAGAAAGGTCATTGTTTGGAGCAAACACAATTCCTCTAGAGGTGAAAGGATCGAACGAACTCCAAGAATGTGGAGGAGGTGCGGGAGATCAAAGATTTGGATGCGAAAAGAAAGTTGAGACCGATTTGTGGTTTTTCCCGAAGAAGGATGATTCGGAAGGTACCCTTAACCAAAAAGCAACGCTGGAGAAAAAGATTCGAATGATGCTAGTGAGTCAAGGGGATAACCTAGCGTCCTTAAGTCTAGAGAACTGGAAATTAAAGTTTTGAAGGTTGTTAAACTGGTCGAAGTTGGTTCTTCGGCTTTGGAAGAGATTTGTGAGCGAATGGGGAATAGAGCATTAATTTGTAAATTCATTGGTCTCTCTGGATTGAAAAAATTTGGGAGTGCAATGAGCATCCAGGTCTTAGATTCTTAACTAAAGGCTTTTTTAAGGTATGTTTTAGAAATTCGGAAGATAGAGACAAAGTAATTTTTGTAGGTTTGTGGTTTTTTTAAAATGTTGGTCTCTACCTTAGACCCTGGTCTCCTCTCTTCAATCCTGAGGAAGAATTGGTTAAAAATGTTCCTTTGTGGGTAAGACTTTACAAGCTCCCTCCAGAATTCTGGGGGCAAGAGACTTTAAGGTCCATAGTGAAAGCCTTGGGGGATTCGGTAGGTATTGGGAGGGAAACAAAGGCCACTACTTTCTCTTCTTATGCCAGGATTTGTGTTAGTGTTGATTTGACAAAACCTTTGGTTCAAGCCATCAGGCTCAATAGTCTTATGGAGCTTTGGTTTCATCCCATGTACTATGAATGTTTGTCATTCAAGTGTTTCAAATGTAGGGAAATAGGGCACAAAATAAAAAAATGCCCTCAACGTGAAAATAGGCAAGCAAAAAGGCCTTTTCAAAAAGAGGCTCCAAAAGAAAATGGAGATCAGGGGAGGAAAGAGAAGCCTTAGTTCCAGGAAATGGGGAAAATTTCAAAGGGATTGCGCGCAAAGGAGGCCGAGGATTCTTTGGAAAAGGAGGAAAAGGTTGATTTTTTGAGGGTGAACAGAGAACCGGTCTCTTAGGAGGGATGTGGATAAAATATTTGATCAAGAAAAGGAGATATCACAAAAATTCCTTTAGAGCAGGAGGATTTGGAAATTTTGATGGAAGCTTTCAATGACGTGGGTAGTGGTAACAACAAGGATTCTCTAAAGCATGATTTGGGGGTCCGGATGGGAAGATGGAAATATTTGATCTTAATAAGGAGGACAAAAATCTTGAAGTTCTTCATAACGATTCGAGGCAGCCTTAAAATAATCCGATAGAAATAAGAAGATTGTTTTAACTCCTTTGAGGAAATGTGAAAGGTTGGCTTCATCACATTCGGACCCCAACCAAATACAAAGTTGTGTGAAATCAATTAATAGGTGATCTAATGCTCTCAAAACTCAATTGGAGGAAAAATTGAACATTGATTTTGGTAATCAAAGCACCTTAGAGGATTTTGTGTCTGGTGGGAGGGATTATCCTTCCACCGAGGGCCATGAAGGTCTTAAGTTGGAATGTCAAAGGATTAAATTCCTCCGATAAAGGTTGCTTGGTTAAGAAACCTAGAAAAATGGAAATCCCAGATATTTTTATTTTACAGGAGACTAAGATGGTCGGGGAGAATTTGATGTGGTAAGAAAGAAATTTTGGTTAAATGGAAAAGTGGTTTTGTGGAAGTAGTTGAAACCTCGGGAGGGCTAGCAGAATGATCCTGGAACCCCAAGTAAAATTTGAGGTTGTGTCATGGAAAAATGTAAGTGGTTTATTATCCTAGAATGTGTGGAATTGCATTCTAATGATAAGTTTGTGATAGTTAATGTTTACGGGCCTATTTTGGATCGTAAAAAAAAAGAATGTTGGGATGCGTTGTGTAACCTCTTGAAGGAGGAAAGCAATTTTTTTTTAAGGGAATTCTAATGTAATTTTAAATTTAAAAGAAAAGAAAGGCGGGAAAAAGTTCCTTCCTCAGAGCTCCCTAGATTTCAAAGATAATTCTATTACATCTTAGCCTTAATAGATGTGGAACCCTAGTACGGTTGCTTCACATGGAATAATAGAAGAACTGGTTTGGATGTTATTTTAGAAAGATTGGATAGATTCCTAATTATTTTGGAATGGGGCTTGAAATTTATCTTTTCTCCTCAGATATTTTGAAGGTGGCGGGTCCGATCACTCCCCCATTAGTTTTTCCTTAGCAGCGGAAGGGTGTCCTGTTGGTATTCCTTTCAAATGGAATTTATGTGGTTTCTTGATCCTTCCTTTGAAGAAAATTTAGAATCTTGGTGGGGGATAAAAGTGGAAGGAAGTAAGAGGTATTGTTTGATGAGAAAATTGAAACATGTGAAAGCAGAAGCATGTAAGTGGAATAAACTATCTTTTGGTAATTTGTTCCATAAGAAAAATGAGTATGCTTCAGATTTGGAATCAGTCTAGGAGGAGATTATGAAAGATGGAGCTTCTAAGATTTTTATTTCAAGGGAAAAGGAAGGGCTTGCTCGTTTAGATCATATTTTACTAATGGAGGAGGTTTTTTGGAAGCAAAAATCTAGAGTTAAGTGGTTAAAAGAAGGTAACAGGAATACAAAATTCTTCAATGTTTCAAGCTTCCGGGAGTAGAGTTGCTTCTATCCTTTCATTCCTTTTAGAAACAGATGAGGTTAGGGTTAGGAGGAATACCTGTTGAATGTGGAGATGGTGTGCGCACTGTAGGGAAAGATCAGCCGATCATGCGAGAACTCCTTTTGTCTCGAAGGACTACCCGCAAATAAGAACACAAGACCACAAGATTTTGATTAAACAATAAATGAGGAAACTCGCTTGGGCCCAGAAATATAAAACTTCCTTCGAAGGTGGTCGGCCTCTCGCTAATATGAATTAACACAAAAGACTGCAAAATATCAATTAAATTATTTTGTTAAACTGGGTAGGGGGAAAGGCTGGTTTTCTGGTTTTGATCAGAGGAACCGATGGCGGTTATTGATGACCGACGCCGGTTACTGATAACCGATACCGGCGGGTTATAGGATCTTTTTGATACAGATGGTGTTTGTAATGGCTGGTTTTTTGGATGGTATTAGGAAATGGGATGGTTAGAAGCAAAAGAATGACAGTTCGATGCAATGGCACGTTGGGTAGTGGATTCAGAAACGGATTTAAGAGGACTGAGATTCAAAAAACATAAGAAATGTTATGACAAAGGGACATGCAAGATCTGACTTACTGGTTTTGACCGAGATGCAAGTTGATCTCCTTGGTTGCAAACACTTCTGGTTTCTTTTCTCGTCTCTGCTTTGTCAAGTGAAGATCTGGACTCGCTCTCGCCGCAATGCTCTCTGCTGATCCGTAAATCCTTCGACCGATCTCTCAAAATGAAATTCCGATCCGTTGTTTTGGTTTGGGGAGCCCATTTACAGGGAACCGATGGCGGTTGCGTAACCGACGGCGGTCGAGTAGGAACCGGCATCGGTAAGGAAAAAGTAGGCTATTTTTAGTAAAATAGCCCACCTTCCCCGCTTTCTCCCGAGAGATCATCCCAAGGGCTTGGTCAAGTGGCTAGAAGGTCACTTTAGTGCGAGTAAGGAGGCATTAGTTATGGATGTGAGTCTGTACTCAAGTCATGGGTCTTAATTAGGTTAGTTTAGGTTAGGGCTAGGTCATGATGAGGTGGCAAAGTGAGGTGGCGGGTAGGTGATGTGGATTTATCAATTACAAGGTAATTAATAAATAATTGTGTAAAGTTTAGATAATGAGGTTAGGTCAGTGAAATGGGATGCGGGTCACAGGGGTCGTGAGACACGAATTTGGTGTCTACATTAGCCCCTTATCATTGTCGTGTAGCTTGTTCTCGTAAAGTCACGCGACAATAATATGAAGTGGTTTCTCATGTTAAGGATATAGGTAATCCCCCTCAAATCTATCACAGATTGAGTGAACGGGAAATCGTGGATAGGGTCGATAAAGGGTATATGTGGTAGAGAGGATGGTAAGGTGGTGGGGTATGTCCAAGAAGCGTGATTTATGTCAAATGCAATAAGATTTAAACTAGGGTACATGATTTGACTAAGAAACCAAAGAATGCATAGCAAAGGTCGATAGTTTATCCAAACAAGGGTGATATAATCCTCGGTATCCAAGGCATAGGAAGTAGCTCCGTGGGTATATAACATGTGAGGTACAGAACGCTTAGGCATGTTCGGCAAAGCAAAGATTTCAAGTGGTTGGTTTGGTTGAAATAAACGTCACGGTCTTCAGTCCTGGCAAAGCCGGTCGACGATCAAGTCAAGGACCCTAATCATGCGAAAACACGAACAGTGAGCTCGATTGAACACAAGGTACATGATGGATGTATAAAATAAAACGCTGATTGTGGGTATGGTATGGAAGTGATACGGCCTCGGGTCAAAGCCAAGTGGTCAGCGGTGGCCCCGTGGTCGGGCTAAATAGGTAGGGCGAGGCCTTGGGTCGGGCCAATGGTAGGTCGAGGCCTTAGGTCGGGCCGAATGGTAGGTCGAGGCCTCGGCCGGGCCAAATAGGTAGGTTGAGGCCTCGGGTCGCGCCAATTGGTAGGTCGAGGCCTTAGGTCGGGCCGAATGGTAGGTCGAGGCCTCGGGTCGGGCCAAATAGGTAGGTAGGTGAGGCCTCGGGTCGGGCCAATCGGTAGGTCGAGGCCTTAGGGTCGGGCCAAATAGGTAGGCCGAGGCCTGGGGTCGGGCCAATGGGTAGGCCGAGGCCTTAGGTCGGGCCAAAGGTAGGTAGGCGAGGCCTCGGGTGGGGCCGAATGGTAGGCCGAGGCCGTGGGTCGGGCCAATGGTAGGTCGAGGCCTTAGGTCGGGCCGAATGGTAGGTCGAGGCCTCGGGTCGGGCCAAATAGGTAGGTCGAGGCCTCGGGTCGGGCCAATCGGTAGGTCGAGGCCTTAGGTCGGGCCGAATGGTAGGTCGAGGCCTCGGGTCCCGGGCCAACAGGTAGGTCGAGGCCTCGGTCGGGCCAATCACCGGTGGTAGGTCGAGGCCTTGAGCTCGGGCCAAATAGGTAGGTCGAGGCCTGGGGGGCCAATGGGTAGGTTGAGGCCTTAGGTCGGGCCAAATAGGTAGGTTGAGGCCTTGGGTGGGTCGGGGCCGAATGGTAGGTTGAGGCCGTGGGTCGGGCCAAATGGTAGGTTGAGGCCTTGGGTCGGGCCAAATAGGTTGGGGCGAGGCCTTAGGTCGGGCCGAATGGTAGGTTGAGGCCGTAGGTCAGGCTGGACAAGTGAACAAATGTTGTGCAGCAAAGGTGGACAGAGGCGATATTGGTGAAAAAGAGGCAAGGAGTAAAGAAGGGCAAAGAATGGGGTGAAAGTTGGGTATCAAACCGATGTCGATTCTGCATGACCGATATCGGTTAAGGGACCGATACCGGTTTATTAGGGCAAAAATAAACCGACATCGGTTAAGGTCGAAAAACCTATAAAAAGAAAAATACGGCCTGTCATTGTCACTTTTGTTATTCAATCCAAATTGACTTGTCTCGACGTGGAGAGTTGATTTGGAGGGTTATTGAGTGAGGTGGAGCTATTTGATCAAGGCGAGAGAGTCGATAGTGGGGCCCGATTGAGGAGGAGGCAAAGAGGATTGGCCGGGACCCAAAGCAGATCGATCGGAGCCACGGCACAGCAGCGAGGAGCCGAGGGGCTGGACACAAATGACCGCCACCACCCATCCCACCACGACGACGTGTCGTCGTACCGGTAGGTTCTAAACTCTTTATTTTATGCATTTGGTTGTATTAAGTGAGATTGGGGGTTTGGGTAGGAATTTAGTTGTTTTAGGAAATGAGGAGTAAATAGACGTAATTTGAAAAAGAGAGAGGGTAGATAGGTAAGATAGGGTAAGGCGGCTAGGTGTGTAAAATTTGGGGGTGTTTGGGTGGGTAGATGGGTAAAAATAGGTGAAAAATGGTCTTTGGGGGCCGCGCGGGGGTTCGGCTCGGGCAGGAGACAGTGACCGATGTCGGTCACTAGGCGACCGGCATCGGTCGCAAAAGCATAGGGTGAGGTTGAAATGGGGGCTACCGGCATCGGTCGCGTATCGGCCGGTATCGGTGGGGAAGGGATGGGTTGAGGGTGGAGTTGGGATGGGATTTAGGGTTTATGGTTTAGGTTTGAAGGTGGGTTGGGTGGCTTGTTGGGGTGTGGTTGGAGTGGGGTTGGGTGTTTGGGTTTGGGATGGGGTTTAGGGTTTAGGGTTTAGGCTCAAGGTGGGTCATGGCTTGTCAGTGGTGTGGTCAGGGGGTCAGGGTGGATTGTTTTTGGGGTCAGGTGGGAGTGGGAGTGGGAGTGATCAATGTTTTTGGGGTGTTGGGTTGGGTTGGGAGTGGGGGTTGGGTTAGGGGTGGAGAAAGGGTAGGTGTGGGAGTGGTGGTTGGGTTAGGGTTTTTGGGTTGGGTTTCTGGTCTGGTGGGGGGGGGGTGTGGGGTGGTGGTCAAGTTAGGGGTTTTGGGTTGGGTCATGGGTCTGTGGGGGTTGGTTTAGGGGTGGAGAAGGGTTAGGTGTGGGGTTAGGTTTAGGGGTGGAGAAGGGTGAGGTGTGGGGTTAGATTTTGGGTGTGTTGGGTCAGGTTGGGTTTTGGGTTTTTGGGTCGGGTTGCGTTTTGGGTTTTGGGGTTGGGTCATGGGGTCAGTGGGGGTCAGGTTTAGGGGTGGAGAAGGGTTAGGTGTGGGGTTAGGTTTTGGGTGTTACAAAAGGGGGTTTAGATGGTAAAGTAGATGTTATAATAAAGAGTGGGTCTAAGAATGTGGGTCAAGTTTTGCAGCACGTCGCAAAGAATGACGATGCGATGCGTGATAGGATGCCTCCACTATCGAGCCGGATGAGGCCACACGATCCGCGGCGCATTGGGCCATCATGCGCGAGGTGGGACTCGGCGGGGTCCAGAGGTACAGAGCGATAGAGAGGGATCACAGCCTGATGGTCGCCCTCATCGAGAGGTGGGATCCGGCGGCCAATGTGTTCCATCTGCCGACCGGGAGATGACAAATACATTAGAGGATGTGTATCGCATCCCGCGGCTACCGATCGAGGGAGAGGCGCCTTCCGTAGATTCAGAGATCGCGATGGACAAAGATACTGCAGTTTTTTGGGATGCAAACCGCACTACGACCTACCATAACACAGAGTATCGGCACGGTGACATGTACCGCATCGTCACGAGACACGACTGGCGGTGTTGATGATGGTCGGGATCACCGCTTCGCCTCCCGACTCGTAGAGGAGGCCGCTCCCACGAGCATTGATGGGGGTACTGCTGGAGATGGTGGAGGAGCACACCTGTTATGCCTGGGCACCAATATATCTGGTGCAATTATACAGGGAGTTATGGGGCTATCACCGGAGGAGGCGATTTGGTATTTGTTCTACATTTTGTGTCAGATCGTCAGCAAGCATACGAGCACATCGTATGCATCAAAGCCAAGAGGGCTACCTCAAGAGCAGGCCACAGTGTCGTATACCGATATGGCTTTCGAGGTGGTTAGGGTCGTGGGCCACCACGAGCAATTGTCAGGTCGGGATGTGGTCTATTATGTACACTTCACAGAGGGCCTTACAAAGAGAGATTGTATATGATGAGACCCTACAGAGGTCACTCACACTGCAGAGGAGCCCACAGACACCGCGCCCCGATCCAAAGATACATTCTGATATAGCAGGACGGAGGCCGGAGAGTACGAGCGGATACCCCTGCAGAGAGGGCACGCAGTGCATGGGGCTACGACAGACGAGCCACCTCCCTCCCCAAGACAGAGGGATGATGTAGAGGCCCCACCGCCAGCCGCCACACCTTTGGATCCAGACCGGGTAGCTGAGAGACCAACAGTGAGGGTGTGGATGATGCCGGGCACACGGAGCATACAGGTGGGGGTCAAGCAGAGCAGCGAGGATAGTATCACCACTGCAGCCTGCACTTGGGCTCAGCAGCTTATAGGAGAGAGGGATCACCTCGAGGTCAAAGCTCTTACAGGGCAAAATGGCTGCAAGCAGTACGATAGGCCTTACAGGCCTTACAGGCCTCAAATGTGCATTGTGCACAAGTAAAGACCACCACCAAAGACCACACCACACAAAGCAGTAGTGCACAAGCAAGACCACCACCAAAGACCACAAACAAAGCAGTGTGGCAGGCAAAGAAGACAGCAAAGACCACCGCGCCACAAAGCGTGGTACAGCTCAGGGGGGTATTGGTGTTGGGCCAGGGACCACCCACCTGCCTCCTTCAAAGGGCGCGAGATCGCTATATGGAGGTTAGAGCAGAGGCCCGATATTATCGTGGATATTCTCGATAAGACACGAGTCGAGTATCGCGATGCAAACAAGATAGGCGCAGACCTCGCATGCCCAGAGATCTCAGTGAGGGGCAGCCACAAACGGCGTGTCCGTGACGGGCAGAGGCGAGAGGCACCACAGGACCAATGGGGAGAGGTGCCGAGGGCGGGGGGAGAGCCGATAGATCCCGACATGGTTTTGATAGGACACGGCACCGGTCTCGAACCGGTTGATTGATAGAGGCCTCGCGTGCCGACATTTATTCATCAGATTGATTCATTTATTTATTATATACCGCTCATGCGAGCCGAGTACAAAGTCAGACATTTGATACCGCCTCGCGAGCCGAGTATATTTTTGATATGAGAGACCGCCCGCGAGCCGAGCCGAGATTTTTGGTAGGTATCATGCGCTCTCGCGTGCCGGCTTTGGTATATTATGAGATCACAGAGGCCCCGATGTAGGGCACATTGTATTTTTGAAAACTCGGTATATATATATAGAGACGATGTTTTGATCCTCAAAAAGATTCAAAATGTGTTTAAATATTTTGTTAATGGTTGGTAATATGTAATGTATGATAAGTTTTAGTTGATATGTTGATAGATGGATGATGTTGATGTTTTTGTTTTTGTTGTACGTATGTATGAATGATATGTGATGTGATGAATTGTTAGTTTTGTGACATTGTGATATATGTAACTGATGAATGGGATCCAAATGATGTAGAGATTGATAGTTTCCTGATATTCGTAGTTGATGGTTGTGTATTTGTATAAATGATGTTTAATGAAATTATAATGCTATGTGTGGTGGATGAACAAATGTGGTAAATTCTGTTGTTTATGCAGGCAAAGAGGCGGGCGCGACAAAAATTTAGATGAGAAATGAAGAAAAGAACCCTGTTTCAAAAAGGCAGGTGTGTAACCGGTATCGGTTGGGTAACCGATGTCGGTAGTTATATGACCGATATCGGTTATATGACCGATACCGGTTATTTAGGTATGAGCTTTTCTAAAAATAGAAAAGCTAGGGTGGCAACTTCAGTTTTAATTTTAGAGCCATGCAAGAGGTTAAATACGCGAACGCGACGCTTTTTGACGACTGAGACAGGTATTTGCATGAGAGATTTGGGTGAGAAGGAGGAAAGAGACAAGGAAAGTGAATGTGATCCGAGATTTAGAAGGCAGAAAGACAAAGTTAAAAAGGGTGGTGATCATGGCAGAACGAGGAGAAGCATCCAAAGAGTAAGGACAGAGGGCGCAAGGGCCACCTCAAGTCGCCGCAACCCAAGAGGTATCATTTTGTTTGTGATTTAACTACCGCATGTTTTGTGAATAAGATGGGGAGAGTAGGTGGGTAGATATGAGAAAGAAAACCCGATAACAAGGGTCAGCAGTGAGGTAAGTGTTACAGGTAGGCAAATCGGGGTCATGGTATGTTTGTATGTATAAAAAGGAATAAACGAGAAAATTATTGTCGAGGTGGTTGTTTTTTTAGGGAAGGTGTATATAATCGATGCGACCGGTAGTTAGTTAGGAGAACCGCTATCGCTATTCAACCGATATCGGTTATGAATAACCGCACTTTGCATCGGAGGAATTTCCGTAATGTTTGAAAAAACCCTCGACTTGGATTGAATGGTTGTTTGTTGTTTTGGTGTATGCAGCAGAGGCGTGGATCGAGGATGAATGATAGTGTGCAAATACCGCTTGTCACTTAATCCGAGCGGATGTAACACCAAATGAATGGACATTGATAAATCGTTTGGGGTTAAGTGGAATCCGCTATTATTCACGAATCGCACGTAACCATGGTATGTTACAGCGCTGATCAAAGATGGAATCCCGAGACAAATACCTTCTATCCGCCAACAGTGAAATGACAAGAATATCGAAGATGTGTTTCGATTTTGAGACTTCCTATTACAGAGAACCAAGATATCGTGCACTACCTAACAGCGCACGGGAGCGATAACAAGAGATTTGGTCCATACGCACGAGATTTGACACAACGAGGTTTATCGCTTACATATGGGGTAATGTATGCAAAGACACCCGAGGAGACAAGGTTAAGCAGTGATATTAATGATAGCAGAGGGTATTATGCATTACCGAGGGCTAAGGGGGAAGATTTCCAAAGGCATTGATGTGTGTTATCCGGGAGATGATAGAAAGGAACGCACGTTTGCATGGGCACCGCATATTTGGCAAGAGCTATACAGGGGTTTATGGGCTTGTAGAGGCGAAATCACAGATCGACACCGGATAGTTCATACTTATTACACTGTTGGGCCTATGAGCACATTGTTTGTGTGCGCGACTAATAGGCCGATCCATCCAGCAGAGAGACCGGAGAGTACGAGGTCGGGATTCGCATTTATGGGTCCGTATGCAACAAGAGGCCGATCCCGTGCCGTGACAGTGATATTGAGTATTACAGTGTGTATGGGAGAGAGCGACGGCCATGGATATCCGCTGAGGCCATACGGAAACTATATGGTAACAGAGAACATAGCTGAGGAGTTGAGGGGTGTTGAGCGATTGAGGTGGATCGCAGGGCACAGGCCGGGTGAGTATGAGAGGATTCCTATAGATCGCGTGCGGCGACAATTTGGATTTGTGCAGGATATACCCCTGGCTTATAGACCATATATGAGGATCGACGCCGAGGCAGCATTCCCCCCCTCCCCGCCAACACCTCCAGAAGGGCCTGAAGAGGTAGCGCACCCGATCGCAGGTAATGGATGCGGAACGACAGAGGCCTATAGATTATGGTGGGTAGCAGAACTGCGAGGTGTGCGTGAGCGCCCTGACATAGCGGTGATTACAATAGAGAGGGATCGTCTGCAGCGTTTGGTTCAGCAGCTCCAAACGCAGGTGAATGAGACAAGAGGATTGTTAGTGGTCATGAGTCACTGGGGGAGACTACGAGGTCAAGTCCTCCATGCGAGCGGGCGTATTCATATGTTACAGAGAGATCGCAGATCGTTGGCGGTACCAATAGCCGTGGTACCTTTGAGGACAGAGAGGCCCGGCGAGAGGGGTCGACGATCACGATCATCACCTAGTTCGGGATGAGGCGTGATGGTCTGAGTACATGTTAGCAAGGTATAAGAATAAATAAGGATGCCGACCTGCGTGTCGATGATAGAGAAGATGTATTTGTTTAACATCTAAATAAAACTGAATATGTATGTTGATTTAAGTTACGATAATAATAAGATTGTTTGTGTTTTGATTTTCGGTGTTTTGAAAAAGGATAAAGAGGACTGTGATTAAATAGAAATACACAAAAATATTTATATTCACCACACAGGATAGGTTATGGTAGGGGATGGTCGAGCTAACCTTGGGAGACCCCATGTCTCCGAAGTGCTGCCTACATAGCCCATTGCACAAAGCAAGGAGGGGCCTCAGACCGATGTAGTTCTCCCTTAGGACCAGGGAAAGGTGAATTCAGGCAATTTGGGTATGGTTAGGCAATTTGTTGGTTGATAAGATTTTGATGTTGATAGGGTAATGTTGTTGGTGTTGGTAAGGTATGGGCGATGTTGATGTAGGTATAGGTAAAGCGAAAGTTAGCTTACCCAAAGAGAAGGGAACCATGTCCTGATTAAGATCAACACACAATCCTAGATGCGAGGCAAAGAGGAAAGAGTGTCCCGTAGTTGAGAAGAGCTAAACAAACCACATATTAACATAGGATGAGCTCAATCCCTAGTACTTTGATAAAGTAGAAGTCGATAGGTGAAAAGAGTCAGTATAATCACAATATATCGGATATACGTCACATCCCTTGAGTTGAAACAAGTGGTGAGGTGAGGTGGATGATATAACTGAGGTACGCAGAACTTATTACAAAGTGAGTGCTCTGACGAAAGAGAACCTACCCTAAATAGACAAGTCCATGACTCAAAAGTCCTTTTGAATGAGGCTTTTCTTTTATCGAATGTAGACTGATCGATGCGGGAAGTCTACAGGGATATTGATTGTATTATTCTCGAGGTCTTCACGGTCGATCAATGCGAGAAGCTTCGATAAAGGTCGACTTGTATATAGTCCCCTTCGAGGGAGCAATCTATTTATAGTAGCAGATATGATTGTAATGCATAGCTGTCCTTCTGGGAGCAATATATATATAATAATGCGGTAATAGTTCGGCATATAGCTTTCCTTCGAGGGAGCAGTCTATATTTAATTTAAATGACTAGATGTTCATTTGGCGTGAAGCATCTAGTTAGTAGGAAGTTTGACTCAAGAAAATCCCCTAAGAATACGGCTTATTTTAATACTTTGAAGTCATGGACTAGACTAAAAAGGGGAAGGCATCATCAAGGGGAGGTGAGGATCAAACTATGTGAGCCTCGATTGTTATTATGAAACAGTGTAGTAGTGGTAAGTGAGCTCAAGGGACGAGCGATGTAGATAAGAAGTGATATAATACTAATTTCAACAACGAATGGTCAAGATAAGGCATTAGTGATATAATTACCATTTCAACAAAGCTAGACGATAAGTCCAGAAGATAGGTATGAGGATTATATAAGGCCCGATCCAATCGGGAGCAAATTTTCCACGCTCTTTTCTAGTTTGGTTACATGTTGATTCTCTTGAGAACAAGATCACCAACCTTAAAGGTACGCTCATGAAGTCGCTTATCATAAGCACGTTTAATGCGTTTTTGATAGATTTGAAGGTGATCAAGAGTGATTCATATAAACCGGCCCGAAATCATCGCTGGAATATCCCAAGAGATATTCAAAGGGTTTTGTATTTCGAGAGGCAAAACAGCCTCGATAAGTATACCAAAGGGGTGTGGCATTAAGGGAACGAATGCTATACGATAAGCCCAAAGGGCAAAGGGAATGTGATCGTGCCAATTTCTTCCGCATTCATCGACAACTTTCATGAGGATTTTGGTTAGTGTTTTATTAGAGGACTCGGCTTGCCCATTGGCTCAGGTGGATAGTAAGGTGATGAGAAACTAAGTTTGATACCAAAGTTGTCACAAAGGTCTCTGCAACAACTTGTTTTTGAAAGATTTTCCATTATCTCGTTATCAAAGTGCGGTGAGGAACACCAAAACGACAGATAATGTGGTGGTTAATGAACTCGACAATTTTTTCTTTTTTTGATTGAAATGAGTGGAATAGCCTCCACCCATTTTGTGTAATATTCGGTCATTATGAGTATCCAACGTGACGCTGTGAAGAGGTTGGGTGAATCTCACCAATAAGGTCTAAACCCCATCAGGAGAAAGGCCAAAGATCTCGAGCGATCTCGGAGCGGGTGGCTAGGAGTATGTCAAGGTTGGCATGTTGTCGACACATAACACAACGCTTAACATATTCGTAGCAAATGTTATCGAGAGTAGGCCAATAATAACCAAGGCGAAGGATTGCTTAGCCATGGCAAGGCCGCTAAAATGTCCACCACAAATACCGTCATGGACCTCGTTGATGGTATGAGTGGCCTCCACGCCGCTTAGAGACAAATGAAGGAGGATACCATCAAAGCCACGTTTATAGAGGAGTCCCCCATGACAACATAACGCGAAACACTTTTAAGAAAAGCACGTTTGCACATTACTAGTAAGGTCGTGGGAGGACAGAGATCAAGGTAGTCGTGGAATTGGTGGTACCGTGTATCCCGTGAATTAGTGGACACGATTTTATCATACAAACTACCGGGGTCAATAGATGGGGCAAAAAGTTGTTGGACCACGACGAATAATTCGTAGTCAACATGCGCGGGAATTTGAGGCTAAGCAAGCCATAGTATCCGCAAATTTGTTAGTGGAGCGGGAATGGTTCAGATAGAATAAGTGGGTAAATAAAGCTAGAAGTGAATCCACGTAGTGTTTGTATTTTTGAAGTTCCTCGCTTTTGCATCGGTAGACGCCCATAACTTGATTGACTACCAATCGAGAGTCGCCAAAAATGTTGATAGATTTGATACCTAAGTGTAATGCAACTGAGACCTGCAACAAGGGCCTCGTATTCCGCTCAGTATTATTAGTGCAAGGGAAATCAAGTCGGAATGAAAGAGGCATAGGTTCAGCGTTGAGAGGAATGAGAACAACGCCGGCTCCTCCGCCGCGCCGCATTTAGATCCATCAAGAAGAGGGTCATCGGGTACGACTCTCCGTGAGGGAAAGAGTAGCGATGAGTTCGTCTTGAAATGTGAAATTGGTAAATTGTTCCCAGAGAGGAGCGTCCGCAAGTCGGTCTCGCGATGGTTTGTCCTTTGATTGATTTCTCGTGGATAAACTCAAGGTCGAGGTCGGCGAGAAGCATGAGCCATCTAGCAATGCGTGTTCGAGATGAGGTTTGGCGACATGTAATGGATGGGGTCTCAGATTGGTGATGACGAAAGTCTTGTGATTTAGAAGGTAGTGTCGGAGTTTGGTGGCCACGAATGATAGGGCAAGGCATAATTTTTCTACATGTGTACTACCTAGTCTCATAGTCCACCAAAGTACGACTTATATAATAAACGGCTTGTTCGTGATTCTCGTAGTCACGATGTGCAAGCATGGCTCCTACAAAGCCGTGGCTCGGTGGCGGAAAGGTAAAGGTAGAAAGGGCGGTTGTCTTGGGGTGGGATAAGCACGGTGGTCATGCAAGAGATAGGATTTGAGAGCTTCAAGGCTTGGTGACATTCTTCGCTCCATCGGAATGCAATATCCTTTTAAGGAGGTGATGGAAAGGTCGACACCGATCCGAGAGTCGGGAGATGAAACGTCGGATAGATCGAGCTTACCTTGTAAACTACGCAATTGTTTGAGATTTTTGGGTGGGGGCATTTCTAGGATAGCTTTGACTTTCGATGGATCGACCTCAATGCCACGCAAAGAGACGATAAAGCCAAGAAGTTTTCCCGAAAGAACACCAAAGACACATTTCTTCGGTCAAGGCGACAGAATATTGTAACAAAGCATCAAAATAATGGTTAAAACATCGAGATGTTCACTACGATGTTTAGACTTGCCGAGAAGATCGTCGACATAGTCTTCAAGGATAGTGTGCATAATGTCATGAAAAATGTAGGTCATAGCCCGCTGATAGGTAGCCCCAGCATTCTTAAGGCCAAATGGCATGACACGATAATGTAAGGTTCCCACGGAGTTATGAAGGCAGTTTTGTGTTGATCGGCAGGGGCAACCAAAATTTGGTTGTATCCTGAAAAGCCATCCATGAGAGAAAGCATTTCATGGCCCGTAGTGAGATCAACAAGTTGATCAATACTTGGGAGGGGGAAGTCATCCTTGGGGCAAGCGAGGTTAAGATCCCGAAATCTGTGGCATATCCGAAGTCCCCCGCCGCTTTAGTGACAGTGCACGATGTTAGAAATCCATTGAGGATAGTCAATAGCAAGATGAAGGAAACAGAAAGGAGTCGCTGAGCTCCTTTTGACCAAGAGAGCAATGCGTGGATGCATTTTTCTCAATTTCTCGTTGACTGGTTTGGAATCGGGGTTTAGGTGATGTTATGGACGGCGATAGAGGATCAATTCCCGCATGTCGCCGTAAGACCATGCGAAAGCTTGGTTACGAGCACGGAGAAAGGTAGTAAAGGCGGCTTGTTCTGATGTGTTAAGAGATTGTCCAATCTTCACAATGTGAGGATCCTCCTCCGTGTGGATATTGATTTCTATGGTAGATCTGCTCAAAGATAGTTTGGGTTTCGTGATGGCAAGGCTCGCTGAATATAAGAATCATCCGCACTGCAAGGTAAGTGAGGATGGAGTCGTTATCCTGGCATTCAACAACATTAATCAAAGGCGAATCCTCTTCGATCATGTCTGGATACAGAAGGGGAAGAGAAGATGGGTCCTCATTATCGCGTTGATAAGTGAGAGGACCTATGAAGATAGCATTTATGAAAAAAAAGTTAGGGGGATGGATTCAGTGTGGTCTATAGATTCTCGTGGGTGATGATGGCAAAGTGGGTGATGATGGTTTGGTAGGGGCGACGCCTTTCTTCTTCCAGATACAAATGACAGAGGTGTCTCCCGTGTAGGTGTTTCGGGAAAACCGAGACCACCGCGATCGTTATGTTTACGGGTAGTCACGGAATGAGTGTATGTCGGCCTTGTTCGTAAAGGCCAAAACCAAAGCCTTCCACGCACAAATGAGTCAAGAAGGTGAGGGCAAACGACGATTTGTCAAGTATTGAAAATCGATCGAAAGGAACCACACCAAGAGGAGGTTCAGGGGTAATGGAGGATGCGCAACACCCCCATACGTTAGGTTAGTGCGGCAATAGGGTGGTCCGTAAGAGATTATCTCCCCACGCGACTGGCCGTAGGTGGGATGTGCATGTAATTGTCCGTACTCCCGCGGGTAGGGAAAGAACTAACGTTATATAGGCGGTACTCCCAAACAGTAAGGCGCCAAAAAAACATCTACTAAGGGGTCTGAGGTTGGAATGTTAGCATGCGGGAAGGGAAGTGGTTTTTGCGATGGTGGTTTCATCAATCAAGGCGTAAGCGCTTGGGGTGGATGGTCGAGGTACATTCTGAGGAGGACTCGTGAGTTGAATGTATGGGTGTCTTGATTGGTATAAGCACATCGTTAGGGCGGTATAACATATCACAGGTTTTAAAGGGGGAGGGTCACTTTTACGGTGTAAGACTTCCCCTCGTACTCAAATTTTATGCATCTATGTAATGTCGAGGGAACGCATCCCATGGCTCGATCCAAGGACGGCCCAAGAATATATTATATCGAACTCTCCCTCAAGGACATAGAAGAGTTCGGGTAAAGTACGTGGTCCTACGCGAATGTTGAGGATCACGGTGCCTAAGGTAGAAGTAATAGCGCATTGAAATGACCGCAACATGATGGGGTCGGCACACATGCAACTGTGAAGGGATGTTCATCCGTTGGAAGGCTTTTCAAGAGATGATGTTTAGGCTAATACGCCCTGCCAATCATAACCCGACGTACTCAATGTCCCGACGTAAGCGGAGATGAAAAGGGCAGTGGTCGGGATCTTCTCGTACTCAAAGTCGACAATTTCATCTTCGAGAAACCGATCACAGCAGCTCTGTTGCACAGAGACGTATGGTTGGGGCAAAGGGGTTGTTTGGTGAGAGAAGCAACGTGATCGGGTGTTAGAATGGAGGTAACAGTGGGGTTTCATTAGGCAAAACCTCTATCCTCAAGGATCTCAACGAGAGCTTGTCGATGAGATTCAAGTCCAATGAGATCATACAAAGGTCATTTTTACGCGCGATCGGTGAAGCCGTTTAATCATATTTCGGTGGGCAATGCCATTAGAGACGGATAGGCGGGTCCGCGAATGACCACTTTAGGTGGTGGTGCAATCGGATGTTCGACGGAGAAAGAGATGCCGCAGTGTGTTTTCTTTTGCTTTCCCATTGTTTTTCTCGCCTCGAGTAATGCACACTAATCATATTAATCTCGTAGACCCGAGATGAGGAAGATGGTGGGGATAACTCATGGTCTTCACGAGGTGGGGTCAGAATAATGATAGATCTTGGTGAGGCGGGGACAGATGGTATAGGAGAGGGAATGGAAACTAAAGGTCTCTCCCTTCGTAAGTTGTCTTTCTTAATCTTTCTATCCGGGAGAGGTGACTGGCGAAGGATGGTTTTTAGAGCTTTGCATCCCTCCACATCATGTCCTGGTGTGCGGTGATAAGCGCAGATTTTAGACTCATCGTAATCCATAGGTCGGGGCTTAGACGGGTCATAAGGTCTAAGTGGAGGTAGGGAAATGGTCGCATTCTCCACCAACATAGCAAGGATTTTGGCGCGTAAGATCCTTTGAGTGGGTCAAAATCTGAAGAGGATGAGGGTATTGATTGTGTGGGTTTTGGTAATGTTTGGGCGTGGTTAGTTCGTATGGGTGGCGGTTTAGCCGAGGGGTGTTGATACATGGTTTTTACTAAACGTGATTTCTTTGGCGCAGAGGCTATGTTGGATGATGAGGCCGCAGATGACGTGGTATCGTAAAACAACCACGGGAAATAGAGTAACTCGAAACAAATCTTTTGATGATGGTATTTGTTTAGGGTCGATAGGTGGGGACAGATACGCGAGTGACGGTGTTGCTATACCCTGAATTTCTCAGATAGGTGCGGAAGGCGTAGGTTGTTCTAAAGAAAACGCAGGAGGTATGATATATTGGTGTAAGGTAGAGGGATGGGGTCCCAATATGGAAGGTAGGTATGACGATGATGGTTTTGATTGTGATAGGGGCACGGATTGAGTTTGTCTCCTAGGTGGCGGAACGGATTTATTTTTGATAGATCGAGTCGCTTAGGGTGTGTGTTAGACTGGGCATTGGTGAGGTCCCAAGCGTAGGGGAAGATCTGGTTAAGTTGATAGAAGTGGACGGGGCATTTGGTAGAGGTGAGGGGGGTGAAGGTGAGAACAGGGGCATTTTAAGCTTCTGTAAGCACTTCGGTATATGGTGGAGACATCAGATCACCATTTGCATTTGAGTAGAAAAAGGGGTACTCAAACGTTCCCATAGGGCCCGTCTTCATCTTCCGTGGAATGACAAATTCCAGTGTGTGATTTGTAATTTTGGTATGGAAGAAAGGTGGGTCAGTAATTCCACCCATCGCGGTGTGACACAGAGGTAGATGAGGCAATCGTATCAATAGATGTTAAGAGGTCAACCGGCCGTTGAAAAGATTTAGGCGATGAGGGACTAATAGGTAGGAGGGCGTGTTCGAGGGGATCCACACGCTTTAAAGAATGTGGTGATGTTAGTGTAAGAGATTTCTCCTAAGGATGTCAAAAGGAGTGGTGAGCCTTCCTCTTGTGTAGCAAGAGTGGTAGAAGGGGACGTTTGGGAAATAGATAAATTAGATAAAGATCCGCCTGCGCCAGAGGGATGTGGTGTAAGAAGACTCGCTGATGAGAAGAGAAGTCCGGGCAGTTAACTCTTCTATGGGTAAAGGAATGATTTCACTTTGGCTTGATGGTGGTGAAGGAGGTTCAAACTCCTGTGTTGGTGGAGAGGCTTGATTTAAAATTTTTTCAATAGAGGCTTTTGGCTGAGAATCGAAGACTGCATGGATCTCATGAACACTCTCCTCGGCTAAGATATCTTGGTTCACGCATCATTGTTGACGAGTGATTCGGGAATGGCTTGTTGAAAATTTTCAGATTTCAAGTTAGCAGGGCGTTAGGATTATCGAGGGTTATATCCCCTCAAGCCAACCATTTCCCGCACTATGTTTTTCAACATCTTGCAGCTTTCATGACTATGTCCTTTTACGCGGTGAAAGTTACAAAAGTCATTTTCTTTGTGAAGGTATCATTGGGGTGGAGTCAAACCCAGAGTGAGGTTTAACAGGGGCAAGGTGATAGCCCCACTTTGAGCAATTTCTCCAGATGACGCCATAAGTTTCTCCCAAGGAGTGTAATTGGTGGGCTCGGCTTTGTACTTATAAGTGGTTTTCATGAGTATCGACGGTGTTTGAGATTTGACCATTACCGCGTGGACAGCTCCTTTTGATTTAGAAGAAGTGGACGCGTGAGGAGTGGTGGTGTTTGGCTTGTTGGTAGAATCAGGAGTTCGAATTGGGGTTTTTGTTACGCAACCGCAATTTCTCTTCTTCTAAGGCTCGACTTCTAGCTTCCGAGCCATGGTAAAGGCCTCGCCGAATGTGCGGAAAGTTTGAATTTGGGGTAGGGTAGGAGATGTGCTTAGCGCAGCCCGCGTAAATAGTTCGATGAGTTCGGCCTGAGGCAAGGCATACGTAAGTCGGTCGATAAGGCCCCGCCATCGTCCAACGAAATCGCGATAGATTCGCCTTCAAATTGTCTGGATGGCATAGAGGTCAGAGATAGATACTTTCTTGCAATGTTAATGGAGAAATGATCCAAGAAAGATTGGGCTAGTTGGTTAAAAGAGAAGATTGAGTGTCAAGTTAAAGCACCGTACCACTCCAAGGCAGTGCCCCGATAAGGACATGGGAAAGGTGCGGAGTAACAAGGCATCATCATGGGCAATCAAATAACAAGCATGTCTAAATGATCGCAAGTGTTGTTGAGGATCCTCTTTACTGTTAAAACGAGTAAACTTTGGCAACTCCCATTGAGGAGGATATGAATGAAGGGGGACAGAAGGGTGAATGGGCTCCCGACAAACTTGCTCGTATGTCAAGGCGCTACGACTTCCTGACACTGAAGCCTCCAGGTTTTGCATTTTGTCCATCATTTGTTTGATGAAATCTGTGGTTGGATGAGGTGATGGTGCCACAGAATAGGGATGTCCCATATAAGGTGTTGAGGTTACTGGATACGTGTATGGGAATGAAAAGGTAGGCGGAGCTTGAGAAAGAAAGCTCGTGTGAATAGGTGGCAGAGAGTAAGTCATGAATGGAGTGGTCTGAAAGAGAGATGAGATAGGGGCAGTTGGTGGTAACGATACGTGAGGTTCAAGGTTAACCAAAGGAAAGCTAATCGGGGTCGTATGAACCTCTGAAGCTGTCGGATTGGGAGACGGGGCTAGTGATGCAGGAAGTAAGGTATTGTTATCAGGAGGAGTGGGAGCTAAATGAGCAGCTATACTAATAGGCATGCTATAAGGAGCCGACCATCAAAGCGTTTGTCGTGGGTATGAGACAAATAGTATCAGACAAAGACTGGGATTAGCATCCAAATTTGGCAAAGTCCTTGTCTCCTACACAGAATTTGGGGGATCTCACCGGTGTCCGTAGGGTTCCCTATAGAATGTGAAGGGGGTGATTCAGCAAAGACACAGAGCAGCATGTGAAACCATGGCGGCGGCTTGCTTCCGAGTGATGACAACCATGACCGTAACACACAGAAAGTTTCAATCTATCAAGAACAAAAACAACCTCTCGAATGGTGAATTTGGCAAGTCATTGTTTGGTTTGTCGTGGGAATGAAGATAGTAACCGATATCGGTTTAGTAACCGGTGTCGGTCACAGATCAAACGACGTCGGTCCCTTAACCGATGCCGGTGTCAAAAGTCTAGGATAAGAAGATATAAAAGGCTGCTGATTTGATTTTAGCAACGTTGAGTATGTTTAGCAACTTATTGATCACAGAAGACAAAGTATGACAGAGAAAACAGGATTTGAAAACAAGCAAGAGGCACACGCAAATCTAGAGACTAACCCTAGGGTTAATTTTAGTTATCGTGGGCTTATGCCTTTAGACGTAAGATGATGTCAGAATCCTAAACAACAAGACCTAGGGGAAATGTCAAGTTTGTTTTGGCTTATAAGGTTACCTCAATCGGGCGGAGGAATACCGCGGAAAAAGGGGGGATGTTTGAGTTGTTGTGTTAATTGTGAAGTGATTCGGTATGTGTTGTGCAGTGAAACTAAGGTTAATTTCCTGTCAATACCGTGGATATCACCCCCACGTGTACGACCTGTTACTTAATCTATGTTCACTAGAATTGAGAACAACAAGCAGAATGCAATGCACGTGTTTTAAACCCAAATCAAAATTATATTCGATGAAGCAAGAGAGATGACTTTCACTAATGCGAAACCAGAAAGCAAGACAAATTCTTTACTAAATATATAACAAAAACAAAGAATAAAGAAATATGCTTCCTAAAATGAAAATAAGCAAGAGAAAGAAACCCAAAATGGGTCCCACCTAAGTGCAAAATGTTTCGCTTCTAATGTTTCTCCTGGGAATAGAGTTGTTTCTATCCTTTCATTCCTTTTAGAAACAGATGAGGTTAGGGTTAGGAGGAATACCCGCAATGTGGAGATGGTGTGCGCGCACTCAGTAGGGAAAGATCAGCCGATCATGGAGAACTCCTTTTGTCTTGGAAGGACTACCCGCAAATAAGAACACAAGACCACAAGATTTTGATTAAACAATAAATGAGGAAACCGCCTTGGGCCTGTGAAATATAAAACTTCCCTTCGAAGGTGGTCAGTTCCCCTGCTAATATGAATTAACACAAAAGACTGCAAAATATCAATTAAATTATTTTGTTAAACTGGGTAGGGGGAAAGGCTGGTTTTCTGGTTTTGATCAGAGGAACCGATGGCGGTTATTGATGACCGACGCCGGTTACTAATAACCGATACCGGTGGGTTATAGGATCTTCTTGATACAGATGGTGTTTGTAATGGCTGGTTTTTTTGATGGTATTAGGAAATGGGATGGTTAGAAGCAAAAGAATGACAGTTCGATGCAATGGCACGTTGGGTAGTGGATTCAGAAACGGATTTAAGAGGACTGAGATTCAAAAAACATAAGAAATGTTATGACAAAGGACATGCAAGATCTGACTTACTGGTTTTGACCGAGATGCAAGTTGATCTCCTTGGTCAGCAAACACTTCGGTTTCTTTTCTCGCCTCTCGCTTGTCAAGTGAAGATCCGACTCGCTCTCGCCGCAATGCTCTGTTGATCCAGAAATCCTTTGACTGATCTCTCAAAATGAAATTCCGATCCGTTGTTTTGGTTTGGGGAGCCCATTTACAGGGAACCGATGGCGGTTGCGTAACCGACGGCGGTCGAGTAGGAACCGGCATCGGTAAGGAAAAAGTAGGCTATTTTTAGTAAAATAGCCCACCTTTCCCCGCTTTTCTCCCGAGAGATCAGTTGGGCTTGGTCAAGTGGCTAGAAGGTCGGCTTTTGGTGCGAGTAAGGAGGCATTAGTTATGGATGTGAGTCTGTACTCAAGTCATGGGTCTTAATTAGGTTAGTTTAGGGTTAGGGCTAGGTCATGATGAGGTGGCAAAGTGAGGTGGCGGGTAAGGTGATGTGGATTTATCAATTACAAGGTAATTAATAAATAATTGTGTAAAGTTTAGATAATGAGGTTAGGTCACGAAATGGGATGCGGGTCACAGGGGGTCATGAGACACGAATTTGTTCAAGAGGCTATTTTTTGTTTGGGCACAAACAAGGCCCCTAAGACAGATGGTTTTTAGATAGAGTTTTCTCAAAAAAATGGCATATTGTAGGGAAATATGTTTGGGTCATGCGTGGATGAATGAAGAAAAAGAAAGCTATCTTAAAATAATGGAATTCTACTTTTCTAGCTTTGATTCCTAAAAAAGAAGATGCTCAGTATTTTGATGCCTTCCACCCGATTGCGTTATGCAATAGTATCTACAAGATTGTTTCAAAAGTGTTTTCCTTAAGATTAAAATCTTTTTAAAATTTTGTCATCTCGATAGTCAGAGTGGATTTGTAGAAGGAAAGAAAATTTTGGATGGTATAGTGGTTGCACATGAAGCTATTCATTCTCTAAGTCATAAAAGGAATCTAGGTATGATTATCAAATTAGACATGATGAATTCATATGACAGGGTGAACTGGAGATTTTTAGAAGTTGTGCTAATTAAGTTTGGCTTTCCTCTTGATTGGGTGCAATTGATTAGGAGCGGTTTCTCAACTCAAGTTCTCAATTTTGATTAATGGTGTGCCAACTAGGCATTTTTCCTCTCGAGAGGTCTCGGGTAGGGAAATTTGATTTCTCCCTTTCTTTTATCATTATGGCGAAATTCTATCCAGAGCGATCCGACGTGATGTGGATAGGAAGGAACTAAAGGGTTTGAAAATATCTTCAAAGATTGATCCTGTGACTAATTCTCGCCAGGATGATATAGCGTTATTTGGGGATCCTTCGGTAGATGAGACAAATAAATATTAGGAATTTTGGAAAAATATGAAAATATGGTGGGCCAAGGTGAGTTCTCCTAAATCAGAATATATTTTATCAATGTGGATCCTAAGCTACAACGAAGGATAACAAATATTTTTGGTTTTTCAATTGGTTCTTTACCTAGTTCATACTGGGTATGACCCGATTGGTGGGGTGGCTGGAAAAGACCTTTGGAAGCCTATAGTGGATAGGATTCAAAATAAATTAGCATCTTGGAAGGAAAGGGTATTGACCACAAGCGGGCAAAGTTGAGCTGATTCGATCTTATCTTCAAGCGATCTCGGCTTATTTCATGTCTCTTTTTAAATTACCAGAGAAAGTGGTCGATGTATTACATGTATGCAAAGGAATTTTTGTGGAGTGGTGCAGAAGACAAAAATAAATTTAATTTGGTTGCTTGGGAAGATGTTTGTCGCCCTAAAAAGGATGGAGGTTTGGGCTTTAGAAATTGTTCTATTATCAATAAAGCTCTGGGGTGCAAGCTCCTTTGGAGTGTATGAGGATAGAGGGCATTTGTGGAGCGAGAATTATCACAAATAAATACTTGGAAGTCTAGGACTTGAGAGATATTTTTTCAAAGAGGATCTCCCTTCATGATCGTGTATTTGGAATTTCATTAAAATTTGTCGAAAGTTTTTGCTTCCAGATTTAAAATGGTTGCCTAAAAAGGCAATAGGGTGAACCTCTGGGATGATAACTAGCATTCGATTGGCCCTTTTTCTGCGGTAGCTACACTAGGATCCTTTAAAGAGGAAGTAATTATCAAGTGGGGTTCCAAAGTTGAGGACTATATTTGTTTGTATGATGGAATCAGAAGTTGGATAACCCCTCCCTATGATGATTTGGAAAATAAGGAAGACACAACATTTCTTTTCAAGATTCTAGGGTCCTCTCCCCGCCTCTATCAAGCATCGATGATAGGATTATTTGGGTCGGGTCGGGTCGAGTTTAGGGTCTATGATGATTAAGGCTATGTACATAAATTTGTATGCCAGTATGAAGGTCAGGGATGAGTCTATGACTTTTCCAGCAAATATTGTATGGCATAAGGAAGGATTACCTAAGGAAAACATTTTCCTATGACTGGTGACTTTAGGTAAATGTTTGACGTATGATAATTTGATGAAAAGAGGTTTTCATGGTCTTGCCTTCTACTTTCTTTGTGAAGAATGGGATGAATATGGTAATCACCTTTTCATTCATTGTCCTTTTGCTCTTCAAATTTGGCACATAGTGTGGCATCAGTGGAACATATCCTGGGTCCTTCCTCGCCCTTGAGCTTTTGATCTAATTTTTCAATGGAGTTAGAAAAATTCCATAAAGGTATTTAAATCCTTTGGAACTTAACTCCAAATGGAGGTCATTTGGAGTTTGTGGCTTGAAAGGAATAGAAGGATTTTTCAAGGTGGTAAGCTTTCACTACGTCAAGTTTGGAATAGGATTGAGGGTCTTCTTTCTAAATCTATTAAATCATGGAGCAATCATTTAGATTGTAGAAATAGTGAAGATAGAATCTTATGTGGAAAATGGCCTTCAATTCCCTGGAATTATGTTAATGGTCCTCCTGATAAGGGGAGTAAGGAAAATATGTTTGGTGTGTGGAGACCTCTAGAGGAGGGATGGATCAAATTAAACTTCGATGGTGCTTCCAAAGGTAACCCTGACAATGCAGATGTGGTTGTATTTTTAGAGATTCTAAGTGCCAACCGATTTTGGCCTTGGCTACTAATTGTGGTGTCTCCTCTAACAATGTGGTGGAAGGAATGGCCCTCCTTTTCAGATTATTGGAGGCAAAAAAGTAGAATTGGAAGTGTATGTGGATTGAAGGAGATTCTAAAACCATTATTGGTTTGGCCCAAGGTAAAATTTCTAAGGCTTGGGAACTGAAGTCGGTTTTTCTAAAGATTAAATCTATTCTCTCTTTATTTTCTGAGATTAGATTCTCCCATGTCAAAAGAGATGGGAATATGGTGGCTGATTGCTTAGCCAAAGATGGGTGTCAAGTTGTGGGACAATTGTCATTTAAAATGTCAAGTGTGGGAAGTGATCTTTCCCAGTGATGTCATGTTCCTTCTATCGAAGGATGTTAGGTTGGTGGATGGTAATGAGGGGGAGTAATTGTGGTTATCGCGAGCACTTATATCTATTATTGGATTGATGATGATTTATTAGGGGATATCTTCTCTAGGATATAGAGCATGATCACATACTCCTACATGTGTGCAAGGAACATTGCGGAGGGATTTTTAAGCTAGGCTTGACAGGGTTTTTCATTACTTATGTGAATCTATTTTGGGCTAAGAATTAGAGGTGGTTCTTCCGGTGCTCCATCGGGTGGTTCAAAGTTTGAAAGTATGGTGTTTGTGAGAGGATCTGGCTGGTCCGAGATGAAAAAAGAAGAGAGCCTTAACCGATGAAGCGGATAGTGAGTCCTTCTCGGCCTAGATGGATGGAAAAATTAGGAATGCTGCCATGAGGGGTTGGTTAGAAAAGGTGTGGTCTATTGTGGAAATCTTTGAAGAGGATGAGGAGGCAGACATATGTGAAAGTATCAGAAATTAATGATTGACCCTAATCAATCAATTGGAAGAAGGAATGTGTTCGACATGGCTCAGGGTTTGAGTGTGGCCAATATCTTGTCTAATTCTTCTAGGCAATTCATTCTGAACAAAGAGCATCTGAGTTTGGAGGAGCACTTGATCAACATGCAATTTCATATTAACACATTAGCTAGAGGTGTGTATGTTACTACCCGTATGTTGGAGGATTTGGTGGAGAACCGGGGTTGGTGTTTTTGTGAGTTCCAAGATGGAAATGTCGAAATTTTGCATGGAGCCATCATCTTTATATGCGTAAATAATAGACAATTCAAATGTGGATATTATAGCGGAGATTCTATCGAGAGGTGGCAAGGAGTAGTTGGTTTGGTCTGTGTTCTACCTTTGTAAATTTTTGTGCCTCGACTATCTATGGTTTGTAGCTAGTTTTTGTTTCTGCATTCAATTCTTGTGAAAATATATATAGTAAATAGGTTTTGGAGTAGACATGGGGATTTCAGTGCTGCTTACAACTATTCCCCCGAATTTTTAATGTAAAAGCATGATAATGTGCCTACACAAACTATGAGAGTCCATCGATGATTGATAATATCATGGACTGGTGCTTCATGTAATTTTTGTAGGTCAGGGGCCTTCTCCCTAGGTATCAATAGAAAAAAAAGAAGCATTTAATTTCATAGCTCACAAATAAAATCAATGAAAGAGCAAATGAACAATTTTAATTACGTCCATGAGACCAAGTAGTCTATGGGACCCAAAGCCACAACCAAAGTGAACAAAGCTGCCCCTAAAGAACTCCTAACAGCTTTGTGTAAAATTCATCACATTTTTATTTTGAATATCCTACTATGGATCTTCACCAAAAGATTCATTATTTTGACAAGTATTTCCTCCTCAAACAAGGATGTTAGGTTGTCTACTCTCAAATTGTCCTCATATTTGATACGAATGTCATTATATGATGTACATTCCCGATATAGTGTCATTCTATTTCCACTACCCATTTTTTATAAAACATACATGTTCTCTCTTCCCACTCTTCTTTAGGAGAAGCCTATTTGTTGGTTTCACATCTAAGATGATGTAAACTAGTAATTAATTGGGCCATCAACATTTTTTCTTTCCATTTTATTTTTACCCCTAAGTAGGCATTTTCCTTGTGGTCACAAGTTGGATTAAATTCTTTGATGTAGTATTCTTTCTTCTCCCAAGTAGTTGTGTCCACATGCCTATCCTAAATTTTTCTTTCACATGATTTTTTATTTCCTCATTAGTGTTTGGACATTCTTACATGTTAATATTCTAGTTGCTCATTTATTTCATGTTTTTTTCATCCATGTGTTCATCCTCTTACCTAGATGTTCTTCTACAACCATTTTGGGCCACCTATGCACTTCCATGATTTGATTTTTTTCAAATAAGTCAACATTTGAGCTAACATTGATGCCTCTAATGGGAATTTTCTTGCTTCAGCTAACAAAATGTCATATGGAACCAACGTTTTAATTTTAAAGATGTTTGTGATTAAATTTTTTTGGATTCTCTCTATTTTTCTCCACTTAAGATCATACACATTATTGCCCCAAACTTCACAAACATAAAAATCTATGGCGTGACAAGTAATCTAAACAAGGTTTTTGGTTTTTCAATCCCACAATTATGCATTTCTACATCTATTTAGTAATGAATATGATACCTTCCACCCTCTTTATATCCTTTTTGCCCTGCAAGTTTCCCAACTAAGCATGTTGTGAAAAACCAACCCAAGATGAGGTCATCTCGCATAAAGAAGCAATTTTATTACATAGTTGGCTAAGTGTGTTCCATCTCTATCCATTTTGTTGATCCACTCCTCTAACTTATCAATGTAGAACCCAAACAAAGTGGGTAAAAGTGGACATCCTTGTTTAACACCAATATCAATCCTAAAAATTTTAGACATTACCTCCCATGTTCTGATTTTGGCCTCGAGTTACTCATATAGCCTATGAATAATTGTTCTACACTCATATGGAATTCCAAGATCCTCCATTCTACTCCATATTTTATTTTTAGGTATCATGTTAAAAAAATTGAAGTCAACAAAGCAACAAAAAAATTTCTTCACCTTGGTTATCCCACACTTTTTCAATCAAGTGTCTAAGAGTGATGTAATGGTCAATAGTGGAGTGCTTTGGCTTGAAATTCACCTTCCTTTTTGCTCTTTCCCCCTCTTTTTCTACCCAACTACTAATTATAAACTTTATCATGCTCCTAAATAGTTTTCCAAGTAGAGGGTCTACCATGTTAGTGCGATAGTTTGATGGGTTATTTATATCCCCATTTTTGTATAGGGGATAACAACACTAGTTATCTAAGACAAAGGGAAATCCTTTTGGGAAGATACCATTAAATATGTGTTTGATATGCGACCGAGAACTTTCACACCCTCTTTTAGATACTCTACTTACATCACATGAATATCTTTATCCTTTCCCTCACACTCTCTTTATGCCTTTAGTGATATCCCATGTGGAAAAGAGTTGAATTATTGTGTTGATAATGTGGGAGGTTAGATTTATCATGCTCCACCTCATATACCAATTTTGCATAAGTTGGTCATTAGTTTTTTGTTATATTATTCTCTCTTTGTTTTCTCTTCTAATGAAGTTCTCTCCAAAATCCTTTTGGATTATGGTTTACTAGGGAAATCAACTCTTTCCTTATAGTGTTCATGTAACCCTCCTTTTGGATTAAATCATTTTTATAGGACTTTTTGTTTTCTTTATTTTTCCTAGCTTTTTTTTTTCCTTACACTCTTCATCACACCACATATTTGTCGAAAAATTGCTTATGTTTATTTTCTTATGTCTAATAAATATTTTTCAAAAGCTTAGTGCTTTGAGGATGGTAGGAATCAACATATTGATTTGTATGTGATAATAAGTTGTTGAAACTTTGTATTTTACCTCTTAAATGTGTTTTTCCAAAGGATTCCTTAACAAGTTATCTATTCTCACGAGTCCAATTTTTTTCCCTAAAGAGGTGGTTTCTTTTCTTGTGGTGTGTTTTCCCTTGGCTGATTATTAATATGCATGTTGATCTTCACATATGTTGGGTTATGGGTCGATGTGTCTCTATAGAAAATGACCATCATGGTCATACAACTAACCAAAATTGTAATGGCTGTAAATAAAGGAAATTAATAGAAAAATAGAAGACAAAGAAATAAACAAATGTTATACCTTCACTGTAATCTCTTGCAAACCTCAAGTAAGATAGTAGAAGATCTTGAACTTGTTTGATCTTATTGAAATTTAGATTGTGGATGCTCTTGATATGAATCTCCAAAGGGATTTGCAAATGCTACAAGTAGATTTCAAAAGGATGCGATAATTAAATTGGTAGAAATTGGATGCAATTTTCTCAAACCTCTAGGGATGAGTTTACAAAGGAATTGACTTGCTTTTATAGCTGAGGGTAGAGCCACGAAAGATTGATGAAAGCTTGACTAAGATCTAGGTTAGCAATTGTACTACCCGGGAATAGAAAGTAGACTTGGTCCGGGATTGTAGATTTATAGGCGTAATGGACATTTAGAATAAAGCAGGTTAAATCCAAAAATTGAATTACACGTATAAATCTATAGCCCCCTCATTTCTAGGAATCTAGAAGTGTAATATAAAAATAAACTAGAAGAACAATACACAAGATATAATGTGGTTCACCTAGTGTGGGCTACGTCCACCAAGAAACAACCAATATATTATTCAAATATTTACAGAGGAAATACAATGAAGATCTGCAATCTTCCACACCTCTCTAGATGTACAATACTTTTCCTTCACAAGCTTCTTTTTTCTCTCCAAGAATTCCTTCTTACAATTATTCTAATTCTATGCTTCTAACCCTAACTTTCTAGCTTATATAAACATATACAAACTTAGGGCACTTTAGCTATGCAATTACAACCATTAGATCACCTTTTATCAAAGGTTAGATCTAATTCCGTGACTTAAATAAAATCAATCACACACAAGTAACCAATGTCGGTTACCCTAACCGATATCGGTTCCTACTTGCTTGACCGATGTCGGTCCCAGTGTGACCAAGACAAGCGCTTACCCAACCGACGCCGGTTACTATGTATTCTAACAAGTTATTAAACATGCTATTTGTGAAGCAATTAAGCTCCACAACTCAACAATCTCCCACTTGGAGATAAATTGTTGCACTATACCATACAAATCCATTCTTGGATCCTTTCCTTGGCCTTGTTTCTTCCTCTTCAAGTCTCAAACTCAAGACCAACAGAAGTGGAGTGAAGCTCCAACTTCTCCTTTTCCAACAAATTCATTAGCATATCCACAGGGTTCTTATTTGTATGAATTTTCTCTAGTTTCAGCTTCCCATCCTCCAACACCTACCGTATGAAGTGATATCTCAACTAAATGTGTTTCATTCTTGAATGAAACAATGAGTTCTTTTCCAGATGAATCACTTTGACTATCACTGTATAATCTACAATCCTCTTGCTCCTTTCCCAACTCTTCCATGAACCTTCTCATCCATATCATCTCTTTGCTAGCCTCTGTAGTCATGCAACATACTTGGCCTCTGTAGTAGACAAGGCCATAACCTTCTACAATCTCGAAATCTAGCTAACTTCCATCCCACCTACTATGTGAATACATATCCAGTGGTGCTTCTCCTACCATCCAAATCTCTAACCATATCTAAATCAACATAGCCACATA
Organism: Taxus wallichiana var. yunnanensis; assembly: GCA_018340775.1. Classification (NCBI taxonomy): domain Eukaryota; kingdom Viridiplantae; phylum Streptophyta; class Pinopsida; order Cupressales; family Taxaceae; genus Taxus; species Taxus wallichiana. The sequence goes on along the minus strand of CM031237.1, from coordinate 450,272,845 downwards.
AAGAAGTATCTAGACCCTCCATAACATAACTGCATGCTAGATGTCCCTCTCAAATACTTGAGAATCCATTGACTGCTTTCCAATGCTCTTTACCTGGATTGGCCATAAATTTGCTCACAACTCCCACTTCGCATGTGTAATGTCTAGTCTAGTACAAACCATAACATACATAAGACTTCCAACTGCTAAAGCATATGGAACTCATGCCATGTACTTGACCTCCTCATGTGATGTAGACACTAATCTTTGTTAATTTAAAGTGTTCAGCCATAGGTGTACTTATAGGTTTTGAATTCTGCATATTAAACCTTTCCAACACCTTATTGATATAATGTTCCTGAGACAAATACAATTTCTTGTTCTTCTGTCTCTAAGAATTTGCATGCCAAGGATTTTCTTTGTAGCTCCTAAATCCTTCATTGCAAATGTATGAGCTAACTTTTCTTTAAGCTCAACAATGTCTTGCATACTAGATCCTGTAATAAGCATATCATCCACATACAATAACAAAATAATATAGCTTCCATTTTCAAGCTTCTTGAAATAAACACAATGGTCAGATTCACATCTCATATAACCATGCTCATGCATAAAACTATCAAACCTCATATACCATTGCCTTGGGGCTTGCTTTGAGCCCATACAAGCTCTTTTTCAACCTGCACACAAGTTTCTCCTTACCCTTGACTTCATAACCAAGTAATTGTTGCATATATATCTCTTCCTCCAAATCACCATGAAGGAAATCCATCTTAACATCAAGTTTCTCTAAATGCAAATCTTCTACTACAACTAAACTCAATACATATATGTGAAGTCATTTTACTACAGAGAAAATATCTCACCAAAATCAATACCTGATTTTTGTGTAAATCCTTTTACCACAAGCCTTTCCTTGTATCTTTTTTGTTCACCCTCTTCTTCCTTGATCATGTAAACCCATTTGTTTTGTAATGTTCTCTTACCTACTACAAACTTAACCAAATCCTATGTTTAATTCTATTTCAAGGATTCCATCTCCTCATCCATGCCATGCTCCCACTTCATGTGGGTATCATCTTGCATTGCTTCTTCAAAACTTCTCGGTTCACCACTATCAATCAATAATAAATAAGATAAGGAAGGTGTAAATATTTCTGGAGGTCTACTTACCCTTTGTGACCTTCTCATTGAGATCTGGGGTGCCAAAGGCTCAATATTTATGTCCTGTATATTAGTATCCATCTCTGACAGTGACCAACACTGGTCACTCACTCACGATCGGTTCACAATCGATGTTGCTAACCGAACTCATTGGTTTTGATCTTTATAGCCGACGCTTCCCTTCGATGCGATACTACCAATGTTGGTTTTTTCAATCAATACTTCAGTTCATGCTTCACCAACACTGTCTGTACCTATGTAGATGATGTTTTCTAAATTTGAGAATGATTTTCTTCCACAAACTTTCCAACCGTTCATCTTTGGGTACCAAAACTTGATCCATGTACATTCTCTTTTCATTCCATTCAATGTCATGACTCCTAACAATCTTAGAATCTTCTAAATCCCAAAAATGGAATCTGAAATCACCAGAGCCATAACCAATAAAAGTACATCTCTTGGATTTAGCATCCAACTTATTTCTATTTTCTTTATCAACATGCACAAAAGCTTCTGAACCAAATACTCTAAGAAAATAAAGATCTACCTCTTTTCCAGTCCAAGCTTTTCTTCGTATTCCACCATCCAGTGCACTTGAAGGCCCACAGTTAATTAAATAAACTGCCATGTCTACTGCTTCTACCCAAAACTGCAAGGGTAATCCAACATGTATCCTCATGCTTCTTACATGTTCCATGATTGTCCTATTCATTCTTTCAGTAACACCATTCTCTTGTGGTGTTCTAGAACCGTTCTTCTCTCTGTATTCCATTCACTGAACAATAATCATTGAAAGTCTTTCTTATAGTACTCACCACCATTGTTAGATCTAAGGCATTTTAACTTTGAATTTGATTCATTTTCCACAAGGGATTTCCATCTTTTAAAAGTCTCAAAAACATCATATTTACGTTTAATACAATAAACCCATACCTTTCTTGGCATCATCAATGAAAGTCACATAATATTGGGATCCTCCATGAGAAGCTACCTGGGCTGGTCCCCACACATCTGAGTGCACAAGCTCCAATTTTTATCCTTCTTTGTTGACCCAACTTTGAGAAATATCACTCTCTTTTCTTTCCAAATATACAATGCTCACATAAATCAAGATCTACATATTTCAAATATGATAACTTACCCTTTGCCTTTAAGATATGCATTCCTTTTTTACTCATATGGCCTAGCCGATTATGCCACATGCTTGCATCTGAATCTAAAGTAGATAATACGAAAAGGAATCAAGTAATACATGTAGACAAATACAATGTTCCTACCTTCTTTCCTCTTACAAACAAGATATCCCTTGGTAACTTTCCAAGAGTCAATGGTTGTGAATGTAACCATGCAACTAGATTCACCTAGTTATCCTATAGAAATTAGATTTCTCTTGAGGCTTGGCACATGCCTCACATCTTTCAATATCCATGTATTTCCATTCTGTAATTTTAGATGAACTTCCCTTTACCAATAATATTTCATGGTTCATCATCTCCTAAATAAACATGCCCAAAATTACCCTGGACATAATTTTTGAAATAACCCTTATTAGGGGTAACATGGAAAGAAGCTCCTGAATCTAAAACCCATGATTCAATTTTATTATCCAAGGAGAGAATAAGGGCATCTTGCATTACCTCAAGATGCAACATTTTCCTCTTTACCTTTCTCTGGTACATTCTCTTTGTTTTCCTTGAACCAACAATCCTTCTTTGCATGTCCTTTCTTTCCACAATTCCAACAGGTTATTCCTTTACCTCTGGATTTAGATATGCCATTCTTAGACTTTGATTTCCATTATTCTTTCTCTTGATCTCTCCTTCTACCTTCCCCTGCTTTCTACATTCAAAGCATTTCCAGATGATAATTCTCCTATACTTTTCCTGCATATTTCTTCATTCAGATTATACTAACCACATCATCAAACTTTAAAATATTAGTAGTAGACGTTGTATTACTAATAACCATTACCAAGTTATCCCAACTATCTAACAAAGAGCATAAGAATAAAAGTTCTTTCACTTCATCATCAAACAAAATATTAACCAATTTTAATTGATTTATAATAGAATGGAAATCATTCAAATGAATTGATGTAGATTCACCTTCTTGCATCTTAGAATTAAATAATTTCTTCATCAAATAAAATTTATTTGAAGCACTAGGTTTTTCATATAAATTAGCTAAAGATTTCATCAACTCTACCATGGTTTTTGCTTCTTCATAATATTCGAAGCCACAGATGCTACCAGCTCAATCTTATAGATCCCAGAGCCTTTCTGTCAAGAATTTTCCATTCTTCATCAGTCATCTTTGTAGGTCTTGCCTTCTCATCCAATGGTAAGTATAGATCTTTCTGATACAGATAATATTCCACCCGCATCTTCCATAATTGATAATTACGGCTGTTAAATTTCTCAACTTTGTATTTTCCATCTTCTATCATTGTTGTAGCTCCCACTCAATTAGAAATCCTCTGTGAGTAAATATGTCAACACACAAAACCCTCAAACAAAAAATTCGATACCAGTTTTTGGGGTTAATCACACCAATTGTACATATATATATATCAATCTAAGCATACAAGCAATAAATACAAAAATAAACCAAAAAAAATACACAAGATATAACATGGTTCACCTAGTGTGGCTACGTCCACCAAGAAACAACCAATCTATTATATTCAAAGCTTGACAAGGAAATACAATGAAGATTTGTAATCTTCCACACCTCACATGGATGTATAATACTTTTCTCTCACAAGAGTTTCTTTTCTCTCTCCAGAATTCCTTCTTAAAATTCTTTTGATTCTAGCTTCTAACCCTAGCTTTCTAGCTTATATAAGCATATAAAAACTTAGGGCACTTTAGTTATGCAATTACAACCATTAGATCACCTTTTAATCAAAGGTTAGATCTAATTCCGTGACTTAAAATAAAATTTCCCAAATGAAGTTGTATCGTGAAGGAAATACAATTTTGTGACTTTCCTAAGTGGAGTTAATAATTGTGTTAAAGGGAAGAAAGTGCGGTGATAGTCGTGTGATTAGAAAGATCAATAGGGTAGTAGATAAAGGTATACATTTATGAAGATTGTGTTGAAATGTTGAGAGATTCAATGCAAGGGTTTTTCCAATTGTAGGATTTCTGTGAGAAGTGAATGTTTGTTTGAATTTTTTTAATGATTTTTCAGATTTTTTTTTGAATTTTTGAATATATGATTTTTTTATGGTATTACAAAGTTCTTAGAAAGATCTGAAATAAAAATACAAATATATGTAAACAAACTTGCATACACAACAAAAAGGAAAACATTCCATATCTTATTTAATAAACTAGGAGTAAAACACAACACATGTAAGTGACAAAAAGACTGAAACAAGCATGCAAATGAACCCAATCTGAATAAGAATGAATGGCACAAAAGTTATTTGTGAACTAAGATGCCAATATTTTTCCTAAAATTGGTGTACAATGAAGGTAAAAAAAATTACAAACCGAAAGTAGTAAAAAACATCGCCATAATGTTGACAAACTAAAACAATACAACACAACTTGCAATAATGACATCTAATGAAACTCCAAATGTGTTCCACATTGAAGAAATAGACAAATAAAAATGTCCTCGAGTGATATATTAGAATCAAAGACGATTGAATTGGGCCGAAGAGCAGAGTGATACTTGGATACTCCAAAATATACTCTTATCGATCCCATTGATGTTTGATATGTGTTGGTTTAAATTGTGAAATCGAGTGTGCCCTAAGAAAAGCTATATTGTGAAAGGGTAATTGATTGCCTCAAGCATATATATACACCACGGGAAAGAAAAATGATTATCGAAAGATGGCCTAGAACGATCATGAGGAATTTTGTGAAATGGTGAAATTGTTGAATCTGTATTATACGATTCTTTGAAAGTCGGTCAAACATTACCTAAATGTTTTACTTTTTCCATTTTACACCATTTTTTATTTTTGAGCAATTTCATATTGTTTTTGTATTTTTCAAAACATATTTGAATGTTTTTGAAAAAAATTGGATTTTTTTATAGTTTTGAACATTTTAAAATGTTTTTGGAGTTTTGTGAAACATATTTGAATGTTTTTTTGTGTTTTTTTGACTTAGGTAAAGGGTTGGATGGTCTGAACTTATGTTCAAACAATTATAAGCATTCCGTTCCATTGGTAGAAATGTAGATGATGTAATGATAAAATGTCTTACTCCACTCGTGACTCTTCACAATTAGGAATATGTGAGGGATCATCACCGAGAGCCAAGAAGGATGTGAGAATGAGGAAAATAGTGATATGAAAAATTAAGATGATGGATGCTAAGAAACAAGGTGTGAAAATGCTCCATGTGAGAAAAATGTAACTCATCTCCAATCAGGATTATCTGATCAATTCCAAGATGATTCCACTTTATATGTTTTGACTCGACTTAGATCTCTATATGGCCTACTGATTGACAAGATCCAGTCGAAGGAATTTTCATATCTCTTTAACATAGGAAACTTCTTGGGATGTTTTTGAGTAAGCACTTTTAATTCAAATTTGATAAAGGATTTATTGATTAATTTTTTTGTGAAGGACCCCTACATGTTGCCCCATGTCACCAAGTAAGAGACAAGGGCTCAACATTGAAGACAAAATGTAGGTGAGTAAGGACATCTTCCTTTGTTCCCAATCTCATAATACTAGTGAGAAGTATGGGATCATCATCGAATACTGTGAAGGATGAAAGGTGTAATGATTGATTTTTTTTTGTATTTTTAGATTGATTTTTCCTTGTATGTCGATAGTGTGCTTATTGGGAAGGAACATTCTACCCCCAAGTCTCAACACATATGACTAGTAGGATGCAAGGGTTCAACACCGTAGACTAAAATGGGTGGTCAAAAAGGACCGGTAAAGAAGTTTGACCTTTCTATTAAAGAGAGAGCTTATTTGAAATGAGGATTTTCCATCAGTAAGCTTCAAGACAAAACCATAGGTAAAAAGATTTGGAATGGTAGAAACCATAACAGGGATGAGACACAAAATGCCCACTATGAACAAGATTAACTAGTGTCATAGAAGGTGAAGAATTCAAAGATACGATTAAGAGATCTACCAATGGATGAAACAATTAAAATTGTTTGAATTATGAGTTAACCATGCAAGTGGCCTTCCTTAGTATAGAGATAAAACCATGGGATAAAACGTTTTACGCTTCTCCATTTTTTATGTTCAAATAATCTCTTAATGATGAGTTGAATATGAAGTTTTATTCTCTTTATATGATGTTTAATGTGTTTGAAATTTTGCGAGATGAATATTTGCAATGGAATCATCAGGAGAGAGGTCCATGATAATGAAAATGGAATGGTCCGATTTAGAAGAATTGTGCGGATGAGATCCAAGTCAATGGAGTGAATCAAAAGATTCAAGGAGTATTGAGTTACGATATTGGGCGGACAAGGTCCAAGTCAAAGGAGAGAAGTAAACATTTTGATGAGTCCTGAGATACAAGACTTAGGCGGATGGGATCCAAGTCAAAAGAGTGAATAAAAAGATTTTAAAAGTCTTGATTTGTGAGAATTGGGTAGAAAAGGTCCAGTCAACGAGAGGGAATCCAAAGATTCAATGAGTTCTAGTATGAGACTTGGGCAGACAGGTTCCAAGTCAAAGGATGTATGATTAGATAAGTATTTAATGGGATCGAAAGACCTATGTGATGTTAGAGAAGGATTGTCGATGTGAGGAATATGTTGAGATTTACATTCACCTATGAGTGAAAGGATGCGAGGAATGAATGATTGATCTCTATATGTACACCCAAGGCTCCTTATAGGCCGTAGAAAGAAAATATTCAATGTTTCTTCGTCGAGGTTGTGGATTAATTGATTTGATGAAAGATTTATAATTAAAGCATGAAAAGGTTATATAAGGATATTCCTGGGTATACGTACCTCGTAGAGTGTATGCATGTAGATGTCTTGAGACATAAGGGTCAAAGTTGATGATATACCTACAAGAGTAATAATTTGGGGGATTACAGACACAAAATGCTATGTTGTTGCAAGTGTCCAAACTTGTTCAGGTTGTGTTTCTAAAACAAGACTATATATGTTAGGCATATGAGCAAGTAGTGAAAGAATAGAATCAAGCGCAATGTTTCTTGATGATAGACCATGTTTTGTAGTGTCTTCAATTATATCAAGGGTTGAAAGGGAGTTTTGAAGTAAATTCAAGCTCTTAGTTGGTGTTAGAAGGTCGTTGTATGAAACAGGTTCAATACATGTTTGAATTAACAAAATAAAATCCGTAGAAGAAATGGATTATTTTTGGGTTAGAGATACTTGACCTTCATCATTATGATCTCGCAGAGTTTCAAAATATATAGGAGGTTGACAATGCTCAACTCTTCCTTAGAATTGTTGGAAGTTGACGTGTCTTTGGTTGTGATAGCTTTGTTTTCAGTCTCTATAAAGATGTCTCCATTGTTAAGTAAGTCTTGGACATAATGACAAATACTTGAACAATGATCAATAGAGTGGCCTTCAATGTGGTGGTATTCAAAATATTCTGATGTATTATACCACTTAGGTCTGGGTTATCCATTATAAAAGGGCCTTATTATTATATACTTCATCATTCTATCCTATAATAGTTGATGAAAGAGACTAGAGAGACTTTCTTCAAGAGGCATATACTTATGTTTAACTTTATGCGAGAATAGCATATTTGCTAGGTTGTATGATTGGAATTTGGATTGATTGTGTATGCATGTTGTGCATGTTTCGATTATCTATGACACCATCATTGAAGACATTGCATTTACAGTTGATGTACCAAGTTTTATCGTGATGAGTGCTAGGGTTGTTCTTATTGTGATTGTGCCCATTGTCTTTAGAATGAGGTTTGATTAAGCCTTTAACATTAAGGTCTTTTTCTATCAGAGTCAAGGTGACATCGGAGCCAAGGTTGGAAGAGAAATGTTTGATGAAATTCTCTCGAGAGGTCTCGTGAAGGTAGTGATAGATTCCTTTAGAATGTGTAAGAACCAGTCCAAAACTTGTCCTCCCGTGATTCTAGGAAAAAGGCACAAGAGAAATATATCGTTATATGTCACTTCGTGGCATACTACGAAAAAAATTATTTGATATGATTTCTAGGATGGTTTTGCCATTTTATTTTTTGAATTTGGGAGTCTTAAAATATTTTGGAAATGGTGTGCATAAGATGTCCATATCGAAAGGCTATGGACACAATTCATTAAAATTGAATTGATTCCATTGTTTTTACATACCTGAAAATAGTGTCCTTCATCATTTTCCATTCTTGAGAAAATGACGAATTGTGTGAATACACCATTGTAATAAAAAAATGGGTGAGAGAAAAGAAAGGTGCATCAAGAACTCAAACCTTAACAAAGTGAATTCTAAGATGGAAGAGGGGAAAAGGTTTGAAAGCTAGACCCTTAGCAAAGTGAATGCTAAGATGAAAGAGGTGAAATTGACCCTTAACAAAGTGAATTATAAGATGGAAGAGTTAAAAAGGTTAACAACGTACTCAACTTCTAGCAATGTGAATGATAGAATGGAAGAGGGAAGAAAAAATTAAATAATGAGACCCTTAGCAACGTGAATGCTAAGAAGGAAGCGAGATTGAAAAGATGTAATTTGTTCTACTCTTAACAATGTGAATGTTAAGATGGGTGAAGTGTGAAATGATGTTAGGCTACTCAACCCTTTACAACGTGAATGTAAAGATGGAAGATTTTGAAAATCGAAAGTTTGCTTGACCCTTAACAAAGAGAATGTTAAGGTGGAAGAGACTTAGTGATGAAAAAAGGTTACTCGATTCCTTACAAAGTGAATGTAAGAAAAGAGGAGTGGAAAAGATTTGATAGAATCAACCCTTAACAATGTGAATGTTAAGATGGACGAGGGATTTGAAAAGATTGTTAGATTCGACCCTTAACAATGTGAATGTCAAGGTGGACAAAGAGAAAAAATTTTTGAAAGCAAAAGTCTAATTATGGAACTCTTAACAAAAGAAATGCTAAGATGGGAGAATTATTATACGAGCTAAGTGATGTACTCGAACTTTTGACAAAGTGAATGTACAAAGGAGATGAGACTTTGAAAAGGTTAACTTACTCAAATTTTTAAAAGAGAAGAGAATTAACCAGTTGATGTGATCAAATCTTAACAAAAGGAGTGTTAAGAGAGATAAAACAATTTGAAATGTTAACCCTTAACAAGGTGAGTGTTAAGAAAAATTAAAGGGTTTGAAATAATTCACGATACTTTACAAAGTGAATGTAAATGGGAAGAGATGAAAAGAGTTGGTTTTCTTGACTTATGAAAAATGAGTGTTACAAGAGGAGACTTGACACTTAACGAAAGGAGTGTTAAAGGAGAGACTTAGAAAGATGGTGAAGGTGCTTGACTCTTAACAAGATGGGTGTTAAGAGAGGAGACTTGGAAAGATGATGAAAGTACTTGAATCTTTAACAAGATGAACGTTAAGATAGGAGACTACAAAAATAAGGATAATACTCAAATGATGAAAATGTGAATGTCGAAATATAGAGGTGAAAATATGACGATGAAAAAGGTCTGAATCTCGACAAAGTGAATGTGAGAGACAAAAGGGAAAGTGATTGGTTAAGGATCTTGAATTAGAATAAAGTGAATGCTTTAAAAGAGATGAGTGAAGAAATATGAAGTTTTCAACAAGTGAACAAAGTGAATGTGTAATTTGAGGACATGAGATGGTGAATGATTGAAGTTTAACAATGTAATGTTAAAGTTAAGACTTAGAAATATGATAGATCAAGGTGATCATGATGGTTCTTGACTATGATAAAGTGAGTATCATGATGTCAAGACTTGGATGAAATAGGATAAAAGTGCTTGAGTACGGATGTGAATGTACACAAATCAAGACTTAGAATCATTTGTAAAGAGGTGAAAATGAGCCCAAACAAGGAGTATTTGGGAAAGATTGGAAAATGAGCCCAAATAAGGAGTATTTGGGAAACTAACAAAGATGCGGAATGAACCAAAATAAGGAGTATTTGGGAAAGTAGAAAAGATGTAAGAATGCACCCAAATAATGAGTATTTGGGAGAGTGTAAAAAAAAATCACGCACTTTGGGTAATTATTCAATTATGATTACATACTACTATTCATATGATTCCTAAGTAAGAATGGTACTATTTAACCCATGTTTTTGGCCACCTTTATTTCCTTTATGTCACTCAAGTATTGGGTCTTACACAACTACTTGTTTAGTCTTCCTTTTCATTCTTTGCAATTGTCATCTTAGAAAACAACGCCCGCACTGTGACATCAACGCCGATGCCCTTGTCCAATCTTGGTGCCCCTATCTCCTTTGTACTTTACTCACACTTTTTGAGTCCTTTCTAGCTGTTTGAGCATCTTATCTTTTTGGAAGTCTACCTTTTGGGGTTAATTACAAAGTTCAAACAAGGGAATCGTATAAATATAAATTTATGTGATCATAATAAGGGACCAAGCACTAAGCATCTACTATCTCCACCTAAGGTTGTATCCATCAAAGGAATCTAAGAGCTCCATTGCATCCATCTAGCTCCATCACAAGGGACACAAGGGCTGGTTTTCTACATACACTTCATAGGATGAAAGTTCATTCTATTCCATGCACACATTTACTACATTTATTTACATCTAGCTACTTGCTCACTATCCAAGTGTGACTGGCACAAGAGAAACCTAGGGCACAATTTCTGCACACACACACATAACTACATTAGGTTTGAGATGTAGTGCAATGCTCAATTGTAAGTCCACCATTGTGGCAGTTGAGGACAATTTGACCCCTCATTCTGCATCTTTCTTTTTGGGATTTGATGTCTATTTGAGGGATTTGTAGGTTCATTATTTATGGTAGGTTTATTGTGACCTCGATGATCATAGTATGAATCTATATCAGCAAAAGATGAACATTGTTGGGACCCCAAAATATTGGCTAAGTACAAAAAGGTGCATAGGTGTGCAAGGCCTAGTTAAAAAGGGTGCGCTTTATAGGGTTTAAGAAAACCCGTGGCGCACGTGCGGACAAAGCTAAGGTTTCAGGACTTAGCCATATTGGGCATTTTGGGTAGGACACAAGAAAAACATGACCCGACTACACATGCAGAGTGGATAAGGTGCCATCCTGGTGACAGGTTGGCCTAGGAAGGAATATACCCTACGATAGAAGGTTCTCGAAAACATCATGACAAAAAGTGGAGAGCTCGGGTGCCCGAAGGAGAATTCTCCCATAGAGGACCACATTCAGACACTTGGCACCAGATTTGAGGCCACAGAAGGATGAGTTGGCACTTTTGGATGCCTATATATGCGAGCGCTCGCAGGAGGAAAAGAGAGATAGATCAGATATAAAAGAGGAGAATATAGAGAGTGGAGCTCTATAGAAATACTGCGAGAACTCTGTGGGATTGGGTAGAGGCTATATAAGGGAGTAATGTATTAAGGGGCTGGGTTATAAATTTTTCTTTGTATGGATGAAGGACATGATCCCTACTGTGATGTATGACTTTGGTTTGATCAAGTTGTGGTAGTCTAATGGATCCATTGAATGTAATGAGGTTATAAACATGAATGAGTATGAATGTAATTGATTCGGTTCATATCTATATCTTTTCATTTTTATTCATGGATGTTATGGAATAGATGTAAATCCTTATGTATTTTCCTTTCTATTGTAGTTCTATCTATTATCTGTAAGTACCCTCTATTTGGAATGAATACATTTGTCTAGAGGCCATTCTGAGCCCTATGATGATTGTATGTCTCATTTCCACCTTTATTCATTAAGTTCATGACATAGATGATGGTTTCCCACTTAACTCACATAAAAGAGAGACTCGGTGCTGCGCGTGCCTCAGGTGAGTGCCCAACGCCCGTTGGGTGATAGGCCGATGCGCATGGGATTTCTTTCCTTTGTGATGGGTGTAAAAATGACTACATCTTGGTTCCATTGTCGGGACCTTTTTTGAAGTTGTAGTGGGAAATGGCATACATCATGATTTGTGTAATGAGTGATGACAGAGCATTTAACTTTGGAAAGTGTTGAATCATGGTTCAAGAGCACAAAGGATGAATTTTCTCAGAGATTCAACATTGGACCTGAGTTTGATGCATGTAGATGGGTAGAAGAGAACCTCTACCATGATTTGTATGAAATTTTTTTCTGTTTCTTCCCAATAGAGCTGTATGAATGGCTCTCGGCATATGTGTCTAGATCAAGATGGTATTATAGATCATGCACGTGGACCCAAGAAGAGTACTAGAGGTGAAGGATGCAGATATGATGTGGACTCATGCATGGATCATTGGTGGAAAGGTGTGTTGGCTAGCTACACTCTGGAGTACACTATTTCTACATATTCTTGTTCGAAGTTGCTGAGTTTGAGTTTCTGTGGGATCCCAGAGGATCATTTCTACGTGTTATTCCTCTGGCAATGAAGATCTTGATTGTTACCTTGAGTTTAGAGGCATTTTTATGGCCGGTTAAACCATTCTGAGCATTTGGGTGAGGAAACTAGGGTGGAGGAAGATGGCAGATATTACGATGGAGAAAGAAAGGGAGGAGAGATGACTCAAGTATAGTGAAGCACATGAAAGGGAGATTTCTAGACAACATGAGGTTGCAGGTGTGATGTATCTATAAAGGTAAATGTTGCAAGAAGGAGTTGAGGTTCACGCAAAAGACGTGGAACCTGAGTAGTCTGTGCTACCCCATCTTGGCAAGCGTGTAAGAGAGACCCCTTCGACTTCTGATGAGAGTTCATCGCGTGGAGAGAGAAGAGTCATTGGCACGCATATGAACCCACCTAGTGACCAAACCCTGGCACTTGGTTTTTTAGATCAAGGAAGGAGTATCGCTGACCTAGTTAGTATCAGTGGAAGTGACATATATGTGCCTAGGAGATACAATTTTTCATTTCCCACTTCTATGGCTACACATACTATTCCAGTATTTGGAGGAATTTTTAGATAAGGAGAAAGTACACAAGCCTTCGGTCTCGTGCATCTGGGAGTGGCACGAGGTACACTATTGGTAGTGGGGAATTATCACAGACCATCGGCGCACAATTCAGTGGAACTTTGGGTACCCTCACACGACCACTACAGGACCTAGTGGACTGGTGGATCCGTGGGTCAGGAGGAACAAGATCTGGTGGATCTAGTGGGTCAGGAGGAATAAGACCTGGTGGATCTACTAGATCTAGTGGCTTAGGGAGGCACAAGACCTAGTGGATCTGGTGGATCTGGTAGTGGGGAAACACCGGAGGAAACCAAGGCTCTGCTCAAGAGGACAAGGACCCCAACAACCTCCTCAAGTCTTCTTTGAGATGTCTTTACATTTGCTAGATTATAAGGGTATTGAAGATGTTGTAGAACATGTTCACAAGTGTGAGCTGCTATGGCGTGCAAAGGGGATCAAAACCCTAGAGCGGAAGGCTAGTTAGTTTGCAATGACGTTGCAAGGGTGCACACATAGTTGGTATAGGAAATATGACCCTCATCAAATGGTGGTGGATTATACTACTTTAAATAACACCTTCTTGGAAGAATTCCACATCCCTGAGTTTGAATAGAAGAGCATCAGTGCCTTAAGGAGATTCAACAGGAATGGCAGAGAGTGTGTAGGAGTATGATGCACAGTTCAAAACCCTCTTGTCAAAATTGTCATATGACATTCACCCTTCACAACATGCTCAATGGTTTTTTGGGGGTTGATAACTCCATTTAGAAGAGCTTTATCTCATAAAAATTTCACAGACCCGCACAAGGCGTTAGAAGTTGCTCTACATGCCGAAGTTGTTGGAAGTGTTGATACTAGTGTTAGCCTATTTTTGGAGGCTCAAATCATTGCTATGGCTAAGCAGTGGAGAAGTTGTCTGTGCAACTCAGCCCATGAGACTCATAGTGGTATATGGTGTACAAATTGTGAAGTAGAGGGGCATGTCAAGGATAGTTTCCCCAAAGGACAAGACGCTACTGTAACAGTAGATCAGAAATTTATCATGGGAACCATGATGCAAGTAGATGCCCCTTGTTACAACGTGTAATTCAGAAGAATGTGTCTTGCTACTGTAATATATGCACCTCTATGACCCATGATACTAAGGATTGTAGGCTTATTGACCAGATCCATGAGGCCATTGATCATGGGGTACACCAGACCAGTATTGCCAGCAGTTCTAAAGGTGATGATCTCTCGTTATGAGGAGTGCGCAAATGGAGGCACGTGAAGAAGGGTATTTTGTGGAGGATTCTATGGTCATGGTAACCGTAGGGGAGGAAGAAGTGAGTTCCCACATGGAACCTATTTTAATTGTGGGTCTATAGAGCATTACAAATGAGAGTGCCCAGATTTATTGCAGTGCTCATGGTGCAAGAAGAAACACAAGTATGAGGAGTGCCTTGAGTTGTTTGAGCACATGAATTAGTAGCACCAAAAAGACAAGGGCATTACAATGGTTAGTATTAAGAATATAGACACACAATGGATGCCATAGGTGACATGTGATGTAGGCTTAGAACATGTTATGGTAATAACAAGAGTAGAGGCCACACACATAAAGGAAATACCAAGGCAGAAGAACTTGGTTTCAAGGGAAGAAGTGGTACATGGGAAGTACCTGGACCTGCGCATCAAAAGGAGGTATATCAAGAAACCATGGATGTCATTCGAGTTTACAAGGAGAAATATAATGTCTAAAGGAGTAGTCCAGAGGGAGGAGAAAAGAAGGAAGGTCGAGGTGCCAAAATATGACCTGGATGAGGTCAAGGAAGTATGTAAAATGCTAAGGCAAGAGAATATTATTCCCTTGCTAGGAGCATGGTTGAGAGAGAAGGTACCATGCGCCAAAGAAGAGCATGAGAGGAAGGTCTTGCATGCAAACCTTCCCCCTCATAACCTTGACTATGATAGGGAGATCATGTTAAATGCGGTCGTGGATGGATGGCTCCTTAGTAATATCCTCATTGACATAGGCGCAGAGGTCAATGTTCTCACCTTAGATGCTTTACATCAGATGGGAAGGCATGTATTACATCCATCTTCGGATGTGCTGTAGATGGAAAAAAAATGAAGGCAATGCCCATCAATTTCTTAAAGGATGCAACTATCACCAATCAAGGAGCTAAGTTTACTGGGACTTCAAAGTCTTGGCGTTCGCACGAGGCAGACACAATTTCCCAAAGACTACTTGGATGCCCCTAGTGCTATAAGAATAATGCAGATCTATGGTTCAAAAAGGGATACATAAGCTTTGAAAATGAGGAGGAACGGGTCATCATACCCCTGGCTAATGGGAAATCAACACCCTATACTTGAACCTTTGGGAGAAGAGGTCTTGGATAGAATATATGTGTGCTCAATCAGGGATCTAGAGATAATCCATCCTACCGACAGAGTTATCCAGTTTGAGGATGCTTAGTCGGTAAGTGACACCACTAGTATAGCATGTGATAATTGGGCACATGGAACCTATGAGTTAATCGGATGACATTTGAGAGGATTGGTGACAAAGGTGAAAAAGGCGCGTATAGTCTAGCACCTAAGAGGAAAGGAGCTACCTAAGTACTCAGGAGCCTCCCCTGAGGTATTTTTGTAGAAGATGGAAGCTCAGTGGAAAGAGGAAAATGAACGAAGGGGGATATTAAGTTACATCCAACTCAGAATTGCTTTGTGCATGTTCGGTGGGAAACGCATCAGGATAATCTCTTGGAATAGCATGAGGTAAGAATTGCCTTCTCTGTAAGGTTTTGTAGGAGAAACGCACCCACGACTATAAAAATTACCATGCTAAAGAGACAGCTTCCTTCCATATCCAAGCATGTGAGACAACCTAGATGGGAAACACAGAAGCATTTCCACCTTCATTATGGGTTCACAAGTTGTATTCCACCCTACAAGGTTGTGCGCGCACATGATACATTCATTTTGAGATATGCCACCAGACAGGGAATTGGTAAGAGTTAGCAGCTGATCTCATTCAAACATTTAAGTATCAGAGTACAAAACCCTTGGTGGATAAGGCATTGTAGGTTGTCAAGTGCCTTACCATTAGGGATAGTGCCATGGCATAAGATAGGCTATTGGAGTTCTTGGTGAACCTGGCCTGGAGGTGCGCTTTGAGGAAGAAGAAACATAAGAGATACAACTTGAGTGCATGTGTTTGGAAAAAGAAAAGGGGAAGATGGTGTATGTTATTGATGGTGAAGAAGTGGAAAAATTGGATGTTGACCATTTTGTAGGGATGCACGAGGTGGTAGATCTTTGATGAATGGGTGCACACCTATCATGAGCCTTTAAAGACAAAGAAGGTTAACATCGGCTCAAAGAAGAGCCTAAAGAGGCTATCATTAGAGACTATTGGTCGAGAGAAGGAATTCTCTAAGATCATTGATCTTTTACGTGAGTTTGAGGATTTATTCTGCATGGGTATCATGAACTCAAAGGCATTCACCATTCCTTGGGGGAAATGAGAATTAAGTTGAAGGAAGGTGCATGCCCGGTCTAGAAGAGACCATATTAAATGAATCCTAACCTACGCATGAAGGTCAAGGAAGAAATAGATAAGATGATAGCGTCGGCATTATTGAAGGCAAGAGTCGAGTGGATAAGTCCAATGGTGATTAGCATCAAGAAGGACGAAAGGATAAGGATCTGTGTTGATTACAGGGGACCTCGAATGCAAGATGTTTCATTGATCCTTTCCCAACCCCATTTACCAAGAGATCATAGAAGGAGTGGCGGGCGTGAAGTCTACTCTTTCACATATGGGTTCTCGTGCTATCACTGTGTGAGGATTACAAAAGAAGACCGAGAGAAAGACAACATTTTCCACCAGTGGGGAAGTTTTTCCTATACGGTCATACCTTTTGAATTTAAGAATGTACCTATTGTGTTCTCACACGTTGTAGTGCGAGCCTTCCAGACTTCATCCACAAGTTCCTTCAAGTCTACATGGATGATTAGACTATAATGGACTGGGCAAGGACCATTACAAAAATCGAGATTGATGTTTGAAAGGTGTCGGCAGTTGAGGATATCCCTCAACATCAAGAAGTGTGTATTTGCTACCCTATTTGGGACCCTGTTGGGACACATCATATGCAAAGAAGGCTTGTTGGTGGATCCTGCCAAAATTGCAGTGATTGTGGGATTGGGGGAGCCAACTAGTCAAAGTGTAGTGCGCGAGGTTTCTTGGACATGTGGGCTACTATCGAAGTTCATCAAGGGGTATGCCAAGATCACCATGCCTTTAGAAGAGTTGCTCAGACATAAAAGTGCCTTCCATTGGGGAGAGGCACAACAGAAGGCATTTGACACATTAAAGGATAGGCTTGTCACCGCACCTATATTACGTTTCCCCTCTTGGGATAAGCCCTTCCATGTTCATGTAGATGCCTTCTGAACGACCATTGGGGCAGTGCTTGCACATCCTAGTGAGGGAATTATTGATCACCCCCTATGCTTTGCAAGCAGGAAGTTGACACCAGTAGAGAAAAATTATACTACGACCGAGCGCGAGGCATTGTCAATGATCTACGTGCTTCATAAATTTAGACAATATTTTTTGGCAACCCCTTTTATATTTTACACTGACCATATGGCATTGAAATACTTGGTGAACAATCCCGTTCTACAAGGGCACATATGTCGATGGGTGCTATTATTCCAAGAATTTGAGTTCACGGTGGTTGTCAAACCAAGAAAGAGTAATTCTCGGACCTGACCATTTGTCTAGGATTGATTCAGGGGAGGATGCGCAAAGCATTGAAGATACCATGCCGATGTACAATTGTTTAGGTTATGGTGCACACCCTTAGACTTGGAGGATATTGTTGTGTTCCTTAAAATGGGTATGGTACCGAAAGGGATGAAGACATTAGAGAAAAATCAACTAGCCATACGCGTCGCACCCTACATGTTGATCAGTGGGGACTTATACAAACTAGGGCGTGATGAAGTTTTACGTGAAGTGTGTACTAGAGCATGAGTGCTTCACCATCATAGAGGAAGCACACGAAGGAAGTGCAGGTGGACATTATGCAGCAATGCCACCACATGTAAAATATTAATGGCAGGATTGTGGTGGGAAACTCTGTATAAGGATTGCAAGGAGTATTGTAAAGTGTGTGACCATTGTCAGTGCGTTGGCAAGCCAAGACAGAGAGATGAAATGCCTTTGCACCCTATCCCTAGCGCTGAACCTTTTGAGAAATGGGCAATAGAATTTTTAGGCCCTATTGCACCAGTAGTGCATAGGACTAGATCACACTATGTAATCACTTGCATGGACTATTTGACAAGGTGGGCAGAGGCAGCCCCAACTAAAGACTGTATAATAGCTACAACAACAAGATTTTTGTGGGAGAACATTATCATGAGGTATGGATGCCCTTTAAGTTTAACCAATGATAGGGGTACACATTTCTTGAATGAGACCATGAGGATCCTGTTAGCAGAGTTCATGGTGGCTCATAAAAAAACTACACCTTATCACCCACAAGCAAATGGAACCATGGAAGCATTTAACAAAATATTGAGTCATACCCTAACAAATATTTGTGATGTTGGAAGAAAAGATTGGGATGACAAGGTATCAACCATATTATGGGCTTATAGGACAACTTATAAAAGGCTAAACAAAGCCACACCATTTCAATTGGTGTTTGGCATGGAAGTTATCTTCCCGCCATTGAGTTCATGTTACCTTCTCTGCGAATAGTGTGCACAGGAGGGTTGGCTAATGAGAAAGCATTGGAAGAAAGGATTGATAAATTAATGAAGCTGGATGAAATATGATCACTCGCTAGGTGGAGCCAAACAATAGAAAAAGAAAAGCAAAAAGCATGGCATGATCGCCACATTAAGAATAAGAAGTTTGAGGTTGGGAAGATGGTCTTACTGTATGATTCTAAGTTTCTGCACCATCCTGGGAAGTTAAAAGTGCATTGGTTGGGTCCCTACACCATCTCATACATCCTTGATTCAGCGCGTGCCGATTCTGGCTTCTTTGGATGGGATGAGATTGCCAAGACACTTCAATGGGAGTAGGCTGAAGCCCTACTATAAATAAGTCTTCTTGATGTTTGTAAATAAGGCAATATTACTGTTAGTTTAGGATTTCCCTTAATTTTTTTATTTTCTTGTGTTTCCCTTTCTTGTTATTATTTTGTGTTACGCCTTGGGCACCAATAATCTCATTACTTTTTGAAGGTTGTATCTACATAGAGGACCACACATCATTTTAGTGTGGGGTGGAGTAAGGTGGAAGAAATTGAAGTGTGAAGCACCAAGAAGGATTGCATTGGAAATCCCAGTTGAATGGCCCTGTGAAGGAAGTACATGCAAGGAAAGGTGAAAAAGGATGGTTGGTGTCAGGATAAGGCTACATTAGGGATCCACGTACAAGAGAGGAAGAAGTACAAAAGTAACATCAAGTAGGTGAGAGAAAAAAAATGACAGAAGAAGTGCCTTTGGTGCTAGTTACACACATGCAAGAGTCTCTGTCAAGATGGATTGGTTATGCACCCAGAAGGTTGGAGAATTTTCCGCACAAGGTTGGGCGTGTGAGTTAAAGCGCTAAAGTTGGGTTTATTTGAAAAAGATGCATTAAGTGTTAAAGTACAGTGGTAGGTAAGGTATCATTTAATGTTACAAAGTGGGAAAAACTATAAATAGAGGGTTGAGGAATTTCATTATTTACTTTGTGTATACAAAGAAAGAAGCACTTTTGCATCATTACAAACTAGGGCTTCTAGAACTGATCCGTGTGAAGAAAAATTTGAAGAGTTTGAGCATGAGTAACTAGTTTGGATTTGTAAACCAGAAGGAAGGGATTTCATGGGTGTAAGAGAAGTTGTGAGAAGGCATCATCTTGTGAAAGTATTATCCCAGTTAGGGTTTGAAAAACTAGGGCACGGGTTTAAGAGGTTCTCTTCACAAGTTTGAGATCTAAGGTTGGAAGAAGTGGAAGAGCAGAGTAACAAGAAGAGATTAAAGTGATAAGAGGACCTAGAAAATGGCACCCAAGAAACCAACCGTGTCACCCAAGAAGCCAAAGGGCAAGGGAAAGGGCAAGGGCAGAGAGCCAACAACAACCACCACAAGCATGAATGAGGAGTGGTATGCAGAAATGTAGTACCCGGATGGAGTTTTGCTTGGGAAGGAGTGGGAATCCCATTTGAGAAATATGGTGGTGAGCGATTATAACCATCGCAAAAACACAATAGAGAAGGAAATGGCACTAGAGTTAGTGTGCTTGATGAACAAAAGGACACTAGAGGTTTTCCCATCTATAGCGATGAGGTAAAAGTGAAGTTGGAGAAGGCAGGGTTATTACAACTCTATGAGTTACCCTACTTTGGAAATCCTGAGCACCTCTATTAGTGGCTAATGTCGCATGTGCATGAGGACCACTTTTAATTCATGGGGCATAAGATGTGCATAACCCTCAGCTGATTTTGAAGTTTATAGGCCTCATCTACGTAGATAGCATAGATGATGACCTAAGTGACAAGGACGCCATCAAAGCAATCATGTCACGCATATGATTACAAGAAGGGGTCAAGGTATTTTGATATTGTGGAAATCCTAGATCCCATCATGAGAATGGCTGCGCACTGGTCACAAAGTTAAATGATCAAGAAAGGTGGATGCAGGTGAATAAGGCCTGGTTGAATGTATGCAGGAAAATATCAGAGGGCACAATCTACAATTTATCGGCCTTCATTACAGATGAGATAATCAGCAGCGCACATGAAGGAGACAAGATACTCTTTGGAAATATCCTCCTGAAAATTGTATTTTTAGAGATAGGAGTTCTGATGCAACAGAACAAGTTTGTTTAGGAGTATCCGGTTGAAGATCCCTCACCTACGAAAATATTTGCAAAGTATACATGTGAAACAATGACAGCCTCCCACAAGGCGTGCCTGACAAGTGGTATAAGCGCTTAAGGGATGCGTTCGGGGTAGAGTGGAGAATCCCAGAGAAACTATCGATGCTTACAAAGGAGAAGCTGAGTTTGTTGTGTACCAACACTTCTGCATAGGTAGATTCAAGTTGGTGGATGAAACCATGAGCCCATGGTGTAAACTCCTGTTCTCCTTCACCACCTAGTACTTCCAAGTGGGAGTTAATAGGTTCAAAGAAGAAAAGAGACTAAGGTTTGACCTTAGTGAAGTTGATCAATACCATAGGGATATCTCGCAAGATGCTTTGGTCTACCCCAAGAGGCACACATACATAGAAAAGTACGTAGTGCATGAAGTCAGAATGATGAAACCCCTGACTCTAACAATTACAAGAAATTCTACGGCGTGTGTATATCTCTGCATTAGGCCAAATTTTGAGAAAGGCACATACTTGGAGAATGATGTCTCCATACCTGAAGATCCCACGGGTAGAAGAAAGCCCGTGCTCAAGAAAAGGGTGAGAGAAGAAGAAAAAGCACCAAGTGTGCAGACTGCCCAACCAGTAAGCGCGCCGGTGGCAAGCGCCAAACCTAGAACCTATATGCGTAGGAAGAAATCCTTGGTAAAGGAGAAGACCCCGAAGAAGAGGCACCAGAGCAACCCCTCACCAAGGAGAAGTCACCAGAGGAAGCAGAGAAGGATGGATCCCCATGGAAGAGTTTCCTATAAAAAGAAGTAGAGGATAGAAGAGGAGGCGAATCAAAAGAAACAGAGAGCTTGGAGAAATACATAGGTGAAAAGGATGATGACGATGAAGAAGATGATCCTAAAGGAGATCAAGAGCCACTTGTCTTCAACATGCATGATTCAAAAAAAGATGGCAGAGTTCCTTTTCATGCGACGCAAGGGTAACTAGGAGGAGGAAGGCACCCAGGACATGGGAAGAAGTAAGGAGGTTGGTGCACATGAGAAGAAAACTCCAAGCCTTACATAGGAGAAAGTAAATGAGGTGGTAGAAAGAGAAGAAACGAAAATAATCGAGGCCTTGGTAGAAAAAGAATTGGAGTGCAACACTGACATAGTGATGGAAGAGGGTAAGGAGGAAAGCGTTGAGAAAGAACAAGTCAGTGTGGGAGGAGGTTCCTAGTTTAATGGTGAGTTTCCCCAAATCTGCGCACTCAAGAAGGAAGAGCCTTGATATAGAACGAGGACATGTCATGGGCTATGTTGATGACCAAAGGAAGGTGCTACACGTGTGCTTCTAGAGCACTATACCCATGGAATAAATTATAGCTATGGCGTCATTTGATGAGGAGGGTGCATACCCCAGATAAGGAAGATGCTCTCTTGGGCATTTGAGTCCCATATTGATGAGCCAAAGTTTGAAGTATACCAAGGGGAAATCATGTCAGTACCGGAGTCTAAGGGAGCCAACCCCTTGGTAAATGCCCAACAACTCTCGGATGAGTAGTTATGTAATGTGCTCAACAAGGTCACGGTTGAGACTGAGGCTAGGCTCTTTGGAAGAAATGACAGAGTAATATTTCTAGAGGGAAAGCTAGAAAAGAAGGAAGAGGAGTTGGCTGAGAAGACTAAGGGCTTGAAACAAGAAGAGTTGATTAACGCACAACTGAAGCGTGAACTAAGGGATGAGAAGGAGAAGGTGCGTGAAGTATACAAAAAGGTGGAGTCTATCACAAGCACCATTATGTTGAAGCATCTAGACCTAACGCCGCCCGCACAGAAGTACGGATCCACTCTTGAATGCTTAGAAGATCTGACGCGCATCCTCACCATGGAGAGACAACCGTTGGCCTTGGAGTCCATGGAAGAAGTGGCAAGCATGCTTGGTGAGGGAGGAAAAATTGAAAGTGGTAGCAATCATTGCTGAGTATAGCAAGGTACTTGTGGATGTCAAGATTGCTACCCAATCTGCTTGAGGCCACGTATGATAATTACGTAGATAGGGATAGAGTGGTGAGCATCTTGGTTGCCACTCACAAAGTAGAGCTAAAGGATTTTCAAGAGAATAATAAGGGAAATAGGGTAGAAAGGGACAAAATCCTTGCTGAGGTTGAAAAGAAATCTGAGGCCATTGAAACCTTAAGGGGTTCAATCAAAAACTGTTGAAGGAACTATACCCATAGATTACTAGAAGGATGGACACACTTGAAGACATGAGCAAGGAGTTGGAGAAAATTGTTGACACTATGAATGCTCAAGGAGATGGACTAAGTTTTGGGGAGGTAAGCACCCTAGTCGGTGACCTCTGTCAGAGAGCGCAAAATGAAGTTGATGCCTAGAACAAGTTGGAGGCCGACTTATAAAAATATTTTCCTAGCTTGTTGCAATAATGCCATCACTTCCCCATTATTTCTTCTTTCCCAAATTCTTCATCCCCTTATTCTTTTTCCAAGACGTAAGTCTATTGTGATTCCTTATCCATTGGAGAAGTGTTCCCATGGATGAAGAACAGGCGTAGTGTGGGGTGATGTTGGGACCCCAAAATATTGGCTAAGTACAAAAATGTGCGTAGGCACGCAAGGCCTAGTTGAAGAAGGGTGCGCAAGGAGAAGGCACACAGGATAGGGTTTAAGGAAGGGTTTAAGAAAACCTGTGGCATGCATGTGGACAAAGATAAGGTTTCAAGACTTAGCCATATTGGGAATTTTGGGCAGGACACGAGAAAAGCATGACCCAACTGTGCATGCAAAGTGGATAAGGTGCCACTGGCGACAATTTGGCCTAGGAAGGAATATACCCTGCGATAAAAGGTTCTAGAAGACATCATGACAAAAAGTGAAGAGCTTAGGCCCGGAGGAGCATGCTCCCATGGAGGACCACATTCAAACACTTGGCATCAGATTTGAGGCCGCAAAAGGATGAGTTGGAACTTTGGGATGCCTATATATATGCGCGCTTGCCGAGAGAAAAGAAAGATAGATCGTATATACAGAGGAGAATAGAGAGAGTGGAGCTCTACATAAATATTGTGAGAACTCTGTGGGATTGGGTAGAGGCTATATAAGGGAGTAATGTATTAAGGGGTTGGGTTATAAAATTTTCTTTGTATGGATGAAGGACATGATCCTTCTTTGTGATGTATGACTTCGGTCTGATCAAGATGTGGTAGTCTAATGGATCCATTGAATGTAATGAGGTTATAAACATGAATGAGTATGAATGTAATTGATTCAGTTCATATCTATATCTTTTCATTTCTGTTCATGGATGTTATGGAATAGATGTAAATCCTTATGTATTTTCCTTTCTGCTATAGTTCTATCTGTTATCTATAAGTACCCTCTATTTGGAATGAATACATTTTTCTAGAGGCCGTTCTAAGCCCTATGATGATTGTATGTCTCATTTCCACCTTTATTCATTAAGTTTCAGACATAGATGATGGTTTCCCACTTAACTCACATAAAAGAGAGACTCGGCGCCCGCGCGTGCCTCGGGTGAGCACCCAATGCCCGCTGGGTGATAGGTCGATGCGCATGGGATTTATTTCCTTTGTGATGGGTGTAAAAATGACTACAAACATCAATGAACATATTACAACTGGAGAATTTGGGTTTTTGAGGATTTCCACAAACCCTGATACCGAGAATCAATACCCAGGCACCCATGGGTGCCCTTGTCCCTCTCTAGGTGCCCTAGTCTAACTTATCTATCCAGATCTATATTTTCCTGTACTCTAGTGAAATGGTCAGGTGCTTCACTTTTTTAATTTCTAGTCCTCATATACCTTCAACAACACTACGAATCAACTAATACATCTTACCCATCTTTTCACATTAGGGTTTAATTATTTATTGCTTAGTTTTGTTTGGTATATTTTTGTATTTCATTATTACATTCATTTACTGCTACTATAACATCAGATTAGGCTTAGATTTTACATTTTACCTTTATCATTTTTGGTGAACCCAAACACTTTCACGCTTAGGATCCTCATTTTTACTTTATCATGGGTTGTAAAATTCCTCAAATTTCTTTATCTGATTTACTTAAGATGCATCCCAATTTCCAGGTTGTTCTACAAAAATCCTTAGACACCATGTATCTTCCTCAAGATACGCCTGCAACATGAAATGAGTCTTATCTTTGAACATTTATCTAACGTCCCTATTCTTCATAATACTACATCTAATCAATCCATGTTGGACTCGGTTCAAGCTTTGTATTCTTAATTTCACGACAAATTTCAGGTTATGGAATCCACACTTACATCTCTTAAATCTGAAATCCAACATCTTAAGGATGCTTCTCGGCTCATGTTTCTTTTCCTTCTACATCCTATATGCATTCTATGTATTCTACATGTGTTTATATCAATGAGTCTACCATTACCATAGCCTCTCACTTTGATCACAATGTTATGCAACATGACATTCTTCCGAGCTCCTTAGTCATTCAATTGATCACTTTACCATCTACTCAAGGCTATCATCCTTACTAACTTGCAAAATATAAAGGTCTACCATAGTAACATTATCATCAAATCAAAGGACATAATGATAATGAATACTATGCTTTACAATGAAGAATCACGCATCTTGAGTGTCAAGGATTTATCTAATTTGTTATACAAAATTCATTGTATGCCCATCTATAATTGTTACATCCCAATAGGTTCCTAAATCTGGTTCATCTATATCTAATGAGCACCATGCCATCGTTTCCAAGGTTCCTTCTATAGAGACTCAAGAACCACCTAAGCAACTACCTCTCAAACTCAATACAACACCCCTCCTTTCAATTCATTTATGATATTACCAAGTCAAATTACACAACCACCTTTCAAAATCAATCCACCTTCTTCTCCTATCAAGTCTTCTGCAGTGTCATCAATCCCACATAAGCTAAAACCAATCACTTTTGTCAAAGTAACTAATCCTACTGATGGCCAAGACACATTTCAAATTCTGCCACCATCACATGGTCCTGCTATTTCTTTTGCCACACATGCTTCCTCTACTTCACGCCAACTTGGTCTTTGGTAGGTAACTCCTGTCACCTTACTTCCTGATGATAAACTCGAGTTTCTACGGTTCTTACATGAATGTTGAGGGATCTCTTACAATAAGAGCCTCATTTCATCTTCACATCTCTACCTATTACATCATCACTCATACATACATACATTTATTATTATCTATCGCTAGTCTCACATACGATACAATCTTTCATCAACTATCACATCAACTATACACTATCAATTACACTTCATCATCTTCACACCTCACCTATCTGCCTATTCCAAACATCATTCATTGAATAAAAATGCATCATCATACGGTTGGGGTATCATACTTACTCCCCCACTTCCTAGCATCTTGATTATCTTACACACATCGCATCTAGTCTTTTACATTCATCATACACATTTCAATACATTAATATCGTCATTACCCTATGATGCACTCTTGTGATATGGTTCACACTTGAATGTTGAGGGCATACTATACACATGAACCTCACACACTGCACATTAGACACTACATATCACTCATTTCATTTTACACACTACATTACACATCATTCTCTTCCTCACACGTCTTCGTCATTACAAAGATCACCACATTTGTGATATATGCTCATACATCATCTTCTTATTTCTATTACATCTCATATGCATTTTATACTCTCTATACATTGCACATCCTCACACATCTTTGTACATATACACTATATTCCTCCTCCATCTCATATGTCTCATCCACACTTTATGTCTCATACACCCATACATCATACACATCCTACACACTACACTATTATACATTTTTCATCATTGACATTATATGCATGATAGATAAGCTAAGCTAATTTAATGGAAACTAACACCAAGTAGTTTTAAATGAACTAAGCTAATCTACCATTAACATCATGATAAGGCTATGCAAGATAAAAAGATCAAACTAATGCATCCAAATGGAGCTTTGAAAACATCAAGCTAATTCTTTCTAGGTTGGATATGCCTTCTAAATTGTAAGTTGCTCCTTAAGATCACAAAGAGATCAAAGGATGGCTATCTCTCACAAGAGGAAAGGATCTCTCCAAAATGGCTACAAGGCCATGTATGGATCTTCCTTTACTACTCTAATGCAAAGAGTGGATGAATGGAGGAAATATTAACAAGCTTCTTCAATGGTGGAGAATGCTCTTATCAATATGCCTATAATAAAGGTACGGTGTGTCCTTGAAATAGCTTTCTAATCTGGGAGAAGCTAGAAACCTAGTGAATGTGGGAAAAAGATAAAGTATAATTAGAAGAGATAAGCTTGATTAGAATTAGAAACTCATGGGAGTTGGAGATGATTTAATTAATCAACTAGGATTAATTAATAGGATAGGATAAGCTTAGAAAGCTATTTGGAGGTGATTTAGAGGAAAATAGGTAGGATTTAGATGATTTGAAGGGTATTTAACCAATAAGAGGGTTTATTGATTAAATACAAGGTTATAAAGGCTTAATTAACTAATGATAGTTAATTAATTGATTCGAAGAGGATTATAACTAACAAAGTGTCATTAATTGACATTCGAATGGGGTAAAGGCTAGTTAATTAACGAAGTGTCATTAATTGACCAAAATGGAGGGAAACATTAGTTAATTAGTGGAAAATCACCAATTATAATGGAAATGATGGGAAAGAGGGTAATTAGTGCAATTTTAGTATTAAAATTGTGTAAGCATATTTTAGGTGTCTACATTTTCCCCTCTTTGGGGTGGCGTAATGATGCAAGTGACACCACTTCAAAGATAGTAGACAATTATAGACAAGTAAATTTTGAAGGAGTGGAAGAAAAATTAGTAGAATGAAGGATGCCCCCTCGAGTGTCGATGGGGTGATGAAAGAGGTCAATCGACGATTGAAAAGGAGAAGGAAATAAGAAGAATTGACACAAGCCTAGGAGGTGAGTGTGTAATGTGAGTGATGGGGAAAGAAAAGCTAGTGTTTCAATAGAGAGAAGAAATAAGGGGGGAGGGGATAAATATAATCCCTATTTCCCAAGTGGTTTTGAAGAAAAATGTGATAAAAGAAAATGGTGATGAAGAAATGTGGAGATGAAGAAAAGAGAGATAGCTTTCAACCCAGATTGCTCAAGAGCCACCTGTTTTCATCATTTCTCAATGTAATCAATGAACCAACTGGTTTAGGAGAAACTTTATTTAATGTGAAGACTGACCCAATGCAACATACAAAACGTAATGCAATATGAGAAAGTAAACAATCGAACAACAAAGAAACAAGAACAAACAGACGTAATCAAATAAACAATGTTCAAGACAATTGTACCAATGTTTTTGTTATCGAGCTTCAGTTCCCAAATGTTTGAGTTAACGAAAAGGGTTAAAAATGGCACCCCAAAAAAGGATACATGCAAGGTGAATACATGGAGGACACATGGGTCCTATGAAAAATCATTTGTGCTCTATGAAACTGCCCCAAGCAACTGGATGTGCAAGGAAGGGCAAACATAGTAGGAAAACCAACTTTGTTAATGGAGGTAGATCAAAATGATCCGCAAGTTGTGTGCGAGAACAAGTGAGGACCAAAGAAAGATATTTTGTAGGAAAATTTCAATGTTCGAAGGATGTTTTATCATGTAAATGATTCAAATGCGTAAATAATATTTACCATTTTTTTTGAATTTTTGAAAAATTTACCCATTTTTTTGGATTTTTGAATTTTTACCATTTTTTGGATTTTTACAATTTATTGCATTTTTTAAAATTTCAACAATTTTTTTGGATTTTTAAATTTTAACCAGCTTTTGGATCTTTGAAAAATTTACCATTTTTTTGGATTTTTAAAGGTTTTACCAATGTTTTGGATTTTGATGATTTTTTGAATTTTTAGGGTTTATTTTTTGAAATTTTTCTGAAGCTATGTATAGGAAAACGAAGATGCAAGGATGCCCCCATGAGAGGTGGGAATATACAAGGGCGATTCCCACATGTATATACAAGAGGAAGATAATATGGATTATGGCCAAAATAGATAGGTTCAACGTGATGATGAACTCAAGCCAATGAAGTGCCAAGAAGGAACACGTGTGGCCCCAGGTGCAAGATGGCCAAGAAACAAATGATAGAAAGAAGGACAAGATTGTTTATTGAAAGAAGGGACAAAGTTTCCTTAAACATGGTAAAAAGACAATTTTATACACATGGATGTTCAACAAAGTTGAACAATAATAAATACTATAGAAGGATATGGAAAATGAAGCTTAAAGATTGGTGATGAAAAAGGTGATTAACCCAAGGCAAAAATCATGAGACAAAATAATGACTAAAGAAAGTCTAAATAAGGTCCAAATAACACTTGGTAATATAATAATTTTGTTTTCTCATCGAGATCCAATGTGTGCACATGGAAATTAATTACTTATTGAAGGGAAGATTTAAAGAGGCAATAAGTGAAGACACACTAGCCAATGTGTAGGAATGATTTATTTTGATAGGTGATTTGTGAATGGAGGGTAGAAGGAGAACCATACATTGCTCCACTGTTAGCCAGGAATCCATAGCCCTGAAAAGATGTATTTGATTCTAGTCACAACATTTCTCTACTACCAGCCAGGCATCCAGATCCCCAATAGAGATACTGAAATACCCCAAAAGAGAGTTATATATTGATTTTCTTTTGTTTTTTGATTTTTTTGATGTTTTTTTCATTATGAAAATTATTTTAGCTCTCTCGATTGTTTTGATAAGGGGTTAAGAACCACTAATGGCTTGATGGAAGGATGTGAAAGTGATTGCGATGATGAAATTGGCTAGTGTCAACAAATACATCCAAAAGTTCTTCGTAACAAGTTTATTAGATGTAGATAGTGATAGGATCTCTAAGAGGTTAGTAATTCTTTAATTTACTAAGGTGATGAAAGACCAAGGTCAAACAGATACCATAGAGATAAATGTCACACAATGAGCGTGAATAGACTAACCAAAATATCATCGAAGGGATGAAAATGATGGGAGACTTGCAGAGGAATATGAAGAAAGGAAGGAAAGAACATCCATGTGTATGTAATACCTGATTGCAATGTTTGATCTTTGTACTTTGATTTTTTTGTAATGTTTTAATGTTTTATCATTTTTTTGTATTTGTATTTTAAAAATATTTTTATTTTTTTAGATTTTTATGGTTTTGCGAAGGGAGAAGACGATGAAGATGAATGATTGGGAAGTTAGGACCAACAATGTCACTCTACATGATAGGATCCAAACATGATGTTTATGATACCTTTTATAAGGGATACTAAGATCTTTTTCTTATCAAGAGTGATATTATCTCTAATATCGATGACCGTGGTGAGATCATACTCGATAAGTGATCTGTGACTTATCTTTCAATATGGATTTTGTATGTGGGAGATTGAGTTCCCTATCCATATATTTTTCACTTTTTTCCATACTTGATGGTTGCATTGGTGTGCATTCTTAAATCAGGTTTGGTTTTTAGATTTGTGGGTATTGGACTTGATTGGAGCTTTGGAGCTCTTTGGAGTTTTTATCTTAGCTTGATGAAGAAACTATTTTGGTTTCATATAAGCTAATGTGTGATTTTTCTGATCCCAAGAAGTGGGAGAAGAAAGTGGATGTTTAGGATTGATGATAAGAACATTAGGAATGATGGTGGGCTTGCCAAAATTTTTGATAGAAGGATGATATGATGGATGAAGAGGATATGGTCCAAGAATTGAAGAGGATGGGCTACTAAGAGGTGATCCACAAATAGAAGATGAAGGGATACTAGGATGTGGCCCAAGAATAGATTGTGATTGAAGAATCGTGATATGTAAGGGATGATTGGGTGATGAGAATATATGCCAGGGGATCAATGACGGACCTAGGCATTTCTCCATGTAATGAGGATTGTGAAAATGAAAGAATAAGAAGAGGATCAAGTTTGATAATCTGAGGATCTTCCTCTATTTTCTTAAAAAAGGAATCAACTTCTTCCCCACAATACGCAAACACATCGAGGTATAAAGAGAATCCTTTCTTGTGATCTTCTAGAGGAATGTCATCATGTATCCCCATGAATTCTCTAATCGCTTCTTCATTATGAAAGAAATCGATTGGTATGGGTCATTGTTCGTGATCATAGTAGGTTGATTGGAAGAAATGGGTCCAACAAGTGTGGAATATTTAGAAGATGTTTGATGATGTAGATGAGGGGAAGGTTTGACCTTATTGCTCAAGGGCCAAAGAGGGATTAGATTTTGATTAATAAAAGAAGATGACTCAAGAGATGAAGTAGATTTGGATGTATTGTGAGTGGAAGAAGATGTGGATTTGGAGTAGGTTGGTATCGTTTTACTAGAACATGACATAATGCAGGTAGAAAAATTAAATCACATAGAAAGTTAGTAGATTGCGATGGAGGGGTTAAATTGGATGATTTATTAGAGGAATTTTGAGTCACATGGATCTTCAAAAGAGGAAGAGGTCATTCAGAAACTGATAAAGTGGGTCCTGCTGAAGAAAGGGAGGACTACGACTCAAGAGTTGAATTAGATGTTTGATTGGAGGAACTTGGAGTCACTGGATCTTTAAAGGAGGAAGAAATCATTAAGGCGAATGATAAAGGGGGTCTTATAGAGAAAATGAGGACCACGACTTAGGAGTCAAGTTAGAGGAATGACATGGAGAATCCGTGGTGACACAAATCCTTAGAGGAAGAAAACATTGTTTAGGTGACTGATTATTCCTTAGAAGAAAGTTGATTAGATGAGGCTTTGGAGACTGAGGGGAATGTGAATAATAGTTTTGATTAGAATAATCGGATACCGAGGATAATCGGAAGAACAACATGGATTGGAATCATCAGAATCATACCACTGACTATGAGATGAAG
This sequence comes from Taxus wallichiana var. yunnanensis, assembly GCA_018340775.1. Lineage (NCBI taxonomy): Eukaryota > Viridiplantae > Streptophyta > Pinopsida > Cupressales > Taxaceae > Taxus > Taxus wallichiana. Next base: position 450,240,844 of record CM031237.1, on the reverse strand, counting down.
GTGGGGAAAGGGGTAACCGAATAGGTTCTCTAGCATGAAGAACCAATCAAGGTTTAGTCATGATGGGAATATTGATGTGAATGCCTAAAACTAGGTTCCCTATTGTTGTAAGTGTGAGGAACCATGTGATAGTTAGTCATGGTTGGCATTGTTGGGACCAAACACCTAGCCCTAGGTTATATGATCAAAATCCTTCAAATAGAAGGAAGTTCGACGTTAATTCGGAAGTATAACAACAACCAACTAGACATTTTATAAATATGGAGATGCTTGTGTGATGTTATGATGGGAATCTAGGGAAAACAAACATCGTAATGACACAATTTTGACAAATCAGAAAGGTTTGCAAAATAGGTTTGTAGTAACTTTTGCACCCACTAAGAACAAGGGAACCTCATGCACACCAACCTATCACCCAACGAGCACTGGGCACTCACCTGAGGCACGTGAGAGGGAGCTGAGTCTCTCTTTTATGTGAGTCTAGTGGAAGGCATAGTTCATGATTCTAACTTAGTGATTTAATAGACATGAAGAGCTATAGAGCTTAGGATGGCTTCTATACCCCTTTAGTCATAAAAGAACCAAATCGCGTAACAAAATAATAGAACTAAGAGTTGTAAATCTACTACTATACTTAACCATTCAAGTAAGATTCATGATTATATAAGAACAAAAGTACAATAGAAATATGCAGGTAATATAGAGAAATAGTCTTAATACATTTGTCATGGTAACCTTATCACATTCATTCATAGTGTTACTTATAAAATATTACAGAAGGTAGACCATAGTCATGCACCATGTGTGGATCCATACATGTATTCTCACAAGACAAAAATTTCATTCCCCATTTCCCCATTACATCCTTACTTGAATTCTGTACCCATTTTCATCCCATAGTTCTGGTAATTCTACAGAGCTTCGTTACCTTCCTTCCGTCCCTTTTCTTTGCCAAGGCCGCACATATAAATAGGCCTCTGAGCTCTAACAAACTCCTTTATAGCCTCAGATCTGGCCTCAAGTGTCAAGGTGTGGGTCGCCCGGTGCATGCCTCTCCATGTCATGATTAACATTTTGGATCTTTCTATCGCAAGGTATATTCCCTCCAGGACACCTTGTTACCAGGATGGAACCTTATCCAAATGGAACACGTTCTTCACGTGTTCTGTCCTAAAGGCCAAAAATGGTTAAGTCCCAAATTTTTCTTCGTGCGGCACACGCGTCTTGGGTTCTTCAAGAAGCCTTTTGAACTCTGCCTTGCATGCCTTCACTTGCGCACTTCCTCCGGCCATGCGTGCCTATGCACCCTTAAGATTTGGAAGCTAAATTAGGGGCCTAACATTACCCCACACTTCACCTATTCTCTGCCCTCGGGAACCTTCTCAAAGAATGCAGTACAAAAAGAATGCAAGGCCTTGCCTTGGAAAAGAATGGGGGGGGAAAATAAAGAATGGGAAAAAGAAAAGAATAGGGGGAAAATTTCCTAAAGGAGAAGAAGAGGAAAATTTTGCTGGAGGTCGGCCTCTAGTGTACTCCAAGTGCTGATTTCCTCCTACACTTTAGTGCAGATGTCGCCAAACAAGGTGCTCACCTCGTCGAAAGTTAGCCCCTCCCCTTGTGTGGTAATGGTTTCCACCACGCTCCGAGTTCTTTAGCGTGGTCTTCCAGGGAATCCATCTTCCTTGTGATGACCTTGTAGAGCTCTTTTAGCTTGGTTTTGATTGAGACTCACCGGTTCTCAATGGCTTTGGATTTATTTTCTACTTCGGCTATGATCCTTTCCTACTCAGCTCTATTGCCCTTATTCTTTTCTCGAATTCCTTCAACTCAACTTCGTCGCTGGCAAGCAGTATGCTTGTCACTTTGTCTTGATCTGCGTAATGGTCGTAGGAGACCCCCGCGGTTTGTGTAGTTGTTCTTACGTCAGCAAGCACCTTATTGTATTCGGCCACGAGCATGATGACCTTAAACTTATCTTCTTTCTCCAAGCGTGCCGCTACCTCTTCTTCCAAATCTAATGCCAAGGGCTGCCTTTCCATGGTGAGGATCCGAGTCAAGTCCTCTAGGCATTCCAGGGAGGATCTATACTTTTGCGCAGGAGGGTTAAGGTCTGGGTGCTTTGTGATAATCGATTGGGAGATGAGCTCCACCTTTTGGAAACTTCACGTACCCTGGCCTTTTCCTCCCGAAGCCCCCTCTCGTAGTTGAGCACTAATTAATTTTTCCAGGCTGAGATCCTTCATTAGCTTCACCACTTCTTCCTTCCTCTTCTCCAATAGGTCCTCCAAGACTCTAACCCTATCATTTCTACCAAAGAGCCTAGCCTTAATTTCCACGGAGACTTTGTTGAGCACATTACAATGGGGTTGTCCCCCTTTCCTTCAGATAGCTTCAATACCGCTCCTTGGTTAATCTCGAATTCAGGCTCATCGAGGTGGGAGTCGAATGCCCATGAAAGCATCTTCCTCGTTTGCGGGTATCCACCCTCAGGATCAAAAGACTCCATGGCGGTGAGCTCCTTGGTGGGCACAATACTTTGGAAATGTGCATGTAAAACTTTGTTGGGGTCATCAATGTAACCCATCATTGTTCTTCCCCCTTCGTGCATTTACTTCCCATGCACACACCCTGGGAATAGTTATCGAGAGAGTTGGTCCTTTCATGCTACTTCCACTCTTCTCCCTCTGCTCCTTGAACTCGCCGAGCACGAGCTCCACGCTGCGCCCCAACTCTTCATTGACCAAGGCATCAATTATCTTCTCTGCCTCCCTTGTTGCCTTTTCATTCACCTCCTCCTAAGTGAGCTTGGGCATATCTGGCTCCTTGGTACTAGCCCCTTCGCTCCCCTCTTCACTGCGCATGCCTTCCTCCCTTCGGGCACCTTTCCTCCTTACAAAGATGAAAGCATCATTTACATCCTCAGACTTCCTCTCCTTTTGAGTCATGGATATCAATTGGCTCTTGATCCACCTCCAACTCTTCCCCTTCATTAACATCCTTCTCGCCTACATAGGCATCCAGGTTATCTGTATCTTCAGACCCATGTTCCTCCGTTCCTTGTTCTTCTTCCCTTGCAGAAAACTCTGGAGTCGGGGATGCTTGTCTTTTCTTCATCTGAGGGTTCTTCAGGAGATGGTGGCTTTGCAGGCTCGGGGTCTTTTCCCTGACCACCATTCTTCTCTTCTTCTGAACATAGGTACTCGGCCTGTGGTACCTACATTCTACCTTTCCACCACCCCTTGTTCTTCCTCCTCCTCTTCTTCTTCTTCTTTCTCCTTGCACTTTAAGCATCGGCTTCTTCCTTCCCACGGGGTCGTGCAGGATGGATATTTCATTTTCTACATACGCACCCTTCTCAAACTTCAGCCTTATACGCGAGTAAATTCTAGCAATAAAGTGCTCTTAGCAATTAGTAAGGTCATTAGCCTTATGATATGCACGTCTGCGACATGTACCTTTTGACATACATGTGCTTCCCTAGGTAGACTGGCTTCTTTCTCGTCTCTTTGTGTTCACTGTCAAGGGTGGATAGGTCAAGTTTTAACTTATTCGATTGCTTGTATCTATTTACCCCTGCTTGGAAGAATTGGGTAGTGAATGAGAAGGAGAGTTTACACCAGGGACTCCAACTACCGTCCACCAAGATAAATCCGCCAATGCAGAAGTGCTTTGGTTACCGCAAACTCTACTTCACCCTCGATCCACTCGGGGAGTTGTTTTGGGATCCGCCATTCTACCCCGAATGCATTCCTGAGGCGCGTATACCATTTATCCAAGCGCGCCTTGTGCACCCCTGTCATTGACTCACATGTATTTTTCAAGAACTCCGTCCACAGGTGAGGGTCTTCGTCGGGGTACTCCCATACGAACTTATCAGATGCATCTAGCACCCCGATTTCTGAGAACACAATGGTTAATAGAATGTTCCCAAACAATATCTTTCCCCATTCTCCGCGCTTATGATTTCATCTGCTATGTACTGGGAGATATTGTACATGGTGCCTTCCATGACCTTTCTGCAGACATTCAACCAGGGCTTGCTCACCTGGGTCCACCTCTCTTGCCCATTTAACTTAGAAATGAGGTGTGCAGCCATTTTCATCACCAAATCACTGATATCTGCGACGTCATAGTACTTTGATCCCTTCTTATAATCCTGGGATGCAATGGTTTCCTTAATTGCCTCCTCATCCTGGAGGTTGTCTAAGATCGCATCCCCTTTACATCTCAGGCCTGTAAAGTGTGAGATTAACTATGGAGTTATGCACATTTTGTGCCCTGCGAAGTAGAAGAAATCCTCGTGCATGCGTGTCGTTAACCATTTGTACAGGCGCTCGGGATTCCCAAGTAGGGCAACTCGTAAAGTCTGGAGGAGCCATGCCTTCTCCATTTTCACCTTGACTACATCACTGTAGATCGGCATCCCGTTAGGTGTTCATTTGTTTGTGGGGCGCACCAGCTCCAACACCATTTCCTTCACAATTATACTCAACCGGTGATTGTAATCGATTACAGTCATCTGTCTGATGTGGGACTCCCACTCTTGCCCTAGCAAAACCCCATCCGGGTATTGCATCTCTGAGTACCATTCCTCATTGGTATCTAAGGGGATTTCATCTTCTTTCTTCTTTCCTTTTCCCTTCCCCTTTCCCTTCTTGGATTATACCGTAGGCTTATCAACTAGTTTCATGGCTGTCATTTTACCCTTTACTTTCATTCCTGGTTACCTTCGAGTTGTCTGAGAGTTTTCTTCGCATGCCCCGCACCCTAGAGTTCAAACCCTAATTTCTGACTTTCCCCCTTTGATCACGGTGGTCTTTCCCAACATTCCTCACACCCGTGAATCACTTCTGCTTTGGTTTGTAGATCAGTTTGGACCAATTAGCATGATTTTCTGAGATTCTCCTTCGCATGAGTTAGCTCTCAAACCCTAGCTCTTGAAAGAAAATTGTTCTCCTTGTTTTTGCAAAGTAAAATAATGAACTTCCCATCCTTGTATTTATAGCTTTTCCCACTTTTATGCATTAAAGGATAGGCTACCTACCACCATACGACAATATTTAATGTGGTGTTTTAAAACAAACCTGACTTCAGTGCTTTTCCTCATGCGCCCAATCCTTGCGCGAAACGTTTTCACCCACGCCCAATCCTTGCGCGAAAAATTTTCCAACCTTCTGGCGCGCAGACAATCCATCTTGACAGAAGACTTTTGCATGTGTGTTACCAATGCCAAAGGCACCTCTTCCATCCTCATGATTCTTTCTTTTTCCTACCTCGTGTTTTTGCGCTTTTTCTCCTTGTATGCGGATTTCCAGTGTAACCTTATTTTTCCACCCATCTGCCTTTCTAATGCATCTTTTCAACAGGGCCAATTCAAATGGCTACCAACTCAATCTTCCTGCAGAATAACTTCATGCCTCTCTTAATCACCTCACCCCACACTAAATCGATGCATGGTCCTCTACGCAATCATAAGTTTAAAAAGTAATAAGGTTTCCGGTGCCCAAGGCGCAAAACAAGACAACAACGTGAAAGGAAAAAAAAACAAGAAAGGGAAACATAAAAGGAAACTCTAAACTAACGTATTAACTACCTTATTTACAAACATCAAGAAGTATTATTTATAGTAGGGCTTCACTACTCCCATTGAAGTGTCTAGGTAATTTTGTTCCATGCGGTGCTTGAATCTGAACGCGCCCAATCAAGGATGTATGAAATTACATAAGGACCCAACTAATGCACCTTCAACTTTCTAGGATGGTGTAGAAATTTTGAATCATATAGCAATACCATTTGGCCAACCTCAAATTGTTTGTTCTTAATGTGGCGGTCATGCCATGCCTTTTGCTTAGCTTTTTCAGTTGTTTGGCTCCATCTTGCTAGTGAGTTCCTTTCATCCAACTTTATCAATTCATCAATTCTCTCTTCCAGCACTTGTTCATTTTCCAACCCTCCTGCACGTGCTATACGTAGCAAAGGTAGTATGAATTCAACTGGCAAAATAGCCTCCGTGCCAAACACCAGTTGAAATGGTGTGGCCTTGTTCAACCTTTTATATGTTGTTCTGTATGCCCAAAGAACTGCTGATACCTTGTCATCCCAATCCTACCTACCCACATCACATATCTTAGTCAATGTGTGACTAAGGATTTTGTTAAATGCCTCCGCAGTCCCATTTTCCTGAGGGTGATAAGGGGTAGTCTTGTGATGGGCTACCATGAATTCTACCAATAGAATCCTGATTGTTTCATTTAAGAAGTGAGTGCCCCTATCACTTGTTAAAATTAATGGACACCCATACCTGCTGATAATGTTCTCCCACAAAAATCTAGTAGCCATGGCTGCGGTGCAATCCTTAGTGGGTGCGGCCTCTGCCCACCTTGTCGATAATCGAAGAGTAATAACATACCGTGAGTTAGTCCTTCGCGTAGTGGTGGTGAGATTGGTCCGACAAAATCTATTTCCCACTTTTCAAAAGGTTTCACGCCAGCGATGGGGCACAAGGGCATCTTGTCCCTTTTTCTAGGTTTTCCAAGGTGCGGCGGTGGTCACGGGATTTGTAGAACTCAATACAATCCCGGTGAATCATCTCCCACCGAGTCCAACAACTAGGATCTTGTGCACGGTTGCATTACCTACATAGTGTCCTCTCTGGCAATCCCACCATGGGCCTCTCCTATTATAACTACACATTCATGTTCTAAAACACACTGCGCGCAAAAACCTCATCACGGCCCATTTTATGCAAATCCCCATTGATCAACATGAAGGGCGTTGCATGTATGGCTAACCTTTACTTTCTAGAGCATTCATCCTTTCGGTGCCACACCTTCCTTGAGAAAGATAACAATGTCTTCTAGTTACGAGGGTGCACGCCGCAACTCGAACAGATTGTGCATCCGACATGGTTTCCTCGATACTCTATCGTCCTCTCTCTCAAATCAATCCTTGATAAATGATCTGGCCCACAATTGTTCTTTCCTGGTTTTACCACCACTTTGAATTCAAATTCTGAAATAGAAGAAGTGAAGGAAGCTAATTGTTGTTGGGACCAAATACCTAGCCCTAGATTATATGATCAAAATCCTTCAAATGGAAGGAAGTTCCATGTTAATTTAGGAAGTATAACAACAACCAACTAGACATTTTATAAATATGGAGATGCTCGTGTGATTTTTTGATGGGAATCTAAGGAAAACAGACATCGTAATGACACAATTTTGACAAATCAGCAAGGTTTGCAAAATAGGTTACAAGTGTAAATGTCAAAATGGTTGATGAAAATTTAGCAACACAATGGTTACAAAGGAAAATTTTCCAATGTTCAAATTGTCTCAAGAGTTTCTTGTTAGGAAGTTTTTTTGTAAAGGTTTGAAAAATTTGAGCAAGTACTACAATGAACCTAGGAAAAATCAAGCAACGTGACAACTACAAATGTCACAATGAATGCCAAATAAGTAAGGTAAAGAATCAAGGAATCAATGAATCAAAGAAAAATCCAAGTATATGAAATCGAATGATGAGAAGAACCAAGGACATGTCAAACAAGTTCCGAACTAGGATCCAATCACAAAAGCATCTACTCCCTATGTCTAATAACCTATCTCAAAGGTTGTTCTGACAAGATACCAATACAATTTCAGTATGTAAATCAAGTTTTAGACAAACAATATTTAAACACTAAAAGAGGGTTGAGGTGATGTGAGTAGCGTAACAACGTAAATTATAAACTCTAAACTAAGTTTAATATAAAAAAGTATAAGTGTTAGAAATGGAGGTTACAAATGTGGGTAGTGTAACAATACTACTTGGATACTTTTAATCAAGTTTTTAAGAAAAAACAAGATGTGAGTATCAAAATAGGATTGACACAATGCGAAAAATGTAATGACAACACCTTCCAAGACTTAGGGCAATGTTTGAATAAAAACTAGGTCCAAGTATATCAATGAATCAATACAATGTAAATAACGTAATAAGACAATCGAGACACTTATATCAAGTTTGTGAAAACAAGATGTAAGTATCACAAATGTAGTGCTATGATACAAGCAACGTAATAATGCAAAGGGTAAATCAAGGTAAGATCACCTAACTACAATGAGATGTTCTTAATGTGGGTATCAAGATAAAGGATTACCAAAACATGAGGATGTACCAACACACTTTCAACACTTAACATTCCTGCGCCGAACATGGTCATGTAAGTGAATAAAAAAGTGGTGGACATGATTTTTTTGGTAATGCTGCGTATGTTGCTCTCTTTTGACCAAAAATGTCAACAAGAAAAAAAAGGAGATAGAACAAGTGGTGATGAAAAATACATGGCATAACTTTGGCAAAGTTTCACCTTGTTTTATGACAAGGTGGAAAATAGGAAAAAGTTTTGCTTTGTAAGTTTTGTGATGAATGTCACATGGCACCAACTTCAATGGACTCTCCCCTTGATCGAATAACAAGGTTTTGACTCGAAAAAGTTGTTTCCTTGTGAGAGATCTTTAAAACATGATGGATAAAGTCAAGTTTCCCCATGTCAAATGGTTTCCTAAGATTTTATTCAAAAACTTGCCAATTCTTTCCTAAGAGAGGTACATTTTTCTAGAATAAATCCTAGATAAAGGACCATCACCCCACAATCAAATTAATGAACGGGGCATCATACGGAAACTTGAAGCTTTTCCTCATAGATTTTTGCTCTAGTCAAGTGGGTAGTGGGGCACTTCCCGTTTCGTCCACCAGTTCCCTCAAGGTGTGGACTACTTTGGGGTTCCTTGGTAATCCTCATAATGAGTTTTATGGCTTATGCCAAGATACATCCCATCGTTGAAAGCGAGAAAAGTTTAAGCCCTTATCCGAATCTATAAATACACTATTTTGAATAAATGGTTTGTTTTTTATATTTGATTAATAATGTGGTTTAATACACCATTAAAAACCTACAACAAATTGTAATTAGTATTTGTTTAGATCCCGATTCTTTGACAAGTGAATTAGGTCTTGCACTAAATCTTTTTGGGAGTTTTTCCAAGAAATACACAATATTATGAAAGAGGATTAAAGATTGCTTTTTATTCTCAAGATTATCCAAAGACGTAAGAGAAGAAAATACACAACAATTAATCCAACTATATGGAAATGAAAAAACTTAAATCAAAGGACCATAAAAATGCTTGGTAAAAGGTTCATTCCCTTAAACAAAAATGAAAGATGAAATGCTCAAATTAATCTAAATGTTAGAGAAAGAAGACTAAAGTTGCTTTTGATTCTCAAGATCACCAAAGGTGCAAGAGAAGAGAATACACAAACTTTGGTCTAACTCAAGTAAATTCTGGAAAAATAAAATTTATCAAAGCATTTAGACATGTTAGAAAAATTGATTTAAATCAAAACCTGCAAAACAAATTTAGAAAAATATGAAAAACACCAAAATTAGATTATGGAATTTCTTGTAATCCAAGCCAAAATTTTACACAGAATGCTATCACAGGCCTTGTAATGGTAGTGCAAGCCTTGTAATGGTAGCACAAGCCTAACAATAGTAGTGTAATCCTAACAATGGTGATGCAAGCCTAACAACGGTAACATAGGGAAAACAACGATTAGCGTAAGGGAATCCTCTCGCACATAGAGAAGGAAAACAATTTAATGTTAGTGTAGGAAGAGAGATGCTAATGCAAGCCTAGTTCAACAATAACATGTGAGTTACACATAGGGGAAAATTCCATACAACTCTAATGCAAGCCTAAAAACGGTAATGCAAGCATATTAACAATAGTGCAAGCCTTCCAATGATGACATAGGGGTTCAAATGCTAATGCAAGACACTGTGTAACTTCAAAAACATGGGATTTTGACAAAAAGAATGTCAAAAAGATCAAATATTTGTTGATTAACTTCAAATTTTATAAAGCAACACCTCCCTTATTCTTGCAAAGAGCACTCAACACATGCAAAATTAACAAAACAAGTTAAGAATCACAATATTTATCAATAAATGCTTAAAAGAGGGTTAGTAAAGAAAAAAATGAAACTAAACTACAAAAACTTAAAATAAATGCATGAGACAATGGAGTAAGTCCCACCGGGCATGCCAAATGTATGCATGCTAAATAAGCTAAGATAATTTAATGGAAACTAACACCAAGTAGTTTCAAATGAACTAAGCTAATCTACCATTAACATCATGATAAGGCTATGAAAGATAAAAATTTTAAACTAATGCATTTAGATGGAGCTTTGAAAACATCAAGCTAATTATTTCTAGGTTGGATACGCCTTCTAAATTTTAAGTTGCTCCTTAAGATTAGAAAGATATTAAAGGATGGATTTCTCTCACAAGAGGAAATGATCTCTCCAAAATGGCTACAAGACCATGTATGGATCTTCCTTTACTAATCTAATGCAAAGAGTGGATGAATGGAGGAAAGATTAACAAGCTTCTTCAATGGTGGAGAATGCTCTTATCAATATGCCTATACTAAAGGTATGGTGTGTAAAGGTGTGTGATTGGAAGGAAGGTGGTACATCCTTTATATGGCTTTATAATTTGGGAGAAGCTAGAAACCTAGTGAATGTGGGACAAAAGATAAAGTAGAATTAGAAGAGATAAGCTTGATTAGAAAGAATTGATTAGAATTAACAACTCATGGGAGTTGGAGATGATTTAATTAATCAACTAGGATTAATTAATAGGCTAGGATAAGCTTAGAAATCTATTTGGAGGTGATTTAGAGGAAAATAGGTAGGATTTAGATGATTTGAAAGGGGGATTTAACCAATAAGAGGGTTTATTGATTAAATACAAGGTTATAAAGGCTTAATTAACTAATGATAGTTAATTAATTGATTTGAAGAGGATTATAACTAATGAAGTGTTGTTAATTGGCATTCGAGAATGGGGTAAAGGCTAGTTAATTAATGAAGTTTCGTTAATTGACCAAAATGGAGGAAACATTAGTTAATTAGCAAAAAAATCACTAATTATAACGAAAATGATGGGAAAGAGGGTAATTAGTGCAATTTTATTATTAAAACTACGTAGGTAGATTTTAGGTGTCTATAGACATCATACACACTTTGCGCTTCCATGCTTATATAATCTATACATCTTACATTGCACATTAAACATTCCACATTGAATACCACATGATGATTTCTCCTCACGACATCTATTACACATATTACACATTTTTACACATCGACTTATATAGGCTGCACTCACTACCCTATGACGTACTCTAGTCTCAAGTTCCATATTGGATTGTTGAGGGTATACATCATAAATGGACATCATCACTCTCCCATGTTCATCATTCAATCTTTCTATTATGTGACATTCCTAGATTAGTGATATACACTATAGGCTACATCATCACTTCTTCTAGCATCCTTTAGTGATATATGTTTTAGGCTAAATCATCACTTATTCCATTATCTTGTTGTGATATATGCTTTAGGATAAATCATCACACATTATCACACCTCATCTCTATGTTGCATATCATCATTACACATTCATCACATCATGCTACACACAACATATAGTTCGACCATTTCCCGATGACGCACTCTTGTTTACGGTTCATTATTGACTGCTGAAGGGGCATAAATAAATGAAATTCACTACATATAACTCCATTCACTCAGGCGGCATGTGGATCCTATCATTCACTCTACATTCCATTCCATCCATCCAAAACATACTACATATCTTGGTCACATTTATTTTTACTTGCATTTACTCGTACATGTTCACTTTATTACACATGCTAGATAGATATCATGCATGTCATTATATTTATCATACACACTTTCATGTTCACTTGCTTTCTAGTTGTGATCAAAGATTATACATGTCCATTACACACAACATGGATGCTTGGCACAATACTTAGTACCAGTCTTGCAATGACTCTTGGGGCATCCAATTTCGTACACTATAGGTGCTATTATTTAATTTTGTTCCATATCACACTACTTTATCAGATTATACATGCTTTGACATACTTTTTATCTTTCTAACATGCTAATGGGTGCTTCATGTGTAACATTTGTTTTGCAAGACTATTTGTCCCTATGGTTATATGTTATATTGCTTGTACTTGCTTGTCATTATATGCCATTGTTTTTGGGATTTTCCCTTTGTCTTATGTGTACACTTGTATTCCTTTGGCTTCATCGGCCTTGATTATCTTGTGACATTCTTGAGTGATGTCCCATGTTTGAAACCCACTTTTCACAGTCTCCATTGTCTTTTTGCATGTTTTATTGCATCTTAGCATATACATTGTATGCTTACCTTACATGTCATATTTTACATGATTGTTTGTATTTAATTGTACTAACACTTATTTTACCATTGCCACTTGTTTGTGTGTACTAACACTTATTTAATTGTACTAACACTTATTCTACCAAGTACATTCCCTCCCCCTATAGGGCACAATTTAATCTTGTGGTTGGTCCTCTTTTTGGGCCACATAATCCTTCTGTGACATCGCATGCACCCCAAATGAGGGGGCATCATATGGGTGAATAAATCACCCCATACGAGTTACACACATCACGGTACTAGTACAACATAGTTCACATTTTAAGCACAACGACCTTCCCTCGGTGCGATGTGGGGTAATACATCAATATTTATTAGAGTTCCAATAATCGGTGGATAATTACACAGCTTATTCGACATGTCACGAGTATTTTGAAAGGGTAGAGATTCCTTTAGCACTAGGCATTACAGAGTGGATTTTACAGGGTAGAGATTCCTTAACATAATACACACTATATGCAATGGTGTTTTACATAACGGGAAATAGTTAAAGGTTGGAAAATGACACCAGATATTTCTCCCTAAACTTATTTCATTACACTAGTGTGATATCACCCGAAAAAATTACATGTCAACATCATCTACAGGATCCTTTATACACCCTTTTTGTCATCACAGATCAGGTTCACATGTTCCTTTTTCACATTTTCAGCATTTTTACATACTTTACTTACAAAATTTTTACATGCCTTTTACACATATACATGCGTATTTGACTACTTGTTGGATTCTCTTTTACAGGTCCATCCATATGGGAAGCGGTAATCAACATCATCCACATCACACACATTGACATTGAAATTGACAACAGTATACCATGGCATCTACTCATGTGTTTCTGCCGTAGGCTCATTTTCATCATCACATTTTGCATGTTCTCCTCCTTATCATCCATACTTCACATTTTTATCATTCCACACTACGTCTAGTCCCTCTCGCATGCTTGCATCATCAATCTACATGATTATCAGGCACACATCTCTATCTACTTTATATTACCAAGCTTTCCACTCACCAACATAAAGTGGTGGAAAATTTAGACACAAAATCATGCACTTTGGGTAATTATTCAGTCCTAATTACATACTACTATTCATATGATTCCTAAGTAAGAATAATACTAATTAACCCATGTATTTGGCCACCTTTCTTTCCTTTCTCATCATTTTTCTTGGTCTTAAACCTCTCGCTTGCTTAGTTTGACTTTTTAGTATTTGGAATTTGTCATCTTGGACACCAGCGTATAGAGACCAAGATGCTAGCGCTAGGCATCCTCATTGAATCTAGGCACCCATGTCCCCTTTGTACTTTAATCACACTTTTTGGGTCCTTTCTAGCCAATTGAGCATCTTATCTTTTTGGTAGTCGATTTTTTTTGGGGTTAGTTACGAAGTTAAAGTAAGGGAATCATATAAATACAAATTTATGTGATCATAATAAGGGACCAAGAACTAAGCATCTACTATCTCAACCTAAGGTTGCATCAATTAAAGTCATCTAAAAGCTCCATTGCATCCATCTAGCTCCCTCACAAGGGACACAAGGGCTAGTTTTCTGCACATACTTCATAGGAGGGAAGTTAAGTATATTCCATGCACACATTTACTACATTTATTTACATCTAGCTACTTGCTTGATATCCAAGTACGAATGGCACAAAAGTAACCTAAGGCACGATTTCTGTACACACACAAAACTACATTGGGTATGAGATGTAGTGCAACACTCAGTTGTAAGTCCACCATTGTGGAAACTGAGGACAATCCAAACCCTCATTCTACATCTTTATTTTTGGGATTTGATGTCTATTTGAGGGTTTTGTAGGTTCATTATTTATTACAGGTTTATTGTGACCTCAATGATCATAGTGCAAATCCACAACAACAAAAGGAAAACATCAAAGAACATCTTACAATCTTGATAATTTAGGTTTCGAGTATTTCTATAGACCTAGGCACCTAGAATTAGTACCCAGTCACCCGTGGGTACCCTTGTCCCTCTCTAGGAACCCCAGTCCGAGCTTATCTTTCCAAATCTAAATTTTCCTGTGCTCCAGTGTGATGGTTAGTGCTTGATTTCTTTAGTTTCTAGTCCCGTACACCTTCGACAACACTTTGTGAATCTTCTAATGCATCTTACCCTTATTTGCACATTAGGGTTTCATTATTTATTACTTAGTTTACTTTGGTATATTTTTTTATTTCATTATTCCATTCATTTAGTGCTACTATAACATCGATTAGGCTTAGATTTTACATTTTAGCTTAATTAGAGAGTAACAAAGATGCGGGAAAGAACCTAAATAAGGATTATTTAGGAGAGATAGAAAATGAGATGAAAGTGAACATAACTCACTAAAATAAAAGAAAGAAAATAGAAAGAGAAAACAAATAGTTTTGTTTATGGAAGTTTTGGCCTCTACCTTAGATTGGCTTAGACAGTGTGTGGCTTCCTGGTGGTTCTCTCAACTAGGTGTCGGAATATATCTCGAGCGAGCGTAGTGCTATTGCTATCCGTCGCTTTACTTTACCCCCTTTGAAAAAATGAGAAAAGATCTTTCTCAAATGAATCACACTGGGGTCACTACTAAGGATATCCATGACTCTAACTCACAAAGGAATACTAGTTAGGTAGGATGGGGGTACTCGTTTTGTCAGCCAATTCCCTCAATGTGCCAACTACTTTGGGGTTCTTGTGGTACTCATAAAATGAGTTTTATGGATTAAGCCAAAGCACTTCCCACAGTTATAGTAGTTGGGCAATAGCCTTGTCAACCACACCTACAAATACAATGTGAATTGTTCATTTTATCTTGATTAAAAGATGAGATTGTCTTAACCACCATTATTTGACCGAGGCAACCTGTAATTAGTAAACTATTTTAAACTTCATTCAAGGTAACTTACAATTAGTAGTTTGAATGTTTTATAGCCTCCTTTAGAGTTAGTCCTGCAAACAAGGATTAGTACGTTTTCCTGAGGTGGAGAGGACAAGACGAAAGAAGCAAGCCCACGTTTCTGATTTCCAAGATCACTTAAGAAGTGTTAATAAAGATCATACACGTTGAGCTTACTTTGATTAATAAAATAAAAGGATGATTCCCAATAACACTTAAGAAATGATCATGTTTCTTATTTCCAAGATCACTATGAAAGTGCGAGGAAAGAGCATATGTGTGAGGTTGTTATGTTTAGACAAAAACGAATAAAAAATTATAAAATATTACAAATTTAAGCACTATTTTGATCAATTTTCCTTTAGAAAACAAATATGGAAACCTACACACAAAATTTAGCAAAAATGAATTCAATGTGAAAAAAATGACAAGTGTTAGGAGAAATGAAACCATAAATTTTCTATAAGTTTAAATCATAAACTTATGTGTCCATTGCATAGTTTGTCTTGAGACGTTTCTTTAAAAAAACAAAGTCATTTTGAGTTTTGGGGAAAAATTTATGGCTTTTGGAAGATGGGTTACACTAGTGCACACAAAGTGAAATGATAACATGTGCAATTGAGCGTTAGTGTAACAAAGGATTTTTATTGAGTGCGCTAGCATTAAACTGGGTGCGCTAGAATTCAAATGCATGCGATAATGTAAAAGAATGTTTTTGAATGGTAACACATATAATGACATAGAAACACATGTAATTTCATGCTATCTCATTTTACGAGTGACACTAGCATAAGGAATCTGGAAATAATAAAAAAATCACAAAAATGAAGAAAAACTTAGTTTTTTGGATTTTCTCCTTCTCTGCTACACCTGAAAGCTTGAAATTTTGACAACAAGGTTAAAAAACACAAAGAACACACAGATAACATTATATTACTAAGAAGTAAACTAGAAATGCTAACTAAAATGTGGGAGGTCCCACTAGGTGTGGTAGAATGTAAACAAGGGAAATTGTGAGATAAACAAAATATATAGAAATGAACAAATGTTATACCTTCATCAGTAATCTCTTACAAACCTCAAGTAAGATCATAGAAGCTCTTGAACTTGTTTGATCTTGTTGAAATTTGTATTGTTGATGCTATTGATATGAATCTCCAAAGGGATTTACAAATGCTACTAACGAGTTTTCAAAAGGATGTAGATAATCAAATTGGTAGAAGTTGGATGCAATTTTCTCAAAGATCTAGGGATGAGTTTACAAAGGAAATGGATTTCTTTCATAGTTGGGGTTGAGCCATGAAAGTTGGATGAAATATTGACTATGCTCCAGTTTATTAATTGTAACTCTTGGGGAATAGAAAGTAGAATTGGTTTGGGATTCCAAATTTACAGGGGATGGGCATTTGGAATAGCAGAAATTACATCCAATAATTTAATTGCATGTACAACTCTACACCCACCATTTCTAAGAATCTAGACGTGGATTTCAAGTTGAGTTGACTAGGTAGAAGAATTCATTAAATAAATAATTTAATTAGTATTTAATTGTGAGGGGATAATTACCCATTTATTTAATTAAATCTTTAATTATATTAGCTAGGAGGGTGTAGGAATTAATTTAATTAATTCCAGGGCGTGATAAATTAAATTATTTAATTCTAAAGGGCATGAATATGATTTAGGTAATAGAATTAATTTAATTAATTCTAAAAGGGGTTTTTAGATGATAAAATTAAGTTAATTAATTCCGAAGGGGTGTATTTGCGGTGGGATATAATTAATTAGATTAATTATAGTTAGATAGAAGTAGGCTAGAAATATGAATGCATTTTTAGGGTGTCTATAATGACTATAGTGATGATTATTTATGTGCATGGGTAAAACTAATTTCATGAATACGATCATTGTGCCCTAATTTTCAAAAGCCTCATCCAAATTTCTTGGGTTCACTATGAGTTGTTGAGACACTAATATTGTTCTCGAAAAACCTACCCATAATTATAGTTCTATAGAATGTGTAAGAAACACAATTATATTTTGGGGCCTATTAAACCGAGGAAACCTAAAATTCCTTAATTTTTATCAAACCCTTCAAATAGAGAATAATTTAGAAATCAACATAAAAGCATAATGAATTCAATGAAAAATTATCTCGTAATGTAATTTCCTCAATGTGTACACACAAGTTCTACTAGAATCTTTATGCTCAAGAAATATGCATCTTTGTAAGTGAATGGTATATACACCTTATTTTTCAATCTCTGTAGACACCAACATTAGATCTCCCTAATTCCAATAGGTGCGTACACACTCTATGACACCCCTTTGTAATATCACACGGTAATTTTACCCTTATACCAATTTACATTTACCATTTTACCACTCATAACCACCTGTAACCACAAAAAAACTAAAATAAATAAAAACATAAATAAACCAAACATCCTAACCTCCTAACAAATCCTCCTATGAGATTAAAACAACTTTAAACCATTACAAAATTGAAAACCCCACAAAAGGAAATGGTTGAAACCAAACTCAATCATTCTCCTTGAATCAGATGAAAATTAGTGTAGTTTCCCACAATCAGAGCCGATCGGTGCGAGTGATGACGATATGATAAATTGACATCGATCTGATAAAAACTAACTCAAGCCTTTTCTTAAGGCTTCCAAGATCAACTCTAACATCCAACCTTTAAGATTGCACGTGAAAATCCCAAACTCTTTAGTTTCGTGCATTAACACACACTTGAAGTGATAAGGACTATCACGTTGTATCATACACCCTTTGTTGCAAATTATATTCATATTTAATCATCATGGTACCATCCTCCTCAAAGCTATGTTATTTTGATTCAAATAAATAGCCTTTTTTTATCAGGTTTAATCATTATAATCCAAACATCTATCTTTCAAAGATACCCATTCCTTCATTCATAATCATAGGTGTTGTAAAACATATTTTGATCAATTTAGTTTTAATAGTGATTGGTATTTGATTGGATAGATCGAAATTAATCCCTACTAAAATCCCCTATATTGCATTTTTAGTACATCTTAAATCATCTCTATAATATTCGTGGTCATGACTAATCATTTGTTGCTTGTAAGCACTTGTATATGTTAGATGACCCTTTCAAGAAAGCTTATGAACCAAACACCATTTTCAACCTACCAATTGTGTGCCAACCATTTGTGTGGGAAAAATATGACATCAATTACAAGTTAATCATCTAAGTCATCACCCTCACATATAACCTAGATGACATCACTAATTAGTTGGACGTTCTCCTTGAGCGAGTGAAGAGTCCAACCTCTACTTTGGGACAACGTTTTCAATCCTCCCACCTATCATCTAGGACATTAGTTAAGTCCCTATATCCAAACATCATACATCTACGCTTATTTATTTGTATTATATGATATTATTTGTATTGTTATCATTATTTCTAGCTTAATTGTCTAAAAGTGAGTTGACACCCTTCAAAGGAATCCCTTTGGTTCTTGGGATTAGCCTTTTCCAAGAAACTTACCTCATTATTATCTAATATATTTCTTGTCAAAAGTTGTCTGTGTGTGTAGGTTCTCAGATCTTTAGAAAAGAAGCTTCATGCAAACATTCGAGATCCACCTTCTTCCGTTCTCATTCACACAAGTATTGTTAAACCCTATCATTTTTGAGTTTAGTGTTTTGTTTCATATATTTAAATTGAATCCTCAAATCTACTAAAACATTATGACACGCCCAAAGGGGACCTTGTCCCTTTTAATTAAATTTTACATTTCAATAGTATAATCCATATTTCTTGTTTATTTCTTGGAGTATCAAATAACTTTTCAGCCCGAGTCCTCTGGTGGCTTCCTGGAAAGTGTAAAATAAAAAGGAGTATATGGAGAATAGAGTTATTTCTCTCTTTTCTCATTTCCATTATCCTTTTAGTATCTTTTCAACATTGCATTATGTGTGTTGTCCACATCGAAGATCAAATTTCCTTTTGGGTTCTTAAAAATAACTTGCATTTTCATCCTTACCTGATCATCTAGTTTAATTAGGGGTTAAATTGTGAATTCACTACTTCCCATCAAACATGACCAAATCACATATAATTAAACTTTCATTCTAAACACTCCCTTCTAGGTATACCTACTTAGATTTCATCACTAAGGGGAAGCTGAATCGAGGTTTTGATTGAGTATAAATAATCGGTGGGTGGTATATTAGCTAAGTGCACGACACCCTTATTGCTGCGGCACTATGAAGTAAGGGAGTAGGCCCCAATATCACCCCCTCATACTGCCACTAATATAGATTTGGGCCTCTTGTACCCTTGAGTATATCGATGAATCCAACCTAAAAATACTTGAAACCAATGCTAGTAAGCCCAATTCTTCATACATTTTACAAGTTAGTTTTTATTTTGACATATTTTTCAAATCAATCAAGATAATAAAAATTATCTTGCTAATTGTGTTGTTTGCATTTAAATAACTATCTTCCTTATATTATTTTCTTATTGTTTCATGGTTTTAACTAGACAACAATATCTTATCTAGACCATTACAAACATGTCAAACCCACTACAAGAATCCATAGAAATAACTTGATTTTCCCCATGCCTTCCCAACATTCGGTCAAACACATTAGAAACTACAAAACCCCCTTACTAGGTCCCACAATACTTCACTAGTGGTGACCCAACATTCGAGGAAATTTTGGATGCCAACCTTAGTGCCCTTAACAATCATCTCACTTCATGGGTTGTTCACATTCCTCATTATAATCTATAAACCTAACCACCATGTCACTACCATCACCTAAAATCACTCTTGGCTCATCAATCCCTCCTATCACCGGTTATCGAAAACATTACTCCTTATCCTACCCCACAGTCGTATGGAAACATCTACACCTATCTCATCTACCCTTGCAACCAAATGTGAACTTAATATTATATCATCACAAAACATGCTTAGTTAACAAGGACCGTTACCATCCATTTCTTCAGCTAGACCTCATAAAACTCAAGCTCACATGACTACCTCATCACTTGCGATTAGTCATGTGACTTCAACTTCTCCTCCTCCCTCGACATGCTCTTTTGGTATGCCTCATTCTCGTTGATTCTCTGGTCACATCCCAACCCGTTATCTCCCAAAGAATCCACACCATAAATTTAAAAATTAGTTGTATCTATTACCACATCATTTCTACCTATCAACACGAGTGTTATAATTAGTGTTCTTCCCCTTTCACAATTGGAATCTACAACTGCTGTCCTATAGTATGGATACATCCCCTCTCAATAAAAATCCACAACCATCGTAACCCCCTCTTAACACTTCTATCCCCTAACCTTACCAATATATCCACTCTTCCTCATAACCACTAGTTTCCCAGCAAATGCATGATGTGCCAAGAAACCTTCCCCCTTTTTAAAATCCTCTTTTACCATATCACTGTATGAGCAATCAAATCCCCTTATCTATAGTGTAACATCTTGACTTAATACTATGTTGAATTAGTGAGATTATTATCACTTGCCTAAGTTATTAGATGTCGTTTTGTTTGCATTATGACTTGACATATATCAAAGTGCTCGTGATGATATATTAAGTTAGTAATAGATATATATATGGAGATATATGCCCGATAGTGATTAAGTAACTAATTATACATATATATATATATATATATATATATACATATATATTATATTTATATTTAACTAATAATATTATTATTATATGAATATAATTATATATATCTATGTATGCATGTAAACATATATATGTATACATACATACATATATATAGTTAAGTTTATAAAGCTTTATTGTTATCAATGATTTGTTTTAAAAAAGGTCATACGACCACCGATTAGCTAGTAATGTTTATCATGGTCATAGACCACTTGACATAAAATTCAATTATGCTTTAAATTTTCCATTTGTGGCAATTGGATAAGGTGGTTCATCAACCCACCATGCAAGTTTATTAAGTTTTTAAATAAACTTAAGCTTTTCTTAAGTCACAAAAATTGGAAGGAAGTTTTGGCAGTAGTTTGGGAGGCCATGATGTGGAATGAGCATTGAATAAGGGATTAAAGGTGGATAGGTTCATTAGGAACCATTAGCTTCTCCAAGAAGATAAACATGCAAGGTATATGCTTTTTGGTTTTTAAATTTGGTTTTTCGTTTGAGCTCTACATAGAGATGCACATGGAGATTTTTCGTGGAAGTCTGTTTTTGGAATGTGCATGGTAAATTTATTTTGTTCCTTCATTTACTATGGAATTTTTGTTATTTAAAACATTGTGGAAGGATTCAGTTGTGTTTTTGGAGCATTCGGTTTGGAAAGATTGCAAAGAAGATTTGAGAAAACTCAGTCATGGGCTTCTTTCTCACTTTCCTTGCTCTTATTAAAGTGAAATTCTTGAATACATTTTGGCTTTGATTATTGATTTTAAAAACTGGAAAAATGAATGATTTTGGATTTGGAATCGGTAAATGCATGCATTGTTTTTAAGAAATGTGGTAAAAAATAAAAGGAAAACAAATTGTGTGAATACGTTATGGTTTTGTGAGATCTTGAGTAGAACACATTTGTTTTTTTATATGGAGACTTGTACCTACATGCCTTATGGGTTTTGATCTTAATACGAAACTTGAAATAAAAACAAGGAATGGTTGTATGCATTATGGGAAGTCCTTTGTGAGATCATGAACTAAATACATGTGGGTTTTGTTTTACATTTGATATCTGTGTTCGAGATGGAATATTTTTGTATGTGTAAAGTTTGAAAGTTTTACACAACTCATTTCGAGCTCACTTGTTATTGGTTTCTTTCAAATAATATATAAGCCTAGTTGATTTCACTATTTTATAAGTTCTTATGGAGTTATGTCATTGTTATTGTTGGTTAGAGTTCTTTTTTGGTTTTGTGAATACCTTTTGTTACACAACCCTTAAAGAGGTTGGTTGTATCATGGGGTTTTCATCTCATCTCAATCTTGTTGTTATTGTTGTATACTAAGCTCTTGTAGAGCATGCTTCTAATGAATCTTTATCTCTATTGAAAAATGTTTTGTTTATGGGTTATCATTATGAAATATGGGAATGTTTTTCTTTAAGTTATTCATTGAATGATATTTGGAATTGATACATGAGGATTAGGAAAATATAAACAAACTAGATGTAAAAATTATGACTCTTTCTCTCTTAGAACTTCATTTCTATTAATTGAATACTGTTGGGAGGTATTTTTATTAGAAATATGGGCAGATTTTGAAGGATGTTTATGGCTCAAATATATCTTTTCTATTTTTGTGAGATTTAACTCTTCTTTGAGCTTGATTGATATCATTACTTTTAGATCTTAATGAGCATGAATATTATAACCTATCTATGAATTGGTTTTGTTTTTGGTTTGTAGAATGAAATCTAGTTAAGGTATTAAGAAAGGTATAGTTTTATTATCAAGCTATAATTGTATTCTTACCCCTCTGCATACATTACTAGATTTGAAATATTAAGTGGGAATTGGAAATTTATTCACTAGTTTGGTTCATTTGATATTATTGGTAATATATCCATTTACTTGTGGTCATTTGTGAATATATAAAATGGGAAATGAGTTAGAAGAAACTCATTCATTAGAAATGATGTTCATACTTTCTTGAATCTCAAGTTGGAATTGAGTTTTGTGATGCAAGAAACTAATGAATGAGATAGAATTGTGGCTCTTCCTTGAGCACTGTTGTATGAGTTAGTTTTATTGATCTTCTACTTAAGCATAACAATTATTATATGGTTGAAAATTTCTTTCTGATATGTTGTTATTATTAATATTTTGTGGAATATAAATTGTTTTTAAACAAATGAAATAACGAATAGATGGATACAAAAATGAACTCTATTAGTTTTTATTATTACCTTTTCAAATTGTTGTCATCATTATGTGTGTTAAGTTTATAGAGGAAAAGGTACATGAATTGTGTTTTTTATAATTTTTAAAGGAAGGAAGGTTTAATTAAACAAGGATTGATTTATATTTAGTGAAATATTGTTTCAAATATTGGATTATTAAAATAAAGGACAACTGATGCAACACCAATAAGATATCGGGTCTCACTCACCAACCAAGGATTTCCAAGCAATGAACTTCATCCTTACTCTTCCTTTTGAGGATCAACACTAGGATAGATGGCTCAAAAACTTGTAATATTAACAAATATCATCATGAAAATTTGCTAAAACTAATAAATGAACTCCAAGAATGACTTCATACACTATAAGAACATATCTAGAATGCTTATCACCTTCATTCTTACCTCATGCAATCACCATTTTATTACTTTGCTATAGAGTTTTTTGATTACTTACCTTTTTATTACAAGTTCTTACATAACTAGTCCTTGTCTCAATGGTGTAGCTTAGGTCTTAGCCTCTTATCTGCTCCTTGAATAATTTATATTTATTACCATACTTAAAATACATATTAACTTGTTCATAAGATTGATTCAATGACCAAAAGACACCACATTGCTCCACTTTGATCAAACTGTCCTCTAACATCTTCTTGTCTCAAATATGCATCAATATTGCACCCTCTTGTCTTTAGGCCTTTCAACCACTATTTAAACCAGTATTATGTCTCACCACTTCCTTCTACTCCTTTAAACATCACTAAATTGATGATAGACTTAAGAGAATCAACTCTCACTTCACTTGTTAAAATTGTCCCTCTTTGCTCTTGAGAACATGTTTCTAGCTAGCACCTAGGTTGTGCTCTTCTAAGGTTACCCAAAAAGAAATGAAAATTACACTAGTTGCATTTCATCCCACTAGACATGCTTGCAAAGTCTTGACTCCTACTCCTATACAATTTTTCTATCTTTTTTTTTTTTTGGGCACTTAAAACCCTCATTAGGTCTTCTTACCAACTCAGTCATGTTTATATTTTTTATAAGGAGGTTTTAAGATTTTTTAAAATGTTTTTGGGCACCCATTAATTCATTTTACAAAACTATAAAACACATAAAAACACATAAAACAAATAATTTTCATTTAATTAATCAATTCAAGAAACTATAAAACACACAATTTCATATATTCATACCCATATGTGTGTTCCTTACAAACATGCCATATTTCCTCTTTCTCCGTGGCTCTTTTCCATGGGCCACACCTTCCTCTTCTTAATAAATAACTCCAAGATTTTTATCAAAAATACATAGGATTTCTCAGCCAATAATCGATTCTTACTCACTTGTGATGACTCAAACCAATGTTAAGGACATTTCTTAACTCTTGGATATATGCCTTTACTCCCTTTCACACACATTAGGATTCTTCATGACTTGACCACCTAACCCATTCTAGAACTTAATACCACTAACATAGAACAAGAATGGTCTTTAATCCTTTTAAAAATTCAAATTACAAAATGGGAGGGAAAGTACATTATTTGAAAATTGAAAAATTGACTCAACCACATAACATGACATCAACTTAAATGACACTTTTGGAATTATACAACCTCCTAGAACTCTTAAGACCATCATCCCAAACCAAAATTGATCAAAGACACCAAAAATTTCACTTTGGAGAGATGCTCCTGCATCAACAACATTAGTATGTTACCTTATCATGTAAATGTTAACTTTAGCATGATGGTTTTATATAGTGAAAAGTGAACATAATTTTTTTAGATAAATATGAAATGTGTGCATGATATAATTATTATTATAAACTAGGAATTTTATAATTATAACGTATTGATTATGAATAAATTTGACCATAACTTATTCAATTATTTCATTATGATTACAACATGGAATATGAGTTTGCGAGACTCATGCCAGTTCTTTGAACTGACCCATATCTATTCTCTCTCCTACAATTTGTAGGAAAAGATGGCATTATTTTAGTGACTGTTTGGATTTGATTATGATTGATTTACATCTTATTTTATTATGATACAAATCTTACAAGGATTATTGTAATCAAATGTTAATGCCATTGAAATGTCATTGTATCTTGTAAAAGAGAATTATGTCCAATGTATTGTCATTTTTATGATTTGTATATCATTATCAATGAAGATGGAGTTTTATCCTTATTCAAATTAGATTATATGACTTATCTCATTTATGACATATTGTGTTGAAGTGAGAATATGAATGTACTACTATACATAGTTGATTAATTAATATTATGATTATAAATAAAGATGATTTATCTTATGCTATATGATAATTTATGATTTAATTAAATCCATTTTAATGATCAAAGCATATTGTATGACGACAAATACACAATAAGGATATCAATGAAAATGAAATGAAGTCATTTTAAGTACTTCATATATAAATGGAATAATCATGACAAACAATGTACTTAATAGAATAAAGACTATTCTTAACAAGTAAATGTAATGAAATAACTCAATATGGGAAATGATTAGTAAACCTATAATTAACGATGTATACTATGTTGTAAAAGTACGATAAGAGGAACTAATGAAAGTTAGTAACTCGTTGAGTTACTATAACCCTCTTATGAGAATATAATATCATGTATCAACACATTTTAATGTGTCGTAAAGAAATACTTAGTTACTTTATCTCATTAAGATAACTTAAAGAATATAGGAATCATATGTACAATATCCCTTCATCTTCTTATTAGTATCTTTCTCGTGCCAACTTAGGATGGCTACGTGAAGGATAATAAGGACGTAATGATGGAGATAATTACTATGTCATGACCTTTCCTATAGGGATCCTATGATGGTAGTGATAGGATTCGTTCATTTAATAGGATAAGTTAGTATAGACTCTTTCTCGTTTAAACAAAATAATCTTCTTAAAACTAAAAAATAATCTAGATAACTATATTGAGACAGATTGTGTGGTGTTGGAAGAAAAGTTTCATTGGAAGAAAAATCATTGAGAGGGGAGGGGGTGAATCAGTGTCCTTAAAAACATTTACTTCAGTTATCTTAACTTGCATTCAACACATATGAGCCATAGTGAGCTTTTACTTAACTTGTATGAACCATTCAATGAGCCATCATGATATAAGCAATGTCAAAACATAACAACCATCCATATGAGCATGAAACAATAGAGAGAACACATGAACACAAAATTTAGGTGGGAAAACCTTAAGGGGAAGAAAACCCCTAAAATTTGCTTATATATAACAAAATTTAAGATTTAGTGAAGCACCAACTCCACAAGGAGCACTAACCCCTAATTTATCTAGCACCAACTAGACTTTAGCAAGCACCAACTTACAAGGAGGCTACAACCCCATGATTTAGTGAAGCACCAACTCCATAAGGAGCACCAACCCCTAATTTATGTAACACCAACCTAACTTTATCAAACAAAAACTTGTAAGGAGGATACAACCCCCTGATTTAGTGAAGCACCAACTCCACAAGGAGCACAAACCCCTGAATTTTTAGAAAACACCAACTTGTAAGGAAGTACCAACTCCTAGGGTTTTAACAAGCACCAACTTGCAAGGAAGATGAAGCACCAACTTAACCACCTAAGAATGTTCTCCACCTTCTTCTTGTTTCTCTCTCAAAAATGATGGAATTATTTACTCTTCTTCTCTCAATCTTTGATATATCAATCGCCTCAACATGATTTTTGATCTAATTTTCTCACTCCTATTTCAGATTAGTTGAATGAAAACAAATAAAATAAAAAACTCCAATAATGAGAGGGTTTAAGGATACCTCTCGATATGATGATGATGGATACGAGAAATAATATCCTTGTAGCGAGCTTGATTACTTGCATATCAAAGAGACACTTAACAAAAAAATGGATTAGTAGATAGGATGGTGGGTTGCCTGAAAATGTTGGTCCCAAGAAGTGAAAACTTCCTAGGATAGATGTCAACCCACTTTGATATAAAATAAGGATAAAACGATAATGAAAAAACGATATGATGCAATATAATATAAACTAAAATAAAGAATATAAAATGGAAAATGTAGATGTGATAACTATAAAAGATGAAAAAGCCGAACCAAGCTCGGTTAGTTAGTTTGATGCTAGCCCAAGACCATTAGATACATTTGATGGTGAGTGGGGTTATATGAGAAAAAGGAAATACAAAAAGATAGATATGAAGGAAATGTTTGAAGCTGATATGGAACTAAATTTGATGTTGAGATGATGCGAGAGAGCGTGGTTATAAATGAAACAAAAAGGATGCAAGAAAATTGGTAAATATGATGAGAGAATGATAATTACTGATCAAGTTAATAGTGCATGGGAAGATCAATGGTGATTGGGTGTGATGAATATGATATCGAAGCAACAGGTGTGTATAATGATAAGATTGGTATATCGAGGGGCGAGGATCAGGAAATAGATAGCTATAGAATGGATGAAAAAAATTAAATAGATGTGAATCGTGTCGATGGTGAATGGGATAAGTCAATTGAGATCGAGAAGGGATCTAGGGTTTAATGGATTAAAAGGGGTAGAAAAAAAAAATGCAAAGAGATTTTTTTGCCCTTAATAAAAAAATAAAAAATGCAAAGAGATATTGATGATGACTAATGCAAGGGAAAATATTTGAGATGGCATATGAACTTGCAAAGATGATACACACTAGTGATAGGATGGTAATGGGGATTGCAATCATGTAAAAGTGTGATACCAAGAAAAAAGAGAACTTATAATCTCCAAAGGTGATGAAAAATATCTTCAAAGTATCTCCAAGGTGGTGATAACAACTGCAAATAAGATCAAGAAATGAAGCCAAGGTCACAAGAAGACCCGAAGTATCAAAAATTACATCCCGATAAGAGGATGGGTATGGGTGTATTTATAGGGTCAATGGTGACCCGGATGGGTTACTTGATGACTACGGTGGTCTATTGATTTGGGTAGTGGAGATGTAATTAACTCAGACAAAGAGGCCCTATGTGGTGGGATTAGGTTTTCAACTGGTAAATATGGGTTAGGGGTTTCTTGGAAGGATAAAAGGTAGTTGGGGATAAGAATATATTAAATCAATGTATATGAGAACCTAGGGATGATTAACAAGGTGCTTAGGGAGGATAAAAGTTTTAATAAATAGGTTTAGGGATAATTAATGGTGATTATGGATTGATTAAATGGGATTAAGGGTGAATTAGGGGAAATAAAATAAATGATGGGGTAAGATAAGAAAGTGGGAAATTCAAATAAATGAGATTTAGGAAGGAAAGGGGAAATTTGAATAGGAAGAGAGATATGTATGCGAGGAATGAAAAAGAATGGGAGCAGACATAGGATGAGGACAAGGGGTACCAAAAATTAGTGTCTACATTTGCCCCTTTTATTCGAGTGGTTTGCGTTGGGTAAGCCATGAGAAAAAATGAGAAGTGATAAAAGATGATGATGGTTGAGGTATTCCCCCTCAAACTAGGGATCGATGACATGAAGAAGAATCAATCACAAGTTTGAAAGAGATAGATGAAGGGATAAATAGTGGAAAGGATGAGAAAAAGAGAGAAGATGAAAGAAGATTCCCCAATTGGAAAAAGATACAAATGAAAACATAAAAATAAAATACAACAAAGTGTTTTTTTTGGATGAATTCGGTAGGGAACAAAACATGACCTTAATGGAGATGATGGAAATGTCCTATGAAATTGTGAGGCAAAAAAAAATGGAAATATGGAGGGAACCCAAATGAGAATCTACTCGAGATGGATGTGTAAGCCATATGACCAACGAGTCAAAGGTAGACATTAAAATATGTGTAAAAAATGTGAGGATGGTCAAGACAAGGGTCATGAAAAAAGAAAATGCAATATCCTTCATACATGAGGAATCAAAAATATGTGTCTAGGTGGGACAAAGATAAAATATGGCCACAAAGGTGGACTTAGGATGAAATATGGATCCCCAAGAGGGACATGAATATGGACGCAGAGTAGTGCCGCAGGATGCGATTAAGGATGCGTATTAAGATTGGAGATATTGAGGGAAGTCAAACATGACAAATAAAGGTGTGTTATGAACAAAACATAAGTCAAAAGTGGAAGAAAAGATAATTTAGAAGAGGGATTAGGTGAAAGAGGATGGGGAATGAACATTTAGGGTTAGATAAACAACAAATTAGCTAGGTTGGTGGCGGCGGGGTTGAGTCGACAATGAATAATTCTAGTTGACAAAGACTAAGGTTGGTGGCCTATATAAGAGGTGGAGGCAGGTGACCAAGCTCATTTGTACTATGTAAATTTGTCGATAAACTATGAGTGTGAGAGAAATCAAGATTTGGAGTGAGATGGAGGCCAATGGAGCAACGAGGAAGCACCAGAGTACTCAAAGGATCGTAAGTGCCTAAGCCCTAGCTCTGTTTTTAAGTTATTTAGTTGTTTTTTTAATTATTTTTGCATTTTTATGGGTTTTGAGATGGGCACCAAGGGCACTCATTGGTGAATGGACATGGTTGCCATCAACTGGGCCTAAGAGTGGTGACCCAAGTCGGGCAGTGTCGACCCAAAGACGGTTCGGCATCGATTGGTCAAATATGGGAAATATCTCGATTAGAGTAAGTGAAAGATGATGATTTATGTATGTTTGGATGCTAATGATTTCTCGTTTGATTGATTTTGTAGGCTAGGGACACATTGTATCTCAAAGACAAAGTTATGGTGATATATGATTAGATTAGAGGGGATGCAAATGATGTAGAGTGGGATCACTTAGAGGCAATAGTAATTAGTGGATTCTGCCATTATCAGAGGATACCGAGGGACGTAGGATTGATGATTACATTGATTGATAGGTGGGATGTGAGGACTAGTACATTCTAGTTCAGGACAAGGGAGATGATGGTGACACTAGAGGACGTGTACCATATTTTTGAGGCTATTGATATAGGGGATCCTATAGAGCCTATTACATTAGAGAGGAGATTTGGTGTATTGACATGGATATTTGGAGCTGATGCCCCACATATAAAATTTACATTAGTTTATTTTCATATAGAGGCATGATATGAGTTAGGGAAACCAAGGAGTAGGTTGATATGTTTAGTCATGATGGTAATATCCTACTATGTGCTACCAGATTCTGATGGAGCTAGATTTCCATGGATGTTGGTAGGGGTTCTTATAGACATAGTGGAGTATAGTATTGTGTTCTCATTTAGTACAACATTATTTTCTCAGATACATCATGAGTTATGAATGTATGTTACTTGAGAGGAGATCTGAATTGGATGTGGGATTTTACTTCACCGATGGGCGTATGAGTGCATAGTTGTGATGAGGCCATTAGGGCTTCCATGGGTGACTAGGGATCACAAAGATTTACTTGTGGTATTCTTGAGATGAAGGGCCAATGAGGCATATGCAAAAAGAGAGGAGTGAGGGGAGGAGTGGTATAGGGGAAGGTTAGAGAGGTTAGATGTGGAGGAGGTTAGATGGAGGCCATACCGAGGGTTTCCCACATATCTAAGTGCAGATATTGAGCTATTTGGTAAAAGCAAAGTCGTCGATGGCTATAGGAGCTGAGGCTGAACATGGTGGAGGAAGTTTAGATTCTACGGGTGATGAGGCGGTTCGGGTGGTACAGAGATAGTCTTGGGGCACCAATTATATATAGAAGGGATGAGGTGGAGAGGGACTTACCTAGTCATGTGATGGCCCATCCATTTTGAGGATACATGAGACCCATGTGATAGTGATGATGATGTATGGGTCTAGGAAGGATTTACGAGTCAATTAAAGAGACATGGGCAGCCCTCGTAGCGGAGGAGAGGGTGGAGGAGGAGATGGTTCCGACAGGGGAAAGGAGGAGGCAACACCTAGAGTAGAGGAGGGTGTAGATAGAGGGGAGATAATAGAGATGGCCCTCCTACAGGGTAGAGTTGGATGCAACTTAGTAGGAGGCTATAAGATTGCACCATGAGAGAGACTTGGCTATACAATAGAGAGAAAAGTATCGTAGATAGAGGGAGGCCTACAGGAAAAAATTTGGAAATCTTGGACCTCTAATTACAACATAAGGGAGTGATGTACTAGTGGCTTCACATGGATCTGGTCATATGGCTCAAGCTGAGTATTGTATCACTATAATAGTATAAATCCATGGGTGTGGAGACGCGCTATTATGAGTGAAAAGTTACATTGAGGTTAACAAATGTGCCACGATACACATCATACCTAGCGGGGAGCGGAGAGCAAGGAACTCAAAGCATGACCAACACCATCCGTGAGCACTACTAGCATGGAAAATCCTAGGTGATTCCTAGATCTAGATGACATAGGAGATGATAGACAAAGAGATGTGTAGGTTCCTACATCAAGTGGGAAAGGTTCTCAAGCTCAGAGCATCTCGATCTCGCAATTCACCACATAGAGGGTGAATGTTGTATATTGATTTTGATGTATAGATTTTGAGCTAGTTTCCATATAGGCCTATTATGGATGTATGGACACATTTAAGTGAGGATACCCACACACATATATGTTTTTATCATGGCTTATATGTGTTGTGTGATAATCATGTTGATTTTGTGATTATATTATGGATGTTAATGTAGATGATAGATGTATATTGATGATGTGATGTCTTGATTACTTGATTAAATGTGGACAAGGATATGTGATGTGATGTATGGGTTATATGATTTGATGTGATGATATGATAGATATTTATATTAGATGACATGATAGATGTGAGATGATATGACTTAGACTAGAGTAGATGTGATTAGATGGGGAGTATATATTAGACTTGGTGTCGATATGATGATATGAATGATGGATTTAGATATGATTAGATACAAATGATGGTTTATGATGTTGGATAATATAGGAACATATGATGGATTGATGTATTAGCTATAGATGTTAGCAATTATGATTAGACAAAGCTGAAAAGATGATGATAGTAGCTAGAGTAGATATGGAAGAGATAGTGACAATGTTTAAGAGTGTGTAATTGGATAGGATGCAAATTTTAATAGGGTGAATTTTTTTGAGGAAGTACACTTCAACATATGCAAGAGTGTGTATAGAAAATATGCTTTGAGAACTGGATGGGAGGTAGCACATGAAAGGGAACAAGGCAAAGGATTGCACTTGCGACCATTGACAAGTGTTAACACATAACTAATGATAGTGAGTCAAACTTAAGATCACGAGGGAAAGATGGAATGCATTCTTATAGATCCATTGTAGACACAATCAAGGGGTAAAGATGGATATTATATGAGGAAAATAGGCTCCCCTTAGGTGGTAGTCTGAGGTCTATGCCACTTTTGAGAAATATGGTGCATCTTGATCAGTGCTGGAATTTTTCTATAGATGAGAAAGTTGATCGATGTGGGAAGATTTATGGGGATGATTACTTTTGATATTTTTTTTTCTTTTAAATATTTGGAAGGTTGATCAATGTGGGAGCCTTTTATGATATAAGAAAACAACCATCCTTTGAGGGAGTGGTCTAAATTTAGAATTTTTCTTTTAGATTTTGAATTTGTCGAGGTAGTAGAAGATATGCATCATAGCTTTCCTTCGAGGATCAGTCTATACTTTTAAAATTTTCTTTATATGAACAACTTTCCTTTGAGGGAGAAATTTACTTTTAGATATAAGCATCCGGGGTTTTGAATTTAGGATAGAGCTAAGGATATCTAAGTAGAACACTTGGGGAGGGGAAGATAATATGTACAAGCGACACCTATGGACCCTTAACATGGTTCCAATAGGTAGATAAAAGGGTAATGGATGTATTGATTACGGGGTTCCCACCTAGAAGGAGGAATTGGTCCATAAAGAATATGCTATGAGTAGATCCGTGGTGCCTATATTCAAGGTCCTAGATAAGAAAGTGGTAGTAGAACACATAATTCCAAATCACTACAAGGAGAGATGGAGAAGGAAAATGATGGATGCAGAGAATTGTTATATGTGACTAGGGTCACATTGGTAGGTATGTTAACAATAGAAAGGTCACAAGTGTAAGGTTTTGAGAGATTCCACTTGTGGTTTACCATCAAGAGATGATAAACGATAGGCCCCAGACCCATATTTATGCATGATAATATATGGTCCAATCTAGTTGGGAGAAAAATTTCCATGTTGGATCCTTTCTAGAGTAGTGACATTATGATTTTATTTGAGGACAAGGTCACCAATGTTAAATTCATGATCCTTGAGATGTTTTTATTAGCACGTTTGATGCTTTCTTGATAGAAATGATGATGTTGAAGACTGATCGAGTGATGCTCATCTAACAATTCTAGTTGTGCTAGATTCTCTTGATGATAATCATCATTAGAGATAAAGTTCTGACGAGGAAACTTGTAAGGATGGTATTTGAAATTTGAAAGGAATAATAGATGAAGATCCATAGAAAAGAAAGAAATGAGTAGCACCCATAGAGGTATGGATGCTAGTCCCAGTGAGGCCCAAAGAGTAAAGGGGATGTGATGATGCCAATTTTGACTTATCTTATCAATAGTTTTGGAAATGATATTATGAAGGGTTTTGTTAGTGGCCTCATCTTGGACTGTTAGCTTGAGCATAATAAGGAGATGAGAAGATAATATTGATATTGAAAGAGTCACAAATATTTTTAAGATATTTGTTTTTAAAGGACTTCCCATAGTTTGTGATGATTTTATGAGGAATTCTAAAGTGACAGATGATGTGTTGATAGACAAAGTCAACAATTTTATTAGCTTTGGTGGATGCGAGTGGAATTTCTTCCACCCATTTGGTGAAGTATTCATTGTGGTGATGATAGAATGAAGGTGTTGAGAATAATGTGGATTGATGAGACCAATGAGGTCGAGGCCCCACTGTGAGAAAGGCCAAAGATCTTGAGCTGGTTATAGGGCCTCATTAGGGATATAGATCAAATTAGAATGCTACTAGCACTTGACACACTTTTTGACATATTCACAACAATATTTATTGATAGGAGGAAATAATTACCCATCCAAAGAACATGTTTGGCAATAAACTAACCACTAAAATGACCATCATAGATATTATCGTGGACTTTTTGGATAACACAAGTAGATTCATGATATTTAAGGCAACATAGTAGAATGCCATCAAACCCACATTTGTAGAGGATTCGCCAAGGATGACATAGCGGTTAACACATTGAAGAAAAAACCTCCTACCATTTTTGATAGGTCATAGGGAATTTGAAATACGAGATAGGTAGTTGAAAAATTGAGAATACCATAGATCTGATTGATTGGTATCAACATGATTGATACGAGGAAGCTCATGGACATGAGATGGTTGATCGAGGTAATGAAAAAAATGAAATGTTTATATTCTTTGGTTTCTGTAAGATGAGATATGTGAGAGATGGCATAGTTTCTACAAAATGGTTAGATGAATGAGGGATAGTTTGAATGGTGTAGAAATCAAATGCCTCTAGAAAAAAATGGTGATGTCCTTGTATTTTATAAGGAATTCATTTTTGCATTAATAGGTTATTTTGACTTGCTTAATGATAAGTGGGAGTGACCGTAGATATCAATAATTTTGACGCTAAGCATGACATTGGTTTTAAGACCCAGGATGAGAGATTCATACTTAGCCTTATTGTTAGTACTTTCAAAATTGAGTTTATATGAGATCGGGATAGGAGTATCCCAAGGAGGAATGATAATGACACCAACACCTCCTACTTTCCAACACTTAGATCCATCAAAGAAAAGAGTCATCCTGAGGGGAGAAAACTTGTAATCAATGTTGTAGATATGTTCATCTAGAAATTGTTCATGACGAAGATGATTGTCAGGAAGAGGTGTTTCGGTGAGTTGATCAACGATGGCTTGACCCTTGATTTATTTATGAGAGATGAACTCTAGGTCAAACTCGGTCATGAGAATGAGCCATACAATGATGAAATCATTATAATAAGGCTTAGAATGCATGGTTTTGAGAGGATGAAAACTAGTGATGATATAGGTTTTATGACAAAGAAGGTAGTGGCGAAGCTTAGAGGTGGCGAAGAAGAGAGAAAAAAAAAAGAAAAAAGTAACTCCATTAATGAAATGATAAAAAATAAAATAAGAAAATCCAAAAGAAAATAAGTAACTCCATTAATGAAATGATAAAAAATAAAATAAGAAAATCCAATAATGAGAGATTTTAAGGCTACCTATTGATACAATGATGATGGATAAGGGTATAAAATATTCTCCTCTTAGTGAGCTTGATTACCTGTAAAAAAGAGAAACTCAACATGAAAATGGATTAGTAGATATGATGGTGGGTTGCGGATAATTCTGGTTCTTAGAAGTGAAAAATTCCTAGGATGGATGTCAACCTACTTTGATAGAAAATAAGGATAAAATGATAATGGATAAATGATATGATGCAAATGAAGCTGATCTAAAACAAAAAATCTGAAATGGAAAATGTATATCGATAACAATAAATGATGAAAAACTAAACCAAATCTGGTCGGATCGATGGAGACTCGGGACTATTAGACACGATCAATGAAGACCAAGGTAATATGATCCAAAAGGAAATTCTGAAAAGGAAGATATGAAGTACTAGTTTGAATCTAATCTAGAATCAAGATGATGTTTAGAGCTCATATCTTAAAGAAATAGAAAGGATGTAAGAAAATTGGTAAATATGAAGAGAGAATTATAATTTTTGATCGAGTCAATGGCAACCTATGCGATTGATGATGACCGGGTGTGATGTAAATGAGATCTGAGCAACATGTGTGTATAATGTATTAAATGATGGTAGATGAGAACCTAGGGATGATCAACGGGGTCCTTAGGGAGGATAAAAGGGCTAATAAATAGGTTTAGGGATAATTAATGGTGATTAGGGATTGATTTAATGGGATTAAGGGTGAATTGGGGAAAATAAAATAAATGATTGGGTAAGATAGGAAAGTGGGAAATTTAAATAAATGGGATTTAGGAAGGAAAGGGAAATTTGAATTGGAATAGAGACATGTATGTGAAGAATTAATACAAAGGGGAGAAAACATGGGATGAGGGACAAGGGTACCAAAAGTTGGTGTCTACAATGATATCAAGCTTCTAGCATACACTTTGATCCTCAAACATTCATATACTTGCTCTTCTCCTCTTGGAGATACCGAAAACTTCCTTGTTTGCTTACTCGCTCATCATCTTCCTTCACTTTGACCTAGGCTTACACAATTTGATCTTCATCACCTATAATATGTTCTTCATGAAATCATTGCACTCCTTATATGGTCTACATGACCTTATTCTTCCCTTACATGTAGCCCTTAGCTCGCACTTTTCTCCATACACACACTCTAATTAATAGGACTAGTTAGCCTTGCCTATATACTAGTCACAAGTATTAAAAATGATATGTAAAATTCTACTTTGGAAACATAAAAAACCAAACAACTTCTATTCCTACTTTCTAATTTACTTGAAAATGATAATTCTGAAAGTTAGTGAATGAATTCTAGTTCTTAGAACTACATTGCAGCGAATACAAAATGAAAAATTAAACTCAGAACAAAATATTTTTTATCATGGAAACCCCCAAAATGAAGGAAAACCAGTTAGGAAGGGGGATTTCTCTTTCTTACCAATAATATATTGGTCAATTCAAAAGAATACATACTACAAGAAGCTGAAGGAAGAAAACAATGTTACTTCCACCCTCTCTACTTGCTTGCTCTTATCCTACACCTTTCTTAGAGAAATCAATTCCAACACCAAAGTATTCTTTCTCACTTCTCCCATGAATAAATGATGAATTCCACATGCTCCACTTGCTTTTATATCTTACTTCCTATGTCTTCCCATGCACTTTGGAGAATAGGAAAGGACAAACAAGGAAGAGACATAATCTAGAAGCTTTAAATTTGTGATTGTACATGGATGTATTTTTTTTTTGTTTTGTATAGTTACTGAGGATCACGGTGAACATAGATCGGTGGTTATGCAATTTCCTATGTCTACTGAGAGGGGCAATTACATAACCGTTGAGGAGGTTACACAATTACCACTCTATAGAAAGTGACGGTTCTATAACTTAACTATTTGCTCCTAATTCTTTTTCTTTTTCCTTTTGATTCTATTTTCTATGATGAAGTGGTGTTTTCCTTGATACCTATGGATCACACCTCCATTGATTTGGAGGATTTCATCCCACAAAAAGTTTAGTGGGGGAGTAGATGAGGAAACAATTCCCTCACTTTCTCCTTTGAGTACCACCAAGCCTGCCTTGGTGTTTTCCCCTCTAGTCCAACCTACCAAGACTCTGTAGACATCTCCTTGTTTCTTTAACCCTCTAATGTAGCACTTATTATCTAAAGAAAACAACACCCTATGATTTTTCATGAATGAATGGATGATAAATCAGTGATTTTAGGTAACATGGGATTGTCTCCAAGTTGTGGGACTTTCTACTTGAGACAAACCTCTAGAGAAGGCCAGTTCCTCTACCTAATCCTAATGCTAAACTACTCATAAGGAAGGAAATGCAACTATCTAATCCTACTATAACAATCCAAGGGACTAGGGAGAGAGGTAAATGCATAAAAATGGAAATCCTAAGCTAAGAGAAGGTGATAACACCAAGAAGAGGGTGAAGACACTCTAATGAGGGAAAAGGGATAAGGAAAATGGAGAAGGGAGAGGCAAAATAGAGGTGACATAGACCCAAGACTTCATTTACCATCTATTCTCCATGAAACATAACAATATGAACTTGTAAGTGAGAAAAGCATGCACAAAATACAACAAAAAGAATGGAGAGGCAAGAAAATTCAACAAAGCATAAGTCACAGGTTGAGAAACACCTAAAAACAAATATTTATTGCTTTCAAAGTATGTACAAACCATTACATGTGAAGAAGAAGGTACTAAAACACATTTCTAAGCTCAAATGAAGGTCTACAACTTAAAGCTTCTTAGATTTTTTTTTATAGAGTTCCTTTACATTCTAGAACATCCCCTCTCATAAATGAGAGATTTTACATTATATAGAAGATGAGAGAGAGAGAGAGAGAGAGAGAGAGAGAGAGAGAGAGAGAGAGAGAGAGAGAGAGAGAGAGAGAGAGAGAGAGAGAGAGAGAGAGAGAGAGAGAACTTTAAACCACCAGAGAGAGAGAGATACATAAAATGTTTGACAAAAGGGCATGAGAACTTAAACCACCAACAACATACATAAAATGTCCATGGCATGAGAACTGCGATAGAAAATCAACACGTGACCTTCTTTGCACCCAACATCTCGAGGTCGTCTTTGTGGCGAAAACTGTGTAGAATGAATGTGAATGTGAGTATATTGACAGGGATCAAGCTAATTGGGAAGTCTTATATCCTCAATGCATAATGTCAAGATCTCATGCGAGTCTAAGGCAAAGAATGATCTCCTAAATTGAAGTGGTGTGATAGCTCGGTTTGATATAATAGCTGCTCGAGAGACTCCAATCAATGTCAAGCTCTACCGAGATTATGTTTGTTGGTTGTTGAACACGTGGAAAATGACCTATGGGTGCCTTGTATGGATTTATAGACAAGGTCATGGAAGTAAGAACGAGAGACGTGGTGGAGCCATAAGGATTTATGGGAATTTTTTGGTCTAGTCTAGAAAGTCTTAGCATGATCAGCTGTTATGTTCAATAAGGAAATTTGTGCAATAATGTTTGGTGGAAGTGGTGAAGATCTGAATACTAATGTATGCAAACTAGTGTCAATGTCTAACTAGTTAGCAGGCTCGTTGGGTTGTGGGACCTAAGGATCACAACCAAAGATAGATGGAGGCTGTGGCCCTTGTATGGTCATGTGTGTAATCAAAACCATTTGCCGGGAGCAGTCTAATAATCACAAGCTTGATTAGCAGTGATGTTTAGTGTATTTAGTTGTTCTATTTTATCAACAAAAGTTACAGGTGTACGTAATACTGTCAAACATAAACTTGTATCAATGTTAGTTATCAACTTTGACCTATTGGGTTGTGGGACCAAGGGATCATAGCTGTACATATTTTCTTGTTGTGGACCATTGATGGTCATACATAATGAAATAAAATGATTTTGATAAGAAAAATAATTATTGAAGGAAATATAATCTATGTTTTTGGAGTTTTCACAATATATTAGATCAAAGCAATAAAAACAAACTAATCTATCAAAAGAAATCTTTTTGATCTTTTCTAATTATTAAAAAATGGATTCTAATCTAATAAATAAACTAAAGACAAGTAATTTTCTAGATGTAGCTGGTTACTTGTGCGAATATGTGAATGTAACCTAAAAAAAACCTAATCCAATCAAAACCCTCCCAACCCTACCTCGAGTTGAATAACAAATCATGACCCGAAAGGGGCTATTATTCCCCACACTTCCATGGTAATGTTAAAGAGAAAAATTTCTAATATTTTGATCTACTTGTGATTACCTAGCCTATTTAAATGAAAATTTTACCACTCTTAGTATGTAATTGAAACTAGTGATTTGAATTTGAAAATTTAATAAATAAAGCAAACAAAACACAATTCCAACTTAGATAAGAAAGAGCTTTGGAAAATCAGGGTGTATCTATATCTATCCCCTCGCCTTTGTTCCTTTCTTTCTCCAAGTGTTCATATGAGTCTAAGGGATTAGGAATGAAAGAATAACAACATGAGGATGGCGCTTGAGCATTGACAACTTGAAGGTAGTCTAGATGCAATGCAAGTAGAAGAGAGATAATACAAAGAGATCTGAGCTTGGCTATTAAATTCCTAGAAATATTGTGGCGAGGTATACGATGTAAGATACACAAAAATTCTCTGGGCTTTTCTTGAATACAAACATGGAATATATAGGAATTAGGGCTGGGATGTGCTTTCATACACAAGGCAAGAAGAGGTAGTTCCAACTAACTAAAGAACATGCAAAAAGTAGAAGAGGAGGGAGAACTAAGAAATCAAAATTATTTTTAGAAAATTTGGCCCACAGATGCATGCTAAAAGTGAAGTTAAGTGAATCGTTGCATGTTAAAAACACACATGACAGAATCTGGAAAAATCAGTCGGGACAGCTGCCACCACAGGGTGGTAGTCCTGGCACTAAAGGCCAAAACATGTGCAGAAAGAGGCAGAAAGCTGGAAAAAATGTGGGAAGGCTAAGTAAAGATGTCTAGGCAACAAATATACACTACGAATGGGTTTTGGAGCTCAAACACCTTCTTGAAAGGACTTGAATCATCATTGGGGACTTTTGTAACCGTTTCCGACAATGTAGCACATGTAATTTTGGGTGCGTACATATTGCCCCTTGGAGAAGCATCTTAGCCATGAAAAGGTGTAAAACATAGAGTCCGAGTATGGAATTCCTAAAAGAGACTTAGAAGTTATACTTGACACGCCCATGTGTCGAAATGTTGCCATCCAAACTCCCGCTACCTATAAGAGAAAGAAGACTCAAGTGCAAATAGAAAAAATATCAAAAAATAAACACTAAACCAAAACGACAAGAGGACTTACCATTTGTGTGGGGATATAGAGATATACCTGCGCCAATGCTCTAGCCTTGTGAACACATACACTCAAAATGAGATTAAAACAATATATATATCAAAACAAACCCATTTTTCAATTCATTTGTGCATTCTCAATTTGGTGAATTTGGAGCTTTGGATCCATGGTGACCGTTTCCAACAAGAGTACAACCAAAACGATCTTGTGAGATAGTGATAATGCCTCCACATGTGGGAGATCGACTAGCATGGTCTAAGGTGGTTATTTTCACTTTTGTCTTTTCATACCTAAAATGTAAAAAAGTTGAAAATTTCATCTAGGGGGGATTATTTTCAATTTTTTTGTCTTAAATGAGTCTCTAAGGTGGGCGCCCATAAGGAATTATTTTATTTCATCGAAATGTTCTTTTTTTGCATTTTGAGCATTTTTTTAGGGTTAAGGGCATGCTTGGAAAATCTGCTCAGGACCACCGCCCAAAGCATGAAGGCGGTCTGGAACAAACCACCTTGCCTTTGGGTAATGGTTCTAAGCGAGAATGACCAAAATGTATATTGACTTGATTTATTTTTGGTGAGCTTATCTTCTTGTATACGTTACTAACTTTCTCTTTTTCCATGTTTTGGTGAATGCAAAAGGAGGAGTACATCCACTGGAGTCGAGAGAGGGAGTGTGATTGGCTCTCTAAGATTCTAGACCAGTTGACTCAGGCCGAGAGGGACACCCTCCAGAGGGTAAGAATCTAGAGGATTGCATGCGTTCCCCATGTTTCTCCTACTAGTCACATATTGTGTGACTTGTTTTCCTACGGGCGCAGATCAAAATACTTTCCAATTTCTAGGTGTCGGGCGAGTGGACCATTACTCTGGAGAATGTATACCGCATCCTTGGGCTCCCAATTCTTGGGAGGATATTGAATTTGGAGATAGTGGGATCTAGGGCCATGATGACATAGTGGGCCATGTATATGTGAGACACCATTGTCTTATTTTGTTCGAAGAAGGGAATGAAAGTCCAGTCCATTGCTCTTGCTCTTATTCCTATCATTCGAGAGCTATTATTGGTAGCTTATCCTCCTAACCCGATCGGGGACAAGGGGGTGATACCCTTCTCTATTCTTGGGATCATATTATGGCATAGATTAAGGGACATGGCCGTAGGTATGCCTAGGGAGTAGATATCCTAGGGACTACCTACCATGACTTATACAGGGTAGTCCGATTACAGGGGTAGTCACTGAGCCACCCCACTCTTGTTATGAGATGGGTATATGAGCACATCACCCCCTATGGAAGGGGAGTACATGTATTAGATCTAGGGGTTTTATAGGTAACGAGGTGGATAACTATGTCGATTATTAAGACACCACACCCGGTCGGTAGCTTCTCGACCATAACAGAGCATATTTGCCACACCCTACCAGACATGTCGGGGTTATGGGGACAGGAGGTGACCACGGTGGTAGCTTGCTCTTCTACAGAGTCAATTAGTTGATAGGGAAGGGAGACTTGAGACACATCCATTTGATCGGGTCCCTCAGTAGTTTGGCCTCCCATATGCTGACATACTTCCTCCCGGTGGCACCGTCTAAGAGACCATTTAGGAAGCCCGAAAGGGACTTAGAGGAGATCCCGACTAGATAATAGTTACTCTAGGTGTGCCTATTGCAGTTAGGCATGTGGTCCATGCTCGATGGGAATCTAGTGCCCCTCAAGTGCCTTTACTTCATATTGTAGCTGCTCTTACTCATAGCGGAGAGGAGGATGAGCCTATTGATGTAGACTCCGATTCTAAGGAGCATACAAGAGACAAGACCAAGGAGGAGTCATTCGAGAGGGACTGAGGAGGAGGATGAGGGGGATGATGAAAATACTAGCAAGGAATCCCATATGGTAGAGGAGGAGAGTGATCCTGAGTGGCATGACACTCAGGAGATGCTGAGAGTAGCGCATAAGGAGGCTAGTGCAGAGAGAGAGACCTTGGTCTCAGAGGAGCCATTTCCTCTAGATGGGGAGGGGGATGATGAGTTCATAATTAGACAACATTTGACCTCTAGATTTGAAGAGGCCCCACATCCTCCAAGTAACATCAAAAGTAGCGATCGGTGACCCCACCTATATGGCTATAGATCCAAGTATATCTAATACTCTTTTCTTGTCTTTGTTACTTGAAAGTGTTAGTTTGGTACTTTATTTTTATTTGTGTTTTATGGTTTTCTAACTTATCTATTTCTTCTTCTTTATTTTCTTGCAACAACTGCATAGGAGTGTCAGTGATTGTCCGACAAGTGTATGTGGACACCCTACTTGATCCCCTCGGGGAAGACCCGAGCCGAGATGACCGAGGATTCAGGTCATCCGCTAGTTACCGGAAGACACACTAACGCCTTTTCTCCTATTTAGAGGACCTGCAAAGGTGGTGACCTTTCTTTGTACCTAGCTAACCGTATATGAGGCTGGTGAGTGTTTGATGAGGTGGATCCATTCCCGCAGTGAGACCATAGCCAGTGGTTGCCACCACGAGCATTCACACCATTTAGTTCATTCCTAGCATCATCGCAACTACCGTAGGATCCCTAGGCATGGATGTGCACCATTTGAGGGATCCCATAGGGATTGACAGGCCATTAGGCCGTTTATTGCTTTGTTACCATTTTTTCATGCACTATATGATTTTGTTTTGTATATTTTTCCTCATTGCGGCGTTTTGACCATGCCTTAGCACGTGATGGCATTGTATACAAAATTGACTCACAATGATATACACAGACTTTTATTTTTGGTTCAGGAAATCCATTATATATGAGTTGACTATCTTTTGGTTTTGTTATCTGC
Source organism: Taxus wallichiana var. yunnanensis (assembly GCA_018340775.1). NCBI lineage: Eukaryota > Viridiplantae > Streptophyta > Pinopsida > Cupressales > Taxaceae > Taxus > Taxus wallichiana. Next base: position 450,197,300 of record CM031237.1, on the reverse strand, counting down.
AAAATTGACAAGGGCAATTTTGTAGGTAACCTTACCAAAATTTTGTTTTGTTTCCTCGTAGAGGTCCCTCAGCGTTCGGAATGGTGTAAAATTCCTTTCCGAGAAAATCTGGTTTCTCAAACTTGGTCATTTTGGTCCTTTTTAGGTTGGGCGCAGATTTTGTCCATGCAACACAAAGCTTATTTGCGCCCCCTTTTATTCCTTTGGCGCACCCTTTGGAGTGTTAACACAACAATTTTTGTGCCTCCCCGTGATGTGCCTTTCTTGCCTGCGCCGAGGCACATGCACCATCCTGTCAATCAAAAATGTTGCACCCTTAATTGGTGTGCTTTGGCACTCAAAATCCCGTGTTGACAGTCCTAAATTTGCGCCAAAGGTGCAGATATTTCCTTGTTGACAGTGTATACCCGCGCCAAAGGGCGCAAAGTTTTTCATGTCGACACGTATTTTAGTGCGCCCTTTAGAAAAAGTGGGTGGCGCATTTATTACACTTTTGGCTATATATAGGCGCATCCGCCCTGTCATTTTCACAATTGAAAACACGTGAAAACTTTATTCCTCTACACCTGTCAGTGCCCTTGTCATCCTCATGTCACGTTTGTGGACCCCACTTCATTCCTCTCAGCCTATATATATCTCGATAAGTGGCTCTTTCTTTTCTTATGGTTTTGCTTGTTGCTCTGCTATGGTTTTGCTTGTTATTGATTAGATATAGAAACCTAAGTGGCTTCCCCCCAAACCAGTCTTCCCCTCCTTCCAGATCTGCTGGCCTGGAGGGATTTGTCCCAAAAAATGAACCCAGATCTTCTCTGTTGTGTTTCCCCCACTATCAAGATTCATGTTGAAGGAGGCCTAAAAACCGCAAACCCATCGGAAGAAAGAAAACCTAATAGTTATCAGTTATGGGCACAATTTTCTCTTGGTGCAATCACCTACCTTGTTACAAAAACACAGATTGCGCCAAGAGGGCGCACTGTTCCCAATTGCAACATGCACCCTTTCTGCACCATGCAAAACCAAGTAAATCCTAACCCTAGCGCAGTGCAATCCTGCTTACACCAACAATGTTTGTTATGCAATCCTTTCCTATGCCATGCCAAAGGCCCCTTTGACGCACATAAAGTTAGTGATACACACATTGATGCTGCGCCCTTAGTGCACCAAAATTCCATGCAACATGTCCCATATCTGCACCCTTGGTGCATCCTCCTCATGTAATGCCAAATTTATTTGTGTATAGTATAAAACCTCATATAATGGCGCAGGCACACATCAGTCTACAACAACAACAATGTTATATGTAAATTTCTTGCGCCTTGCACCCTTTGGCGCTGATTTCTTCCTTGTAACACTCCACTTCAGTGCACCATAATTTTAACCCTACATCCTGCAACTTTCCTATGCCCTGTGCCCAGAGGCTTTTAAATTACTAACTCCTCATTCTGTAGAGCTTTGATGGAAGATCTAATAGCTAACATGGCTCTTCTACATTGGACTTCACTCCTTCTTCTTGTAGATCAGCAACTGAACTCAGATCCACATATGTCTACATCAAGCAAGAGGCCAACCAAGTCAAAGGGTAAGGCCAAACTCACAGAGGAAGAGATGAAATACAAATATCAAAGGGTCAGAATGCCCGAGTCCCGTGAGAATGTGACCTAGACATCAGAGATTCCGAACTTGGCCACATCGACATGGATGATTTTTGGGCCAGAACCAGGAGGGTCACAGGTAGTCCTTGGATGGAAAAACTGGTAGGCAGTGGTCTGCATTTCACCGGGAATCCCCGTTAGTGCGGTGAATAATGAATTTATGATGGTGGTGGCCCGCTATTATAACAAAGACACAAGGTGTGTCGAGAATGAAAAGGGGAGGTCATAATCAACCTCACTACCCGGCACTTCAAGATTATGCTAGGTATTCCCCATCACCGGCATTTTGTGGCTATAAGCCAAGAGGACTGCAAAGCGTGGGAGGAAAACGAAGACAAGTGCATGCAGTTAATGAATGAGGTATACCTAAAGAATAAGAAGGTGATAACCAGGTGGCCATAGGTTATTCACCACAGTGACTTCTCTGAGGAACTGAGTGATACCATCACCTTCCTAAGCAGAGTATTTGGGCATTTCTGATGCCCATTACTTCCACAAATGGATGCTCAGGTATCTGGAGACCATGAATAAAAATGTGCCCGACCAGCGTTTTGAATGGGTAGAAATCATAAGCAGCACTATCTCTGAGCAGCTCCAACAACTCACCACAATGGGGAGGTTCTACATGAACTCCTACGTAGTCTACGCTGCAGCCTCAGAGAGAGACTATCCAGCGCTGAGCCGATGTGGGGTTTGGCCTCAGGTGAAAATATACGAATACTACCTAGAGTTGAAGCTGGAGAACAACATCCCATAGTTCACCAAGATCAACGATGCCTTTTTCTATGGCATTATCTGCCTTTTGAGGCCCAATATGACTCACGAGACGGTCGACCAAGAGCATAGTCACTGCAACTGAGAAGTGGGGGCATTATTTATGTAATTCCCCACCTTCACCTATCTCAGAGTAGCCAACTTCTTGGGGGAGCCCACCAAATTGCCAAGGTATGTAGGCCCTAAGCTGATCCTGTTGGAGCTGTCCAGGCAGCTCATAACATATCATGAGAAGTGCCTGAAAAGGAAGAAGGGTGGAACTCCTTTCCCCCTCACAGTGGGCAGGTACACTTGCATTTCTCACACCAAGGCCCGGAAATGTTCACAGAACTAGAGCTGCTTAACCTAAAGCACAATTTCCTAGCAAGCCTCGCCTTTGATCTAAGAAATTGCCTCCCAAAGGAAAAAATTGATCCAATCCATGTTCCATAGATCGAGGACATCTACATTGACCTGTATCATGAGGTCAAACTCAGGAGAAAGGATCACTCCCACCTGGCCCTAGCAGAAATTATTCAATATGGCATGGCCATTATTCTAAAAGGTTTCCAAACAACCGATCAAGAAGTTGATCAGGTATATCTAGACATGGATGGGGACAACTGGCTGTTTGCTGAAATTGATAGGACAAAGGCACCTCAGACCATTGAGGTAAGGGTTAAGGACACACTGCGGCGAACAGAGCATTGGTGTAGAATGAACGGCCTTATCTACCTTGGAGTAGATTTCACCACGTCCCCTTTGGGAAACACACCTACCAGGTCAAAGCATCTGCCAAAGGGAAAAGGCAAAGATAAAGAGGGAGAATCAAGCTCCACTCAAGAAGAAGCTCCTGAGAGCCCTCCTTCCACCACACAGGAACAGAGTTGTAACTCTGGTATCCCCGGAGAAAGAAGTAGCAGAGAGTGTTCCAATGGGCACATCCACTCAGGATGTTACCACTACTACAACCATGGAGGTTCCCACCGTCCCTTCTCCCCCCTCCTCATGTGACTCAAGTGACCATTCCTTTGGTCGTATCCTCTCCCCCATCTTCTACTATTCCCCCTTCCTCTTCCTCCATTTTCTCTTCTCTCGCAGAGCTGTCCCCCACCATTTCTTCTCTCATCTCTCAGCTCCCTTCCATTCCCATGACTACCTCCCCTGCAGTGTCTCTTCCTCCCATGAGCACTTTCTTGGCCTCTCTCTCGATGCCCACCACCAGTGTCTCGACCCATTTCCCCTCATCCATTGCAGCTGCTCCCTCTTCCACCTCTAGTCCCACTCCCTTAAGTCCAACATGGATCTCCCAAAGACTTTGAGTCGAAGATAAGAGGAAAGTCCCCATTACACCAATGGACTTTTCCATCATCCCAACAAAAGGGGATAAGAAGCAAAAACCGATAACCCGCTTCTCTCAGAGTGCATCGGGAGAAAGAGTAATGGAGATCACGTATCTCGATCCTACAAAGGATAAAAAGGATCTGTCCCCTACAGATTATATAGTGATGTAGGTCACAATGGGAACGTCATCCGAGATCCTTCAAGGAGAGGCCCTATCTCGGTGGATGCCCTTTGTAAGAAGCTTCAAGAAGAAAAGGAAGAGAAGAGGCTACTAAAAGAGTAGAACAAGCATCTTCTCCATGCCCTGCAGAAAATGGGTAGTGCACCTCCTACAACTGCCACTAAAACTCCTGAGGTCCTAAGCCAAGATAAGATAAATGAATATGCCAAGATTGGTAAACAAGGCATGGCAGTATCTTCTTGGAGAGACCAAATCCTCAAAGATAGTGAGGAAGTAATTGTCAAGTTCACCGAGTTATATCAGAACATTGGTCGGGCAAACAAGGAACTCTAGGTGATTGTAGGACCTATCTCCGAAGAGTTGGACCATGCTAGGTTGCAACATGAGACATTCTAGAAGATGCTCACTGCTCAGTCAATGATTTAGTAAAATTTGGCATCTTCGATCACCCCAAGGTACTCAAAGAAAATCCTTCTTTTTGACTACCGGGTCGATCAGATGGAATTTGTCCTGGAGAAGATAGACAAGGTCAAGGAGGAAGCCCTGGATGCAATGCATCAAATGGAGAAAATTTTCCTAAGAATGTCTCTGGGCTTGCTCACTCCTTCTTTTACCTTGAGGAAGGCAGATGAAACTATTCGGATCTTCAAGGAGATCATCTCACAAGGGCTAGGGCTAGAAGTCACTTTTGACACTGAATCCATCAATAACCTTTTGGCCTGCCACGATTTTGTGGGGTACTTGATGGAGGTAGGTAATGAATATTTCAAGCTCCCTGAAAAACTCAGAGATGAATGGGAGACTTTCAAGGTCATCGGTGATCATACCAAGGGTCCTTCCTAGGATCAACTTCAGCTGATGGTCAGTAAATTCATGGAATAACGGGCTCAATTCCACATTGTTTCTACTGAGTAGAAGTAAGATACTCCCTTTCAGCTGTGAGATGAAGATGAATAGAATTCCTCCTCTTGGCTTTATTTTTGTGAATATCCAAGAGTATGTTGGCACAAATGATGACATCATCCATGTTGCACCATGGGATGTTGTCATCCACCAAGTTGCCCAAGTCAACAATTGACTTTTAGATATTTTGTAATTAGTTGTTGGTTCCTTTTTGCCCTCTCTCTTCTCCTCCTTCTATAAATACTTGAATACTTGTTGTATTCAGGTGGTGGACACTTTTTAGATAAAAAATAGAAGTAAGGAGAAAAGGCTTTGCACTTTTTGTAACAGAAGAAAATACTAATACAATATTGAGACTTTGTCTGAATATCTATGTTATGCATCAGAACTTTCTTATGTTAGATCTGTATGTTTATTCTGTTGAATCTACCTCTGCTTTTTTGTCATTTGTTCATCAGTATTGCTTTGTTCATTTATGCAAGTAGGTTTGGCTCCATTTATTACCAATCCCAAAACATAGACCCTCTGATCTTTCTACTTTGGAATTCATTTCTTTTCTCCCTTCGGATCTATCTATCCTATCTTCATATTTCCCTTCTTTCCTTTCTTTTCATAGTTGGAAACACCCCAACTGGGATAAGATCCCAAACCCCCGAAGGTGGAATATTGTGAGACTTGCACAGATTCCTACTGGTAGAATAGCAATAAACTAGTTTTGCTTTGCTGACTCAAAGAGGGGCTATGCCCTGCACACTGTTGGCTCATCTATCCATAGATCTGCCCACCCGACAAATTTTTGGACCAACGGGTTTATATCTCATGTGTACTTGTAGAATTTTAGAATTTCTATTTTTAGATGCTTTTAGAATGCATGTAGTGGATGTGAAATGATAACAGAATGATTTATTTTTGTATTTTATAATGCTTTGATATATGATAATGCGAACACAATGTGATGTTTGAACTTTAGTTTCTTCAAGAAATCTTTGATACTTCATTTTTTTTGGAAAAATGTTGTGATACAATGATATGATAAGTAAATGTACTTGCCCCACTCCTAACCCCATGTAACCAGTAGGATGTGAGGGCTCAACACCAAGAGCCAGAAAGGGCACAAGTTATGAAAGTTTGTTGAATGGTAATGATGAGGGAAAGACAATGGTTTGATAGGACCAAATTGAGACACTAAAACCTCACCCTACTCAAGCTACTTCATAGTTTAGAATGTGATGTGCTTTCCAATTTATCTAGACTTAGATCCATAGATGGCCACTTGGTTGACAAAATCTAGTTTTGAGGTTTTAAACTCTTTTGGAATTTTGGACATCTAACTCACTTTGTTTTTGACTTATGATTTCACAATATTTGAATGAATTGTTTCTAAATTTCAAGTTTATCAAAGAGACCCCCTACACCTTTCCCCATGCTACTAGTAGGAATCATGGGCTAATCATTGTGGATAAGGAATAGGCAAGTAAGGGCATTTCTCTCCTTTCCCAACCCTACATCACCAGTAAGAGATGTAGGCTCAACACCGAAGGTTGGTAGGGAAAAGAAATATGTAAAATAAAATTTTTCTTTGGATTTGCATTTGAATTACTCATTTAGGAATTTTTTTAGTATGTTCTTATTTCCAAATATATATTTATGGGATAGATGTGACACCATGAAGCTTCTAGAATAGACTATAGGCAAATACACCTAATCTAGAATGAGACAATAAGTAGAACCAAGTATACATGCCTTGGTATGGTCATGGTCAAAACTTTGTATTATCCTATTTGAATTGATGAAATGATTCAAAAGCAATTGAGGATACCATGAAAATTTGAAGAGACATGATACGAATGTTTTTCCATCATTTTTTCAGAATTTTTAGGTGTTTCTATAAGAATAAGTCCCTTGATAAAAATTTTTATAGAATGAACTGGAAAATGAAAATCCAATGCAGATGCAGTAATGTACATATGAAAATTCTAATGGATCATGTGTAATACCTAGGTGAAGAGAGTTCATAGATTCGTTAAAATCCTCACCCTCTAGTGTACATAGGTGAAATGCCCCATTTTTGTAGTCTTCTACTACTCGATATGGACCTAACCACCTGGGTCTGAATTTTCTTCCTTTGCCAATATTTTTGTCTATCTAGTTGTAAATTCTTAAGACCAAATATCCCTCATATATTTCATGCTCATAAACCTTCTTGTTGTATTGTTGAACCATTCGGTTAGCATAAATGATGTGTCATTTCTTGCCATTGAGTCTAACCTCATCAAGAATTTATAACTAAGAGAGTCATGCTTCTTGATAGCCTTCTTCTCCCAAGATTCCTTGCAATAAAATACAAAGACTCATTATTTCGACCTCAAGTGGTAAAATTGCTTCCGCACTAAATACCAAAGAAAAGGGGGTTTCCCTTGTTGGTGTTCTAACTGATGTCCGATAGGCCCATAAGGCCGGAAAAAGCTTTAAATGCCAATCTTGTTTGTTCTCCTTAACAGTCTTAAGGAGGATGGACTTTAATGTCTTATTCATAGCCTTAGCTTGTCCATTGGCCTGAGGATAATAAAGAGAAGTCGTGTGATGAATTATCTTGAAATTTACACACAATTCACATACTTCATCATTTTTAAGGATGTGCCATTATCTCGAGATAATGACCTGTGGTACCCCATACCTACAAATGATCTGGTTCAAGATGAACTTAGCGATCATAGACCCAGGTACAATGGTAAGAGGCATAACTTCTACCCACTTAGTAAAGTACTATGTGGCCGTGATTATGAAGTTATGGCCATCTGTTGATGAGGAGAGAATTTCCCTATCAAATCCAGGCCCCACATGGAGAAGGGCCATGGGGTCACAATTGGTTGAAGAGCTTGTGCCGGTATGTGGATCTCATGGGAGAACTCTTGACATTTGTGGCATCTGCGCACAAATTCTACTACGTCATGCTCTAGGGTGGGCTAGAAATAGCCCATCCGATGTATCTTCTAGTAGTGGCATGGCCACCGAAGTGACCTCCACATACCCCGCTATGTGATTCATAAATAATCTTGTTGGATTATTCTACGTCAACACATCTTACCAACATTCCGTCGAATGCCTGCGATGGAATACCTTCACTCAATAACGTACTAAGTGGAAATGACACATAACCACCTTCTTTTTGTGATGTTGCTCCTTCTAAGATACGTATGGTCCAATATAAAATTAATGATGTCAGTATACCATGGACACGCGAGAAATCGGGGCGTAGTATTGACAAAGTATACACACTCATCGAGGAAGTCTAGATCTACTAGATCAACTCCTTCTAACATTATCAACCAACTAGTATGCAATGATTTTCCTTTGACATATTTCTGATTAACAAACGTTAGCTCAAATTCTCCCATTAGAGTTATGAAGTGCCCAACCTTCTTAGATAAGGATCCTTGTGTGAGGAATGTGCGTAAGTGATCTAACTTAACAATAACCCTCATTTCTTGATTCAACATATAATGTCTTAAATTCTTTGTCGTAAAGAATATGGCAAGGCTCTCTTTTACGCTGCACTGGTGTAACTCGTCTCATTATCAAGCAATGTTTAACTAATAAAATAGACTGCACGTTTTCATTTATCATCATCTTCTTGAGCCAACATGTAGGCTAGTAAAACATCCATAGATCACGAATAAAATATCAAAGGGCAATCGACATAGGTGGCATGAGCATGGAAGGGGACAATAAGAATCATTTAACCGACTTCCGAATCCATAGCTGATTGTGAGAGCTTCCTTTTGGCTAGGAGGAACTACCTGCAATGCAAAGTAAGACCACAAGAAGGAATTAAACAATATGGGTAGTGAACTACCTAGCGTATGCTAGATCCGGGAAGTGTGATACTTCCTAGATGGTTATTAGTCCATTGTTTTAAATAATTTAATGCTGTAAAAAAGTAAATCCTATTGTAATTTGAAATGATTTAGGTATCTCACTTAAAACACAATAAGAAATAGATCTAATCTAACAGGCTAAGCTAGAATAGAATCCAAAGGTCAAATGATTGGTTCTGGGTTCTACAGGTTTGATAGAGGTCTCGGGTAGATCACAGGTGGATGAGGGTGAGATGAAATTAAGTGGGTAGGTCTCTGTTTTGGGCTATGTGGGAAAATATAGAGACCGATGTCGGTTAGGGGTAATCGACGGTGGTCGGGTGTGACCGGTGCTTGCAGTTACTGTGAAATCTGGAATGTCACAGAACAAGCTTTAGGTCTCCTTTGTGATTGCACAAAGGACTTTGGTTGGTCAGGATGAGGTATTGGGTGACTGGGTAGGCTTCGGTGAGGATTTAATGGGTATATGGAGGTGGAAATGTTGGAGAAGGTCAATAGGTGGCTAGGTAAACAATAGATGATAAAATGATGATGAAATGAAATAAACTAGAAAAGTATGACGTTATACTTACTTGGATTCTAGTCCTGAATGCCTGTGAGTGAGGGATGGAGGTGCTGATGAGAGGCTTGAAGGTTGCAAGTGATCACCAGCTAAAGGAAAGCTTCTACATGGGCTGCATGTGCATTCCTCTTTGCTTCGTTAGATTAGATCATGGCTGGGATGGCTGTGTAGGAAAAGATGTTTGGTCTCCTTCCTTGCATGCATGGTCTCACTAGAATTCACTCTCTAAAGATGTGTTATCTCTCTGAGATGTGATAATGCTCACCAACCTCTTTGCTTCCAACTTCCAACCTTGAGAATAAAGTTTTTTTAGGGTTAAAAGGGTAACCAACTGGTTTCCACTTAACCGGTGATGGTTAGGGGTAACCGCGCTTTGGCCAAGGTGGGATTTCCTAGGTTTACTAAACTAGGGAGATCCTCTTGATTTCCTCGATATCATGTCATTAACCCATGGATTAGACTAGGAGCTTCTTGTGAGCATGCAGGAATGTGGTTAGAGGGAATGTAGGCATTGATTTTTAGGGTTTGGGTAAGACTTAGTTAAAGGAACTTACTAAGAACAGTCTTAGGATGAGTTGGCTTGGTGAGGTGTCTAAGTGAACTGTATGTGTGGATATTATTTAAAATAAGATATTTAAATAATAAATATAGTGAGGATAATGCATTAATTTAATTAAATTAATATTTGTGGGGTGAAAGGGGTCATGGCTAGGTGAATGTGATGAAGGGTGCTTATTTGTCGAGGGACCAAAGGGGAGTGTGACCTAATTTTAGTGTCTACATTTTGCCCCTTTTTGTTGCGTAGCTTGTATTGGTAAGCGACGCTAACAAAAATAAGATGTGGTTGCCCCATGTGTGGGTGAAGGTGATCCCCCTCAAACTAGGAACTGATGAGGCAAGGTAGAATCAATGAGTGGTTTGATAAAAGGTAAATGTGAGGAAAAGGTAGGTGGGCTTAGGGAAAAGGGTGAAAGGTCTACTCGGGCCATTCTAGGTAATGGGTTAGGGTCAAAGGTAGCAATAGTCAAATGCACACACACGAATAAACTGCAAAGACACTACCGGGTTGAAGAGTAGGCAAACTCTACATCGTCTAAGGTCGATAGGTTTATCCAAACAAGGTTAAAGTGAATCCGTATCCAAGGTATAGGATATGGTCAAGAAACACAATGTAGGTTAGGTGCAGGAACGTTTAGGTATGTTCCACTACACCAAAGGTAGGGTCAGATAAATGGTCATGCAATAGGCTAGGTAGGGTCATCAGGTCAATCAACACAGGTAATAGTGCCGTAAGGTATAGTGAACACATGAGGTCAAAGGTCACTAGATGGTCTAGGTCCAAATATCGAGGTCACGGTGTGGGTAAGGCCAAGGTAGGGGTAAAATAATGAGTCCCCAAAGGAGGAAAAATGGAGGTAGTAAATGAGGAGGTCAGGAAAGGTAAGGTAAATGGGTTGGGTAAAGGATCAGGGTGAGGGGTGGGGTAAAAGGGGCTTAATTGAGGGAAATGTGTAGGTGAGGATGACCGATGGGGTCATGGAAAACTGACGTCGGTATAGAAAACCGACGACGGTGAGGTAGGGCACGCGACCGATGCCGGTCAAGGGTAACCGACGTCGGTTAGGTCGGGTTGGTTATAAAAACAAAAATCCACATTTTTATTATTCATTTGTTATTTACGAAGTGAGAAAATGAAAAAAGGAGAGAAAAGAGAGAAAAGTGTCCAAGGAAATGGGACAGTGAGTTGGCAGTGTGATTGACGAGGGTTGGTGGTAGCAAAGGGGTCCACGGATCGTGGTGAGAGATTTGATTGGGTGGAGGTTGTGAGTAGTTATTCGGGTATGGAAAAGGCTAGAGAGGGATTTAGAAGGCCACCACAATGGCTAGATGTGCCACCAGAGATGGTGATGCGTGGCGCGACGAGGTAAGCGCCCAACTCTACATTGTTAATTGGATAGATTAGAGGTTTGGATAATTGTTATTTTAGGTTTTTGTGGGTTTTTTTTTTTGTGGGTGGGTAAAAATAAAATTTGGGTATGGGGGGAATAACAGGCTAAAAGAGGGAGGGGAAGGGTAGTAAATGGTATAGGTGGGGTGGGTAGAGGTCCAGGGGTAGTTTTAGGTCATTATAGGTGGGGTAAAAGGGAAAGGGGGTGATTTTAGAAAATGGGGGTTTTGGGAAGTCGTGGGATTTTCTATGATAGTGACCGGCGTCGGTCAAGGTTGGTCAAGGCATCGATTAGGTAAAACTCCGGTATCGGTCACCAAATAGGTGACCGATGCCGGTTACATGGTAACCATGGTCGGTAAAGGTGAACTAGTATCGGTCACCAAACAAGTGACCGATGCTGGTTTAAGGGTGACCGAGTCGGCTAGGATGAATCGGCACTTGGTCGAGATTTTAGGCACAAGGGTCCAAAAGTGATGTGGGCTAGGTAGTTGAGATGGGTAGAGTGAAAATAGGGTGGAGGGTAATGATAATTTGTGAATATGGTCATGGTAAATGTGGATTAATGTCATGCTTAGATTGGATGTAGGGAGAGCATGCAATTACATATGCGAGATAGGGTTCCACCTCTACTGGTGACATTACGTGGCATAGCGACCCCTTTGGAGCTCCAACATGTGGAGGTAGTGGGCTTGAGTGGGATTCATCACTACCGACATGTTGTTCGGTAGCCCAACTTGATGGTCACGCTCATCGATAGATGGGATCCCGCGACCAACATGTTCCACCTTCCGATGGGTGAGATGACTATCACCCTGAGGACGTGTTCCAGATTTTACGGCTACCCATATTGGGTGCCTAGGTGTATTCTATCTCCTCCGAGGCCTCAGAGGAGTTGATTGGGACTATTTTTGGTGAGGGAGCGGCTGATCTAAGATTCCATAGTGCTAGTTTGAGCTATGGAGAGATGTACCTAGCTCGTCCTGGATGAGACGAGGCTAGTGGTTTTGTTGATGGAGGCAGTGTGCTTTGTTATGCACTACCAGATGCAGAGGGTGGATGCTTTCCCCGATCACTGATGGGGGTACTCCACGATATGATGGTGCATGAGACATGCTTTTCCTGGCACCAACATTCTTAGTGCAGCTATACAGAGAGTTATGGGCATATGGGTGGTTGCGTAGGTTTAGCCTGTGTCTGTACATTTATACTACACTACTAGGCATACGAGCACATAGTGTGCATGTGACCTATAGGGATGCCCTCGAGTAGATGCATTCCCACCTAGATTTTGTGGGTGGGATACAAGAGATGGGTGCAAAGTGATAGGAGAGCGAGAGATCGATAGGTCGACACATGATGTGGCCCATTTTCGGTAGTTACTGGAGGGGTTGTCCAAAGTGGACATTATCTAGAGGCCATATGTGGGATTCCCCTCATATAGGCATATGCATGAGGAGCTAGCTAAGCTCCAGCTAGAGAGGTGGATACAGGGTCATCGTGCCGGGAGAGATGAGATGATCCCAGAGAAGAGTTTGATGGTAGTTCTGGGCTCTTACAGACATTCCTCCGCCCTTCCCATAATATCGAGAGAGATGACGTGGAGAGGCCCTTACCTCTACCACAGCCTACAGAGCCCACAAGGGAGGAGGAGCATCCCATGGATCAGCGGATAGATGACGCTAGATGTACAAACAGATACATGTAGTGGTGGGTGGCACAATTACGAGCCATACCACCCAGCATCGGGCAAATGCTAGACCTAGCGACCATTACAGTGCAGAGAGATGCCCTACAGGGGTAGGTAGCTACACTGATTACCTAGTTGGGTATACTTTATAGACCTAGCAAATGAGGGCTCAGGAGGTGGAGGTAGTAGAGCTACATACGTACAGTACAGTAGCTAAAGCCCTGAGGCCCAGGCGATGGTGGATGGAGGAGATGGAGATGGTCGGGGGATGGTCAGGTGGCAGCCTTACAAGCTCAGGTGGTAGGTTTACAGGGCCAGTTGGCCATCCCCAAGCATGAGATAGATTAGGCCTTACAGCCCAGATATAGCACAAGGGGGGGGGCACCACCACAGCACCAGAGTAGGTCCCAGCCACAAGTCAAGGCAGGTAGGTTGCAAAGGCAGGCCATAGGGTTGCTAGGTAGGTACAGGGCCGAGACCTATGGGACCACCACAGACCATGCCTATATCTAGGTTACAGGATGCCCTAGGTGAGTCGAGATACTATCAGACCAGCTTATGGCAGTCGGGATAGATTTCATATCCTATGCCGAGTACAGGGCATAATAGGCATCCAAAGGAGAGAGACGAGATCCCACACTCATAGTGGAGAGCACAGGAGGTCGAGAGCTCGAGGCCTCGATCGTGGAGAGGCCACCAACAGCATGGTGACCAGCTCTAGGTGAGGTGCCAGTAGGGACACAAGAGGCCGAGGGTATATGTGACATAGAGATGGAGGACATCCGACAAGATGCCTGATATGCAGTCACATGATTTTTTATGTATATTAGTTATGTTTTGATATATATACCAGCCTGCATGCCTTGTATTTTTGATCACATACCGGCCTACGTGCTAAAGATAGTGAGGATGTATGAGTGATTTGTATATTTTGAGTATATACCAACCTACGTGCCAAAGAGATTTTGTATTGATTCATTCTTTGTTGTATATATATGAGACCGGCTTGCGTGCCGATGACATTTTGTATTGTATATCAGCCTACGTGCAAATTTTTAGATGATGGTCATGATGAGATAGGCATGTATATTGAGATACACATTTATTGATTTATATGATGAGATACATGGTATTTTGTGATGTGTTGATGTGTTTATGAGATATTGGATTTATGGCTTGTGTTAGATGAGATATGGATTTATTGTTTTGATATGGATGGAAATTAGGTGAGTTAGGCATGGTGGAGTTAGGTCGGTTTAGGCATGGATCGAGTCGTTAAGTCAATTTAGGCATGGTTGAGTCAGGTTATAGGCATGGTTGAGTTAGTTAGGGCATGGTTGAGTTAGGTTATAGGCATGGATTGAGTCAAAGTTATTTAGGCATGGTTGATTATGTCGAAAGTTATAGGCATGGATTAATTGGTTGAGGTTGATTTATTAGGCATGGTTTTGAGTGAATGATACTATGGGTCATATGGAGATTAGGTATAATCCATAGGCATAGTGATGTTAGAGAATTGGCTAGGCGTAATAAATGTATAAGATATGTAGTAAATTGTTATGTATGTGACTTAATTTCCAATTTTGTATATAAAAGGGAGACTAAGTGAGATATGGTGTAAATGGTGAGTTAGGCATGGTTGATGAATTGTTTAGGGTAGAGAATGGCCGAGCTAACCTCCAAGGGCCCCATGCCCTCGAGTGCTACCTACATAGTCCCAGCAAAAGGGACCTCAGCCGATGTAGTTCTCCCATAAGCTAGGGAAGAAAATGAGAAGGTGTGAAAATGAGTCGGTAGGTGTTTGGGCATGTTGTGGGTTTAGGTTTGTTAGGTGTGGGTGGATTATAGGTGAAAGAAGGAGATTACCCCAAAAGTAAGCGTCGAGGACCAAGTCCTATATAAGGTAATCAAAACGTAAACAAAGATGGTTAAAAGATAAAAGGGGGAAATAAAGCCACCTGATTGGGTAGGATCATACCGAGTAGATCATACCTTGGAGGAGGTGATGAACATAAGACCCTAAAGACATTACATGATTGACATGTTCTACGATGAAAAGTAGTCACATGATCACCAAATGTCTAAGTTCCAAGAAGTCCCTTGAGGCAGTAGGAAATGAGAGTGGGCATGGTTCACAGGGTGAAGAGTAGGTAATTTTTAATTTTTATATGGTATGAGGTAAGCAGCCCTTCGGGAAAGAGGTCCTAGGTCACAATGGGCAAGTCCATGACTAAAAAGTTTTTGTTTTGACTTATAATTGAGATAGACTGATCGATTGAACGGAAGTCTATATGGGAAAAATTGAACTCCTTGAGGTCTTCGTGAAGCTGATCGATATGGGAAGCTTCGGTTGCTCTCATTTTTTTTTAAGAGCTTTACATAGTTTTCCTTCATGGGAGCAAGTCTATTTATAGCAATAATTGGTCGAGAGGAAGATGTCCTTTTGAGGGAGTCATCTTTTTTATTTGAAGTTTGACTCAAGGAGTTTGGTCCCATTGTGGGTCTTTTGCAGTCATGGACAAGACCAAGGTGAAAGATAGGACTCTTGTTCAAAGGTCAAGGTGAAACGACCATGGGATCTCATCTAAAGGTAGATGAAAAGTATCCATGAGAATCATGCTATGTGCAATGCCATGGTACACATATTCAAGGGAAGATAACAAGTGATGGGTACTCACATGATTCTAGTTTAATCATTAGGGAGGTGTATGGAGTAGGTAGCGCTCAAGGGATGAGCCTGAGAGAGACAAAGGGTGAGGTAGGACAAATGAGTCAACAATAGAATGGTCAAAGATGCAAGGCATTTAGGGGCTCAGTTTGGTTTACCATCGAGAGAAGATAAACGATAAGCACCTGATCCATAGGTATGAGTCATGATGTATGGTCCAAGCCAATTAGGAGAAAATTTTCCCGTTTACTTTTTTCTGCTTTGGTTACGTGTTGATTTTCTTTCAGGACAAGGTCACCGACTTGGAAGGTTCATTTGTGAACACATTTTCATAGGCATGTTTGATACATTGTTGGTAAACTTGAAGGTGATCCAGAGCATTAAGATGACGTTCATCTAATAACTCTAGCTGTGCTAAATGGTCCTGATGAAAGTCATCATCAGTGAGCATGTCATGGAGAGAAATACAAAGTGAGGGGATCTGGACTTCGAGAGGTAGAACAACCTCTATACCATAGACCAGAGAAAAGGGTGTGGCCGCAGTGGAAGTGTGAATACTAGTGCGGTATGCCCACAGGGCAAAAAAGGAATGTGCATATGCCAATCCTTCCCAAAGATCATCAACCACTTTCATGAGAATTTTTTGAGGGTTTTGTTAGTGGATTCTTGGCCATTGGTTTGTGGGTAGTAGGGTGATGAGAAACTAAGCTGAATGTCAAGGCATCACAAAGTTTTTGCAATGTTTTGTTTTTGAATTGTTTTCCATTGTCAGTGATGAGGCGATGAGGAACACCAAAGCGACAAATGATGTGGTGGTTAATGAACTCACATATTTTCTCAGCTTTCATGGAAATGAGTGGGATGGCTTCTACCCATTTTGTGTAGTATTTGGTAGCAGTGATGATCCATTGATGGTGTTGGGAAGAATGAGGATTGATTTCTCCGACAAGATCCAAACCCCATTGAGAGAAGGGCCAAAGGTCACGAGTGACCTGTAAGGCATGACTGGGTGTATGATGAAGATTGGAATGTTGTTGGAATTTTACACAATGTTTGACGTAGTCACAACAATCATGGTTAAGGGTCATCCAATAATAGCCTAGATGAAGAATACGCTTAGCAATAGTAAGGCCACTAAAGTGACCTCCACATATGCCATCATGAACCTCCTTAATGGTATAAGGAATTTCAGAACTTGTGAGGCATCGTAAGAGAATACCATCAAAGCCACACTTATAGAGGAGTCCTCCCAGATAACATAACGAGAGACCTTTTTAAGGAAGGCACATGTTGTCCATTACGGGTGAGATCAGGAGGTAAGATGGAGAGAGAAAGGTAGTCGAATATTGTTTATACCAAAGGTCACTCAGGTCAGGGGTATTGGTTCCAATCGAGTAAACATCATGAGGTAAATAAGAAGGTGAATGGAGGCATTATATGGTGACAAATATTTTGAATCGGCGGGTGAAGCGGGTATTTGGGAAGCTAAGTAGGCCATGGTATCTACAAATTTTTGGTGGAACGTGGGATGGTTTGAAGGGTGTAACGATCAAAGGTGGTCAAAAGTATGTCTACATGATGTTTATACTTTTGAAGTATCTCATTATGACATTGGTACATACCATTGACTTGGTTTACTGACCAATTGAGAATCACCAAAGATGTTGATTGATTTGACATCTAGGGCATAGGCGGCTTGGAGACCTAGTACGAGTGCTTCGTATTCGGCAATATTGTTGGTGCATTCAAAATCTAGTTTGAAAGACAAAGGCATGGGTTCTCCATCAAGAGGAATGAGGATAATACCAGCCCCACCCCCACACTAACACTTGGAACCATAAAAAAGAGTGTCATTTGATAAGGAGGTTCATCCAGGGAAAGGGTAGCAATCGACTCATCTGGAAAGTCAAAATTAGAGGGTTGATCCCCAGAAATAGGTGCATCAGCCAATTGGTCGGTGATAGCTTGGCCCTTGATGGAATTTTGATGAATGAATTCAAGGTCAAGATCAGCTAAAAGCATAAGCCATCGTGTGGCATGCTGATTTTGATAAGGTTTGGCGTACATACATGTGTAAGGGGTCAAAGTGTGTTGGTCACAACATAGGTTTTGTGGTTGAGTAGGTAATGACGAGTTTGGTGGCAATGAAAACTAAGGCTAAGAAAAGTTTTTCAGGATGGGTGTATCGGGTTTCATAGTCCAAAAGAGTACGGCTGATATAATAAACCACCTTGCTCCTATGTTGTTCATCGCGATGAGCGAGCATGGCTCCCAAGGAGTGATCGAGTAGTGGATATGTATAGATAAAAAGGTTGATCATCTTTAGGTGGGATAAGTATGGGTGGTTGGAGAAGGTATTGTTTTAAGGCCTCAAAAGCTTTGTGATAGTCATCATCCCATTTAAAGGAGACATCCTTCTTGACAGATGATGAAATGGTTGGCACCGATCCGATAATTGTGAAATGAAATGGTGAATAGACTGCAACTTACCTTGCAGCTACGAGTTGTTTAAGGTTAGTGGGTGGAGGCATTTCCAGAATGGCCTTGACTTTAGCAGGGTCAACTTCTATACCATGGAGGGAAATGATAAATCCCAGGAGCTTTCTTGAGAGAACCACAAAGACGCACTTCTTAGGCTGAAGGTGGATGCAATATTTAATGAGGTGGTCAAAGATGGTTTTGAGGATGGCAAGGTGCTCGAGCGACATTTAGATTTGGCCAAGAGATCATCCACGTAATCTTCCAATATGTGATGCATGATGTCATGGAAGATGTAAGTCATAGCCCACTGATATGTGGCACCAGCATTTTTAAGGCCAAAAGG
The DNA here is from genome assembly GCA_018340775.1 of Taxus wallichiana var. yunnanensis. Classification (NCBI taxonomy): domain Eukaryota; kingdom Viridiplantae; phylum Streptophyta; class Pinopsida; order Cupressales; family Taxaceae; genus Taxus; species Taxus wallichiana. The sequence goes on along the minus strand of CM031237.1, from coordinate 450,178,897 downwards.
CATGACTCGATAGCAGAAAGGTCCCCATGGGGTGATGAATGAGGTTTTGTGTTGATCTTCTAGGGCAAGAAAATTTGGTTATAACCCGAGAAGCCATCCATGAGTGATAACATCTCATGACCAGCGGTGAGGTCAACCAACTGATCAATACCGGTAAGGGAAAGTCATCTTTCGGGCAGGCTAGGTTGAGGTCACGGAAGTCCATGCAAATGTGGAGTCCCCTTGTTTCTTTAGTAATAGGGACAATGTTAGAAATCCAATGAGGATAATCAATGGGTAAGATGAAGGAAATAGAAAGAAGGCGCTGAAGTTCTTCTTTGACGAGAAGAGCAATACGAGGGTGCATTTTCCTCAGCTTTTGTTTGATGGGTTTGGCATCGGGAATGGTTACGATATTATGGACCACTATGGTGGGGTCAATACCGGCATGTCTACATGTAAGACCAAGTGAAAGCATGGTTATGATCTCTAAGAAAAGAAGTGATGGCTTCCTGTTCAAAGAACATCTAAAGATTTTCCGATCTTTAGGATGTGCGGGTCATCCTGAGTATGAATGTTGATCTCGATAGTCAATTCATTCAACATGGTTTACATCTCGTAGGGGTAAATGACGATGAATATATGAGTCTTCTACACCAAGGTAGGTGAGTATGGATTCATCATCCTGACATTGAACGACATTAATTATAGGTGTGTCATCATCGATCATTTCAGGATACAGGAAGGGAAGAGTGGAAGGGGCCTCACCCTCACGTTGATAAGTCAAAGGCCCCAAGGAAATGGTGTTTATGAAAAAAAAAGTTAGGAGGGATAGATTCAGGATCCATCGACTCCGTCAATGAAGGTGGTGATGAAGGTGGAGTGGGTGAAGAAGGTGGAGAAGGGCTAGTGTCCTTAATGAGTTCAATGTGGGCTTGTTTGGTAGGTGGTTCGGGGAAGCCGATACCACTATGGTCATTATGTTTGTGGGTGGTACATGGAATAATGGTATGGTGGCCTTGCTCATAAAATCCAAAACCAAAACCCTTCCACGCACATTATGGTGCAGGAAGGTGTGGGTGAAATGGTGATTGGTAAGTGATTGGAAGTCAACGGAAAATGGGTGGGTTTGTGATGGTGGTTCAGGTGTGTAAGTGGTTGTATCAAGTCCCCATAGGTGAGACTAGTACAAAGGTGGGGAGGACCATAAAGGAGACGTTCTCCTATATGGTGATCATAATGAGGGTGTTGGTGAAGGCTTCCATACTCTTGTGGAGTAAGAAATGTGTTGACACTATATAGGCGGTACTCCCCCAGAGTGAGGCATTGAAAAACACCTTCCAAGGGATCAGTGGTTGGTATGTAGGTAGCTGGTATGGATAATGTATCGAGGTCGATGCGAGAGGTGGGGTTAATGGATTGGGAAGTTGATGGGTCAGCCATGGAGGTTATGGCAGTGGTAGGAATGGAGGAGGTATGTGTGGTAGAAGCAGCATTTGTACTGGTAGGTGGAGGTGTAGGTGAAGTGGTAGTGGTCATGGAGGTAGATGACTTGATAGGTATGAGCACATCATTAGGGTCAGTAAAGCATGTTGCATGTTTTAAAAGGTGATGGGTCAGCTGGAATGGTATAGGTGTGTCCTTCATGTTCAAACTTTACACAATGATGCAAAGTGGAAGGAACACAACCCATGACATGGATCCAGGGTCTACCAAGCAACAAGTTATATTGAATTCCCCTTCCAAAACATAAAACAATTCGAACAGTGCGGGGGCCCACACGAATGTGGAGGATGATGGTGCCTAGTGTAGAGGTGATAGCATCATTGAATGAATGCAACATGACCGGATGTTTATGCATGTAATTGTCAGGTATGCACATTTGAGCGAATGCATGGGATGAAATGATGTTAATGCTAGCACCCCATCAATCATCACACGGCGTACCCATATGTCATCGATGTGGACAGAGATGAAGAGGGCTGGTCCGGGTCATCATTTTGGTGTGGCGCGATCTCTTCCTCTGAGAAGCTAAGGGAGGCCACTTGGTGAACAAGGTGGGGTGAAGATGAAGGTGGTAATTTGGTGAGAGAGGCTACATGATGGGGTGTGATAATGGAGGCTACGGGTGTAGGGTCATTAGGTAAAACCTCAATTGATTGAAGAACCTCCATGAGAGCTTGATGATGGGATTCTGAGGTTTGGATGAGGTCATATAAGGACATTTTGAGGGGTGATTGGTGTAATTGTTTGAGCATGGTGCGATGTGTGACGCCATTAGAAATGGGGTACGTGGGGCCGAAGATAGTTATTTTAGGTATGGGTGCATATGGTATGTTGGGTATAGGATTGGTTGGTGGGTTAGTTTCCTTTTCTTTTCCCTTATCCTTCTGAGCACGTGTAGTGATGTGTATCATGTTGATTTGAGGGGAGTTGGAAAATGGAGAAGGTGTAGGGTGAGTGGTATAACGACACGACGGGAAAAAACCTACCGAGGAGAAAACCCTGTGAGGTCAGTTGGGTGCAACGACATTTGGGTGGTGGCGTGGCAAGTTCTTTGATGTGAACCATGTTAATTTGAAATCTTGGGGATGGCTCTAGGAGAGGTGAGGGTGGAGGTTGTGGTCATTGAGTGGGTAGTGTGGGAATGGGTGTTGGTGAAGCAGATCCTCATCGAGAAGGTCATCATCAAAAGTTGGTTTCTGGTGGACACAATTGGATAAGGATGGCTTTCAAGGCCTTGCAGTTCTCCACATCATGTCCTGGCACATGATGGTATGCACAAATTTTAGTATCATCAAACCCTTTTGGCTTGGGTTTGAGGGGGTCATAAGGTCTGAGTGGTGGTAATGTGATGACAGAGGTCTCCAGGAGGTTGGTTAAAATTTTGGCATAAGACCCTACTAGTGGATCACAATGGGAAGTAAATGTGGGTTTGGGTGTAGGTGTAGGTGATTGTTGAGGAATGGTCTTTAGAAGAGGAGGGGGTCGAGCCATGGGTTTGGGTGCTGTGTGGTTTTAGGTGTCGGTCGTGTTTGTTTAGGTATGGGTATAGTAGATGGATGGGTAGGAGGGTGTGTGGTCATTTTGACTACCTTATTGTGGGGTAGTGGAGTTTTGTTTTTGGGTTGCACCTTCTTGGGTAAAGGTGATGTGGGTGTATGAGGTCTAGAAGGAAAAGCCATGGAGGAAGAGGGTGAGTTACCCACGGGGATAATGGGGGTGTTATGAAGGTAGATGACATGGGTCGTGCTTGAGGTGCACGAGACAACGACTGAAGTGTAGTGGGTAGTGAAGCAATAGCTGAGGGTATCGAGGTATCGGGGGTATGGGTGGTAAAGAGGTCAGTAGTGTAGGTGTAAGTCAAGGGTTGGGTGTCTGGGTAGGTCAGAGGTTTGTGAGGAAGGAATGGGCTATTGTGTTTTTGGTTTATTGATGGGTGGAGGTTTCTTGACCATGTGGGGAAGCTGAGATCCTAAGATGGATGGGACAGGTGCAGTGTGATTGGCGCAGTCGGGGTATGAGTTCTATGGGTTTGGTGCTTCTGTTTGGGTGTCGAGTAGGTATGGTGTTGACTTTGGAGGATGTAGCTAAATCCAAGTTTGATAGGTGGATGAGTAAGGCTGGTGGTCGGGTGACCCCTAAAGTGGTAATGGGTTTAGTCAAGAAAATGTTGTAGGTATGGGTTTGGGTTTAGGTGTAGGTTGAGTTATGGGTAAGGGTGTGGTTTGAGCTATAACAGGTGTCATGGAAGGGGTTGTGATAGAGGTGGTTGGGTTTGGTTTGATTGGTCAAATGTTTTTGGGTAGATTATGGAGGTATCAACAAGGGATCTCTGCATCTGTGTTGAGACGGGGAGTAAAAGGCGCCCCCATAGTAGAGCCCTATCCACATAATCTAAGTGATCAGCCAAACATGAGAACAAAACATCTGTAGGTGGAGTTGGTGAGGACCTAATGGAAATTCCTATAAAATGTGTCTTAGAGATGGGAATTGGCTAGCTTCAGCTTCCATGGGTAAGAGAGCCAAAAGTAGGTCTGTAGGATTTTGGGTGGCTGATGGAGAATGCTCACCAAGAGGGAAAAGGTATCTCAACTAGGTCTATGATAGGTGGTGGAGATGATGGGTGCTCCTCTATGGGTGGAGGAGGTAACGGTGCTCCTCTATGGGTGGAGGAGGTACTGTAGCTAAAGGCTCTCTAAGTGGTGAAGCTAGGGGTGAGATGGTCTCAATGTTAGCAAAAGATTCCTCCGTAGGTGATGAAGGAGATGAAAGGTGTTCCTCTATTGGTGAAGGAATAGGGAGGTTGGTTCCACACGGAAGGAGGATTTCGGGCTAGGATCTCCTCTATGGAAGGAATATGGGGTAATTGGGAGGTGACAGGTGCATCATTAAAGATAGCGTGAACCTCGCGGGTATGGGTATCATGAGTGGAGGTCTCACCGGTTTGATCAGATGAAGGGGCATGGTTAGGAAATGGTTTCTTGAAGATATGTAGGTTTTGGTTGGTAGGTGCATTAGGATTATCCATGGTTAACTCACCTTTCTCGAGCATTTCTTGGACAATATTTTTGAAAGTGATGTAGTTGCATCACTATGACCCTTTACTCAATGATAATTACAGAAATCATGTTCTTTATACCATGCGGGCATGGGGGCAGTAGGTCAAAACCAGTGTGTGGTTTTATAGGTGGAAGGGTGATGGCTCTAGATTTGATAAGATTTTCTAAGACAAAAGAGTAAGGCTCCCGATTGGGGTATATTTCCACTGCTCTCGTCTGAATTGAAAAGTCTAGATATGTGAGAGATTAGATGAGGGGGTAGCCTGATTTGATGGATGAGTTGGGCCCTTGAGTACCACTGCATTAGCGGTGCCCTTAGCTTTTGAATAATTGGTTTGTGGTTTGGAAGAAGAAGAGGTATCATTCGACTTGAATGCCAAATTCTTATTACATAATTGGATTTTCTTCTCTTCGATGGCCCGAATCTCTAACTTTCGTGCCATAGTGAATGCTTCATCGAATGTTCGGAAGGTTTGGACCTATAAGGTCGGTGAGATATGCCTGCACAAGCCCATGTGAAGAGCTCGATGAGTTCTATTTGTGGCAGTTGGAAGGTAAGTTGGTTGATCAAGCTGCGCTATTGAGCAACAAAATCTGCGATAGATTCATCCTCATACTGACGTGTGGAATATAGATCGGTCATGGTAACCTTCTTGACGATATTGATAGAGAAATGATCCAAGAAGGCTTGGGCTACCTGATTGAATGAGAATATAGAGTGTTTAGGTAACCCACTATACCAATCTAATGCAGGTCCAGTGAGGGACATGGGAAAGGTTCTCAAGAGCAAGGCATCATCATGAGCGATCAGATAACACCCATGTTTAATGACCAAAATGCTGTCAGCAGGGTCTTCTTTGCTATTGAAATGATTGAATTTAGGCATTTCCCAATGCACGGGGTATGAATGGATAGGAATGGATGGGTGAATGGGCTCATTGCAAATCTCATCATAGGTGAGAGTGTTGTGGGAGCCGAAAACCGATGCCTCCAATGTCTGACATCTTGTCCAACATCAATTTAATTAGGTCATTGGTGGGTCAGTGATGATGATTGGATGCCTCCTATAGCATGAGAAGGTTGGTTTTGGGCATATAACGGGGTGGCACTCCAAGTGTATGGGCTGCCATGTAGGTTGATTGGAGAAAGAAGGAAGTGAAATACAGGGGTACGTACCTTGAGTGAAATGGATGAAACAGAGGTTGTTGATAGTATGTATATGGGGGTGGAAGGGTCATGGTAACCCTAGTGGCAATAGGGGCTAATGATTGTGGAATGGAAAGGACCACATTCTGAAATGGGGTAGGGGTCACCGACACTGGAGGTGGTAATGTAGCTATGGGTATGTGTGAGACATTAGGGGTGGATGAGATTGTGTTTGGGGTAGTTGTCGAGGGTACGGTGGATGTAACGGGTGCCACGGGGTAACAGATGTATAATCATAACGGGTATAGGACCTAACTATGAAATGACTGGGGTAAGGTAGATGTGGGCAGCACGGAGCTAGATGGGGCCGATGCAGGAGTGGGTGTGAGAGTCGGGGATAGATATATGGGCATGCCATATATCAACTGACCCGAGGCATCTCGAGTGGATGAGTGGGAAAGGTAAAACTATAAGGTGGCAAGGTTTTGGTCAAGGAGTCATGCGAACTCTTCATCTCTGGTAGCATAGTAATAGGATGGATGGGATCCATGGCTGGTGATAAAATGGAAGGTGGTGAAGGACTAGGTGGGAGTGGTTGATAACTGGTGTGAAATACGAGTGTGCTTTGCTTGTCTTCGGGTCAACACCATGTGAACCAAGATCGATCGTAGGGTCTTCTCAGAAATGACATAGAGAAACAACAGAATAGTGAATCTGGTGACAAAAAGTAGATTAAGTACCAAATGGTGGCTGAATGTGAAACAGGCTAACCGATGCCGGTTAGGGAAAACCGACGCTAGGTCAGGGGTAACCATTGCCAAGCACTATAGAAAATGGACAGTGAGTGAAAACAAGGTAGAAGGTAAAATCGATAGTATGCCAAATCTGATGATGTTTACAACATCAATGGGAATGATGATAGTGATAACAGGACTATGAAAAGTGGAAAAAATGAATGAAAATGTCCTTTTGAGTAGGTTAGCAAAAGGACCTAACCGACGTCGGTTGGGTATAACCGATGATGGTCAGAGGTAACCGATGATGGTTACTGTGAAATTAAAACAATGATGAAAGAAAAGTGGTTGTGAATTAAAATCTGATGTAGAATCAACCCAAATTCTAAGAATGATGATGATATGGCCCAGGCACACTCAGGTGAAGCCGAATACACCAGTTGTGATGAGGAGCATGCAAGGATGAACAAAAAAGTGAAGAACGTGATCTCTCACCTCAAAACGCAAGCCAAGCAAAACACTAAGAAAATGTGATCCTAGGAGTGCCTTTTCTATTATGTTTGTTTAGCTTATGCTATTTAGGGACTGACACATGAATTGTGAAATAGAGTTTTTGGTGAGGATGGCTTCCTACAAAGAAGGAGATCTAAAAGGTGAGGTTTCAGGTATGTTATGGTGGGGGCGGGCTTCACTCTGAAGTATGACTCGACAGAGCAGTGAGTTGGGTGCCCACTGTGCCATGATCATGTGATCACCTACAACTTCTTCCAGGTAGGATGTTGTTTAAGAATGTATGTATTTTGAATTTTTGTGAGGTTTGGTAAGACTCAGAGAAAGAGAAAAGGAAAGAAGTGCTTTTCTATGATTCGTTTGTCAACCATCAGTTGGGCATGACTTCCAACATATAGGTTGCCCTCAATTAATGTGAGCTAATGCAATAAATCAGAATGGAATGCACTTATTTTTAAGCCCAAATCAAATGTGAAATTGGATGACACAATAAAATGAAGAGGAAGAGGGATGCTCTTTCACTACAATGCATAAAAACATGAAGAAATGATTCTTTTTAATTACACCAAAAGAAAAGTTTCCTTTAGAGAAAATAGAAAGAAGAGGTGGGTTACCAAGGAAGAAAATTAGTGTGTACACTTTTTCAAAAGGGAAACAAACACACAAAATTTTCCTAGGAATGAATGAAATGCAAGGAACCCTGATGGGTCCCACCGGCATGCCAAAATGTTTCACCTTTTTCTTAGATTGTTTCTTTGAAGTGTTGATGAAACAAATAGGGTAACGGGCATAGGAGGAATACCTGTTCAAATGTTGGTTGATGGGTTGTTGTGCATGTGTATGACTTCCGAATCCACAAATGATCATGAGAGCTTCCTTTTGGCTAGGAGGAACTACCTGTAATGCAAAGCAAGACCACAAGAAGGAATTAAACAATATGGGCAGTGAACTACCTAGCGTATGCTAGATCCGGGAAGTGTGATACTTCCTAGATGGTTATCAGTCCACTATTTTAAACAATTTAATGTTGTAAACAAAGTAAATCCTATTGTAATTTGAAATGATTTAGGTATCTCACTTAAAACACAATAAGAAATAGATCTAATCTAATAGGCTAAGCTAGAATAGAATCCAAAGGTCAAATGATTGGTTCTGGGTTCTGTAGGTTTGACAGAGGTCTCGGGTAGATCACAGGTGGATGAGGGTGAGATGAAATTAAGTGGGTAGGTCTCTATTCTAGGCTGTGTGGGAAAATACAGAGACCGATGTCGGTCAGGGGTAACCGACGGCGGTCAAGTGTGACCGGTGCCGGTTACTGTGAAATCTGGAAATGTCACAGAACAAGCTTTAGGTCTCCTTTGTGATTACACAAAGGACTTTGGTTGGTCGGGATGAGGTATTGGGTGACTGGGGTAGGCTTTGGCAAGGCTTTAATGGGTATATGGAGGTGGAAATGTTGGAGAAGGTCAATAGGTGGCTAGGTAAACAATAGATGATAAAATGATGATGAAATGAAATAAACCAAAAAAGTATGATGTTATACTTACTTGGATTCCGTCTTGAATGCCTATGAGTGAGGATGGAGGTGCTGATGAGAGGTTTGAAGGTCACAAGTGATCACCAACTGAAGGAAAGCTTTTGCATGGGCTACATGTGCATTCCTCTTTGCTTGGTTAGATTAGATCATGGTTGGGATGGTCAGTAGGAAAAGATGTTTGGTCTCCTTCCTTACATGCATGGTCTCACTGGAATTCACTCTCTGAAGATGTGTTATCTCTCTGAGATGTGATAATGCTCACCAACCTCTTTGCTTCCAACTTCCAACCTTGAGAATAAGGTTGTTTTGGGGTTAAAAGGGTAACGATGGTGGTTCCGGCTTAACCGGCGATGGTTAGGGGTAATCAACATCGGTCAAGGCAGGGATTTCCTAGGTTTACTAAACTAGGGAGATCCTCTTGATTTCCTCGATCTCATGTCATTAACCCATGGATTAGACTGGGAGCTTCTTGTGAGCATGCGGGAATGTGGTTAGAGGGAATGTAGGCATTGATTTTTAGGGTTTGGGTAAGACTCAGTTAGTTATGGCAACTTACTAAGAATAGGTCTTAGGTTGAGTTGGCTTGGTGAGGTGTCTAAGTGAACTATATGTGTGGATATTATTTAAAATAAGATATTTAAATAATAAATATAGTGAGGATAATGCATTAATTTAATTAAATTAATATTTGTGGGGTGAAAGGGGTCATGGCTAGTGAATGTGATGAAGACACCCATTATGAGTAGTCAATTGATGAATCCCACCGGAGGAGATTCATCACTTCTTCCTAACCATGAGGGCCACCTTTGGATTCATGGGCCTTTAATTTTCTTGATTGGCTTAGCATTTGGTTTGGTGATGAGATTGTGCACTGCAATGTGTGATGCAATCCATATCATTTCTTTGTAGTTAAATATGAATGATTTTTAATGCCGCCTGAGAATGCGGGTATGTATTTCAACCTCCTCGGGAGTTAAAGAGAACCCTAGCTTCAAAATCTTTGGTTCTTCCTCGATCTCGATATTTATATCAATTGTTCCCTTGATTAAGGAGGCATTTCCTTCCTCAAACTTAGGCGGGGCCGGAGGCAACTCTAAATCCCCCTCTTCTCCTACCTCACAAATTTTGAGTTCCCTCCCAGAGGAAATATCTATCATGGGATTTCCAAAATAGGAAGAAGAGTGTGGAATTAGAGAAAGATTAACCTCGTGATGTGTAAGATGTAATTCTGAGAGTGTTTAGATATTCTAGAGTTTTTTTGTCAATGTCAACGTGATATGTAATGACATACTCACTCTCAGTCTCTATGTATGTCAACATTGGAGTTATCGGTGTCTTACAAACCAAAGGTTCTACACAAAATGAAACCATGAAGTTTGAATCTTTGAACTCAATGCTTGGAGTAAAGTGAGAAGTGAAAGTTGCTATCAAGTCTGCAAGGAGATTATACTCTCATGGAATTGCTTCGATTGATATGAAGTCAAATCTCTTTGTTAAATTCAACACTACTATTTTTTAGAGTTGTAAATGCTTAGCTCTAGTCTCACATACTCTGATACGATTCACAACAAGTTGTGAGTCACCGAACACCCTAATATTAAGAGCACCCATTCTCTCAGCTATGATGAGACCAAGTAGAAGGGCTTCATATTCAGCCCCAATATTTGTGCACTCAGTAAAATTTGAAGGTAAAAGTTAGAATCCTTCCCTTAGGAGACATAAGAATCACACACACCCCTAGTGCCAAAACAACATTTGGCTCCATAAAATGGAGGGTCCAAAATTCACTTGGAAAAATGGACGTTGGATCATATTTTGAATCTTTCTACTTTACTTTAGTTACCTCAACCATACAAACCTCATTTTTAGAAGAAAACGAGTCTAGGGTATGTCCCATGCCCATGGAATCAAAAGGAAGGAGATTGGGTAAATATTTCTCCAATAGATCAACAATATTTGTTGTAGTTCCCAATAATCTTTGTCTCTACAATGATGATTTCATATTTGATTTCTTGAATGCCTTTGATCAAACCCATGACTTCTAATTACATTTGTGCAAACTAGATTTTCCTCTGATACTAAGCTTACGGTTTATTTAACTGATTTGTAGGAAGTTCAAACTTTTAGTAGATCCTTGGCCTCTTTTTCAAGTTAGCTAGGTGTATGTCGAAGGGTTTTAGATCACCCTATGCCATAAAGACCTTCCCTAAATGCAGGAATTTGAATTCTCAAAGCGAAGTGAAAGGAATATCTTTCATGTAATGAATCCAAGGATGACCAAGGATCATATTATAGTTGGTTTCCCGATATATAATGTAAAACTTAGTTTGCACCATCTTAGGTCCAAGGGTGACCGAAAACACTATAGTTTCGATTGAAATTTCTTTGAGGCTATCATACTTAGGGAATAAAACAATCTGCCCAGTACTTAGGGCAATTGAAACTACTCTACCAAAAAGATAATGTTCTTGAAAGAACATAGATGAATTGAAACTAAACTACTATATATAAGGGAGAGTCTTTTCGTTATTAAAAATGCTTGAGATAGATCCCATTAACTAGGATATTTATCTCCTCTCCTTCAATTTTTGACAATTGGAAATCATTGTTTGGCTTGTAGCCTAAAATCATGTAGGGGCCACTCCATATTATATAAAAATTTGTGTGTCTTCCTAGTTTTTCCTTGTCTTCATCCCACTTTAAGACTAGATTCCCTTCCTGAAAACTCCTGGACATTTATTTATCGTAAAAATCTTCTTAATATGAGCTTGATCTCTATCCATTATCTGCATTGCTTGATTTCTCAACTCTTATAGCTCCATGAGCTATACATATCTTACTTCCATATCCTCAAACTCAGACAATTCCAACTATTTAATGAGATCTAAGGCTAAAAATTCAAGAGATATTGGAAACATTGCTTCTTTTCCATAAAACAATTTGTAAGGGGAGATACTAGTTGATCTCTTAGGAGTAATTCTATCAGTCCACAAGGCTGATTTTAACTTCGTATGCTTAGTCCTCTATTTTTCATCCAAAGTCCTCCTTATGATCCTAAAAAGATTCTTATTTGTGGACTTATCTTTCCCATTAACTTGGGGGTAATAATTTGAGGAGGTGCTCAAGTATATTCCATTCTTAATAGCCCAATTAGATATCTTTGTGCCAAGAAATGCCAAGGCATTATCAAAAATGATTGTTGAAGGAACACCAAACCTGGCCACAATACCTTCATAGAAGTCCAAGATATTGGTCTCATTTTCTTCCTTCAATGCAACTACCTCTGTTCATTTGGTGAAGTAGTCAGTGGGTGTTAAGATCCACTTATGACCCATGTGTGAATGTGGGTTGATCACTCCAAAAAAATCCAATCCCCATTGCATGAATGGATGATATTCTAAGATTGTGTGGAGTGGAAGGGATGCTAACATTTCTTTACCTATGAAGAAGGGAAATTTATTACAATTCTTGATCTATGCATATCAGTCATTGAAAATATTATGCCAATAATATCCAACCTTCATGATCCCGAGAGATGTTTTCCTTGGAGAAAAGTTCCCTCCTTCTTTTCCATCATGAAACTCACGTAACTCTTTCTCTATTTGATTTGTTTTGATGCATCTTAGGAGAACACCATTCACATATTTCTTGAATAGGATGCCATCAATAAGCACAAAGGGAATGGAATGAAGTCTGAAATACCTTCTTTTAGCTTTTTTCAAACTTGGGGGCATTGTCCTATTTGGAGAAAGTTGACTACATCACGATTCCAACAAGGAATAGGAAAATCATTAGTTGATTATTCTTGGTCATGATGGATTCTTGATCAATATGCTGATCTAAAACTAGTTTCTCACACAATTTCTTACCTCGATAATCTTAGTTTCCTTGATATCAATGTCATATTCCATTACTTTGGTTATCCAACCAACTCTTTTCTCATTCAGATCCTTGTTCAAAAGGAAGTCTTTCACACCAGCATGTGAAACTAGTAGATGGATCTTGTTGTTGGATACTAAATGCGCTGAATTTCTTCCAACTTATAACAACAAGGAATATTTATATATAAATTAATATCTTACCTCATAATCTTATAGAACTTGGCTGAAAAATGTAATAGGTTATTCTAGGATTTCTTCATTTAGCTGCACCAATATGGCGGATATTGTCTTAATGCCACCAAAAGCATATAAGGTGAAATATTTTGTGAAATCGGGATTGATGAGAGTTGGGGCTTGTGAAATTTCATATTTTATGGTTTCAAATATTTTCTTTCCTTGAGTGGTCCATTTGAAGACCATACTCTTTTTCAACATTAGTGTTAATGGTTTGATAAGGTTGGAAAAATTTGAGACAAACTCCTGAAAAAGTTGATTCTTCCCAAGAAAATTTATAGTTCCTTCTTGTGACTAGGTAGTGGTAATGTAAGGATAGCACTAATTCTCTCTAGATATATGGTTATCCTTTATTTAGAGACAATATGACCAAATATCTTACCTTCATGTGCTAGGAAGATGTATTTCTTAGGATTGAGAAAAACTCCAAACTACTGTACCTTTAAAATAATTGTCTCGGATGAGAAAGATGGTTAGATGTATTATTAGAGAAAAATGTGACATCATCAAAATAGATCAGAATAATTTTGTTGACCAATCACTTAAATTCCATTTCCATTGCTCTTTGAAATATTTATCTGCATTGGATAACACAAATGAAAATTTTCGTATGCATAGGTTCCCCATTTAGTGGTAAAAGTTGTCTTGAAATGATCTTCCTTCTTTACTATGATTTGATTGTATCTAGTGTAACCATCCAAAATATTAAACCTTTTTGAACCTACTACCATCTGTAAATTTTTTTCTATGGAGTGCGGTGGGTAATGATATTTTAGGGAAGCCTTGTTCAAATCTATTAAGTCGACACATAACTTGATTTATCCATTCCTTTTCTACACTAGAACTAGATTAGAAACCCAAGATGAATGCTTGATGGGAAAGATGATGCTTTCCTCAATTAACTTATTCAATTCCTTCTTCATTAAGGGCTCAATATGTGGATTAATAGGCCTTTGTTTTTTCGTCGATAGGCTTGGTATTTGAATCCAATTCAATGGTGTGCTGAAATAAATTTGGATAGAATACTTTGAGGTCTTCATATCTCAATGCAAAAATATCACCAATTTATTGAAAAATTTATATAAAAGCATGCTTTTATGGTGGAGTTCTTACATTACAATTTTGAAGCAATTTTCCTTCACCAAACGAGATGGGCACTTTGCATCTTCACCCTTGATTTTTATATTTTTCTTTTCTTTTTTGAACTGGTCATTAGGGTTGAAAATGGATTACAATGTCATCAAGCCCTTGGGAATTTTATTTGATCTGAGTTGAACAAATTGGTCCCCATATTACTTCTCCAACTTATCTTGATTTCTTGAAGAAAACTCAACCTCTTCTTAAATAAAATTGACAATCTATTGATCATTTTCAAACACTTGCCAATTGGTGTCATTGTCTGGAAAGCAAGCCTTACTATCACCCTAATATGTGGTTAAACCTTGTTTCTCTTAACATTCTCAATCACATCAAACTTTTCCTTAATTGGAGCCAGCTTTTTCAAAGCACTTCATTACTCGTTTTCTTGGGATAGCGTGAATATTCAAAGCTTCTAAATCTTCCAAAAGATCCCATAATCTATGCTTGTAGGCCTTGAGTAATTCATTCTTGGATGAATTTTATCCTCTAATCTGATTCATAATTAGTTCTCTATCTTTGAAGGTTTATAATTTTTTTATGTTCTTCTTCCTTACCCATTACAAGCCATGAATGAGAGACTCTTATTCTACCGTGTTTTTGGAGCAGATGAACTAAAATCTAAAATAGGAGTAATACTCCATACTTGTAGGAGACAAAAGGAATACACCTCCTCTTGCAGCTCGTCTACTTCTTGAACCATCAAAAAACATTTTCCAAATGCCATTCTCTTCTTTAATGTTTGGTTTAACAATACTAAGCATTTGTGAATTATCCTCATGTAGGAAATAAATATCAAATACAATTACTTTCATCTACTAATATGGATAAAAATTTGGCATTCATCCCTCCATTCATGTAGTAGCAAATCGAGAATGCCTTCAATTTGAGTACTTATGTCTTAGGCATTTGGACAATCTTCTGATCAAACATGGTACAATTTTCATTAATGGGACTAGGCATATAAGGTTCTATATGATATGTGGAAATATTTTCAGATTTGATGGTATCCTTAGTGACATACCTGGCTCTGAAAAACATATGAGACCAATCAGTTGATAAGTATCCTCTAATCTTGATAGTGAAGTCTGGATAGACATAGAGAAAAGAGTGGAGGTAGATCAATTATAAATAGATATTGGGGAATAGAAAATTTGGGGCATACATGTAATGTGAGGCTTAAAAAATTGATAACCCCAAAATCCCCAATGTTGTTCCATCTAACTACACCACACCCTTAGAAAGAGATTCATACTTGAGGCCTAGTTAGTCTGCAATTTGTTTTGGCATGACGAAACTACTCACTCTAGAATCAATCATAAAATTATGCCTTAAATGATTTCCAATGATCAAGGATACATAGAAGGGTGGATGTTTCATGTTCTTGCTTGGATAATCCTCCTTTTTCTGTATTGCATTAGTAAGAACAACCTTGGTTTGTTCTTTGGATGACTCACTTGGGATAGAGAGATTGGCCATAACTACTTGTAAGAGATCTCTTTGTCTTGGGATTGCTAATGATTCCCACATAGATATGATCACATTAGTTTTCTTCATTTGTTCAAGGATTTTGAAAGGAGTGGAATTATCCTTCTGCTATACCTTACTTACAACAACCTTTTCTTGCACTTGAGCTGATATAAAAGGTCCTTTAGGTTGATTTTATACATTTGGAGCTACATTTGAACTGCCACCTCCTTGGAGTGTCAGGGACCCACATTTATTGATTGTCCTTCTTCTTCAAAAGCTATCTTATTAGATTTTGTATTTACTAGCCACACCTTGATGAAAGTTATAATGTATCCCATAAAAGTCTTCCATTTCCAGTTCACGAGTGAAGTATCACTTGGTGGTGTTTCTTGAGTGGCTATCTTACTTTGTTGGTTTTTCTTTGCTACTACATCTTAAGGAAAAAATGCACTTTGCACCATCAAAGCTTGGTTTAGAATGACATTGGGGCATGTTGCTTGATTGTGTGGAAGATGAAAAGGAAACACCACTCATAATATTGCATAAGGTTATTTTGAACAAGAACCAAAGTTTTGGATGAACTAGCCATATTTGGGTTATATGGTTGAAATGGTCTTGCATAGGAAACTGATTCTAATTTCGAGGAGTGGATTAGAGTGAAGAATTGTTTGGTTGATAAGGGGAATTGTTAGGTTGGTATGGAGGTTGATAAGGTTTGAAATTTTGAGCTTGCTGCCTCTTAATGGATACTAACTCATTCCCAAAAATTTACAATTATTTCATTACCTCTTATAACTCAGTTGAGGTACTTGAGGAAGTAGATGCTTCATTAGAAATTTGATTCCTTGGGGTTGGAATGGGAGATAATTTAGGGTTTTGATGAGAAGTATGTGTCTCAATCTCTAGGAATATAGGCATTAGAGGTCTAGGAGCAAGTTTCCCAGCCTAAAT
The DNA here is from genome assembly GCA_018340775.1 of Taxus wallichiana var. yunnanensis. Classification (NCBI taxonomy): domain Eukaryota; kingdom Viridiplantae; phylum Streptophyta; class Pinopsida; order Cupressales; family Taxaceae; genus Taxus; species Taxus wallichiana. The sequence continues at coordinate 450,162,756 of CM031237.1, read as the reverse complement.
AAGGCTATTCTCAGCTCTAATGGAAATGTCATAAGCACCTAGTAATGTTCTACCCCCATAGAATGAATCATGACTGAAATATCACTATTCAAATCCTTTAGATAATAAATAAATGCATGTTGGGGTATAGGTATTACCACTTGAGGAATTCAGTCCCAAATCCTTTGAAATATTATGTTAAAATCAGTCATATGCTCATTAGGGGATCTCTTTGTTGTCGTCAGCTTCTCTACAAAATAAAAGTGATCTAACTTATCCTCGAAATGATTACACATGGATGTGTCAACTTCATCCCAACTATGAATTGTGTTTAGTCTCAAAATATTATACCATTGAAGAAATTTCATTTTAAATGATGAGGCCAAAATTCGATTGCTACATCATCCTCGGTGATAAAATGGACTGAGAAATCATTTACAACATCTAGAATATGATTAGGCTGGAGTAGTATGGTTTTCACCAGTGAAGAAATGGACAATTTTAAGTGAATACACTGGTATATAATGTTGTGCATTAAGCGCTAAAGGACTACCACAATTGAAACTATAAAAGGGAATATTTATTTGAAGATTCATGAATGGAATGGGTCTCAAAACTCTGAAGATGGCAAGAAAGGCCTACCAATAGGAGTAGAAACAAATATGTTTGGCGAGATGGTGATCTTTGAACCGACTACCCCTTCTTCTTCTCCTTGGTGATAGACGTAAGTAATTGAAATATCCTTCTTCTGTTGTTCTTGACCTCGTATAAATCCTTCTCATGAAAATGAGGCACTAACATTCTTTGAAACTAGTTGATAGAGTATTTGGAGCTTGAAGTCGCCATACGTGCTTGCAAAGACTCCAAAAGACTAAAATTCACTAGGATACACACCAAAACTTAGTGAAATAGCAATAAAACCTCACGATGTCCCATCGGGTGTGCCAGAATTATCTCGCAAAAAACAACACCCTCGTATTTTTCATGAACGAATGGATGAGAAATCAATGTTTTTGGGTAACATGGGATTGTATCTAAGTTATGAGACTTTCTACTTGAGACAAACCTCTAGAGAAGTCTGTTTCCTTTACCTAATCCTACTCTAAAATAATCCTAAGGAAGGAAATGAAACTATCTAATCCTACTCTAACATTCTAAGGGACTAGGGAGAGAGGTAAATGCATGAAAATGGAAATCCTAAGCTAAAAGGAGGTGATAACACAAATAAGAGGGTGAAAAAACTCTAATGAGGTAAAAGGGTTAAGGAAACTAGATAAGGGAGAGACCAAATAGAGGTGACATAGACCCGAGACTTCATTTACCATCTATTCTCCATGAAACATAACAAGATGAACCTGTAAGTAAGAAAAACATTTACAAAATACAACAAAAATAATGGAGAGGCAAGAAAATAAAACAAAGCATAAGGCATAGTTGAGAAAAACCAAAAACAAAGATTTATTGCTTTCAAAGTATGTACACATACGCACATACAGAGAGAGAGAAATGTAAAACAAAGAACAGAGAGAGAGAGAGAGAGAGAGAGAGAGAGAGAGAGAGAGAGAGAGAGAGAGAGAGAGAGAGAGAGAGAGAGAGAGAGAGAGATAGAGAGAGAGAGAGAGAGAAAGACCAAGAAAGAGAAAGATTTAGATTTCTTTCAAGAGAGAGAGAGAAGAGAGAACATGTGAAGAGAGAGACAGAGAGAGAGACATAGAGAGCTCAAATGACCTTTACATTTTAGAGAGAGAGAGAGAGAGAGACAAAGAGAGAGAGAGAGAGAGAGAGAGAGAGAGAGAGAGAGAGAGAGAGAGAGAGAGAGTTCTAATTTCCAACTTCAAGTACCAAAACATGATTTAAATGTCTTAAAATAGGAATGGATACCTTACAAGACCATTCCCCATGATACTTTTCTTGTGGGAGAAGGAATGGGCACCATACCTCATAAAATGTGGTGGTTGAGCTACATGGAACTACATATTTTAATTCTAGGATGTATTTCCTCTTTTTCACCCACCTACCCTCATCTAAATTAAGATATCCAGTTTCTATGGTGTAGTACATGATGAGATATTTCTAACGGTACCAAGTTTATGAAATTTGGAGCAATCGGTGAAAGTTAAGGCCCCACAAATTTATGGAGCTCAAGAAGAACACGATAGGGTTCCTAGCATGATGCTACAATCCATATCAATGTAGTTCATGCTAGGTGTGGAGGAAATGAGTGGTTGGGGAAATTTGGAAGTGTGGAACTATTCCCATTGTTCCAAAGAGACATGCTTTTGATGCATTTGTATTTGTTTTGTATGTGTTGCGAGATTTGGGTTCGAGGTGGGAATGTGGAATAGTTCCACTGCTCCCCTCTGTGCATGCAACTCTATCTCCCTGCCACTTCATTCCTCTATTCAATTAGTTGGCCATGTGGTTGATTCGAGGGAATTATTGACCTGTGGAACCATTCCTCTTGCTCCTTTGATTACCCCAACCCTTTGTTCACCACTCCACTATTTCTAATTCATTTATCGGCTCAAATGCTTATGTGGAGAATCGGCACAATATGAGGAACTATTCCTCTAGTTCTAAAAATACCCAATCCACATGTAAAAAACTCTTAATTCCTTTGTTGCTTTGACAATGCGAGGAACAAGAGGAACACATGAACTATTCTCGTTTGTTCCTCTCGAGGCCCGATTTATCCACAATACACTCAAAAGACCCAATTTTACTATTTTTGTCTAAGTATGGAATTAAGGAGTTAAGAAAGGAGGAAAGGAATGTATCAAACACATATTTTCTCCATTTTTGATCAGTTTATATTTCCCAAATCCCAATGAAATGTAATTTATCAAAATAGCCCAAAAAGGGGGGGATTTGGATATCAACACTACATGCTCCTCTAATTCGCCTCGTGAATCCAAGATGCGAATCTTACATGGAAGGTAATAACTGAAATTCATCTTCTTCATTAGGTATAGATGGATCATATAGGTGTAAGTTCTCACAATTTACTACGAGTACATCTGTATGAAGTTAGGAAAATAAAGTTTGAAATAATTTTCTCCAACCTACTTCAATATAGTGAAGGGTCCATACCGTAGTGGCTTGAGTTTCCTTGCTTGACCTTGTAGCCTTTTCTTTCTCAAGTACAACAAAAATTGTCTCCAACATCAATTTTGTGCTCTCTATGATGCTGATCATTCCTAGCCTTGTACTTGGCTTGAGTCTTCTCCAATTATTTTTTGATTTGACAGATCCTCTTAATGAACATCTCTACTCTAGTCACTTTAAGAATGTTTTAAAAGGTGGCTGCATAGTGGATATATGTACTTTGCCATGTTGTAAGAATGCTTTGAATGTAGTCTAAGGACTCATCTCAAGTATGTGAATATTGTTTATTATAGCCTCTAATTAGCTGTACTAAAGTCCTTTTCACCACCTTTGTTTGCCCATCCATTTGGGTATAAAAGGTTATGCTTCTTTGTAACTTGGTGTCCACCTTGTCCCACAAAGTAGTTCAAAAATTCCCTAGGAACCTATAATCTCTCTCGAAACAAAAGACTTTGGAAAACCAAAATGAACCCATACATTAGCAAAGAAAAGTTTAGCTACCTCATGTCCTTTTACTTCCGTATTAGATGTCATAAGAACACACATTTTTCTAAATCTATCTCAACATATAGATAATCATGGCCATGTTTAGACATAGGTAGTCCTCCTACACAATCCATAAATATATCCTCCCAAGGTTGAGTAGGGACCAGTAAAGGCATATATATAATCCTTCCTAATTTTAGGATTTCTTGTAAAACAAAGTTTAAATCCTCTTATAAATTTAGATACCTATTCTTGCATATTGGGCCAATATACATACCTTTGCAAATTGGCCATGGTCTTGCCAACACCAAAATTTCTTACTAATTTCGAGGTATGTGCTTCCCTCATCAATAATATCCTTTCTTCTTTTAGAACACAAAGCTTCCCCCATTGATAGAGGATCCCATATTTGAGATAACAATATTCAATACTTGTCCTTTCAGCCCCTTTGGATTGTAATCGCTGATATGTCACCCCAAAATATTTTTCTTGAGCATACGAATCTCCATAAGCTTCCTTTGTGAAGGGTTCAACATGAGAGATAATGGCCAAAATAGATATTTTATCCTGTGTGGTGACCTATACAACATGTTTTCCACCAAATTCATGCTACCTTTCTTGCATTTTATCACCAAACAGAACTATTCAAGGAATCCCATCCACCTCGTAGTGCTTTTCTTGCTACAATATAGATTGTGCTTGAAAATATTGGAGAAGTTTGTGGTTAGTCTACACAATAGTTTATTTACCCAATAGATAATGTTTCCATTTCTTTATTTCCTTAACTAGTGCATACATCTCTTTATCATATACTAAATATCCCTTAACTATTGAAGTGAAAGTTTTAGAATGATAACATACTAGCTTACCTCCCTGTAACAACAATGCTCCCATACCATAATCATTGACATTGGCGTCTACTTAAATAGGATATTGAAAATTAGGAAAGCAAGTACTAGAGCATGACTAATTTTGTATTTTAATAACTCAAAATCATGGTCTTATTCCTTACCTAGTCAAAACCCTTACTCTTTACGGATTTTGTGTGTAGAGGTGCTATAATAACGAACAAGACCGGAATGAACTTCCTCACATATTGTACTATTCCCACAAAAATATTTGCCTATGTGGCTCCCATTTTTGTTGGCTTCTAACTTATTTGGATCCACTCATAGTTATCCTCCTCCAACCACGTGCCCAAGATATACAAGTGATTGTTTAGAAAATTCAAACTTCTTCATGTTGCATAACATCTATTTATCCTTAATAACTTGCAAGACTTACTAAAAATGTATTAGATGTTCCTCCCATGTGGTACTAAAAATCAGAATATCATCAAAATTTACAATAACACATGAATCTATGAATTCCCTCAGTACATCATTAATCAATCTCATAAATGTAGCCGGTGCATTACATAAACCGAATGGAAGGACTAACCACTCATACAAACCTTGTTTTTGTTTTGAAGGTAGTCTTCCATAAATCCTCCTCCTTCATCCTAAATAGGTGATAGCCAGACTTAAGATCCAACTTTGTGAATAACTTTGCACATTGAAGTTGGTCCAAGAGATCATCTATGTGTGGGAGTGGATATCTATTGTTAATGGTAATCTTGTTGAAACTGTGGTAGTCAATGCACATTCTCCAAGAACCATCCTTATTTGACACCATTACAATAAATGAACCACATGATGAGGTGCTTGGTTGTATCACCCCTTGGTATAATAGTTCATAGAAATGTTTCTTCACCTTTGTCTTTGTCAACAAGGACTTCTATGCAACCCAATATTTGGTAGGGGGTCTCGAAATAGATGAATCTCATTCTCTACTTATAGTTTTGGTGGTAATCCGATGGGAGTCTAAGGCGAGTGACCACCTCTCCATAGTGAGAATGCAAGTCAAATCATCCAATAACTACAAGGATGATTCATATTTTTTCTCAAGTGGTGCTAGGTTGGGATGATTTAAGACAATATCATCTGTAATTATCTTGATTTTCTTGTGCAACTCATGCACCCTTTCCTTCTACTCTTTCAATTCATGTCTTAACTACACACTAATCAGTTCTTCTTGTTTTAGATCATTGCTTTTCATGAGAAACTCCTCCTCCTTCTCTAACACCACTTATAGGAATCTCACCCTATCATTCTACCCAAAAATTATGGCTTCAACCTCAACTGAAACTTTGTTGAGTGCATTGTAGACTTGCTCATCGACAAGTATTGAGAATTAACCAATGGGTTTATCTCTTTTGTATATAACATCTTCTTTAGTGCCCCATATGTTATCTCGAACCGAGGTTCATCGACATGGGATTCAAACGCCTAAGATAACATCTTCCTGATTTGTGGGTATGTGCCTTGTACGTCAAATGAAGGCATGGCCAGGAGTTGTTCTATTGGCACCATGTTTTAGATGCACATACAAAACACCTTTCTTGGATCATTTATATAACCCATTCGTTGCCCTTGGGCTTCCACCAAAATCTTCCCACCTATTTGTGCGGTCTTTGGAAATCTCATTACTAGGGTGGGATCTCCACCCATACTTCCATAATCCTTTCCAATGCTTTCTTTCTCAATCTGCTTCATCACTTCATCTGTGTTACTCTCTACTTCCTGTTCCACTAACTTTTCAATGATTCCCTCCAATTTCTCTTTGTGACCTCCTCTATCTCTCTTTCGTTGGTGAGGCTTAGGGTCCTCTAATATTTTGTGTTCACTTCTTTGCTCACCCCTTTTCCTTGAGCATTTGCTTCTTCCTCACCATTCTTCCCTTCACTTCCTTCTTCTTATGAATCATGTATATCATACACGGGATGATTATGAACTTCTTCATCCTCATCGTCATCCCTCTTGCCCCTATAGTCCTCCAAGCCCTCCGTTTCCTTTAAGTCTGCCTTCTCTCGCCACCTTCTGTTTCTTCCTAACTGGTGATTCCAGTATAGGAGACTCTTCCCTCTCTTTCTCTCCAGAGGTGAATCCTTCCTTGGTGAATCTTCTCTTGTGAGGGGCTCCTATTGCTCTGGATCCTCTTCTTCTTGGGCTCTTCTCCTTGACTAGGGACTTCTTCCTATGCACGCAAGTGCTTGGCTTAGCACTTGGCTCGGGATGCCCACAAATTGTGTTGTCTACACACTTGGGTACCTTATTTTCTCTCTCCCTCTTCTTTGGCATGACCTTCTTTATTCCTGTGGGGTCTTCTGGAATGGAGATATCATTTTCTAGGTATGTGCCCTTCTCAAACTTTGGCCTTATGCACAGATATACCCTTGTTGCAGCCCTTCCGGTGATCGAAAATGTTATTGGTTTTATCATCTGCACTTTGTGGGAGACATATTTCTCCACATATGCGTGCTTCTTTGGATATATGAGATTTTGGCATAGCTCACGGTGGTCTTGATCTACCTCACTAAGGTCAAACCTTAGTCTCTTGGCCTCCTTAAAATGGTTGACCCCCACTTGGAAGTATTGCATGGTGAAAGAAAATGGTAGCTTGCACCATGGACTCTTAGTCCCATCTGTTAAGGTGAATTGGCCAATACAAAAATGTTGATATACAAAAATCCACTTCCCCATCTACGAGCACGGGAAACTACTCAAGTATCCTCCACTCTACCCCGAATGCATCGTGCATCCGCTTGTACCATTTTTCTAGGTGCACCTTGTGAGCGGCCATCATGGTCTCACAAGTATATTTCTCAAACCTTTTTACAGGTGAGGGATTTTCTTCTGGATACTCCCATACAAACTTCTCTGGCCCATTGGGCACTCCAATATCTCGAGAAGATGATGGTGAGGAGAATGTTTTTGAACAATATCTTCTCTCCTTCCTACATGCTATTAATGATCTCATCTGTAATGTAGGTGGATAAGTTGTAAATGGTGCCTTCAAAATCTTTCGACATACATTCAGCCATGCCTTGTTCACTTGTGTCCACCTTTCTTGATCATTCAACTTGGTAACCAAGCACGCGACCATTCTCATAACAAGGTCGGGATATTTGTGATATCAAAGTAGCATGAACCCTTTTTATAGTCATAAGCCTCCACAGTTTCTTTGATGGCCTCCTTATCATCCAAGTCGTCATCTATGGAGTCTCCTTCACAAATCAGGCTAGTGAACTTTGATATGAGTTGAGGAGTTATGTACATTTTGTGGCCTGCAAAATAGAAGTGGTCCTCATGTATGCACAACATCAACCACTAGTATAACCACTCAAGCTTGCCAAAATAGGGAAACTCATATAGTTGCAGCAACCTAACCTTCTCCAACTTCACCTTTACTTTATCGCTGTAGACCAACATTCCTTCTGGCATCCTTTTGTTAGTTAGACGAACTAGTTCAAACACCATCTCTTTTTCTGTAGTGCTCATGTGATGATTGTAGTCACTTATAACCATCTTCCTCAAGTGATTTTCTCACTCTTTTCATAAAGAACACTCCAGCTAGGTACTGCATCTTTAAATACCACTCTTCATTAGAACTAGTGACTGCAGCGGTTTGTTTTCCTTTTCCCTTGCCTTTCTATTTCTTTGGCAAGATAGTTTCCTTCTTTAGTGTCATTCTACCTATCGGGTTAAAACTTAGATTCCTCCTTTCTCTGCTCTACTACTCTTCTCAACTCTAAGGCTCAACTCCATGAAGAATCCTCCTACCTCCATGCCCTAGCTGCCAAACCCTAACTAGGAAAACCCTTCCACAAGACGACGTACTCCAAAAGAACTCTCCCCATGCCCATGTAATCCTTCCACTTTGATTTATAGATCAACCTAGTTGCACACTTAGATCTCTATGATTCTTCTTCCTTTGCACAAATCTCTCTAGGGATTCCCTAGTTCACAAGAGCTCTTCTACTTCGTAATCACAAGGTAAAATAATGATTCTCCCGACCTCATACTTATAGATTTTTCCTCCTTTCTAATAATAAATTCTATGCCACCTACCAATGTACTTAGCATTAAATGCAAATTTTTCCACTAAAGTCGGCCTTAAGCACCCTTACCCATGCGCCAAATCCTACGTGAAAAACTCTTTACAACCTTATGATTGACCGAACATTCCTACTCTCCTGGAATCTGCGGCACCAAGGCACATCTTCTATCCTTTACTCAATTTTTCCCTCACCTACCTCATGTTGTTCCTACGCTTTTCCTTCTCTGTATGTGGTATTTATAAAGCCTTATCCTAACACCAACCATTCTTGTCCACCATTTTCCCACATGCTTTCTATCCTTAATCGAAGCCATTTTAACTTTTACTACTAGCTTATACTTCACTTCACACTACTCTACCCCACACTAAAACAAATGCACGGTCCTCTATGCATACACAACCTTTTGAAAATAATGTGGTTACCAATGCACAAGGTGTAAAACAAAACACAAAGAAAGGAACAAGCAACAAGAAAGGGAAACACAAGAAAAGAAAATGCATAAAGGGAAATTATAATCTAACTGGAATATTGCCTTATTTACAAACACAAGGAAGGATTATTTATAGTAGGGCTTCAACCTACTCCCATTGAAATGGCTAGGTAACTTCGTCCCATCCAGCGCTTGTAACTAACATGCACCTGAATCAAGGATGTACGAGATGATGTAAGGGCCCAACCAATGGACTTTCAATTTCCCAAGATGGTGCAGAAACTTGGAATCATACAACAAAACCATTTTCCCAACCTCAAACTACTTTTTCTTGATATGAAAATCATGCCATGCCTTTTGTCTAGACTTTTCAATCTTTTGACTCCATCTAGCAAGTGATTTCCTTTCATCTAACTGCATCAATTTTTCAATCCTTTCCTTGAGCACTTGTTCATCATCTAAACCTCCTGCACACACTATATGCAATGATGGTAACATGAATTCAATGGGAAAAACAACCTCTACACCAAACACCAACTTAAACAGCGGTTTTGCCTTGTTTAATATTTTGTAGGTTGTTCTGTATGCCCATAGAGCAACGATGATACTTTGTCATCCTAATCCTATCTTCCAAAATCACAAATCTTGCTCAACGTGTGACTTAGTATCTTGTTAAATGCCTCAGAAGTTCCATTTGCTTGAGGGTGATAAGGGGTAGTTTTGTGATGGGCCACCATAAATTCTACTAACAGAATCCTGACCGTTTCATTCAGAAATGTGTACCCCTATCACTAGTCAAGCTCAAAGGAAAACCATACCTACTGATTATGTTCTCTAATAAAAATCTAGCAGCTATCGTTGCAATGAAATCCTTTATAGGTGTTTCTTCCACCATATTGTCAAGTAATCGGTCAAGTAATGATGTAGCACGAACCAGTCCTTTTGCGCAACAGTGAAATTGGCCCTATAAATTTAATTACCCATTTTTCAAAAGGCTCTGCACTGGCTATCAGCCTTAGTGGCATCTCATGCCTCTTTCTAGGTTTTCCCTGGCATTGAAAGTGGTAACAGACCTTGTAAAATTCAATACAATCCTGGTAGATTATTTCCCACCAAATCCCTACCATTAGAATCTTCCGCATGGTAGCATTTCTTATATAGTGTCCTCCTGCAATCCCACCATGTGCTTCCTCCATAATTACCATATGCTCATGTTCCAATATGCATCGGTGTAGAACCTCATCACATCCTAACTTATACAGATATCCACTAATCAACATGTAAGGTGTGGCACATATAACCATTTGCTTCCTCTCCAAAGCCTTCATCCCTTCTATCACCACACCATTTTTCAGGAATACCGTAATATCTTCTAAGTCTTAGGGCACACGCCACAACCTAAACAATTATGTTTCCAACATGGTATCCTTAATGCTTTGCACATCCTCCCTTGAGTCAATCCTTGATAAGTGGTTAGGCCTTGAATTGCTCTTCCCTGGTTTTACCACAATTGAAAACTTAAATTCTTGAAATAACAAGACCCAATGACATATGCGCCCTTGCAGAACAGGCTTGTTCACCAAGTATTTCAACACCATGTGGTTTATATAGAATATAAATGGTGTTTCCAACATGTACTATTTGAACTTATGTAGTGCGTAGATCATTGACAATGCCTCATGCTCAGTAGTGGTATAATTATGTTCTACTGGTGTCAACTTCCTACTTACAAAACACAAGGGGTGATCAACAATCCCCTCACTAGGTTGTGCTAGTATTGCTCTAATGGTTGTTCCTGAGGCATCAACATGCACATGGAAAGGCTTATCCTAAGAAGGAAAGTGTAGTATGGGCGTAGTGACAAGTCTATCCTTCAAAGTGTCAAATGCCTTTTGTTGCGCCTCTCCCCAATGAAAAACACTCTTGTGCTTAAGTAATTCCTCCAAGGGCATGGTGATCTTAGCATACCCCTTGATGAATTTCCTATAATACCCTGTATTCCCAAGGATTCGCACACCGAGATTTGACTAGTAGGCTCCCCAATCCCATAATAATCAGTAAATTTGGTGGGATCCACTAGTAGGCCTTCCTTACATATAATATGCCCCAACAAGGTTCCAAATGGAGTGGCAAAGACACATTTATTAATGTTGAGGGATATCCTCAACTACCGACATCTCTCAAACATTAGCCTCAAATTGTCACAATGGTCTTTTACCAGCCCATACATAGTCTAGTCATCCAGGTAGACTTGAAGAAACTTGTGGATGAAGTCCTGAAATGCTTGTACCATAATGCATGAGAATACAATAGGTGCATTTTTCAATCCAAAAGGCATGACTGTATCGAAAAATATTCCCCACTTAGTGGCAAAAATTTTCTTTCTCTGGTATTCCTTAACAATCCCGACTTAGTGATACCACCGAGAACCCATCCGTAAAAGAGTAGACCTCGCACTCGGATACTCCCTATAGAATTTCTTCAGTAAAGGGGGTTGGGAAAGGATCGATGACACATACTGCATTCAGGTCCATGTAGTCAACACATATCCTTATTCTTCCATCCTTCTTGATCACGATGACCATTGCGATTATCCTCTCTAATTCCTCTATAGCCTCAATGATGCTTGAAGTGATCATCTTATCCATTTCCTCCTTGAACCATATGCACAAGTTTGGATTCATCTCGATAAGGCCTCTTCTAAATCGGGTGCGCACCTTCATTCAAATAGATACTCATATCCCCTAAGGAATGGTGGATGCCTTTGAGTTCATGATACCCATGTGGAAAAATCCCGAGAACTCGCACAATAGATCAATGATCTTTGAAACTTCTTTCTTAGACCAATAGTCCCCAATGATAGCTTCCTTAGGTTCTACCTTTGAGCCAATGTTAACCTTATTCATTTTCAAGGGCTCATGGTAGGCGCATGCTTGTTCATCAACACTATCTTTGACTCCACGCGTACCTACTGAGAATGGTTAACATCCAAATTTTCCATCTCTTAATGATCTACTACATAGACTATCTTTCCTTTTTCCTTTTCAATGTACATGTGCTCAAACCGTATTTATTCGGATTCTTCTTCATTGGGATGCGCCTCCAAAAAGGTTCACTAGTAACTCCAGTAGCCTATCTTCTACCATAACACTATCTCCCATTGTAAGGCACTTGAAAACTTGTAATGCCTTATCCACTGATGGCTTGGTACTTTGATACTCAAATGCTTGAATGAGGTCAACCGTTAACTCCTTCCAATTCCTATCGATGGCGTGTCTTAGAGTGAATATACCATGCATGCACACAACCCTGTAAGGTGGAATATAACTTATACACCCATAACAAAGGTGGTAAAGCTTATGTGCCCTCTATCTAGGCCTTCTCACATGCTTGGATATGGGAAGAGGAGGGTTATTTGCCATGGTATTCTTAGGTAATAGTGGGACGTTGCTTTTGTATAATCTTACGAGATTGTGACTCTTACCTCATGCCACTCTAGAAGAATATCACAATGTGTTGCCCACCAACGCGCTTCTGATCTCGAGCAAGTTATATCTAAGAATACTTCTCCTTTCATCCTCATTTTTCCATTGAGCCTCCATTTCTTGTAAGAAATCATCGGGCTTTCTCCTTCGAGTAAATTTTTAGATTATTTCTTCCTAGGAACTTGACCGAGTGTGCCTTCATCACCCTTATTCACAGATCCTTTCAATTGTCACTTTGAATCAACTCATAAGTCCCGTGCGCCCAATTGTCACATGCTATGCTAGTTGTATCACTCATTGACTGAGCATATTCAAATTGGATAAATCCTTCTGTAGGATGAATTATTTTAAGGTCTCTAATGGAGTGCACATAGATCCCGTCGAGGAGTTCATATCCTAAGGTCTCGGTATAGGGCGTTGACTTAGCATCTATTAAGGGAATGATCACCATTTATTCCTTGTTCTTGAAACTGATATACCCCTTTTTAAACCACATGTCAACATTGTTATTATAACATCGGGGTGCCCAAGTAATGCTAGGAAATTATCTTCCTCAACGAACGCCAAGAATTCAAAGTCCCAAGTGAACTTGGCCCTTGAATAGTGATAATCGCATCTTTCAAGGCTCTAATGGGCATTACCTTTTTATTTTCCATGTAAAACACATTAAAATATGGGTGTAATGAGGGAATTCCCATTTGATGTCATCGATCTAGGGTGAGAACATTGATCCCCACTCCTACGTCAATGATGATTTTTATCGAAGCCCTCCATCAACAACTGCATTCAATGTAATCTCTTTATCATAGTCAAGGCTATGAGGAGGAAGGTTGGCATGTAGAACCTACCTTTCATGCTCTCTCCCGGTGCGTGGTACCTTCTCCTGTAACCATTCTCCTAGCAAGGGAATGATATTCTCCTACCTTAACATTTTACACACTTCCTGACCTCATCTAGATCCTTCTGCGGAGCCTCAACATTCTTCCTTTGCTCCAACTGCCTTGACTACTCCTTTAGACATTAGATCTCTCCTTGCAAAATTTGAATCACATCCATAGTCTCTTAGTACACTTCCTTCTGATGAGCAGGGTTCAAATACTTCCCATGTACCACTTCTTCCCTAACAACCAATTTCTACCTTGGCATCTCCCTTACGCATGCAGCCTCTACTCGTGTTATCACTAGTATAGGTTCTAATCCTGACTCACATGCCACTCTTGGCATCCACTATGGGTCAGCCTTCTTTATACTTACCATCCCAACACCTTTTTCTTTCTGGTGCTGTTGGCTCATGTGCTCAAACAACTCAAGGAACTCCTCATACTTATGTTTCTTTCCACACCATGAGCACTGCAATAGGTCAAGACACTCATGCTTATAATGCTCTATAGACCCACAATTATAATAGGTTCCTCACAGAAGTCACGTATTCCTTCACCATGGTTACGGCAACCATGAAATCCTCTACAAAATCCTCTTCCATGCGCTCCTCAATCTGCGTTCCCCTTATAACAATGATCTTCATCCTTGGAATTACTTGTAAGGCTAGTTTGGTGCACACCAAGATCAATAGCATCATGAATCTAGTCAATCAGCTTGCAATCCTTGGTATCATGGGTCATAGAGGTACATATCTTGTAATAGCAAGAAACATTCTTATGTATTACACATTGTAGTAGAGGACATCTATTTGCATCATGATCCCCATGGAAAATATCATAGTCTCTTCGCTACGCCATGTACCAATTTATGAGGGAAAATGTCAATTGCATGCCCCTCCACTCCACAATTTGTGCATCAAATCCCACTACGAACCTCATGCACTAAATTTGTAGACAAATTCTCAAATTGCTTGTCCATTGCAACAATTTGAGCCTCTGAAAAGGATTGAGTCCAAGATCAACACTCCCAATAGCCTTAGCGCACGGGGAAAATTCCAAGGCATCACATGGGTTTGTGAAATTCTTGTGTGATAGTGCCCTTCTAAACAATGTTATCAATCCCCCAAAAAACCATTAAGCATGTTGAGAGGGGTGTATGTCATAGGATAGTTTTGAATCGTGTGTTGTAATCCCGGACATTCTCTGTCATTCCTTGCTAGATTTCCTTGGTGGCGCTAATTATTTTTTTCTCAAACTCGGGGATATGGAATTATTCTTCAAGTTATTCTTCAACGTAGTGTAATCCATGACCATTTAGTGGGGGTCATATTTGCAGTACTAGCTATGCGCGTGCTCCTGTAACGTTGTTGCAAACTGACTTGCATTTCACTTTGGGGTAGTGATCCTCTTCACATGCCATAACAATTTACACTTGTGCACATGTTTTACAGCATCCTCAATACCTATGTTGTCAGGTAGGTGTAAATACATCTAAAAAAATATTTAGGGGAGTGGCTGAGGCACTTGTCCACCTGACCCAGAACCTTGGTTTCCTCTTGTGTTTCCTTCGCCACTAGATCCACTAGACCCACCAAGTCCTATCCCTCTTGACCCACCATATCCTCCAAATATGCTATGTGCACGAGGTCCTCCAGCTCCTTTTTCACTAAATCCACATCATGTAGCTGGAAAATGGCCTAAAGTGGTTGTACCTAGTGTCTCCAACATCCCATGGAAATGCGTGCTGATGGTTTGTGATATTTTCCTGCTACCACTTGTGTGTCTCGCGCCACTTCCAGATGTGATATCCAAACCTTGTGTATTTTCAATTTTTTCAAAAATTCCTCCAAATATAGGAATGGTTTATGCAACCATGGATGTCGCAAATGAGAAATTATATCTCCTAGGCGTAGATCGATTACTTCCATTAATACTAACCGGATTAGCAATACTTCCTCCTTTGATCCGAAAAACCAAGTCCTAGGGGTTGGTCACCGGTGGGTTTAGATGTGGGTGACAAATCTCCTTTTACCATGCGGCGAACTCTCATTAGAATATGAAGGTGCTTCTCTCATGCACTTTCCAAGATGGGGTAACACAGATCGCTTAGGTCCCACCTCATCTGCAAGAACCTCAAATCCTTCCCACAATGTCTTCCTCCATAGATCCATCACACATATAACTTCATGTTGTGTATCCATCTCCCTTTCACGAGCTTTACTATACTTGAGTCATCTCTCTTCCCTTTCCTTTTCAGCCACAATCTCTGCCATCTTCCTCCACCCTAGCCTCCTCATCCAAAGACTTAGATAAGCTTATCTCGCCATAGGAAATGCCTCTAAACTTAGGGTAATGACAAAGATATTCATAGCCAAAGGGATAACACAAAAAAATCCTCTGGGTTCTCTGAAACTTGAACTCAACAACCTTTGGGAAATAATACGTATAAATGACGTATTCTAGAGTATAACTGGTCAACACTCCTTTCCACTAGTGATCAACAACACATGTCTAAGTTATATCTACATCTTAAAGCCTATAGTAATCATCTTGGGTCCATACATGTGATTGATAGTATCATCTTGATTTGGATGCATATGCTGAAAGAAATTCATATAGTTATACTAGAAAATAGCAGAAGAACATCTCATATAACTCATGGTACATGTTCTCTTCCACCCATCTATTTGCATCGAACTTACGTCTAGTTTTGAATCTTTGAGAAAACTTGTCCTTCGTGCTCTTGAATAATGCTTCAACACTCTCCAAGGTCAGCCATTTTTTCATCATGCATCACAGGAACCAAGATGTATGCCATTTGTCACAAAAACTTTGAAAATAGGTCTCGATAATGGAATCAAGATGTAGTCGATTTTAAATCTTGAGAAACACCAGTCTAATCCCATGCGTGCCAACCTTTATCACCCAGTGGATGTTGGGTGCGACTCAGGAAAATGCGGGTGCCGAGCCCTCCTTTATATGAGTTTTGTGAGAATACATCCCTACTGATAGAATCTTAGATGCAAGAAGGGAAAGAACCATGCATTCATTCAGATAACAAGGAAAATATCAAATAGATAACAGATATGATAATACAAAGAAAAGGCACTAGGGTTTATACCCATGAACAATGTATATATTTTAAAAGAAAGCCATATATTCATATTACTCTATGTTCAGTAACCACATTACATTCCTTAAGGTCATTACAAACCAAATGTCTTAATGCAGATAAGACTTATACACTAGAGTCCTAAACTATGCCTTCCAAGATTACATAGATGTTCATAGACCCGTCCCTCTAGATATTTCATCTCTCCTATATCCTTCCTAATGATAAATCCTAGAACCCATCCCTATTTTTTGCGAGCTTCACCTCTCCTCTTCTTCTTCTCTTCCTTCCTTAGTATCTCTTGAATCCCCTCTTGGTGCCCCTCTTATGAAAGAACCATGCATTCATTCTACCCGAGCATCTCTATATATAGATTTAGCATCCACCGCCATGCCTTCCTAAAGTAATAGTGTAACACTCTGAACTGTTGTTACTTCCTCCTGAGCATTCAAGTGTTGATATATGATTTCTTCTGTAAAAGGATGTGTTCCTTTGATTGTGAAGTCATGCTTGATATAGATTGTATCTTCTTTCATTTGAAGATCTTTGACTGAGCCAGGATATGCTTGGACTCTTTTATTTCTTTCATTTTTGCACCTGAGTTTAATCTGATTTCGGAATAAATTGTGGATTTACCCGTCTATATGACTCAGCCTTGGATCAGTGGCATTGATCCAAGAGATGTTTTAAGTTTATTCTGGATGAACAAAATTATAGACCTTACGAAGGTTGCAAGGTCCGAATGTGTGGAATAAGCAATTCCGAGTTAACTCGGGTGATCTTGATAAATGAATTGGTTCCCGATATCGTAAAATTAGGAAGGTCTTGATCTTGAGCCAGGTAATAAATTCAGATACATTTATACTACTAGCTTATTAGCAGTGCTGGAATGAATCCTTTTCGGGAATATATATTTGTTGGTTCTTATACTGAACGATTTTAATTGTTAAGACCTAAACTGGATTTATTAAGGTTAATAACCTATGGGTTGGATTAGTGTTAATCTAACCTAGCCCTAAGCTATAAGCTAAATGTTCCTAAGGTTAGCAACCTAGCACTAAGGAAGTTAGACTAAGTATCACCTTATGATCTAACCTATGTTCCTAACCTAACTAATGTTAGTGGAGGAAGGGGACCTATGAAGGGGTGCAAGCCATGGGTGGTAGTTTCTATGGCATTAAATGAAGGAGATAAGCATGAAGGACAAGGAATTAGCGGAGGTTTCAAACGGCCATCGAGGCCGACGTGGCAGAGTCGCCAAATCTAGAAATGGTCTTTGATTTGTTTTTGTCCATCGCCAACTATGGCGGTCGGTGGCAATGGAGATTGAGTGGGAATTTTGGAGTTAATGCAATTAATGAACTCGGTCTCCAAGCTCGGATTTCTCGGGAAGACATGCAAAATGGAAAACTGGTTGTTTGTTTGGTTTTTCATGCACTCGGGTTTCTCTCTGTTTGATCACTGGTTCTTTGAACCAGTCTACTTGGTGTTGCATGGCAACTATGAGAATAACTAGCTCTTTTCTCTGTCGAGGAAAGTTTATAAGGCATGGAAATAACAAATTATTGTTGTTGAATCTAACGTGGAAAAAGAGGAGAAGGCTCGAGCTCTTTCAGTGGTCTTCTTCGATTTTTAAGCAACATTACCAGGCATGTTAGGCCCTAACTTTTAAAAATCTTGCTTTCTTTCAAATGATTTCATTAGAACAACTCTATTCAGATGATTTTTGGGTTTAGTTGGTTTTTATGGTAGCTTTGTATGAATTAGTTGTTGTATCTTCTTACTGGCTTGATTTTTCAAGTGAACCCTTGATGGGTGTGCATTTTGTTTCGAATACGGTTGTACTATCTTGCTGTGTTTTGCATTTCGGTTAGATTTTATAGAAATGCTTGCAAGGAAAATATACAAATTCGGCTCTGTGGGAGTCCATGAATTGTTTTCTTGTTTGATTCAGACTTCAGTCGATACCTTGTTGTTTTCACTTGTTGAAAATGATACTGTTGGATTTCTTGAATGTACAGTATATTCCGACTTCTTTATAAGTTTTGTCGTGAGTAATATATGTTATTGTTGCTGTTGGACTTCTTGAAATGAAATTATGTTTTGGCTTCTGTAGAAGTACAGCCGTGAATACTATTTGTTATTGAATTCCGTTGGAATCCTTGAGTAGATAGTATTTTTGACTTCTGTAGAAGCTATGAATGAGAATACTTGTTAGTTTAGACTCAGTTGGAGTCCGTGAAAAGAATCTGGTATATCTATTTCATTACTTTGTTTTGAATACTGTGGCTTAGCAGTGAATATTACTTGACGAGACTCGAGTTGGAATTCTTTTTATGTCTCGTATGTTTCATCTTCTACTTAAGCTTAGTTCGAATGCTGTTGTTTAGTTGAGATTACTTAAGATATTGGTTCAGTTGGAATCCTTGATATGTATCTTGAATTACAAATTTTGTATAAGTTTTGCTGTGAGTACTATTGGGATTCTTGAACTGTTGTCGCATGAAATCAACTTTAATCGAAGCCTTGTTATGAGCACTAGTTGTATGTGATACTGTTGGAGATCTCGATATGTTGCGAGTTGGCACGAATCTCGATTTAAACCCTCGCTGTGTATGCATATCGTTCTGACTCCTTAACATTCTTGTGTTCCTGTCTGTTCACTTCTGTGGAAATTAAAGGAAGGGTTTTCTTTACAAACCTTACTCGGTTTGAGACCCTGTTGTATCCGTAGTAGCTTGGCTTAGAATGAAACTTTGAGGAAAATACTGATATGGGATTCGGCTTCTGTGAAGACCTTGTTGTGATTATTTTTCTTGAAAATGGCTTCCAATATAAGTCATGGCTATATTATCATAAGGATATGTTTCAGTTGAATGAAGCTGTGCATGTTTGTGTTAGATTCAATGTGAATGTCACTATGTATGCATATGGAAACGTCATTTGTTTTAATGCTATCTAGCCTCTTGTTGACTGTGATAAAGAGGTTATTCTTTTGATTTCGGTAGTTGATTTAAGTCCTTGCTGTGTTAGTAGGGATTAGATTGAGCTGTATGTTGCTGAGTGTTTCAACTCAGTGGGATTGTTCTTGTGTTTGTGCATGATTACGTCTTCTGTTATCGTGATTATCTAGTCGTGTGCTTGACTGAAGTAAAAAGCTATTAACTGTGCCTTGACAAGCGATGGCGTTGGATATTTTCTCGTTGTTGAATAATATGGAAGGTTATGTGGAGTCTATTTGATGGATTATTCATCACTGCCTTGTCACGAAAGCTACTGTGTTGTTCAGTAAGTTACAGGCAATTTTTATATTTGTATCTTGAAGAACGGTAATTCTTCCTGTGGTCTCGACTGGCTTAGTCACAGGCGTATAATGTGATTGCATTACTCTTAAGTGGACTGATCAGTAGTCATGAGCATGTTTGGAAGGGACATCTGAATGTCCCGGTTTCTTTCTCTTCTGCTGTAATGTATATGTTGATATATTTATATTTAACTGTTGGAATTGTTTTAACATACTGATGGATTCATGAATTGTTATGATATTCATTTTATTATGTTGAATGTAATGGTCTGTCGGATGTTTGCTGTCCTTGGGATTCAGATGGATAGTTGTTTTGGATACATTTGTTCTTCTTGGTCACTAATATTTATGAAGAAATATCTGAAAAGTATCTAGGACTATTTAGTAACTATAATATGAGTTACGCGTTTATAGTCATGTTTGAATTACAAAGGAGCATAGTCTGAAATATGTTTACATGTTTGGTGAAATAATTTCATTTAAACAGGTTGTTTAATGAAAACAATTGGTGGATTGCAATTGTTTTAAGAATTAGTGCTTATCATGCTCAGTTCACCGAACTGACCCATGTTGACAATTTTTGCAGATGATTGCCATAAGTGGTAAAGGCACGCAGATCTGATAGGATGTTCAGATTGTTTAATTTGGTTTTATGATGAATTACAGCTTGATTCTCTAAATGTACTACTTGAAGAAAGATGTTCTTTTTCTGTTGAGTATTGTATCAAATATGTTGAATGCATAAAATGTATTTGATTAGCTCTGAAAGGAATGAAAAGAGGTATTTGTTACTTATGTGTTTACATTCATATCTTGTTGGTTTGATCTTCTTCATTGGAATGATCTTAAGAGCATTGTTATTATTGTATAATTTGGAGACTTTTGTGATTATCTAAGTAAGCTTGCAAGATTATGTGACTGAATACTTATGATTGTTTAGTAGTTCTAGTATGTTCTATCTAAAGCTAAATTGGAATTTAGATCACTGTCTTTCGGGAAGCTAGGGTTAAAATAAACCTGAGTAGGAAGCTAAATGAGCTGAATAAATTATTACTTCCTAGTCTTGATCTAAGTCAAGACAACATTTAATTGGATTCTTAATCACTATATCTCGATACTAATAAGTAAGATATAATTTCAGTTATGAGAACTGATATAAACCTAAAAAGGGTTTGGTTAGCAATCTCATGTGAAGATTGAGGGTTATTGTCCAATTTCGTTGATTTAGATTTATGTTTTTCTATGAACTCCTTGAAGGGACCTCTAGTCTTAATAACTTCTCTTGTGTAATGGGTTTTACTATGAAAGGTAATTCTAAGGTGAGGAACCCAAGGATTGGGAAAGACTAACCTTAAGGGAGTGTCTTATAGTATAATTTTAACTCAACGTATGTAACACTTATTAATAAGTAGATCTTTTCGAGGCAGATTTAAAGGTTGACGACACAAGTCAACTGCAGGGTTGTACCTTTGAGAAGATTAGGATCTTCTCGAAGATACAACAATGCAGGTGACTTATGACGACACCCTTTGCATTGATCGTTAAGATTTACACCTTAAACTCGAACAAGTTACTCTGGGACTGATTAGGAATGTGGTCATGTTATAAGGCTGCCCTAGGAGACTCGGGGTATCTTGACACACTGGATTAACTAGGGTTGACCCAGTATGTCAGCGTATCCCTAGTCCTCGGGAGCATCCCTATAACGTTGTCATCTTACTAATCCATTCCTGAGTGAATAACTTGGGACAGGAGAGTCTGACAGAAGTCAGTATAAGACATTCTACATAACATAGGAATGGGGTGAAGGACATATTCCAGATTGACAAGTATGCCGTCAAGGAATACGAGACATAAGCGATAAGTTCAAATCTTTGGCCAAAGTATTGCAAACCTGCTTATTGCGTTGTCCTAAGTCACTTAGTCTAAGGGATGAGATGCTTTGATGAATAATGGTAACAATTATTCGAGATAGGTTCCTTGGATAGAGCATTCTCAATCCCGGATTATGGAAGAGAACCGCAAGAGTGATGTGTTAAATAAAAACGCCAACTCTTAATACTCATGAATAGATCGGTAGATTTATGAGTCATGGAATGAATAGATTGGAGGTACTCCAGTCATTACAAATGCATATGGTTATCTCATTATGAGAATGGTTGTTTTGATTTATGGGTTCTAAATTATGTATTTAGAACCGTGGAAGCATTCATCAAAAAGAAAAATTTACTTGTTCTAATGTATAAAAATGAGGACGTTACAAATAGATGAGTTGTAAAGTGTCCATGTGGTCCTTCAATGAAGCATTATTCTTCCCATCCGAGCTCTCCACTTTCTGCAATGATGTCTTTCTAGATCCTTCCATCACATGGAATATTCCTTCCTTGGCCATCAAGGTTCCAGTTGACATATTATCCACTTTGTACATGCTCATTCGAGTAACAATTTTCTCATGTGCTTCCTTAAACACCGAATATGGCTAAGTCCTAAAACCCTTTCCTTTTCCTTGCACGCGTGCCTTGGGTTCTGCTAAACCCTTCTAAAACCCTTTCCTATGCGCCTTTACCCTACACACCATTCTTCATACAGGCACCACGCACCCATGCGCCTTCTTGTACTTAGCCAATATTATGAAGCCCAACACTCATAAGTTTCAAGACCAAGCTTCTTCACAACCGTATAAGAAATAAAATTAGATTGAGAAGCATGATCAACCAAAGCATTTACCTTAGTACTCTTAATTTGGATTTTGATTTGAAATACCTTACTCATTTATTCCTCTTGTTCTCGGTTGTCCATGTTGATGGCCATGCATCCTAGCCACTTGTATACATATAAATCATCCTCTATCTCTACTTCACCATCTTTATTTACAACCTGTCATGGAATTCATGGAGTCTTTCGTTTGGTTCTTTAGATAAAATTATGTATGTAACTTACAACATGTAGCATTAGTATGACCATTGATATAACAATTATTGCAAAAATTCTTAGGATCTTTACAAGTGCTCAAGGTGGTAGAGGTATTTTTACCTTTCCATTTAACTTTGTTTCTTGTTTGTACCCTCACTTTATTTGGTGAGTTGTTGAATTTTTTGTCCTTGAATCCACTTCTCCTTGATTTTTCTCATCATCTTTTTAGTATGCTTAGACACATGTTTCATTGAAATCCTAGGGTTTCGTGGAGATAAAATTTCTTTGTAGGCGAGTGTGAAGTCCTCCCAAATACTTAGTAATAATATCCTCATCCTTCAAGTCCATATTGAGCAACATGGCTTTCTCAGTGAAAACTATGTAGTGTAATCCTACAATATTTGACCACCGGTCTGTCTAAAGTACTTCCATTTAATCATCCAGTTAGTATTATGGTCATTATGATAAATATTTACCATTATAAATTATTTAAAACCCTCCTAAGAACTTATAATAGGACACTTCTTATTTTCACAAGTGGTTAGATGGGTTTCCCACCAAAACAGTGTGTCCTTCCATTTTGAGACATGCAAAGGCAATGCTTTGTGCCTCATTGATATTGTGCACACTAATTTAAACCTCTAATTGTTTTAACCATTTATCTATTAATTATGCATATACTTGTCCTTCAAATATTTTAATCTCAACTTTAGTTTCAAATTTAAAGGAGCATGATTAGATTTTACCTTTCCCTTTTCAACTGGAGTTTCCTCTTCCCGTACTTCCATGTATTCCTCATCATGGCTCTTTCCTATAACAAATTTCTCAGCCAAAGCTTGAACCACTGACTCTATGGAGTCCTACTTAATCATTTTTGTCATTTTTTAGTCTGAGAGTTTCCTTTGGTGTTGAAACACCCTATCCATAGTGATTTAAAGCATCCCATTTATATGGACCAAGTTCTCTTCTTCCATTTGATCTCCAATCCTTTGTTTCCACCTTTTCGTAGATATCTCCAGATTACAAGGTGTTACTTCTTTTCCTTTAGACCTTTTCACCTGTCATACATATCAAACAAGGATGAATATGACAATCCCTTGGATTTTATTATTATCTATGATACCAAAATGATATGGAAAATTCTACTTTGGGAATTTACAAAACCACACAAATACTGTTCGTACTTCAAATATACTTAAAAATGACATCTCTATAAGTTAGTGAATGAATTCTAGTGCTTAGAACTAATTTGCTGAAAATTAAAAAATGAAGAATTCAAATCATAATGCTTTTATCCCTGAAACCGCCTAGATTGAGGGAAAAATAGTCAAGAAGGAAAATTTATCTTTCTTCCCAAAGAATATATTGGCCAATTAAAAATAATACAGATTACAAGAAGATGAAGGGAGACAATAATGTTACTTCCACCCTCTCTACTTGTTTCTATGCTCGTGCACAACTTCTACAAATCAATTCCAGAACCAAAGTCTTATTTTTCACTTCTCCCATAAATGAACGATGAAATCCACATGCTCCACTTGATTTTATAGCTTGCTTCCTATGTCTTGCAATGCATTAGAGAATAAGAAGGAATAAGCAAGGAAGAGATAGAGTCCCGATGCTTCAAATTTGTGACTGTTTGTGTATGTATTATTTATTATATATAGTGATAGGACCACCGGTGAATGTAGATCAATGGTTACACAACTGCTGATGTCTACAGAGGGGTAGTTACTTAACCATCACTCTACGAAAGAGGAGGTTATGCAACTTAACATTTTTCTCCTAATTTCGCTTCTTTTCCCTTATGATTCTAGTTGCTCTAATGAAGTGGTGTTTTCCTGGATCCCTATGGATCAAAAATCATATAAGTCAGCCATGGTAGATGATAAAACACCATAGAATAATTAAAAAACATGAGAAATCACAATATAAATTTTTAAGGACTCTAACAACTCCATTTATCCTTTTTACTCCTTTAGGACATAAGCATACCTACTTGAACTAGGTATATCCACACAATGAAGAAAATTGATATTCTTGGGAAACTAAGAACATTACCAAATAAAAAAAGCCTTCCAAGAATATTTTCAATGACCTTTATATACATCCCGCATGTTAAAATATCCTACAACATCCATTCTCACCATGAAACCACCTCAAGAACAAAACTGTCCCTCTACTAGGTTCTCAAAATCAGTTTTCAAGAGTCAAGCTTGTACCACCTTGACACACTTCACCAATTTGAATTAAACATGAAAAAATTACTACATGATAGTATAAAAATCACCATGTCCATTAGATACTTCAACTCGGTATAAAGGCTCAAAATCAACCTTTCTCCAAGCATACTCATAAATGTTCCAAAAATGTCCCAAAACTTAGACATGAGAAATTGACTTGGTATGACCTATAAATGACTTAAATATATGTGTAAATCATCATAAACATGTATTATAGGTCCATGAAATCATGAAACATCTATTTTTTCAAGTATTCCTTTGCAAAACTTGATTCTACAACAAAATCTTTAGAAAACAAACTTGTACCTTCACTTTTTCTCACTCATTTGACAACATCAAACCATCTGGAGAAATATGAGAGTCTAATACATTATGCAATCAAGATACAAGTAAATTTTTTTAATTCTAATACTTTTTGAGATAGATCTTCCATATCGATTTGAAACTAGGGTTTTAGAAGGGTTTTATACTTGTTTTGGTGTTAACGATTGTTCATAAAGGTATGGCCTTCAAACCCAAAAATAATTCCTAAAGATATTATCTAGGACACATATATACCTCTCAAAAATATATTAGGCTCCCATGTAGAGGATAAACATACCAACGAGCATCACAAAGTTGACCTTGAGTTGGGAAACACCATTTGCAAGAACTCAATTTGACCAAAAATGCAATATCTTTCTTGTTATTACAAACTATGACTTGAAACTTGGTCCAAACATCTAAAAAACATGCCAACACTCCTCCCATGCTCACATTTACATACTGACACTGAAAAATGATCAACCTACCTCATTAGGCCATGCTTTCTTCACCTTGTTTGGTCTTCATACTAGGAACTGACCTTCATACTTTTGTTTATGCTCTCTAAATCAAATTCTCATGCTCAAACAACCTCTACATACATGTATACACTCATTTCAAAAATCTACCATGCCCATACCTTCTCACAAGATCTCTTCATGCCATGACTAGACCATGAATAGGATTCTCAAACACCTGAACACTCTTCAAGACTGACTTTGACAACCTAAGTTGTCTTCAAATTCTCTCTCTTTATGCTCAAGAACTTTTGACTTCAATGAATCATGCTTGAATCAAACAAAAAAACTCAACAACTCTCCACATAATCCTTTGGCATCAACAAGGCACAACCTTAATTTTGACATCAATGACAACAATGAAAACAACATGCTAACAAACTCTTCATGACACCAATCATGCAAAACATCACCTTGACATCAATGACAACATTTCAACAATCTCCCCTTTGTCATTGATGGAAAACACATAGATGAAAGGGTAAGTGTAGCAAGTTGGGGGCCAAAAAGGGGTCATAAGTGGACGTCATATTGCAAATAACAGCGAAATCTCAACTTGTAGGGATTATTAGCAATGCATGCACTCAAAATTAGAAAAACTTATAGAAATATGAATCGTAGCATCCTAAATCTAGTTTCTAAACTATTAAGTTTTTTTAAAAGTGGACATTCACGGAAAAAGTGTCTTAAAGACCTACTATTAGTAAAAAATTATGAAATGATATTTATCATATTCTATTCACTTTAAAATCAATATTTATACAAAGCTAATAGTCTCCCCTACATGATGGTACAATTTTTGTGACATTTTTTGATTTTTTGGCATGTTTCAAGACCACGGAAGATAAAATTTTATGTTTTATTGTTTTGATGTAAAATTGAGGATTTAGTGTCCACTTTTTGGTCCCCTAACTTGCCGAACTTACCCGTAAAACATACTACAATCTGAAAACTCAAAATGATACTTAAGTTGCATTTGCTTATTCACCGCCTATGGTATTTACATGTGCTATCTGCTCATTCTCCCCCTTTTGACATAAATGACAAAGGATATTCTACAAACTGAACTTCAATTGAACAAGATGAACTGATCTTCAATGATGAAATATTGACACAAATTGACTGATACCAATGGTTGACCATAATACCCACCTTAGGCTCATAACAATATGTATAGAAAACTTCACCATATGGAGCTACATGATACCAAATGTAGGAAACAAAACATGAACCCCTAAGCTAATTATTCTACAAAACTACTCAATCATGACCATACCTTCTCTTTTCCATTTGCTCATTTCCATCTTATAACAAAGGATCAACAATCAGAATACCAACATTATAGGAACATACTCCCCTTTCTTAAACATTTTTCACCTTTGAAATCACACCAAGAACTCACCATACATGGAAGAAATGGTTGGAAACATCAAAAAAACATGGGAGCACAAACAAACTTGACATACTCCCATTACTCAATGAATACCTTCTTCACATGAACTCAAGGCCACAAAATCAAGACCTCCTACCTTATCCTTGTCATGGATGATACACACTAGGTCACCATATGACTAAAACACTTGATACCAATACTAATTCTTAATTGATGATAAGATCAACTCATCTTATGCCTGATACACATATATCAAATTAAACTACCAACTAATAGAAATAATGAGCAAAGTTTTTCTTACCTTTCCTATATCATCAACACTTTTAGCTTAGTCAATCATGTCTTCATAAATCTTCCAACCTTCTTCATGACATTTCAGACCTTATTTTATTAAATAACCTCCTCACGAAGATAGAATATCAACTTACTTATCTCTCCTTTGCTTCTTATCTCCCTCAAATACTACTAGTCAATTGTGATTACTTACTTTCCTTATGATATTGTAGTCATACACCTTCTAAAAAACTGAACTAGGAGACTCTTCCTCTATCTCCATAGATTGTGCTCACCAAAGGTACAAGCTCGAACTATGAATGAATATGATTACTCAAAAATACAAGAAAACTACATACCTTGTTCCATCAACTCATATAACTAACTATCTCCCTTAATAATAAACTCTCCTTCACAATCTATACATAGAATAACGAGCCATTTTGTCTTCATTAAGACTCCAAAATCAGCTAGGAACAATCTTGAAATAGATATATTATTCTAAGAGAACAATCTATACCTCCATTATCATTCATATGATATCTCAAACTAATCTGCATCTTACTTCCTTCTTCATGATACACCACGACACAAACCTCATAAAGACACCTACCTTGCATCATAAAGTCAACTCGTATCTATACATACCTATTTTGTCTTCATGATTTACAACATAGACCTTATACTTCTTGATCATATAAAAACATGTCTTGGACCACTAAAAACACTATACTCAACAATGAACAACCCCGTAATCTTCCTTAAACTCCATGATTTCATAGTGCATACTACCCAAAATTTTGTAAACTCAGTCCTATTATCCTACCTCTTATGCAACTCTATACCCTCAAAAGAAATTAAATGAACTCATTAGGGTCTTCATATCATATAAAAGGTTATAGGGATAAAAAAATATTGGTCTTACATACCAATCTCATGCTCACATGATATAGAAACCTATATTAGGCCTCAAGAAATAATATTAGGTATAAACATCCATACTTCACTCTTCCAAACTATCTTCATGCCTTTTGAGTCCTCACACACCTACTTTAAGCTCATATAACCCTTGAGACTTCATGATGATGCTTTAATGAATAGATTTTCATACATAGACCTTTGTAACCTTGTTATTCTACCTTTTAGGATCATAAAAATTAGAATATTCTTCCCTCTATGATCTTTAAACCCATATTTGAATGTTATCTTTCCTTTTATACCTCAATAATGATCTTCATATCATGCATAAAACACTTATTTCACTAAATCTAGACTTATTCCAGTCAGAAACAAAAATATAGCCAATATTGGAATCTAAAACTACTTATTTTGGATTCCAAAATGTTAAATATTGGAATTATCTGGACTCTAAAATCACACATATTGGATTCCAATATCACATATATTGGAATCCAAAATCACATATATTGGAATAAAAATCACATATATTGGAATAAAAAATCACATATATTAGAATTTACTCCAGTCGAAAATCCCATATATTGGAATCCAAAAAGTAAAATATTGGAATCCATTATATAGGCTAACATCTGCTAGACATTATCTATGTTTTGGACTAAACAAAACATGTTTTTGTTTTATATGGGATAGCAGCTTTGTTAGGTATTATTTATGATTTTTATTTACAGAACATGTTTCTATTTTATAAGGGCTAGTGGTCGTGAACCATTATTTATGTTATCTTATATAGAGAAAATGTTGTAGACACCTAAATTCGATAGCTATACCCTTAATCACCCGCATGTGCATATTTATTTAATTCATCCCCTTCATTTAATTAAATGACCATATTATTACCTCATCACCTTTAGTCCCCTTTAATTAATTAATGTCCACATCCTACTTTAGCCCTAATCCTTTTTCCATTTAGGATGCTTTCATTCTAAATATACATCCTATGCATCCCTATGCTTTTTATAACCTATCATTATCCCCAAATAACCCATATCTCATACCTAAATCACCCTCCTCACCTACATGCTTTAAAGCATTTGCCTAATCGTTAAAATCCCAAAATCATGCCAAAATCACAAAAATCCACCCCATTGGGGAAAGTTTTCCCATGATCAAGTGACTCTAGCCTAGTCATTGTCATCGACCCTATAAAGCTAAGTGATTTATTTCCATTCTTCATCAAATGCATGCTAATTCTTACACTTT